>CAWUFW010003744.1:300000-1016072 GCA_963921515.1 Calotriton arnoldi | reverse complement strand
TCTTACATCTGGTCCTATATGTGTTGCCCTAATCTGCTGTCGATTTGAAACCAGGCATTTTAGTGGCATACACCATCACTGGGCATCGGTCTGTGGCAGTGTGCCAATGCCCAGACCCCGAGTGGAACTGTATGTATAGTAACGGATTAAAGACTTTAAATAATACAAACCCCTTAAGTGTAGATTGGGGCCTTGTAAGGGGGGGGGGGGACTCTTATTCGGTCTCACGGTCAGTAAGGAGGCCAGATAGGTGTATTATACAGCGAGTTGTTTATTTGCGAAGCACAAGTATGGTAAAGTCCTCTGGTAGGGCTGGTGCCTTGGTTTATTCTCTCTTCGTCTTTCCCCCTTTTGGGGCCTCTTGATTCGAAACCGTGTCCTGGCGTCAGAGCTGGTCCGCGATCTCGTCAGCGGTGGATGTCCGGGCCCCGGGAAATAAAAGACAAGAACACCACGTAAGGGGGGGATAATGGGACGCTGTTATAACAGGGGAGCGGGGAGTGAAGGAGGAGTCACCCGTGACTACCGACACCGTGAAGTTTCGAGCGTGACCACCCTCGCTTTCACCGCCCTCCCCTACCCGTGCCCTGAAACCCCTGTAGTCTTGCCCGTACCTTTGTAGGCCACCCTCCTCCTGGAGGCTGGCTGGGCGGAACACGGTACCGTTGGCCTCCTGGCTTGACGTCTTCCGCGGCGTCCGCTACTTCTGGCTCTGCTTCTCTCCGTCCGTCCGATTCCTCCGAGTTCCTCACCTCCGGCTCTCCTCTTGCCCGGGATTCTCCTTCCGCATACGTGCGGGAGCCGACTCCTCTTGTTCCGTCCGATCGGTCTTCGGATTGGATGGCCGAGTACAGCGTCAGTGGCCACTCCTCCGAGGTTCCTTCCGAGGCATTTTCCTTAAAGGGCTCCAGACCCGCCTGTATAGAAGGTAACAGCAGGGCGTTAACCCCTTCCTCTGGCTGGTCCGGACTCCCGATATCCTCGACCTTATGACAGGCCTATACATGCAGGTTTTAGTGCTTTAATCCTGGGTTGGTGAGAAACACTGAAAATGAACGGTTAGCAGTTTCCTAGCTCAATGGCTGCATGATATGCTCTGTGATCTCAGTTCTGGTAGTAGCGGACTGTAATAGTGTGACTGTTTCTTAGGATGGCCGTATCGCTAGTGTTGAGCTAAGCTAAAACACGGCTATCCTATTTTTCAGGAATTGTGTTAGTGTAAAAGGTATTTTTAGAGTGTAAAAGTTTTTGAACTGTAGTGACCTCCCCTGTCAACTACTGTCACTCGATCTACTCACATGTAAGGGTTGATCCAACTCTTCCGGTAGGAGGCCTTCAGAATATGAATTCCTTCAAATTAGAATTGGTGTATGTCAACGTAACAAATTTGTCAGCCAAATAAAAACTCTCTCTTTGTTAGATTTTTAGGTTTTGTATATAATTTTTATTGCGTAGTTAATAAAAAAAAAACACTACCCAAAGACAGAAAGTAAAAGAATCAATAAAAGCTTTGATGAGAAAAAGCAAAAACAGTTTTCCAATGTGCATGCATGGAGTTTTAAAAAGTAGGCTTCCACAATAAAGTGCATTACTGAGTAAATGGCAGTTATCCTGATTTCATTAATTTCTAGGATGGTAGAATGCAGGCAACTCTTCGTCAATCACAACCCAATACTATGAATTCTGTTTTAAGTTATAATTTAAACACGACTTTAAAATGGGACTAAGGAATGGTGGTTTAAGCTATCGTTGTCGGCAAACATGCTAGCTTCATGTCCCATGAATAAATCCGATCTACAGCTTAACTGCGTGTTCAAACAATTAAGACTCTGAATTACAGCTTGCCTACAACTTAATTTCAGTTGATTAAAACATAGTCGAAGAAGATTTTTACTGGCTTCAGTTAAGGCGAGCATACGCATAATGTGTAGAATGGTTTCATTTTCATATCCACAAAGCCTGCAATTTGGCCTTCCCCGAACCTTTTCTCGCGTGGTGTCCGATATTAGTTGGAAATATACCCATTTGAAAGACCATGCACCTTATTTTTCTATGGGCTGAGATGTGGTCCTGTAAGTATAATTGTCATAGGTTGTAGTCCTGTGATTTCATAACTGACTACTCATGCACATCACTTAATCTCTCCTAAAGTAAGTATTTGTGTAATCCTCACTTGAATAATCGATCTTGTACATCATCGCTCAGCTCCCTATGTAATCTACTGTGCTCCATTGCATCATCGTCCTGTTGATGACTTGTAAATCACTAGATGGTCGAACCACTGTCGAAACACTCTGCCCTTAAAGATGAACTTTAAGTTTCCATTGGGCAGAGTGTTCCTCTACAATGGACATTCATAGCTATAGGCACGCTGCATCTAACTTCTGGGTCTATCGCCGTTTTTTGCTTCTCACACACTTTCGGATTGCTCCTTATTTTTAGTTGCCTCCATCTTTGTGTGTTCACTTGTTTATGCACGAACACTGTTGTCCTTTCTGAATCATTATGGTATAATATTTCATAAAGTTGACTATATTTATGTGTTTCCCTCTAACACCTCGGGGCTACCCGGTCCCTTACACCCTTTGAGACCTTGGTCTGTGGCTTTGACGGATGTCAAGGACTCATCTCCAAAACTACTATGTCCTCCAGCAGTACCGCCTACTCCCCCATCATCCCTATCGAGCAAAATGGGAGCTCGACAGTACTCTGGGCATTTCCCCGAAACTGTGGGAGCTGCTGCGGCAGGAAATTCCCAAACCCCATAGGAGCATTTCCCAGCAAGAAACCGTATGTAAGCCCATGCTTCAGTGGTACTACACCCATGCACATTTACATTCCATGTAACCCTCGACCACGGCTGCCTGTTACAGATGTCGAACGCAGGTGGGTGATTTCCAACACATATGGTGGTTGTGCCCTCCCATCACTATTTTCTGGAAGGAAATCTTGGGCCTTATCAAGAACACCCTGGGGTTCCAATACCAGCAGATTACTGCGCAGTTATCTTGGGAATACACCCGGTCACACTGGAGGCACAGACCCATGCAGACTGGTACCTAAGCCGTCACATGACCGGAGCAGCGAAGCAGCTTATAGCCTTGGCCTGGAAAACCACAGCTGCCCCACCTGTAGCGGCCTGGTTCACACAGCTTTGGCATGCCCTAGCCATGGAGCAAATGTCCCATAAGATTTCACTCTCCAAGAGGAAATTCAGACGCCTCTGGCAGCCTTAGATCGATTATGTGTCCCGGATGGAATATCTCTGCTTCCTACCCCCTAGACTCTGAACTCTTCATTTGTTTGATTGAAGGCTTCGCATAGCAAAACGAAGGCGCCCCCAACACTGATGGACTGCACCGAGGAGGTGGCCCTCTGTCCCCACAGTGCTCTCCCCTTCTCCCCTCCACCCGTACCTAGCACAGCTAGCACTCTCTCTCTCCCCGCTCAGCTGGAGGCTTGTTTCTTTGGTTTTGTTTTTCTTTCTGAATTATTGGGCCAGTTGGTCCTTCTGTTCCCCTGTCCGGGTGCTGCCGGACGGAGCCCCACCGCCTTCCGTCGATCACTCACTTACCATTATAGGGGACTTACTTTAGGGGGTGGGGAGGCACCTCCTAGCGGGCTCTGCCACCTTGCTCACTTATAAGAAAGCACAGACATAGGGGTTTGGTTCAGTACCCCTGCTTCTAATCACTAAGGTGTCTGCTAGCAATTTCCCCAGCTATTCTCTTTTATCTTCGACCTGCGCCGCTGCCACTTTATCAGCCTGTCGCTTTCTTTTCCCATGTCACGTCTGCGGTGCACTGTAATGTGAATATATGTAACAAACTTGCCTTCGAATTTACACCAATCGCATGCAACTTTACTGTAAGTTACTGACCTTGAATTTAAAAAAAAGTAATGGGTGGGATAAAGGGGGGGAAAACTAAGAGGAAAAGGATAGGCAGGAGTGGATAATGAGGGTAGATGGCCAAGTGTGGTGGAAGAAGAGGTATGCCCTACTTATGGGGCCAGCTGGATCCCTGTGGGGGGGGGGACTGAAGTCTGGGCATAGTGTTCGCAAAGTATGGGTAATCTAGACTTTATTTTGTGACCAGAGTTTCAAATAAAGTCAAGGCTATTTACTAAGGTAGAGCAGTGATCATACCCAAGGGTCAAATTGAAGTTCCATCTAATCTTGTGGGCAACAGTATCCAGACAAAGCAGCTTTTCAACATTTTCGTTCTCCTATCTGGGGAGTACAGCTGTTACGACTGATAAAAATTTGTCCTGCAACACCTTACTGGGCCCAAGAAGTTGTTGCCTATTGTTTAAGTGTTCACAATTAGCTTTCTATAGTTGCCTACCCTCCATTCAGGGCCACGATGACTTCCTGCAGTGTCGATTTTGCCTGTAGAGCTGAGGTAATTTTTAGCTATACTTCGCAGCATCTCAAATGTACAAGACACAAAGTTCATACTCACTCAAGAGCTCACAGCTAATCTTACTTCTTTCTCCATCATTGTCTTCAAGTTTACTAGAACTCAGCCTGGGAGAGAAAATGTCTGTTTGAGGTACTCTCTTAGTTGTTTTTTCAAAAGGATTTGGCATTTTAAGATCACAGTGAGCAGCAATGGGCTTGATTCCACTCCAAGATGGCCTCCAGCCTCACTCTCCCATGCTGCATTAACCGGATGGCTGGTTTCAACCTTAGCTTAGCCCCCCTGTTAGAGAAAGGAGATCGTAGCCCTAGTGCAACTTTGTGACCCTACCTCCCTGGTCCAGGTTGCTATCTCTGTCTGGGATAAATCATTATGGTCCCACAGCACCAAATGCAGGAGCAGCTGCGCAACAGCTTTTTCCGTCTTATCTCATCAGCTCCGAGAGCCTTCTCCATCTCCACAGCACTGCTCTCCGCCAACAATCTAAGGCTCACTGGGTGACGTGGAGACTCCCGCCCCTCTGATATGCTTCTCTAATGTAATCACTCGACTCTGCTCTACAGTAATTCTCTTTTTCTCAGTACGCTTGGCGGGTGGGACCGCTACTGGTGTAATGAATTAAAGTAGTGGAGCTCCATGAACCTGCTGTTGTCTCAGCGACATCCTGGCCACACCCTCATAATATTACTGTCAAGGAGAGTCTCTGACATTCTGGGCCATTCTACCATTTTAGAGAGACTGTCATCAATGGCTGTGCTATCTTATCAAGCATTAGCCTGATCTTGCATCTCTTGATGTAATGCTAATATAGTGTTTTTAGGGATGCTTTTTGACTCTGTTAAAACAGTAATATGGAGTTTTGTACCATATGGCTGTGTCAGTCAAAAGGTTTTGTTTATTTAGACCGTAGTCTATAAATATTACCATAAATACATCCTAAAATAATACATACGATAAAAAGGGTTAAAATGAGACACATCCAATAAATATACATACAATAAGGTAAGAGAAATCAATCTGGTGGGGGATCTCATTCAAAACTCACAAACAGTTTAAAATCCTCCATATTGCAATTCAAAATCTCCCGATTGCACATGCAACATTCAAAAATCACATATTTACCAACAAGTTGAAGGCTTGATCCCGATTAGTGATTTCATAGTTGATAAAAATAGGTTTTAAAAATGCTTTCCGCTCATCTAAAAACCATAAACAATCCAATAAAATATGTGCCCGTTACATTTTGTCTTCAACCCACATACCCTGCTCATCTATCATTGCTACTTTTGTCCTCTTATCTATATAACCTGGGTTTATCACGACCCTACATTTTTTAACTGTATTCCTAAGCTTGGGGGTCTGGTGGGGCCTCAATATATGCTCTAACCTCTACCCAGAAATTGAGTAGAGGATTTACCCTTCAGATACCTCAGATCCTCATCTCTAGCAAATTTGGATGCAAGGGTGCATAGCTCCTGTTTGGTAATCCGCAGCCCTTTCTTCTATTGGTCTGGCTTTATTGTCAATATAGCCTTAGAGCCCGATGTAGCGGGCCCGCTCCAGCGTTCGGCGAGGGCCTTTAACAAGGGAGCGGGCCTTTAATGGCCAGTAGAGCCTGCTGCGGAGGGCTCTACGGCTATTAGAACATTCCGCCCCTAGTGGTCAGAATGTCCTAATTTGTAAAACAAAGGCCTCACAAAGCCCGGGGGGGATCGAAATTCTCTCGGGCTCCGAGAGGCCTTTGTTCACAGCAACAGCTGTGAACAAACATTGGAATGCTGCTGCTCCGGGCTTCTACCAGCCATTAGAAGCCCGAAGCACTCCATTGTCTTCAATGGAGCGCTCAGCAATTCAATGTTCTAATTTGGCATAGAGCTCATTTAACATACATCTTAATTGAGTAGCCCATTTCAGTTCACTATTCTGTATCTCCTATTTGCAGAGATGCTATATTTTTAGGGTGTCATCCCTCGTTAATCTCTGCCAAAATTTCAGTGTAGCTAACACCCCCAAATAGCTTGAGGCCATAAGCTGACATTCTAACTTTATGGCTTGAACCATGGCTGAAGGAGCTAATGCGAGGAGCCTTTTCACACATTTATCCTCTTCAAGGTTCCAATCCAGTTTGCCACCTAGGGTTAGCACTCCCACCCCATACTGGAGTTGAGAGCGAACCATTGCATTAAAGGCAGACAATATGAGGCGTAGAGAGGGCCCTCCATACTTCCAGCTAAACAGTTTTAGGCCCCATACTGAGGACAATGCTGTTGTTTTTAGTAATTCAACATGATCTCTCCAATTTAATTTGGTATCAAACCACATGCCCATGTATTTGTATTTGTCAACCACATCCATTTTATTCCCACCCAAATACCAGTTAAACCTGCCCTTTCCTTTCCCCAACACCATTATCTTGTTTTTGGCTAAATTAATCATAAGTCTTTTACTTAAACAATAGTCATGGAAGGCATCCAGTTTCTTTTGTAGCCCCACTCCTGTCATGTCCACTATCACCAAATCATTGGCATATAGTAGGCATGGGATGTGGGTACCATCCATCTTGGGGCAAAGACCACTTACTTTATTTAATGTATTTGGTAAGTTAGCCAAAAATAAAGAGAATAGTAGAGGGGACAGGAAACAACCCTGATGTAAGCAGTTATTAATCTGTATTTTCTTCGATAGGGTCCCTCTGGTGTCTAAGATCACCCTGACTGTGTAGCTCCTGAATAAGCAAGAGGAGTTCCTTGTTGATACCAAGCCTCCTCAGCATATCCCACAATAACTTACGGTCAACTAGGTCGAAGGAGGCACGGAAGTCAACAAAACAGAATAATCAGCCCCTTAACTCAATTGACGTCTTTGCAGTCGCCCATAAACTAAAGCAATGGTTGATTGTTGAATGGACTTTCTTAAAACCACCTTGCTCACCCGGAATTAAATAGTTTTGTTCCACCCAGATACTTTGGAGAATAGTTTCTCCCTCACATCCAGGAGGCTAATTAGCCGGTAATTCTTGGGCAGCGTGGCATCATCCTTCTTGTATATCTGCCAAATTATCACACCTTTCCAACTCAATGGTAAGTGCCCAGAGGCCAAGACCTTTTGGAAGATGACATAGAAAAAGCTTGCCCTCTAGTCCACATTATTTTTTATTATAATTGCCGGGAGGTTGTGTGGTCCTGCCGCCTTCGTTAATTTGAGGACCTGGACGGTTTATTTTATCTTCTTAAATGAAAAATATGACCCAATGTCATCATCCACCGTAACATTATTTCGGGCCCGCATCCTCATTATTGCTGCCATATATATTGCTCAAGTAGTTGACCCTGTCATCTTCACCTACTAGACACCTCATTTTCCCCGGATCGCTCCCTTCACGTACCAGCTGCCAGAACCTTCTGATATTATGTGTACCTATCACAGAGAGCATAGTTTGCCAATTTTTACTTATAAAATCCATTTTCCTTTTCCTCATCGTATTTTTTTATTCAAGTTTTGCCGAGCGGAGCTTGCCACCTATACCTGGGTCATGCTTTTTCCTAAACACTCTCTCCCATTTTCGTACTCCTAGTTTTAACCTCCTACAATCATTATTGAACCAGCCATTTATCTTGCACTGAATAGCATGCTCTTGTTTCTTATTCCGGGCTCCCGGGCTAAGTCTTACCCTCAAACAATTTACGACTTGCTCTACCACTTGGATGTTAGAACGTCCACTGGTCCTCTGATACAACAGGTATTGTATAATCTATCATCAAGTCATTAAGCTCTTTCAAACTTTCCTCTGTTATACGAGTTGTTATGCTTCTAGGATATTCCACTTGCAGAAGGACAACTTTATCTCTCAGCTCACGCTATCCTACACTGAACATTAACTGTAAGGGCCTGCGATTGCTACCCTCGGTGTACAACACTACAAACCCCTACACCGAGGAAAAGTGCCAAGCATTAATAAAGATATAGCGCGAACTTGACCCGAAGGTATCGGAGCGCTTTACATGAGCACCAGTTGCGTTACACAAGGACACATTCATTTTTGTTAGGCACGGGGAGATTAAGTGATTTGCCCAGAATCGCAGGATGTTGAGCTTCATTGCCGAGCCTCGAACCCGGTTCCCCAGATTTGAGATCGACCGCCCTGGCCGTTAGACCACATCCTCTCCCTAAATGTTTTCTGTAACCCCCTATATTTCAAGACGGGGCTGCCCGCCTGTGTGAAGTCTGTAATCCAGAACACTCATACCCCCCCCCCCCCATCTACTATCCTCAAGACTTAATACTGAGTCAGATAGGCACTCAAATTGATTTCTTAGCTTAGGACCTTTGTCTTCACTTGCTACGGTCACTCGTAGGCCACCTTCACCTAAATTAGTAAATGTTCTACTACAGTAGTTCTCAACCTTTTGACTTCTGGGGACCCCACCTAATCATTACTGGAACCCGGGTACCCCCACTTAATCATTACTAGAACCCAGGGACCTCCACTGCCACTGAATCATTATTGGAATCTGGGAACCCCCCACTAAGTCATTACTATAGGCCAGCGATCCTGGCCTAAGCATTGTCGATGATATGAGCCACGAAATAATACACAAAAAATGCAGAAAAAAGCATTTATCAAACAAATACACAAATGATGACACATTTTATTTACTTCACAAACACATATTAAAAAAAAATCTAAATTTTAATAGAAAGGTTAGAGCTTTTCTAAATACATTATCCCACGAATCAATCTGAGGATACTAATTAAATTTTTAGCATCCAGTTTCAAATTCCGTCACATTTACAGTACGTTTTAAAATGTTCGATTATACATTTAGCTTCTTTATTTATATACACTTTATTCATCTGTTAATATTATTTAATTTTCTAAGTAGTCGTGGGCCCCGTGAGATGGATTTGTGGACCCCGGTTGGGAACCACTGTTCTGATACGTTGGACCCCTTGTGAGCAGATCCTTACTTGAGTTGTTGCAGGGATTCTGCACATATACAGAACTATGCGCAGGAAAACAGGACCTCAGTGAATAGGGGTGTACCAACCTACCACATTAGTACCCAAAATCCCAAACCGACTAGCTATAGTGTCTCATTTGGACTCATTTGGCTGTTTGACCCTGGTGGACTTATATCCCAATGAGACGTTCATTTTGTTCAAAGTCGCTCAGGAGACCTTTGGTGTGGTTCAGGGACAGTTCCTATTGTACGCAAGTATTGTGGACCTATTTCGGGATATCTGGCCAACATACCCAGAAGTCCCCACTTCCTCCGACATGTTCAGTACACTACTGGAGTTTGGCGGGGGTAGACACTTGGTTTCCCACCTGTATAGGGCCATGATTGCTGATACGCCCAGGACTACATTTTGGGCTAGAATGGCTTGGGAGGAGGAACTCGGTACATGGCTAGAGGAAACACAGTCGAAAGGTATTTGTTCACTGGTTAAGGAGGGGACTTGCAATGCACTGTTCAAGCTAGTACATTTTAATTATATACGCCGTACCTATATGACCCCAGTCCTCCTACACAGAAAAGACCCTACCAAGACAGACAGATGAACCAGTGTCTGAGTAGGCCAGCAACCTTCCTTCACTTGGATTGGTTCTGTTCCCCAGTATGTGCTTTCTGGGACCTACTCGTCCAAAGATTGGGGTATATTGAGGGTCTGGCAGTGGACGTAGATTCGGCTACATGTCTATTGGGAAATATCAAGAAACACAGGGTAGGAAACTGGAGTGGAAATTCATGCAATCTTCCCTGCTACTGGCAAAGAGTCAGGTTGCCATTTCATGGATGGGTCCCTTTGGCCCTAGGGAACAGGGATGGACGAAGGATGTCAAAGAATAGGCGGTAGCAGAAGAGATGTGTCGCCGTCAGTGTAGGAGGGACGAACGAGCGGCAATAGATCTGCAAACGTGGGGGACTACTCTTTGCAGGGCTTGAGGGGGGTTGGGGAGTTGCACGAAGACCAACTACTGGAGTCTGACACTTGAGGAAATACTAACAGCTGTGGGAGGTGGTGTAGGTATCCGGGGAGATGGAGAACTGGATGGTGCTTTCTAATGTGATGTTTTATCATCAATGGTCCATTTGTGAGGAATTAGTGCAGTTGTATAATGCATGTGGAAAGATGGCTATATTGTTACAAAACGTTACTGGTACAAAATTTCTAATGTACTGAATGTTATGATACAATACAATAAAATAAATTATAAAAAAAAAAAAAAGTAGCACACCAGAAGTAAGTTCACGAGACCCACCCATTTCACCAGTAACGGTGTTACAGGTGGACCGAGATAGATCACAGCATGTTTAAAGTGCTGTCGGTGGAGAGTATTGTCAAAACAAATTGTTGCTCTTCTTGCTTCTAGTGAGACATTTTTACGAACCACTGACCTGTTTTTTCCCCTCCTATTTTACCCTCGAGAAGTGTGTTTTTTAATACAGGGCGTTTATCTCCCCATACTTTGTTACCTTAGTCCTCTCCTCTGCCATAATTTTATTTTTTAATTCACACTGCACATTGCGTTGTGTTCTTTTCCCCCTCGTTTAGCACTTCTAAAACTATATTCCCTGTGCTTTCTAGTGCAGCCCAGCAACATAAATGCTGTTTCGCATTTTTATTGCCAAATTACGCTGTTTCTAGCAGGGAAATCACAATAAAATTAACACATCAATCAGTGTTACTGCAACACATGTTGTACTACTTTTTTCGCAGTGCTTTATTACTGTTACATTTGCATATATAAGCTTGTGTATTCCTTCTTTCCCTCATTCTGATGAGGTTCCGTCCGTCCCCCAGGGTCGAGTATGTTATTGGTGCAGACATGTAAAAAGCGCGTATACATCCTTAGTCCTAGTTCTAGGTGGGCTATTTGCACGGGTCTCCCAAATGTCTACAGTTCATCATCAAACAGCAGGGGCTTTATATTGTGTAATAGGCTCTTTGAATCCAAAATGCTTCGAGAACTAAAGACTCACAAACCGCTGACTGTTGTGCTCACATCTTTATTTCATACACCAGCAGGGTCCACGTCACAGTAGGTGCCCGTCACAGGGGCTTATTCTACGCATGTTTACAAAGAGGACCACACCCATCCAGATAGCTGGGTCACCTAGAACAGGTATGTAGTATCTTGTCCACACGGGTCACCCCGCGTGGACATTGTGTGATGTCACTGCTCGTGAGTCGTGACACGGGCGTGTGAACTTTGAAAACGTACTGTTGGCGCTGGTGGCAGAGGGCTGTAACTGGCGGCCGGTCTGTGGGATGTTGCTGTTTACAACTTGTGAATAAACCTCTCAGTTGAATCCAGTCTGTGTCGTGTGATCTCTACAGATGAAAAGTGGCGACGAGGATCACACGATACGGACTGGATTCAACCATCACTAGGTACACTATGTAGACATTGCTTTCTTGTTTTTTTCTCACCATTATTATTATCCTTTATGCCCTGTATCCAGTTTTTGCCTTATGTTCCTGTATTTTGTTTTTTGTTTTTCTCTCTTTTTCCCCAATTAAATTAGCATTTCCTTGTTTATTTTGTTGTCTTTTGTAAGGAAAAGAGATATGTAGTATCTTGTCCATGCGGGTCACCCCATCGTGGACATTGTGTGATGTCACGGCTCGTGAGTCGTGACACGGGCGTGTGAGCTTTGAAAATGTACCATTAGGGCTGGAGGCAGAGGGCTGTAACTGCCGGCCGGTCTGTGGGATGTTGCTCTTTACGACTTGTGAATAAACCTCTCAGTTGAATCCAGTCCATGTCATGTGATCTCTACAAGGTCTCATCCACTCAGGGTAATACAAACATTCCTTCTGGTCTTCCCATCCAGCCCTTGGTCTGGACATGTAGTATCACTTCGCTTTAGTGTTGGTTGAGCTTTTTAGGGGGTCACCTTAGCTCACCTAGAGGTGTGGGCAGCAATCTGATGAGGTCAGACAAGCTTCTATGAGGGTCTAATACTCTTGTGTCTCCTGTGGGTCGACAAATGGGAATGGCGTACCTCTGTTTTCTGGCTGCAACCTATGGCTCGGTACCTGACTTTGATAGGTCTGGTGCAAGACCCACTCCTTGAATGGGCAGCAGGAATGCATCTATGCCCTGCCTCAGCCAACTGAGTTGGCAGCCCTAACACAGCATTTACTGCTACACAGGATTCCAGTTGATCCTCATTCCTAGTGACTTTTCTTCACCATCAGTGTTTGATATGTTGCCACAGAGGTGCTCAGAGGAAGAGGGAGCCAGGGAAATGTGCCTTCATGTGTTTCAAACCAGCCGAGTTCTGGCCTTTCCAGTACTTTTACTGCTGGATGCCTGTCCATTTTCCTAGGAAACCCCCATCCCAAGCTGGGGATCCCCAAGAGGGAATACTTTCATCCCCTTCTGGGGCCTTGGCCACTTCACTTAAGGTCTGCCTGACTTGGCAGTTCCCCAGGTTCACCATCACTGAGTGAAAAACACTCCAGTCACTTCCTGGATGTTCTCTCATTGTTCATGCACAGCAACTCACTTGCAGGCACACAGTCAATCAGCCTCCTGTAGGTACTTTTACACCCTAATCAGGCCATGTATAGGGTAAGCACCTCATCCTCACTACGCATGGAGGTGGCAGTGTCACTCTCTACTTGTGACACTCTGGGAATGTTATTCTGTAGAGGGCCTGCCTGAACTCCGCACTCCCAAAGTCATGCACAGAAACGAGTCCTGGGGCCTGATGCATTAAAACTCATTCGCAAACCAGGATGTGCAATTTGCACACCAAGGTTTTTAAAAATAGGTGTGCAACTTGCGATGTGACCTTTGTATTAATTGGTTGTATTGCAAACTGTCCATTCTCAATAGGCTGAAAAATGACCAAAGTAGTATTAATCGGGTAAGTCGCAGTTTGCTACCCACTATGACTGCTTCAAGGGGCAGCAGACTAGATCCAGTGATCCTGCTCTTGCATTCCCAAATGGGAAACCTTAATATTGTTTTAAACCAACAGCAACAAAAACCAGACCGTGTCTACTAAAGAAATAAACAAAGCCTGCTTTAAAAAAAAAAAATGTCCCATATGGGAAGACATCAAAAACATTTTCTGATCCTACCGAGGCCATCCAGCACGATTCCCAATTTCCCTTTGTGAGTTAGTTACCACTTCAGCTCGAGGGCCAGTAGTTGATCAATGATTTGTGACTGCAGTTGCGGTCACAAACCATTGACACATTTCTTTGCAACTCATAAATAGGATTGTGACGTCCCTTTGATGCCCCCTCCTATTTTCAATTTGGAAAAGGATGTAAAAGTCTTTACGAGTCGGAAGGACTTTTCAAAAAGGGCTTTTGTACATTGTAAAAAAAACCTTTTTCTTTTGCTATTCCTGTGATTTTGTGAATCGAGAGGTTTGTGACTGCTAAAGGGCTTTCAACAACAGGCCCCTATTTTCCAAACATGCTCTCACTTGCCTAGGTAAGTAGAGGGTATGCACAGTGCAAACAAATGGAATAGTTCAGGCAGTTTACATGAGTTGCCAAAATGTGTCACACGTGCCTTCATGTGTTTTAGTGACGTACTTTGTTATCTGCACTGTCCACCTTGTTTTCTTTCCTCACATATCAAACTATGACGCTTGCAGTAGACATTGTTTTTCATTTGCATGCCCCAGTTCACTTCCGATGAATTCGCTGTCCTAGGTGCTGAGGCATAGATCCTTATCAGAAGGCTGCTGCTGATAAAAAACCTATACTCTGTAATCGGATAGCCCTCTGTAGAAGGGAAAGGCATTTGTATTAACTTTTCCGAGACCCCTTAAGGTGTAAAAGGAAAACGGAATGTAATCAAAACGACCATTATTTCCGCTGGATTGACCTTCAGTCGTTACAAAAGCACGCACAACTTATTAAACTACAAAACGTGTCTTTTTCTGTTCATCTACTCGGTTAGAATGCTGTACTGGGTGAACCTCGCCATATTTATCAGTAAGTAGTATGTCTTGAGGTACTTCTGCTGGGAGCGTATATTTGCAAAATGCTTTCATTAATTCTTGGGCTATGTTATTTGAGAACCAGGGGCTGTATCCCAGTATTCCGGGGGTGCATCAGATATTTGTGCCCTCCTCTTGTACCCCCATAGAAGGGGTACAGATGCTTGTGCCGCCCTTTCTGAAAGGTTGAGCCAGGAACTAGATCCACAGCAGGCATATTATGGCCAATGGACATATACAGCAAGCTCTTGAAGAGGGGAGCTGAACATAGGGTACGGCCAAAGGCCAGCCCCTGTTCCCAGAGTCAGATGGGTATATCCATAGTTTATGCTGATTGGGCTCTGGGAGTAGGTGGTGAGTGCAGTGCCTAACTGGAGGTGTTACCTAGTAACCAGAGTATGCTTGGCATGCCCTGTTGGCTGGTAGATAGGGAATTTGAGCACACGCCGTACCAAAAATCTGGCTAGAGCATGATGGGAACATTCAAAGTCCATGCCCAGAACGTTGTTCCAAACAAAGGAGAAGGTCCTGGCTGAACACCAGTTCCAGCGCCCAATGGGTAGTTGCGGTGCAGGGGTGCTAAGCAACTTCAGTGACATAATGTCATGTGCAATGCATTACTGGGGTACTTATGGATTCCTTAACTATACCTGTGTACATTTCATTGTTTGTTAAGGTTGACTTTTGATTGGTGATGTTTTCCACATGATTGATTATGAGTACCTGATCGTGTTCGTTGACATTGTTGTGATGCTTTATTGGATGTGGTAGTAAGAAGGTGGAGCTGGCAAGAAGTTTTCCAATAGGTGCTGTTTTGAAACTAACACATTACCACATTTCATGAGAAAGTGTAGCGCTTTACAGATATCTGTGCTGCTGAATAAGCAAGTAAAGAAAGAGAAGACTAATACTTCCCTACTTAAGTTGGATTGAATGTAGACGTTTTCGTATGTTTGTCTGAAACAGTTGCTGGTAGTGGTTCATTTGGGGCTGGGACGTGGCTGGGTGGCAATCACATTGTATATATGGGCAATGTACAAAGCAATTATACGTACATCCTTTGTTCAGTTATGTATTATAAAAAGGAGCAAGTCTCCCTGACCATCGCATATACTGTTTATTTACAACGTATGTTTTAATATGAAAGTCCGCAGTAGGCAATGAGGGTGAGCTTGGTTGGAATTGGTTTCGGGGTGTCTAACATAAGGAAACACATTTGCTCTTTGGCGAGTTAAATGGACAGAGAGGAGGTCAATTGTATACTAAGAAGTGATATATGTTGACTTGGAAAGAGGAGGGAAATATCTATGAAAAAAGGAATGTGTTCATGTCAATGGATTCATGAGAATCCATAATGGTCGTAAGAGGATTACCAACTCACTTCAGCAGTTCTAAAACTCATTAATTTGCAACTACATTCCTCAAGCTCACAAGATTGTTTGTACTATATCCAGGGATTTCAAGAACTCTTCACTTGGCAAACACATTCCTCAAGCCTTTGGGATTCTTTGGTCTATATACCAAGTAAGGAGTGTTGAGTACATTGCTCACTAAGAATGACAATTTAGGTGAACTTTGAAAAGCATTACTTCTAAAACTTAACATTTGCAACTGCATCGTTATATCTGGAATAATTTATCTGAATTCCAATGTAAGCCATAACTGCTCCATTCTGTGTTTACAGACCTGTATCCCTCCTTGGGCTGTTCAGTCTGCTGGTTATGTCCTAATAATTCGAGGATTGAGATGTTAACCTGTATCTAAATTTGATAAATCAGCAGAAACAGGTGACCTTGTATTACAAATTTCAGGCAATGGTGTTTGACAGCTAAGACAGTAGGTGGAACGGGTGATTCCTCAATGAATTGCTGATCTTAAAAAACTCCAGAACTGCCTTGGGTCACCCTGTGGTCTGAAGTGAACACACGTAATTAGTTAATAAAACCAAAATTAGGTTCTAGCCGAAACCTTTAGGTGTGCTAATATCAGCAGAGTGGCAATTAAAAATAAACAGCACAAACCAAAAGAAAAATAACTTTGTATGTTACAACATAATGGAAACTATATTTCTACCACTTCCAGCTATTTGTATTTATTTTACTTCGTAATTTTAGGGGGACACAAAATGAGAACATTTCATTTAGTTGAGAGGGTTTGAAGAGCCTGGCCCATGAAGTAAGGGTAACTGTACTAATACTAAATGACCTTGGTGGGAAAGGGAATAAGGGACAACTAATAACAATGCCCCTTTACATTGCAACCTCCTGGTTAACATCTGTAGGCTGCTTGGGCTACCTCATTTGGTATGTAGATATATATGTGATATGTGCATAGTGCAAACCTAGCCAGAGGGCAGCGGAGAGCTGTACATTGTGAAAAGCATAGATGCAATCAATGAGTGATTGAAAGGTTAGCAGCGCTCTGAGAGTGCAGGAGGGCTGTTATTTCGTCATGATGTAGTATTTTATTCAATTACTCATCATTCGTGCACTTACTCATTCTTTCATCTATTTATCAACCTATTGTCTGATTCTTGCATACATCAACTTACCCATTCACAATACCACATGCACAAGTCCCGAATCAATGAAGACACTTTCAGTTACCAGAGTGCTTCTGGTAGTTTACTGCTAATTTGTGAGAGGAATGAGTGCTGTTGTTGGTGTTTGTTTACTAATCTGTGAGGCGCGTGAGAGTGCTTCTGGTAGTCTTTGACTACTAGCCTGTGAGGGTTGTAAGAGAGATGTCGATGTTGTGGGACTGCTACTCTCTGATTGGTTGGAACGTTGTCACTAGTTTGTGACTACTAGTCTGTGATGGGTGTGAATGCTGTTCATCAGTGTGGGAGTGCTGATGGTAGTGCAAGACTTCTAGCATGTGAAAGGTATAAGAATGCTTCCAGTAGTATGTGACTTGTGCTCCTCTGTGGGGTGTATAAGAGTACTTCTGGTATTGTGTCACTGGTAGTATGTGAGGGTTGTGGGAGTGGGATTGTTTTTTTTTAGTGTTCCTCTGCTATTGACCTCAATGCTCTGCTTTCACTTGTAGGGCTGGCCAAAGACTGAGTGAGGCATTCAACCAAGCTTCCCGTTGTTAGGCTTGAAAACCCTGGCCCAGTGACTGCAAGCAAGCTGCTTCCCTCATGAATCCCCCTGCTCTGACCACAATACAACCGTACAACTTGTTTTCTTTACTGTCATCGCCAAACATCATTTACAGCAGTGAAAGTCACAGCCCCCTCGTGCCAGTCCTCTATCCTTGCAGACTTTGACCTTCTGCTTGCTGATCAACCTCAAAGTCACTCCATTTCTGTAGTGTATGCGCACACGCAGTTCACATGTGCAGTAGCAGTACAGTGCCCTTCAACTGCATGGTACTTCTGTTTACTATCAGGCCGAATTACTTTATTGCGCATGTGCCAAAGAGCACGTACTCACACGTGCACCAAACAGAGCTATATGTGCGCACTAGATAAACCAACATTGTGCATCATAGGTCCCACCCACTGCTGTCAGTGCCCACAGGGAAGGAGGGGGCAGTGGCTGTGGTGAAAGCCAGGTAGTGGTCAAAACAATACATCAATTGTACAGCACTGGGGGTGAGGATGTGAGCTGCTGTTGTTCAGTGCGGTACTCACCATGAACCAGTCCACTTCATGCGCCTCCTCTGCATTATGTTTGAATGCAGCAGACAGCCAAGTTTTAGGGATTCCACAGTGCATTATGCCTCGATGTACTGACCCTGCTGCTGGCACTCAAATCATGATGCGTGTAAGAAATCAGGTTATTAGTTGAGAGGGGTTTAAACCCACTCGGGTAACAACCACAGTCCTTGTTAGGGTGAACCACAAAAGTCACGAAATTAATCTGCGCTTAACCCTTTGGTAGCTTGGCACAAAAAGCAGTCAGGCTTAACTTACAGGCACTATGTAAAATATTTATGCATTGCACAAACTGTAATAAAGTGAAAGCACAACACAAGAAAAATCCTAAACCAATTTAGAAAAGCAGAGAAAATGTTCATAAATAAAATTATACAAGAACGACAAAAATCCAATCAGTTGAATCAGAGATATTCATTTTTAAAGTTTTAGGTTGATAGAGCGCCTCAAAGCACAAAGCGCAACTCGTCGTGCTAGACTTGGGGAAAGTCACAGGTTCAGGTCGACTGTGATGGAGTGTGAACCAGATACAGGGACCAGGTTAGTGCCACTGAAAAAGTTGCCCTCTCAAAGTCTGGCGCAAAGAGTTCCCATTCATTGTGGAGAAAGTTACGAGGAGCAGGGAGAGCGTCTCAGATGGTCGTCGCTGTTGTACGAAGAGCAAGCCTGGCATTGCGGACAGTCTTTACTGTAGCATAAAAATCCGTTCTAATGTCACAGATGGTTGTTGCTGGAGCTTTGCATTTGCGGTCACCACCGGCTGTCGTGGCTGTAACACAAAGGGTAGATCTTGCACTGCTGGTCGTCGCTGGCAGTCGCTGTAGCGCAGAGTCTGGTTCATACTCCGAGAGGCCAGCAGGGCTCAGGCAGGTCCAGTGCAGCAGGTCAGCTGGGCAGTTGCAGGTAGGCCTATGGAGCTTGTTGTGTCCCTGTAGCTCCGACAGGAGGTCCGCCAACTGAAGCTTGGAGTCACTTGGGTTAGCCTAGAATGAAGGGAGCAGTTCTTTTCTTCCTTCTCAGAGAGAAGAGCAGTCCTCAAGCAGCAGGGCAGTCCTCTGGGGAGCAAGGCTGTCCTTCTTCTGTAATGTCCACAGGTCCAGTTGTCTATTACTGAGTGACTCACTCCAGCAGAGGTCAGCAGCAGGGCTCAACAGGATGTCAGCAAACTGACATTTGGAGTCACTTCCAGGGTCTAAGGTTCGAGGCAAGCAGGCCTAGTATTCTTTCAGGCTACAGACAACAGGGCACTCCTTCTTCTGAGCCTCCACAGGTCCAGGATTATTCTATTTCTTAGGGTGCCACTTTTAGACCCAGTACCAGCCTGTGTATGGGGGCCACCCACTTTATCTAACCCTAAACTGGTTCTGGTCAGTGCCACGTCTGAAGTGGGAGATTCCCTATAGAAACCCACATCTAATTCAGGAAAGTTCTTCCCTTCCTCTGTCAAGCTCCAAGAAGGCTGGGGTGACAAAAGGCAAGTGTCAGGTTCCTTTGTGTGTGGGGGAGGCAAAACCCTTTGAAATGTAAGTGGAACTGGGTACAGCTCTGCCCCCAACCATCCTGGGAGCATGGCCCCTACTGTCCACACCTAATCACCTTTTGTGCCCTGTTTGGAACGAATACACAAACCCCAACATCAGAGCCATTGACAATGATATGACCCAGGAAACTGGCAGAAGGCACAAATGCTTTTAGGACAAGACCAGGCCAAATTTCCAAAAGTTGCATTTTCAGAATTGTGACTTAAAATCCAACTTTACTATAGAGAGGATTTTAAATTACAATTGATTTGAGTCTAAACAGCATATCTCTATCCTCTCCCAATCAAAAGTTATCACTTATTAAGTGCAATAGGGTAACCCTACGTTAGACAATGGGAGAGATAGGCCTTACAGTAGTGAAAAACGGCTTTAGGAGTTTTCACTACCAGGACATGTAAAACTTGAACCCACATGTCCTACCTTTTAAATACAAGCTATCCGGTCCTATGAGCCATTAGGGCCTAGCTTAGGGGTGACTTAAAATTATTTAAAGGAAGGGATTTTTCGCCAGGTCGAATGGCAGTTGCAGTGGCAGGGTTGAGACCTGTTTTAAAAGGCCACTACAGTGGGTGGCACAATGAGTGCTGCAGGCCCACTAGTACCATTTCATTTACAGGCCCTGGGTACATGTAGTACCAATTACTAAGAATGTAAAAGTAAATTAAATGTGCCACTTGGATGTAAGCCAATTTACTACGTATGAGGGAAGAGCACAAGCACTTTAGCACTGGTTAGCAGTGGTAAAGTGGGCAGAGTCTTAACACCTTGCCTGCGGCAGGAATTCCAGCCCGGTGCTGGACATTCCAATCGCGGGCGTGGTCATGACGGAACCCAGCCGTCATGCGCACAGGCCACCCGTGGCTCATGACGGCTGGGTTCCGTCATGAGCATCGAAGGGGTTAAAGCCAACAAAAACAAATTCAGCAAAATAGGAGGAGTGAAGGCAAACAGTTTTGGGAAATACTATGCCAAGGATGTCGGGTCCAACAATGTGCTAATGCTGTTTTTCAGCAACAGGTGGCACTCCAACTGTTGGAGTTTGCGGTGAATTAGCTTGGAGAGCTGGGGTAGATGTACAGTACCATGGATGGTTTCTTCTTGGGGAGTGGTCAGTAGCAGTGTAGCTCCATTCCAGTTACTGGGGAAATGGCTCGGTAGGAGGGACAGCCTAGGGTTACTGGGCACCAAATTGTGACAACTGGAGTATTTTACATCTGGTGTTCTGGAGCCACCTTTCAATGTTCACATCTTGTGTCTGTTACAGAAGTCTCAGATTGTTATGACCACTGAAAGTAATTCACTTGCAAAGACTGCCCAAACAAATGCCAGTAAAGAAGAGTAACAAATAGGCAGAGCCAAAGCCCTGGTGACGCCTTAATATTGGACACAAACGGACCACCAAGTGCAGCCCAACCCATTGTCACTTTGCACTGAGTGTAGCAAAACAGAGCGGCCAAAGGCTTACTCAGGGTTGTAGTGTGGGTTCCGAACTCCACAAAGCACTCTATAACACGGATGCCCTTTCAGCACTTTTATTTTTAGAAAGTAAAATATGTGTTAGTTTACACACAACTAAATATAATTATAAAATTACAAAAACATTCAATGAAAACCAGCCTCTACACCCTCTCCTGAACTAGAGATTAGTGTAAGAAGCTCCTTCCTTTGGAGTTTGTTGGGGAGTTTACAATGTAAAATTCCTGTCTGTTTCATCTGTCAGAGTTCACAATGTAAAGCCCCTTCCTACTGTACTTGTCACTGGATTTCACCATATTAATCCCCTTCTATTGTATTTGACACCGCGTCTGCATTAAAAATGTCTATCGGGTATGAACACTGGAACTAACTCCGCAGGTGATCTAAACTAACTGCTACCTAATCAAATGCCTGTAAAGCAGATCAGCAATCTGGCTGAGGCAATACCCCTCTCTATACTACTATCTAATTATTTTGTGATTGCATGAGCTCTGGCAGAGAGCAAAAGCTGTCTTTAGCCACACCTCCTTCTGGAATAATTTTGCTGCCATAAAGTAGATACGCCCATCGTGACCCCTGTCCTTCTCTGCAGACCTTCAGGTACACAGCTGTGTGGTACCCTGCTTACTGTGATGGTCTTTATTTCAAGAATTGCACAATATATATTTTATTAAGTTTCTGTAAGCTTTAAGTGTCTCGAAGATTTCTGATTGATCTGAAAGACTACATATGGCATGTTACACTTCTTAATAAATAATAAGCTGCGCTCCTGTATCTCTGCCCTAAAATAGAAAGAAGTGCAAGTCCAACAGGTTTTCACCACAGACTTGAAAGGTAGTACCATGTCCTCCAGCCGCATCTACAGTTGGTCCAGATGATCCTTACAACAAACAACAAAGCAATGGAAGTAATGCTTGAATAACTACCAGCCCCTGGTGATCGCTCCATTCGCATTCCAGATCATCATGTTGTGCTCGTTATGCAACCCTTAAGATAAGTCATTTGCTAATTAGTATTGGTCCTCCTCCAAAATTAGCTGCCAGGCCCTGTCCCCTCTAGCCGGTAAAACAAGCAACTCGGAGTGCTCAGTTTCTTTCTAGAGTGGCACAGTGGGTGTAAAACGATGGACTGGAATGCAGCCTGGGTCAATCAGTGGCTCAGATTAATTCAAGCATGACTTCCATCCCTTCTTTCTGTCTTGCTACAGAAGGCCTCCTTCAAAGGCTGCTCCTTTCAAATAACTTTCTTTCCACAGTAGTGATAATGCTCAGTTGTACTACTGTAGTGTCTTCTGCATTGTTGCTCTTGTCAGTTCCCTTTAACAGTGGCACTGATCCCTTTCCCAGTACCCTTCCATCCAGGAGCACATTACATTCAAACTACACAGAGCCTTCCTCACAACGATTGCACTGCCAGGGCATTTCCTGCAGTAAAGTCCCTGATTACTTCCGCACCTCTATGCTGCTGAATGAGAAAAAGATTCCTATGTTCTCCTTTATAGGTGACGTTTTTGCTGCTTCTTAAAAACAAGCCTTTGCAGTGCAATAGGTCTCGCATTTGTTAAAGTTAGAGCTGTTGGCGTTGAAAAGGACAATGTTTTTTACTTTAGTTTTTTTATTTGCAGTAGAGTTATTATATGTGCATAGCACTACTGTCAATGGTATAAAAAAAGCAAAAGTAAAAAACATTGCCATTTTCAACGCCGGTAGCTCTAACTTGAACAAATGCGAGATCAATTGCATTGTAAATGCAATCGGTCTCTCATTTGTTGGAGTTGGAGGTATTGGCATAATGCCAATGTTTTTTACCTATCCCATGGGACCTCTTTTGGCCACATAGGGTCATTATTGATGAGGAGCTCTCACTCAAGCATCAGGTCAGCTCAGTGACCTCGGCCTGTTTCTGCCAACTGCGATGCATAAAAAAGATAAGGAAATTTCTTACGAGGGAGGCTCTGATTCAAGTAATCATAGCTTTAGTCATGTCCAGAATTGACTATGCTAACTCTCTTTATCTGGGTCTCCCGAAATTTCTTCTGCGCATTCTCCAGTTAATTCAAAATCAGGCCGCTCGGCTGATATCCCACCTGCCCAGAGACGGGCACATCTCTCGGGTGACCAAAGACCTCCACTGGCTGCCAGTGGCGCAGAGAACTAGGTGCCAGGTATGCTGTACGGTCTTTCAGGCGTTATATCTGAGCTGTCCTGCCTTCATAAAATCTCGGATCGCCAAGTACCAGAGAACTGAGATCCAGTCACTTACACTACCTGATCATCCCCACTCATAAAAAACACAGGACTGGAGGGTGTAGGTTTTCCGTTACTGCCCCTCGAGTATGGAATACATTACCCTTGGAGCTTAGGAAGACCTTCAATTATATCAGATTTAGACAACTCTTGAAGACATGTTTCTTTAAACAGGCTTACCAGTAACGATGGATTAAGGACGCATCAGCTACCTAGCGCCAAGAGACCTTCCGGTGAACATGCATGTTATTCAGTAACATAACATAACGCAACATGGTACTGCACCCTGCAGAAGATATGGTAAATCCACCCTACCAATAATGCATTGCATGCAAGACAGTACCACGAGTACATTCAAATAGCTATGTCCATATATACAATTAGTAGCTTTGAAATGTGACAAAAAGAATTATTATTTTAATTCCAGATTAGGTTGTACTCTGTGTGGTGCTGATGAAGGGAAATTTATAGAAGGTCTCTTGTGAGATGTGTTAGTGAGTAAAGTAACGACTGCCAGACTTGCTTAGGACCAAGCGTGTGTCCTGCCTGAAGCCCTTCAAGAAAATAGTGCTCTGAGGCTGTAATTAAAACCTAGGGAGTAACAACACATGTAACAGGGGGTGTCCTCATGGGAGGTTACAAGAAGAGACAAGGCGGTACTAAGGAGGGACTACTAAGCCTATTGACCAATGAAAAACCACCATATACAAGGGGCAGGAGCTAATTAAAAAGATGGGTGGAAAGTGGGCGGAGCTTTGTGCCCATATCCTGAGTACGTGTTATATGCAAACAAGGGAACCAATTGGATTGGTCAGGGACCTTGGATACGTGTATTTTATATAAACAGTGGTCCCTCACAAGAGGGATTATGAGAAAGAATCAATATAGAAATACAATGAGATCTTTATTATGTTGTCAGTCCGGAGAAAAGTACTTTAATATTTTTATATATATTTGCAAAAAGACAAAAACAATAAAGTGGAAACACAAACACTGTGACAATTAAAAATAAAAAAGAGGCTCAGGCATTTCTAAGCGCTTGAGAAAGAGTCAATAAATTGCCAAGCAAATATGAAGACAGATACCATAGCACAATTAATTAGGTAATTCATATGACAGTGTCAAGGTGTCAAAAAGTCGATGACATTTCGATCCCATACAAACAGAGTTCCGGGATCATCATCAGGACATAGACATGTATGCCTGAGACTAATGCCTGTTGATCACACAGGCGGTCCGTTCACTGGGAACAAATTACGTGGATCCATATAGGAATTATGAAAAATGAGCTCTGAACGATGTGGGACCGCTGGTAGTGTCAGAGTGCACTCTGGCACTACCAGCGGTCGAACATCGTTCGGGGGTTGACCCCTGCCGCGATTCCGCATACGCCGCCCATCATTTTCAATCGGGTTGCCAGCCCGCCCTCCTAACCTGGGTATCAATGAATAGGCCACGTTACATCGCATGCATTTACAACGCGGTCATTACAACGACCGCGTTGTTACATCGCATACCATTACAACGCAAGTCGGAACAACGACTTGCTGTAGGGGGGCGCTGGATTTTGGAATAGTATAATTTACTATTCCAACTCCAGTCTGTGCAACAGTAGGGAAGGTGTTGGATTTTAAATCCAACACCTTCTGCCCCCTACAGCAAGTCGTTGTTCCGACTTGCGTTGTAATGGTATGGGATTTTATTTATTGATTTTTTTTGGTTTTATTTTTTAGAGTTTTATATAGCGCAAACTAGACCCGAGAAATCGGGTATCAGAGCGCTTTACATGAGCACCAGTTTCGTTACAGATGGACACATTCATTTTTGTTAGGCACAGGGAGATTAAGTGATTTGCCCAGAATCACAGGATGTTGAGCGTCGTTGCCGAGACTCGAACCCGGTTCCCCAGCTTCGAGGTCGACCGCTCTAGCCGCAAGGCTACATCCTCTCCCCTAACAACACGGTCGTTGTAATGTCTGTGTTATAATGGCATGAGTTGTATCGCATGCGTGGTAAACGATGTTTACCGGTATCAACACTTCCACTCGCTCAAGGTTCTGACATCTGTTTGTGGTCATATTTGATGGGTACTTGTGTGTAGCCTTTCCAGTTGTGTCGGAATGATTGACTGGTACCTCACCACACCCCACCACCAGCTCTGCCACTGGTATTTCAATGTTAGTATTGCTCCCTCATTCATATTCCAACTCTCAAAGCGTCTTAATGCTTGATGGGTAGAAAGCTCTTTAAAAAATTCCAAAACAATATATCACAGGCACAACCTAGTAATTAATTCTGGAAAACCTACAAAGCAATAAAACGGGCATTCTTATTCGTCCACGCACTATGGAATAATCTCCCACTCCATCGAAGTCTCATCCTCCTCCCCTCCCCCCCCACCCATACACTAATGTTCAAACTGAAAACTCAAGGTTTTACGGTTCGCACTACATCACTCCACTGATCACCTAATTTCCCTAGGAACCTGCGTTGTAATTTGAAAATTAATTTAAAGGCTGCGATTGTGTAAGCTCAGAACATTTTTGTAATATTGATGAAACTCGGTTCCCCCCTGAAACTTCTGCCTTTCCACTCTTTTCCTTTGTCTTCGCTTTGTGAACGTTCCCCATGCCTTTGTACATACTGTTGCTTACTGATGACAGTTGCACGCTCATATTTTCTTAACCGCTTTCACTAGCATTAGAAACCCCATTACAAATAAGAACTCTCAAAGCACAGATCTCCCGGCCTGGCATGCTGCTGCCGATAACTAACATACAGTTGGGTACCATCATTATTTTGTTGAAATCGGTGCTAAATAATCCTAGCGGGCATGCACGTCTGGCATCTCCTTCATTAAATGTATGCCTCTTGTGTATCCCGTGGAAGCAGTGGGCGAAGACCATGCATGGCCTCATGCCAGCCACCGAGAAACACTGAGAAAGCTAATTGGCAAGCAGTGTTGCTATTCGTATATTTTGAAATAGAAGAACAGGCAAGGGAATCAAAATGAAAACTCCTTTACTATTTAAGTGTTCATTAGAGCAGTTAGTGTAAGGTGTAATTAAGATGCCAGTGCCATAGACGAAATGTTCATTACAGGCCAACCAGACCGTGTAGCAGGTGCACACAGCGTGGAGTCTGATGGCTGTGCTTTGAGGCAAGATCAAGAAAGCCACTTCCTGTTGTGCGCTTTCCTCCTCTTTTTCTCACTCCTCTCTCGTTTCTATCTCGCAGGCTTGCTTGCTCTGTTTTTCATATTTATACTATCTTTCCTTCATTGGACTTTAAGTGTTCTATCGGGATTTAGAAACTCTTGTACAAAATTCAAACTCTGAAGTCCACAGTAGCTTTGTGTCACATTCCTGCCCAGATTTCTCAGGCCTCTGACTTGGGGCATGATTGAGGACCTCAGCTTCCCATCCTGGCACCTTATGTACACCTCCTCAAACTGCCAAGGACTCTGAAGTCACCAGGTCATTTGTCTGGCTTGTTGTGGTGTTCAGGGCAAACCACAGGCACCTGCTCCACTTAGTGATTCTTGCTAATGATTGTGGTTGCGATGGGCCATCACTTAAGAGGAAGGTGGAGTTGCAGTCCGGCCAGTAGATTCCATGGAGATGGAGTCCCTACCAAGGCGGATTGACCTATCTCCTGTCATGTAAACATCCAACCCATCCCAAGCTGGCTGTTGCCATTAGGACAGACTCTGTTTGTTCAATTGCGGCCACTGACACCTAAGAGATTTCTTTGTTGTTTCTGATGTGCAGATCTAAAAAGGCTTAGATGCGTGAGGCCAGGGCCTTTTCAACACTGTATCCAGATTGCTTGGACGTTGTTCTTCATCTCTAGATTTTTTTAACTTTCCTTTTGGATTGCTTGAACTTTCATGACTGATGCTCTCTGCCTCTTTTTGAAAGGGGTACACTGCTACTGACAGATTCTGTGTTCCGATTCCTGCCTACACCACCACTGACAGATACTTCAGGGACTTTGGGGTTGGGCTGGACTCCCGCAACAACAGATCGACCCGTAACTCATTTCTGTTTGTTGTCCCATACAGCTCCTGTTAACCTGGTCCCTAATCCCAGTTCTCCCAGAGTAGAATACACAAGCTGCATTCCTTGGTACATTCTCTTTTACTACCCTTTCTGGAATGGTTGACTACACCAGTCAGCCAGCTCTTGCTTTTTTCAAGCTCCAGCTGACATTTTGACTACATAGGAAATAGACTGCGCCTGGAGGTAGGTGGTCAAGAGATTGGAAAAGAATGAAGGGGCAGATTGGGAGGATGCAGGATAACAAGTTACACAACGATGTCTGTTCTCCACCAGAACTATAGGATATCCTTTTCACCTTCATGAGCAACAGGTAACTGAAATCACCTGAAAATGTGTTGGCTGTTTAACAAACCTTCAGATGAAACACCAACTCGCTAGAATTCAGAGATGTACATTATTTATTAAAATTAGGATATTAGCATTTTAGAATACATATTTTTATTGACTTGAAATTACTGAATCATATTTGACTTTTCACTGTAATATTTCCTCTAAAATATGTTTATGTTGTCAGCGTATTGAGCAGGAACTAGCCCTACTTCTGATAGTACAGGTGTTACAAACGTGTATTAAGCAGTGGCAGTTGGCATTGTGTAGTTATGGTTCAGCCGCTCTTTTAATTGAACAAGCTTTTTTTTTGGCGCACCTATAATTTTTGCCACCATTGACTCATTTGCACCAGATTTGCCAGTCGCTTAGTATAATCAACTTTGGGGTGGCATACCAGTTTTCGTGCATTCCGTGGAGGGGAGAAAAAAAAGTTGAAAGTGGGTGGGTGAAAAAAGTTGTTTACTCATTCTAGCTACCTTAGAAAATTTTACTGGGGCCTATAGCAGACTTGGCATGAAAGTGTACTTTTCCTAGTTTGGTGTTAATCCTTTCAGTAGTTTTGGAGATATAAGCGGTTAGGAAAAGGTGCTGGGTGGGTGGGCTGTAAAACGTTAACATTATTGTAGATCTCTGCAATTTAAAAACGTGATTCTGAAAATTGTGAATCCTAAATTTTTTGTCAAATGTGATTGGCTGATGAAGGGGATTTTTCCACTATCTTGAAAATAAAGATTTTTGTAAAAACAAAAACCACTATTTTGTATGTTTGTATGTGGTATTTCTATGGCGTAAACTTAGCCACAAGTTAATGGAGCAGTGGTGGAGGCACCATCATAGGTGCCCAACCACAGGGTAGTGCTGGGAGCTCTCAGAGCAGTATAGAAAATGTCAGGAAAAACATTTTAAAAGTTCCCTGCTATATAGTTGCAAATTTTAATAAAACTGTGGTCACACAGCCTTCAATTTGTAATCTGTAAAAAAGGCACAATATTGTGGATTTTTGTTTTTATTTTCATGAAAATCCCTGTGCTGCGAGGTAGGCCACATGCAGCAAGATGGGTACAGGCCAGGCTCTGCGGCCAGCCGCCTTGGCACCCAGCCAGAGGCAGTGTGCAGCAGGACTTGCCACTTATTGGTGGTTCGGGCAGGGCCTGACCATAGACTAGGCCTAATAGGGGTTGACGGCCCCGGGCAGATTGGGTGTAGGAATTGGCGTTGGCTGTATGCAGCAGAAGCCATATGGTGGCAGTGGGCTGGGCGCAGGGCTTGGCCATAGGCCATGCTTTGCAACCACCTAATTCTGGCATTGCTGAAGGCAAGGCTCTTTGGCCAGCCCCACTGCATATGGGCAAAGGCTGTGTGCAGCAGCAGCAGTTGACTGCTCACGGTGGGTATGGCTCAGTGCCTCAAAAAAAGAAAACCTAAATTCACTGACAAAAACACAATTAAAGATTTGTGATGGTTAATCAAATTCAAACCCGAAACACCCCATAAATTCTGTAGGGGTCATAGGCCATAACCCACGCCACCCACCTTGCTCAATATACCACTTTGCAATTGACACAGGAAAAAGGGCAGACTACCAAGGGCAGACATGGCAGGTGACATCACATATGGCATGCGTTCTGTGCATTTTAAACGATAAATGGCAAATTTCACAGGGTTTTCAGGTTAGTATTTGCTTAACCATAACAAACCTTTAATTTTTTTCCTGTGACTTTTTATATACAGTGTTTAGTGAAACCATACCTGTCAATTGCATATCTTGTTGTAGATATTCACTTAAATTGCGGGCTAAATAGATGAGTGGTGACCTTATTATAATTGTAGAATAAACTACTTGCAATTAGTTAAGAGAGGCTAGAAAACTTGTGTGTAGTTATGTTGTATAAAGCTTCAATAGCTCTTTCATCATAGTGCTTTACAAAACGAGAACATTTGTACAGTAAACATATGAAAAGATAAAAAAGACTAGATAAATCCAGGAGAAAAAACAATGCGATAAGATAGAAAATAAAAATTTACAATATTAGAAAAAATGAGCCACTTACTGAGTGTTAAGCGATACCACAGACATTTGTAGTAGGACTGTACATTCTTATATAAAGGTACAGTCAATGGTTATGTACCATATTTAATTTGAGTTATTATTCATTTTTGTAGGTATGTGTAGGTGAGTGGAAACATTGTCTAATTTAAGGTGTTTTTTTTGTTCATCCCAAGTTGCTTAAAGGATTCCTGTTTGACTTTGTGGGTAATTAACTTTATCTTCATATGTCCCCTTTTCACATCTATATTCAGAGTGCAGCTGTTTGCTATTTTATGTGATCAACATAAAAAGTGCTTTAAGAGGTACTACTGAGAGAGGGGATTTGGCTCCACCTGCATGTTGATCCTCCCTACTGGATTTGATTGGGAAGACGTTGTGTGCTTCTGTTGAAAAAGACTGCTTACATTGCACAGATTATATTCAATCCAGTAGGCCAGGGACAGGATGGCTTCTCCATTCCTCTACCTAAATGCATCTATTAAAGAAGAGCAGTGTCTCTACTGCAGGACAAATATGCACAGATAAGGAAAGGGCCCTGTGCATGACTGGCCAGCCAGGCACTCCAATCAGAGATTTGGGAGAAACATCTGCAGGCATCCAGGATCACACGAACACAAAAGAGGAGGTCCACAGCACATGTCCTGCCATAACTGGAAGTAGCACTCAGACATGGCCCCACCACGCTGCATACAGCAACAACAATCCTCCACCATAGGACCCATCAGTACCAGGAAAACTGGAAAAATAAAACACATTTTAAAAAACTTGTACAGAGACATGGTCCAGACAATGGAAAACCTGTTTCTTCAGTGGGTAAGGAGCCTGTAGTGTTTGTCAATCCAAAAATGTGGAAGGGTGGGTGAAGCGACCCAGACCCCAGATTATGGAACCAGATGGTATTTTCCCCGGCTGCCATGGATCAAGATAATAAAGAGGTTCGCCCGTGAACGAGGAGGGATTAATGACCCACACCACAAAAGTGTTTGTGTCTTTCATTATTGAGGAGAGCTGCCCTGCCAATCTAATGCCTCTGGGGCTGACATAACAAATGGCGACTAAGCGGGTCATGGTATGAACACCGACCGCCCATGTTGGCAGTGAAATAGACGCACCCCAGCCTCTCTCTCTCGAGAATGACACTGCCTCCTGCCCGAGCAGGGTGTTAAGGTTTGGACTAGCTGGTTCTCCACCGAGGTATGGCCCCCAGGAAGGCTTATGACTGTGGCACCACCTCTTCACGGCCTCATTGTCTGGGTGGCGGTACCTACTCAGCTCTTGCTCTGCTCGGCACCTGACCATGCGGAGTAGCGGTGAAGGCCGGCCCGCATATGACAGCATACTGCTGTAAGGGGCAGCTGCTGCCGTCAGCAGCCTCCACCCATGCCTGAAGCCACGGGCTGGCACCCAGCCCTTCCCTTGCACCGGAGGAGGCAGTCCCTGCCCTGAAGGTACAATCACCACATCATTTTGTAACTGAACATGGTTCAAACTGCATGACCAAGCCCTCTTCAGGAATTCACTGCGAGCAGACCCCTCACATTCACTGAGTGTAGGCAAATGCCCGCAGAGCAAAGTGATTCCTGGTAGACCGGCCTAGAGACACGTTTGAGCGCCAGAGGCAGCGGATTACAAGTGTGTCCATACAGTGGACACAGCAATGGCATCCATATCAGCAATAGAACCCTTTGTTGTGACCAGGAACCCATTGGTGCAAAGTGCCAAATAGAAACTTTAGGTGGAGAGATTTGAGATGTATTTTGCGGCACTACCCTTCCACAATGACCACAAGACACCTATGCTAATCCACCTAGCAGGTGAGAGAATCTGCAAACTGTCTAAAACGGTTGCGGAAGCCGGACCATCATTCACATATGCCATTCTAAAAGTGACCCTAACCACCCATTCTGAACCATTAGCCAGCCCGATTTATGAAAGATTCCTTACGTCAAGCTCGAAAAGAGCCTGAAGAATCAATGGACACTATCTATGCACGTCTCCGCTAGTTGGCCAGCATGTGCACCTTTTCAGATGAACAAGACAAGATGAGGGCCCAGTCCATCCAAGTTATGATCTCTGCATGGAGCAAGCTGAACCATTACGCCAAGGTCTGCCACTAGGCCCTGCTGCAGCCCAGTCATCAAACAAAAAAGGTGAACTCCTTAGACCTCCCTGCAGAAAGGCAGGATGATGAAAACATGGAGGATGAGGACATGGAAGGTACCATTTGTGTGGTTCAAGCAGTCGAATAAACTGGGCTAGGTAGGCAGCCTATTACTGTGGTAGTTAACACAGGGGCATCCATAAACATTATAGCACATTATGAGTTGTTCGAAATGTCAGAAAACAAAACCAAGCTCTGCCCAACAAAAGTCAGGGTATAAGTGTTTGGAAACACTACTGACTTTCCCCTGGCCGAAATCTTCATAATGGACATGACAGACCAAGACTGGTCAACTAAGGCAAATATTTATGTCACCAAAGAAGGAAAGGGTTTGCTCCTGACCTGCCAAATAGCTGAAGCACTCCATTTGGTACGTTTCACATTTAGTGTGCATACAACTTGTATTGACAAAATGCTGGAAGAATTACAACCTCTTTTTCAAGGCATTGGCTGTCTACGGATAGGATGGTACAACTGCATATTGACAAGCCCATTCACCCGTAGCTCTAAGAAACCCTTGGGTGTCATTCCACCTTCAGCTGAAGGTGGAGGAAAAACTGCACAAGTTGTTTGGCAGCAGACATTATCCGATGAGTAGATGGACCCACGCTGTGGGTGTCATCAGTTGTGACTCTAAATCGAAACAACACTACGAGGTCCATTTGTGTTGTGACATGCACTTCCCGCACCTAGCAATCAAAAGAGAACAGCATTTGACTTCAACAGTGGAGGACATTTTGAGTGAAGTCTCAGGATCCCGCTGGTTCTCAAAGATTGACCTTAGGTCCTGATACCATCAAATCATTCTGGCACCAGAGCCTCATCAACAAACCTAGGCTTGAGGAGGTACCAACTCCTGAACTTTGGTATAACTGTTACTGCTGAAGTATTTAAGTACATCATAAGAGGTGTGCTTGCTGGTCTCCTGGGAGTTCTCAACATCCATGATGTTATTCTGGTGCATTCCCAGACCCTGGAGGAGCATCTCACTCGGCTGTGGAAAATATTTCAGAAACTCACAAATAGTGTGTTCTTGCTTCACAAATTAAAATGTGATTTCCTAAAAAGATGGGACCTGCTTCTTCAGATACTGGTTCATCATTATAGGAGTAGGCTCCGACTCAACCAAAGTACAAGACATCAGGTCAACCCCGACGTTCGTGACGGGGGCCAGAGTTTTCTCGGGATGGTTAATTACTGTGGAAACTTCATAAAGAGTTTGACCACTCTGACAGGCCCCCTATAAGACCTCTCTAAGACTTCCACTCCAGGGGTGTGGGGTGAAGAACAGGAAAATTATTTCGAAGACACGAAGATCGTCTTATCAGAAAGCACAACACTAGCCTATTTCGATCCCAGCAACGACTCAGAACTGTCAGTGGATGCTAGCCCCATGGAGCTAGGAGAAATATTCGCTCCGAACCAAGGATGCGGAGAGTGGGCACCAGTGTCCTATGTGAACTGTGCCCTAACCCCCACCAAAGAGCGCTACTCCCACATCGAGAAAGTTTTAATTCATCCGGTAAATTGGTGAATGTGATGGAGGTGATTATGATATGGGGGGTGCTGATTGGTGATGTTCCCAGGTTGTAGATATGGTGGGGTCATGGGTCTGTTGAGGCCCCTGAGTGGATGGTCTGCATAATTCCTGCTGTTTTGTTTCTGGTGGGGGTTGTCTATTCTGTCAGGTGGCCCACGTGTTTGGTTGTGAGTAGGTTAGTGATGAGTTCTCTGTGGTTGATTTGTTGTGCCAAGTTTCTGTGATATTTGCGATTTTACTGTGGAACAAGTTAGATATATTGTCGCAGATTTGTTGGGAGGCAGCAATGTTGTTGACAGTGACTATAGGGGAGGGGAAATCTGTGACGATTGAGAAGATCTCCTTACAGTTGCTGGAGTTTCCTTTGATGCGGTCTACTAGTGCCTTTTTCTTGGTGTCTCTTATTTGCAGGAGATAGCTTCTGAGTGCTGGCTTATAGGTAGTTCTGTTGGCGGTGTCGTGGCTGGCTCTTCATTTCCTTTCTAGCTGTTTACAGTATTGTTTGATGCCTCGGAGGTCTCCTGTGTACCAGCTGGCTTGCTTGTTTGATCTACTATGCTTGTTGGGTTTGATGGGTGCATGGGAATAGGCGCACTTGTTGATCTGTTTATTGAGGTTGTCTGTGGGGCTGGGTTGATCCATGCTGAGGGCGCAGAGCCAGTCTGCCTCTATGATTTTGCTCCATCTGTGGTTTGGAATGCTGAACCTGATAGGAGTGTTGACTTGAGGTGTGTTGATTTGGAAGTGGATGATGGAGTGGTCGGTCCATGTGAATGGTGTGGTGGAGTTGTATTTGATGCTGTTGCTTGTGGTGAAGATGGGGTCCAGTGTGTGTCGGGCATTTGTTGTTGGTTCTGAAACGAGCTGGGTGCTGTGGAGCAGGGATCGTTTCGGTTTTCCAGGTGAAAGTTGAGATCACTGAGGAGAATGTATTCTCTGGAGTCGATGGTGAGCGGAGTGACAAAGTCGGTGAGGAGGGTGGTAAAGGTGACTTGTGATCCTGGTGGTGGGTAGGCGAGGGTTCAGTTCAGGGTGATGTTTTCGGAGATTTTGAGCTTGAAGTGCAGGTGTTCCCGGAATGGGGTGGCATTTTCTGTGGATGTAGTGCCTTTGATCGATTCTTTGTAGCTGATAGTGCGTCCTCCTCCAGGCTTGTGATGGTGGTCCCGTCGAGTGATCTTGTAACCTGCTGGGATTGCCATGTTGATGTTGGGAGCCGATGAGGTGTTGAGACAGGGCTCTGTGATGAAGAGGATGTTGAGTGCATCGCTGCTCAGCAGGTCCCATATTTTGGTTGCGTTTGCTGAGTGATAATACGTTGAGAAGCATGCATGTGAATGGGTACTGACGTGTGGGTTTGCTGTGGCGTGTGGTGTCAGGTGGGGGTGTAGGTGGTGTTGGTGCTTGTGTGAATGTGTGTTGGGGAGTGGGTGTTGAAGGCATTGTTAGCATTTGTGTGGGGGATGTGGGTGGATGACTGCTGGAGACCGGCTGTGGGTGCAGGTGAAAGCTCCTGCCGTGGTCTGAGGTGTGGCGCAGCAGCAGTTGGAAGAGTGGTGTCTGGAGTCTAGCGACCTAAGGAGTGCTGCGGAATATCGTTGAGCCGTGATCGGACCAGGTTTCCTGGCGCTGGGCACAGTTTAGGCGCAGATCGGCTGGCCTTTGGCTCGCCAGTGGCATACCTGCTGCTCGTGTTTGTTGCACATCCATGTTGCAACTGCCATTAAGTAGGTCCTTAGAAGGGGGAGGAGTGCAGGGTGCTGTGAAATTATTTCCTGTGATGATGGGTGCTGGGAGATTCAGGCATTTCACTTCCTTTGCAGGGTGATGATGGGGGATCCAGTGATGCACTTCCTGTGCTGATGGGAAATTAAGTCCTCTTGCTTGGCTTCTTCTTTTAAAGATGTTTTTGGTGGGAAAACCAGGAGTGTCATGTTCACACAGCTAGACCCTGAGAGTTTGGGAGCAACAGTTAGCCCTATATCGTATTAAGATTTAATCAGGGGTGTTATTATAATATCACGATTCTTACAACTTTAAAACCAGGTTTGTGATACGACATGTTCAGAAATCTTAAAATTTTTCTTGAGTCTCACAAATTTGTGTCAGCTATAGAGGATTGGAACTTGTGTTGTCATTTCAGCGTGGTTGTTAATATCTGGGGACTTTATCACTAAAGTTCTTTCTTCCTGCTTTCATATTTGGTATAATTGTGTTGGATGTTATTATTCTCTCTTACACTCTTGGTACCACTTATTAGAAGTGCCAGTTTGTGGTAGTGAGCTTGACACAACTGATCTACCCACGCTCTATGATCTGCCCAGATTGCACTTGTTGAACATAGAACCTTCTCATTTTAAAAAGATGCCTGACATTTTTTTTACCTAGTATTAAAAATTTATATTCTGCCCTATCTAAATTATCAGCAAAAAAATGCTAATTTTGCAGTACATTTTCGATAGTATTATGTTCATCCATTTCAACTAGATACGTTTGTTTGTGAAATCTTCAAATTGTGACAGATTATGTGATTTATGCAGTAAACGCTACATCCACTGAATCGTATCAGCCCCCTGGCTCTCACCATTGCCCAATGTTTTATGAACAATTTATTCATGAAAGTTAAACAAGCCTAAATGTTCAATTCCAAATCAGTGCCCATTGTTAGCTACACTTTGAAAAGACGGATTTTTACTACTAAACCCCAGAAAAACATTTAATATAAAAATAACATAATGGGTAACATGTAATATTGTACTGAATTGGCATCTCGAAGTTATGGCATTTACAAGCTCTCTGGCGTTTGGCCTTAGGATTTATGATTCACTGTTATGTAGTCTCTCTCTCTCTCTCTCTCTCTCTCTCTCTCTCTCTCTCTTTCGCGCTCTAAAAATCACAGTTAAAGTTCAGTTATGATTATGAAACAGTAGTGAAAAAACCCTGAAATTTCCCAATTAAGGTTCGCGCCACAAACCATAGCTCACACAACTGCCATGCAAACCGTGACTCGCACTTCCATTAACATATTACATTCTGCACATCTGCATATATATACTCTATAAATATCTATCTATATTCACTGAAAAAAACAAATGTTAAAGTAACATTAAAGTTAGGTGAATTTGTCAGTGTGAACATTAACGTTTTCAACTAAAAAGAAAACCACAGAAGTTTACTAGGTCTAGTTAGCTGGGCTCAGTATAACTTGCGACCCACCATACACTGCTAATGACCTCACATATGACATCACTCATGACGTGTTCTATGACCTCATGTGTGACATCACAGATGACATCTCAAGTGACATCACTGATGTCACAGACGATCTGTTTGTGTTAAGGAAGGGAGATGAAGCCTCAGCTAATTTGTTTGTAAACTCTATCAGCACCAACAATCTTAATCTACATTTCACCAGGCAGATTAGTCGATCAAAATTGGACTTCCTAGATGTTAGAATACTGGTGCAAAATTCAAGGCTCACCGCCATGGTTTACAAAAAGCCCAGCGCTGGTAACACTACGCTCTCTGCAAACTAGGAGCTTCCACCCGGTGGCATTGAAAAATAGCATCCCTTATGGGGAGTTAATGCGTGCGAGGCGCATTTTGTAGCAACCAAGCAAATTTTGAGGTTACCCAACAAGAGATGGTCCTAAGGCTGCAGGCGAGAGGTTATTCAGAAAGCACATTGAATGCAGTCAAATTCAGGATATCCAAAAGTAGGAGAGAGGCAGCCCTCTTTGGAACAGGCAAGAAAAACAGGGGCCCCACCAAAAAAGAGGGGATTGGATTTATCACCTCTTACTATGACCAACACATGAGTATAAGACAACCCTTGACCAAACACTGGCATCTCATCAAGTACGACCCAGTGATAGGGGAGAGTATGACCGCAAGACCACAAGTTACCTTTAGGAAAGCCCCAGCTATGAGGGACTGTCTAGTTAAGAGTGAAGTCACTACCAAGAAGAGATCATGGCTGAAACCCAGCCCAGGCTTTTAAAAATGCCAGAAATGCAATGCTTTCTTTAATGGTAGACATCAGTGCACTGAACACACCCTTTAACAAAACTATAAAAATAAAGAAAACACTGAACTGCAAAACAGACTTTGCTGTCTTTGCCTTGTTCTGTCCTTGCCCAAAGGTATACATCGCAGCACTATACTGCTGGTGCATAAATGTGTATTACAACACTTGAGGACTATAAAGAATGTGGATGTTAACTGACCGGTAGGCCGTCATTTCCAGCAGGTACACAATGGAGATCATAACCTACTCATGTTCAGTGCTATTGACTGTGTGCCCAGTAAGATGAGATGAGGTTACAGACAAAAAGAACTCTGGAGGCTTGAATCCAGATACATTTTGGAGATGGACTATAAGGAATTGTTTGCCCTCAACATAGATGAGGAGATGTATGTTCAGCTCTGATTCCGTTTGTGTGCTTGCTGCATTCTTTAGATTGTCATTTGTATATTCATTTTAACATTTTACTTGATCTGTATGTTTTTACAGAGATGCAGCCTGGAGACACTGCAAGAGAAGTTAGACAATGTAACTCCTTTGATTATGGATATGCATATCCATCTTCACACATTGTATGCCCACATGGGGATTATGACACATGATGTCACTAAGGTTTCTTACATTTTTTTGGTATGAGAAATATATTGGACTTTTCCGGATTTGTTAACCTTTTCTTTTTGTTTGAACTTAATGTCGGGTATCTGCTATGTGTTGTTTACACCAGTAGCCAATATACAGCTAGGGTATCCCACAGTATATGCTCTGCATTATTTTATTTTAGCTGAATATGATATGCATGTTGATTTATTTTGTATGAGGGATTTATTCTTAGGTTTGATTATCTGAATGTTCTAAGGAAAGCAGTTTTTAAGTTGTTTGCCCACTTGGGTCTGACTCAGTTCTTCGACCATGTGCCTTGATAAACCCAACACGCTTAGCTGTATGATATAATTGCTAGCAAGATTTCATTGCATGTTAGGTGATTGCATTTTATCATACTGAACTTCAATGCGGAGTTGGGTACTCCAAAATGGCGCTGCCTTGTGACATAACAGTTTAGTCTATTCGTTTTCGTGCACGCTGTTTTCTCTTCATTATGTTGCCATAGTAACATGTTCGTAACACCAAAGTACCCTTTCTTCCACTTGCCCACTGGGGCCTGACATATTAAATTGAGTGCAAACTGTCATGTACCTCAAATACTATATAGTTTTGTATTTACTTTGTTAAAACCATATTGCATGATTTTGTCACTTACCATGAATTTCATTAATTTTCATTGTATGTTAATGCTGGATATACATGTTCCAAAATGGCGTTGCTATGTGAATTAACAGGCTGGTCCTTTTTAGGTCGAGCCTATAGCGGCAGCGCGCATGCGCTGCTCTCTTTGCGAGGCATGCAGTAATGTAGTATGGAGTGGAAGCTCCGTGGAAGCTCCGCCCACTCTCCCCCATGTTTTAAATTGGCTCGTGTCGTCTTTCGTAAATGCTGCCATTTGATTATGAGGCTTGTTAGTCCCTCCTTATTATGGCCATGTCGTCATTTGTCGTTATTTGTACCCTCCCATGGCTACCGGCCCCTTTACTTCAAGTGTTACACAGTACGGTACGTGTTATTTAGACTGTGAGCACTACTTTGTCCGTGCCTTCTGGCCTCCTTCTCCCCCCTCCCCTGACACACTCCCGTTGTATGTGTGTAGTAAATTACTTCTCTACTATTCTCCACTGTACTGCTCTGTTAGAATGTACCATGACATCATAGAATGCCTGAGTTGCCTCTCTGGGTTTAGAGTGTGAGTTAGTCAACTCAGGCTGAGCTGTTAGGAGCCTGCTCCTGGTGGGGCTGCATCTATACCTTCTATCTTATCCTACTCACCTATCCTGGAACCAAGCTACAATAAAGGATTACTCTATTTATACAGCTGGACTCTGTATCATCCTTTACTACATCTTGGCGACGATCTTGAACCTACGCGTGGAGTAAGGTGTAAGGACAACTAAGCAACTAAGGAACCGAAGGACAAGGAACTAAAGACATTAAAGACCTTCAAAACGTCTATTGACATTCTCAAGGCACGCCCTGGTCAGCCCCACCAGTGTCCTGTACCATCCGGAAGGCCTGCACCCTGGGCGTTTGCCTTCACACCTCCGAGGATCTTGCTGTGCCAATTCATGCTGTGTTCTCCTGTGGAGTGGAGCTGTGTTGTTTGAAGTGGAGCTGTGGTGAGGAGCGGAGCTGCAAGCTGTTCCCCATTTGACCATCTTCCTGTCTGCTGTAACCTTGGGAAAGTGGAGTTCCGCAGAGTGACAACAAGTAAGAAGATTCCCTCGGTGTATGTGGGGAAGAACGTCTGGGAACTGCAACTTGAGGAGGCCTTCGTTTTCTGAAAAGTAATATGTCCCCAGAGTCCGTGTTAAACAGACTGACGTGTGGGAGAACCCTGCGGTGTACCGAAGGAGTTTCCTCTTTCCGTGTGGAGAAGAGCGACGTGGGAGGTGTTGTGAGGTGAACCCTTTCCCTGGACCGTCTTTGTGATGCAAAGTGGTGCGATGGTTGGTGTTACTCCGGTAAATATTGTTTTTTTTGGTAAATAATTTTTCTTCACACTAATCCAGCTGGACGCTTGAGCGCTGTGCCTACTTTAAAAAAATTTAAATTCATGGACAACTGTCACCTACCATCAACGGCCTCTCTCTGTCCGTTATCTCCAGCGCGAGGAACAGTCTTCGGCAGTTCGTAGAGTGTACAGAAAATTCAGCATTGTGCTGCATGGACGTGCTGTGAGCCAACCGGCTCAACGTCGTTCTGCGTGCCTTCACCCTCCCTTCATTTTCCTCACAAATGAGGAGAATTCTGGAACTATGAGGTTTTTTTTTCTTCTGCAGTTCTCCCGCAATTACGAGACTTTCTTTTAGTCATCGGGGTCAGCGTATGGAAGATTCAGAAGGGAGCCTCCGTACCAGCAACGATGTTCAGTTTTCAGGTGTCTTAGAAAAATTGTGTTTCAACAACGCCATCTAGTGGCTATATAGCACAACAGCACGTGTACAGGGAAAACGGAAGCTCACTCGAGAGTGTCACGGAGAATTTTGAACAACCTGCAGAGTGGTGACCATGATGAAGGGCATGATACCAAGGTGTCTCCGGGAAAAAAGGTTCTCCATTTCAGCAAGGGATCTCTGAAGTGGATACAATGGGAAAGCTGCTGTGGTACAACTTGTGGTGAAGTCGGTGAGGTCTTTCCTGTATCGAGACTTTAAACACACTCGTTCCTGATGTCTTTCGTTTATGTTTGGAGGACGTGTTTAAAAAATGGATGTGTGGGTGGTTTACATCTTTGCCGTGGGGACATGTTGTTATTTAAAATATTACTAGTGTTGTCTGAGTGCACCCTGGGAAGTTCAGACATATACAGAGAAGTTTAAGCTCTATTTTCCTGGGTAATGGTCTACGTGCTGGTTCTTGGTGTTATGGCGCAGTTGAGTGTGTGTCACGCTGGGTTGCACTATGGCGTGGGTCATCTGCGTAGTACCCTGTCATGGGGAGGTGTAGGGGGCGGTCAGTACCCAAACTCAGTTTTTCAGTGTCCCAAGTTCACTTTTGGAGTATAGAGTGTACCCATTTATGGGGAGGTTGTGGGAGCGGTCATTGCCCCACTTCAGTTTTCCAAGAGTATAGAGTGTACCCATCCATGGGGAGGTTGTCGGAGCCAGTCAAATGCTCCAATTTAGTTTTTAGGGTGATGTATACCCTGCGGTGTACCCATGTATGGGGAGGTTGTGCGAGCGGTGAGTGCTTAAGTCAAGTTTTTTTTTTGTGTAGAATGTGCCTATTTTGGGGAGGTTGTGGGGCCAGTCAATGCTCCAATTTAGTTTTCTAGGGTGATGTTTTACCCTATGGTGTACCCTTCATTGGGGAGGTTGTTGGGCCAGTCAATGCCCAGTTTTTGTTTCCTAGGGTGTTGTTTTACCCTATGGTGTACCCTTCATTGGGGAGGCTGTTGGGCCAGTCAATGTTTTTTCTAAGGTGATTACTCTGTGGTGTACCCTACCTAGGGGAGGTTGTGTAATTTTCCAGGGTCAGTACCCTGCGTTGTTCCCTATTTTTGGTGGATGTTGTTTGGTCAGTTCCTAGGGTTACTACCCATGGGGCATCTTTTCATGTTGACACTTTGCTCCGGTCGAAGTCCACCTGCTTGGAACTCGTGGCCAAGGGTTTCATGTTCGTAGGACTTTGAGTGAGACGCTTTTCTCTAGTGTTTAGACCTCTTCCGTTACCCTTAACGGACCTTTTATCCTAGTTTTCTAGTGTCAGCATGCCTTCTATCCTAATTAGGGGAACTTTTGTCCTTTTCAGAGCGTTTTCTCTCTGGTGTATCTTTCTTGTAGAGGTTGCACTCTTCTGGTTATCTAGAGTGAATATTTCCCCTGTTGTATCTTTTCTTGGGGATGTTGTTTTTCTCCCAAGGGTCAGTGTCAACACCCACATTTGTTTACCAGGGTGACTACCCTGTGGTGTACCCGCGTATGGGAGGTAGTGGGTGTGACCACCCTTCTCTGTTGCATTGGTTTTTTCATCTATGCCTTGCTTTGTTTTTCCCTAAGGGAGGGGATGGGGCGTGTATTAATGATATTTGCAATTTTAATGTATTCATTGATGTTTTGCATTTTAATGCATTTCTTTTCATGCCTGTGTTATTCCTGATACCTCATGTACTACACCATTAGATATTTGCATCTCAATATGTTCATTTCATGCTCATGTTTATTTGAGGTATCTTATTTGTCTTTTCCGCTATTTCTGCTGTCGTTCCCTAAGGAAGGAGGATGTGTAGTAAATTACTTCTCTACTATTCTCCACTGTACTGCTCTGTTAGAATGTACCATGACATCATAGAATGCCTGAGTTGCCTCTCTGGGTTTAGAGTGTGAGTTAGTCAACTCAGGCTGAGCTGTTAGGAGCCTGCTCCTGGTGGGGCTGCATCTATACCTTCTATCTTATCCTACTCACCTATCCTGGAACCAAGCTACAATAAAGGATTACTCTATTTATACAGCTGGACTCTGTATCATCCTTTACTACAATGTGCTCCCCCCCCCCCGTTGTATGTGATGCAATGCAATAGGTCTCGCGTAAATGTAAGTCCTATTGCATTGCAAATGCTTGTTTTAAATATATTCTTGGGAGTTTTCTGCGCAAACGGAACACGATTAAGTCATTGAGAAGGGTGTTAAGGGAAAATAACGACCTTTTAACCGCTGACATCCAGCTTTGTCTCATTAACAAAAAACCTTTACTTACTTTGGAGGTGGGGGTGTATGTGTGTGCGCGCGCGCGCGGTCGCTGGACGGACCGTCGTTTCCTTACTTGTTTAAATAGTACAGCTTGTATTGGTAGCATTCTCTCTCGGCTCCAAATGGTTTGCATCATGCCGGAGGGCCTTCCCTCCCTCTTCCCAGCCACACATATCTGCCCTAGGAAGCTAGCCAGTGTCCGTGTTTGTGTGCGCCTCGCTCTTTCTCTCTCTTGTTGTTTGCTAGGGCGCGTCTGCGTATGTGTGTAAGGAAGTCAGAGTGTCTAGAAGTCCGTCAGCGGTACAGAAAGCGTTAGTGGGTTACTCAGAATGGCTGTGAGCGTGTGGGATGGTCCGTCATAATGTGTATGTTAAAGATGATGCCTGTGCTACCGTGTGCATTTCCAGTGAGACAGAATGTGTGTGTAAGAGTGTCGTGTATGTAACTGCAGAAGCTCATGATGTCTTTGTATAAGCGCTTAGAAGGGAAAATATGTCTGAAGGTCTGTGTGTAGTGGAGAAAAATATCGGGTGAATGTCATGTGAAGAGAAAAGCGTGTGTACTTTATTGTATTGTAATTGCATTTATGTAGCTTTTACCACCCCTGCCGAGGCTTTGTAGTATCAGAATACCTTTTGTTATGCTGGCGTGTCTGCGAGAATGTCTGTTAGCACACGACTTTGTCGTTTCTTGGAGCAGCAGTGTGAGTGAGGGAATGTGTGTGTGTGCTTCATGAAGCAATGTTGAAGTGAGACAGCAAGCATTAGAGCCTGTAATATATGACAAAGTCTCAGGTGCTGTGCAGGATCATGTGTGTGACACGTCGAATGTGTGTTTTTTATGTGTTGTGTTTGAGACCGACTGCATACATGAGACAAAAAGACCTCATTTTCTAGAAGTGTGTGTTGTGTGAGAGAGCATGCATTTGAGTATTTGAGTGAAATAAAGCCCTGTTTCTGAAAGATGATACAAATCTGCACTCTCAGGCTCACGATCTTGCATGGGTGCTGATTTACAAAGAGCAAGAATTCGTAACTCCTAGAAACCTGCTACAGCTGCACGTTTCAGGAGTACTCTTGGAAATGTTTTGTGAATGTCAAATTTGGCCCCGTGAAGAGATTTCTGCATGCATAATTGAACATTGTGCACAAATGGGAATGGGGAAATGCCATCGCTTTGTGAATTAACACTTTATTTTATTTTTCTCCATGGTGAAAATATTCCTCGCCTCTTCTACTGCACCTTTGTGGAGGAGCCTCTACCCATACACCCCCAACAGTTTTGGAGGTGTCCTCACCTGAGTGCCGCTTTGGAAAGGGACTTACACATGCCATTGACATGAGTAAATTTCCGTTTGTTATGACCAAAGATGTGATCTTTTGTTTGTGCTGTTGCTCATTGCCAGGTGGTGAAGTAAACAGAGTGAAAGACACTGCTTTTTAGAATGAAGGTGCTAGTTTAAGATTGGAGAACAGTGTGCGAATGCATTGCGGTCTGCTAGGGAGTGTTTTAGTGTTGTACATGTGCGTTTGCAATAGCCCCCCCCCCCCAAAAAAAATCGTGCAAACCTTCTTAATTTTCTCAGTTTACATTAATGGTCACTGATGGGCAGGAAGAGAATGCGACTTGCCTGAGATCACACAGTTTGCCACTATTTGGAACTAGGGCCCAGTGTAGGGCGGTGCAACCGTTACTACTGCACCGGGTGCTGACTTTGGGGGGGGGGGGGTCTTTGCAAGTAAAGTATAATTTTAAAAGCACCTGCTGCCGAGTTCCTTGCCTTCAGCAATTTTCATACAACAAAATGTCAAGATAACTGGTGATTAATGTTCTTCCGGGAGTGAGATCAGAGTTTTGTCTAGTGAAAGTTTTGACTCATCTTAAGGTAGTGCAGAGGGTTAATGTGCCTGCTGCAAAGGACGTTAAAATGCAGATTGCAAAGTGCATATAATATAAATAGGTCAGGGCTTTTGTCAGAGAGATCCTTTTGTTACTTGCAGTGTACAAGTTAAAATCCTAATATAGAACAATGTAGATTTTCCAAACACATAAATAACAAGCATTTGCAATGCAATAGGTCTCGCATTTACGCGAGTTTGAGCTATTGACATTGCAAATACTAATGCCTTTTATATTTGTATTCGTTTTAAAAACATAAATAAAAGGCATTGTCATTTACAATGCCAATAGCTTTAACTCGTGTAACTGCGAGACCTATTGCATTGCAAATGCTTGTTATGTCTTGCTATGGACAGCTTTAGCTGCCTGGTGAGAGCTGAAAGACACACAAAGAAAGAAAGGCACAAATAAAGAAAGACACAAAGAAAGACAGACACAGACATACAGACAGACCCAGACAGGCACTGACTTTTAGACAGACCCTTTGAATTATGGACAACTGTAGTCCAGATGGCTTTATGCATTGGCTGAGAGGGTTGTCCATCAGCGTTGGTATTAGACCATAGCATTTCGTAGAAATATACTACTTAACAAGCAGTCCAGGCGCAACAGAACTGTTTAAAGACACCTTCAGCTCCTACCTGAACTCCAACAAGCTGAACAACGGAGGCGACATCGCGGGGCGCACTCCATGCCTCCGGTGCAGATGGCGGCAAAACCGGAAGTCAGGTAGCCTTCGTTGGGACGTGGGCGGGGCCTGCCAAAGAAACCGGAAGGAACCGCCGGAGAGGACGTCCGGAACCCTGCAGGCCCCATGCTGAAGTCCCGGCCCCATCAGAGGGACCGGGCGAAGAGCGAGGCAGACTGCATGGCACCAGAGGCAAGACGGGGCTCCCGAGTGGTGAGGAGAGCCCCGAGGCGTGCCGAGCAGATGGCCAGGGAACCTGCAGACCGAGGAGAGACGCCCTCCTGAACCAGCCGGTGAGTGAGGGCTTGGCTGGGTGCATTGCCGGCGCCCATTGTTTTAGCGGACCCGCAAGACAGCGGGCCGCTCCATCATGGGGGCAATTTTGTAGACCTGCTGAGCCCCGGTGAGACATGTAAGGCGCACGCTGAAGGACACGCCATGAGCGTGCACATCGGCTGTCTGAAAGAGACGCCGTGTGCGTGCACATGGCCTGTCCAGGCGCCGTGAGATGTGCACGCGTATGGTGCGAGCAGGAGTTGTGACAACGCCGCGAGCCGTACGCGTGCACATCTCCTGTCTTGCCATACGCGTGCACATGTCCTGTCCCGCATCGCTAAGCAAGTCGACAACAATAGATCTCGCCTACGCGAGCAGCGCATGGCGCTGCATCGCTAGGCGAGACCTAAAAAGCATTGCCATTTACAATGCCAATAGCTGAAAGTCTCGCAAATGCGAGACCTATTGCATTGCAAATGCTTGTTTATGTTTAATGTGCACGTTTTCTTTACTTTTCACTCTGTCACGACATTGAACGTCAATTGTAAAGAGCAGTATATACAAAGTTGTGTCAGGCGTCTAAACAATTTCCGCTGTAAAAAGGAATTAACCTTTGCAACTTACTGCCGTGGAGTGCCATGATCTTCTTCCATGCAGGTGGAGGGTGCTGCTTTTCATATTGCAGCGCTGGGCATAGCGCTATACTCCGGCATCCCTGACAATTTGGAGCCTGCAGGCACGCTCCGCTTCTTAGATATTGTTATCACAGACATATTCACCTTACTAGAACGTTAGTTTAACCCTGGGTTTTTTCAGGGAATGAATGTGTGTGTATATATATGTGTATATGTATATATGTGTGTGTATATGTATATATGTGTGTATATATGTGTATGTATATGTGTATGTATATGTATATGTATATATGTGTATGTATATTTATATATGTGTATGTATATTTATATGTATGTATATATGTATGTATATGTATATTGATATATATATGCTTTTATATTATCGTGGCCATGTTAAGACGAAATAACTAAACTCTATAAATGTATATAAACTGGTATCTTAAAACAGTCATGAGAAAGCTATGAGTTAGACCTATGTGCATTGTTTAATAACTCTTGAAATGTGTTAATATTGTTGTAACACTAAGTACATATCTTTGAACATATATTGCGTATTTTTCACAAAAAAAAGGAAAAAGAAAAAGAAAAGATCTTGCACTTAATGCAGTGATTGGCACAGTATTTTGTCTATGTCTGTATTGCATGTGGTGTATTTAAATCTGTTTTCGAAAAACGTAGCACGGATGTGATCAAGGCCAGGACTGGCCGAAACACGTCATAACAGCATTTTCCAATAAATTCCTTTGAACAGTAAAATTGGTGTCTGTGCCCGATCTTTGGAGGATTGAAGGGGATTGTTTTGATATATATAAATATATGTCTGTCTGTTTGTCTTTGGTGCACTGAGGAGATCTTCTGAAGTGATCTTTGCCTCCTTCCTTGAGAACCTATTCCAAAACTGATGGATCAGATGTAAGGTAGTGGAATCCCAGGGAAAATAGAAATAGGAAGAGAAACAGCCAGCCATGATCCACAATTAAGGGATAGCAAGACATCAAGTCCTATGAAAAGAAGATAACATATGACATATGTTTTGATGTGTGTTGAAAACTATCAACAGACATCTATATAAACACCCCTGCACCCTAGTGCTTTATTCTCCACCATCTGTTTCAATTTATGTAGCTTGAATACCTTCTATAAAAGGAGAAAATAAATTAACGGCATGATCGGATCTATATCATAGCAATATGAGTGTTAGACCTGCCATGCTTGGTGTGGTGTTTCCCAAGAGATTGTGCCTTCACCTTTTTTTGCTGAACTCGTTTTTGTTGGCATTAGGACTCTGTGCACTTTACCCCTGCTAACCAGGACTAAAGTGCTTGTGCACTCTCCCTTAAACATGGTAAAATTGGCCTACACCTGATTGGTACATTTGATTTACTTATAAGTCCCTAGTAAATGGCAATACATGTACCCAGGTCCTGTAAATTAAATGTTGCTAGTGTGCTCATGTTTTACAGTGCTACTTTAGTGGCTGGCACAATGTCTCGGGACTGCCACTGCAACCTATAGTGTAGTTTTAAATAGCCATTTATACCCTGAAAAATAAACCTTTTGCCAGGCCTAAACATTCCTTTTTAAAATGTATAAGTCACTGCTAAAGTAGGCCCTAATCACTCCTAGGGCAGTGTGCAAGGTATTTAAAAAGTAGGACATGTGCATTTAGATTTGATATGTCCTAACAGTGAAAAACTCCTAAAGTTGTTTTTTCACTACCGTAAGGTTATCTCTCCTATAGACTAACACTGGCTTACCTTATTACACTTAAGTGATAACTTCAGTTTGTGAACAGATAGAGAAAGGCTTCTTCCACTCAAATGAATTATAATTTTAAATCATTTTTAATGGCAAAACTGAATTGTAAGTTAATATTCTGAAAATGCAACGTTTTCTTCCTAAATAAAATGTGCCTGTCTGCCATTGTCCAGTTTCCCACAACTGTGAATGGCTCGCCTGTGGATAAAGGTGGCACCTTCAGAACCTCTCATCAGAACATTCCTGAACCTGTAGAGGATTCAGAAAAAGGACTGCCCTGCTGTCTAAAGAAGGAAGATTGGGCCTGCTTGCCTTGAACCCAGGCTCCTCAGAAATGACTCCAAGTGTCATTTGGCTGACCTGTTTGAGCTACTCTGACACAACAAGCTTCCAGAGGCCTCCCTTGAACTGCCCAGCTGACCAGCACCAACTGGACCTGCCTAAAGCATTTTGTTAGCCTTTCCTGGAGTGTGTCCTGATCCCTAAAGAGGTGCCGTTCCATGTCCTCGACCCTTGGCTGGTATCAGAGTGTACTCCTCCTGCCTCAAAATCGCATGTCCTGAGCTCCAGGTGAAGATCCAGAAGTTTTGGGGCTTTTTGTGACCTCAAATGGACTCCTTGCTTCACCCGACAACCATCTGCGATGCCCTGTTCTTTGCATCAGCTCCGAGATCCAGCGGCAACAGCGACAGTCCCCATTGATCGCCAAAGTGAAGCTCCAGCAATTACTGACTCTTTGCACCAAACAGCGACCATCTGCGACGCTGGGGCTGCTTTTCGCACCAACAATGGTCTTCTTCCGTCTACCGTCGTTGTGCAAAGCTCAGGTGCAGCTCCCTTCATTGACTTAGGCTCAGAGAAGGTAAAATCTTCAGCTGGGCAAACCTGGTCTCTGTATCCGACCTGAACTCCATTGCGGTTGGCCTGAACTTGTGACTTTGACACTGTCCAGTGCACCAGATAACCACAATTGGCGCTTTCTGCTTTACTAGAAACTTTCCAGATTCTTAACTCTAGTTGTACTAGTTGGATTTTTGTCATTTTGGTGTCATTGTATTTATTAAAGTTAAGTCTATTTTTGTAAATTGGTTTGGGATTTTACTTATGTTGTGTTTTCACTTTATTTATGTTTGAGTGCTTCATAAATACTTTACACATTGCCTTCAAGTTAAACCTGACTGCTTTTGTTCCAAGTTACCAGAGGGTGGTTATTTAGTGACTTTTGTGGTTCACCCTGCAAGGGTAGTGTTTGTTAGTTGAGAGGGGTCAGAGACCTCCTCAAGTATATTTTACAATGAGGCTAGAATAAAAGCTAGTCGGCTTACCCTTGGTATTCTTACAGTATGAATAAAAATAAGAACTACTCCAGTTAATTTACTGAATTTGAATAACATATTGTTTTGTCCCGTATAATCAGTATGTAGACAACCTTTTTCTAGGTCCAGTTTTGATTTCTAACAATTCACAAAAATGACATTATTTTCACAGTTTAGGTAATCCATATTCCTACTTCAAGGGTTTTCCTGTGACTAATGTGAAAGGAAAGGGATCTATCCAATAAAACAAAGCAATGAACCTGTAGTCTCCAAGACTATGCAGATAATGCTGACGAACTGCAAATTGACACTGCTCGGATGGCAACCTGATTCATCCATTTTTGTTGCAAAGCAATAAGAGGAGTTTGACAGGTTCTTTTATGAGCATCGGCACAAGAAAACTCAAGACGACTCTTCTTGTCGGTGTGTGGCTCTTCACTTTCAAGATGACTCTTCTTGCAAGACTTTGCCACTTATTGAAATGTTACTTTTAAAAAGTCTTGAAGGCACATAAGCACTTCCAGACCACCTATCCAACATTCGGTGGACAGCTGTGCCTCTGTCAATCAAATAACTAATACCTGCCACCCAAAGCTATAAGAACAGCTTGGGCGGCAGGTATTAGAGATGTTTAATGTATATTAAAAGTCTAAATTGTCACACTTGTAGGCGTTTGGTGGTTAATTAAGCAATGGGTCAATGTATCCTTTTTTTTTTTTTTTTTTTACTTTTTTTTTTTTTTAACTTTGTTTATTGGCATTTAAAGAGAAAACACAATATACATATTATGCAACCCCAAACAACCCTGGTGTGGACCAGTTCGAGTGAAATCAAAATACAAGAGCACACATATATCATCCCTTGTCATTTGCCCAACACAGCAATACAGATCCTCATCCCCAGATATAGCACACATGAAGTCATAGACATATAGAGGTCACATCATTTGATTATATCAAGAGTATCCAGAAGGTGTTATACAGTTACCAACCTAAACTTGCAACACCCCCCATGCTTTACTAGGTGTACATCCCCAGTTTGGCCATCTGCAAGATCAGCCCCGTCATTCAGACTTGTCTGCTTCTCTGCCCATGTGATGAAAGGCTCCCATATCTCTCTTGGCCGAGACATGGGTGGCATCAAGTCCCAGAAAGTATGCAGCTGAACTTGCCCATATGTAACTTCTCTAATCCAGTCCGTAATTTTGGGCCTCTGCCCCTCCCCCAGTATACTGCAACTTGACGTTTGGCAAACAGCAGCAATAATGCATGTAATTTACGTTTTGGTGCAGGTGTGTCTTTAACATAACCCAGCAACCCCAAGAGCGGGGACGGAGCCAGAGATACTCCAAGTATTTGATTAATGGATGTAAAAATCCTGGACCAATATTCAATGAGTGTCGGACATTCCCATGCCATGTGGAGAAAAGAGGCCCGTGCCATTCCACAACGCCAGCAGCAGTCATCCCGCAGTCCCATTTTATGTAAGCTGATAGGTGTTCTGTAATATCTATGCAGAAATTTAAAATGAATTAGTCGAAGCTTGTAATTCGGAGACAACTCAGTGAGCTGCGCGCAGCTGTATGCCCATTGTTCGTCAGATATTGGGGGGACCACCTCTTCATTCCAGCGCAACAATGCAGTAGGCCTCATCACTGGGGCATCAGTTTGCATACACATATATAGTCTGGTTATAAGCCGACGCGGGGAACTCGATTGAAGTACATTCTCCAGGGCTGACAATGTAGGCGGGGGAGATGGGAATCCGCTATACAGCGCGCGGCAGGCTGCTTTTAGTTTGTGATATAGAAACATTTCCCCAAAGGGTACAACTTGTCCCTCCTCCGCCACTGGAGGATCTCTAAAGGTATCCTCCGGATAGAGATCTGCAAACGTGTGTAGTTTCATCTTTTTTGCCACCGTGGCGCTAATCTCATTTTTAACATTGGGCAGCATTGGATTTTGGGCTAAGGGAATTGAGGGAGCATATAGTATCGGGGCACCTGCTCTCCGTCGCAACCCATCCCATGCCCATCGTACAGTTGCGGGAGTATCGATTCCCTCTGTGGGTCGACGATATGTCTGATACACCGCCACCCTCAAGGGAACCGGGGCCACCGCATCTCTCTCAACTGCCACATGAGGCTGAAAGGGTGTCTGGTGTACCCAATGATGTAGAAACTGTGCTTGTGCACAGAGTGCATATAGCTTCATGTCCGGGGCTCCCAAGCCTCCCTGTCGCAGCGGGAGAGTCAATAACTCCCACGATACCCGCGCCTGCCCACCAGCCCACACTATCGACACAAGCAGCGATCGCAGTGTCTTAAAGAATGATTGGGTGAGTATAATCGGCAAGTTCACAAACAGATACAAAAATTTAGGCAGAACCACCATCTTTACCAACGCGATCCTCCCTGCTAATGACAGCGGAAGCCTAGCCCACAGTGCGGCCCTCTCCTCTAGCCACACGACTGCCTTTCCATAGTTTAGAGTCCAGAGTTCTTGTGTGTCTCGGCTAATCCATATTCCTAAATATTTCACTTGCTCGCTTTCCCACTTCAGCGGGAACTCGGAATTTACTGCCTTGGTGTTATCAGTTAGAGGGAAAGCCATTGATTTAGCCCAGTTTATAGATACCCCGGCCAACCCTCCAAATTTAATGAACTCCCTCAATATGGCATCCAGGTTCTGTGCGGGATTTAGAATGTACAGGGTTATATCATCTGCATAGAGTGAGATCAAGAGGCTGCGGGAGCCAAACCCTATCCCCTTATCTTTGTGATATTGTCTTATGCGTGCCGCCAGAGGCTCCATGGCTATCGCAAATAATAAGGGGGACAGAGGACATCCCTGCCGTGTGCCCCGTGTAATCGGAAAGGGAGCAGACACGAGGCCGTTCGCACGCAGCCTAGCAGTTGGCTCAGTGTATAAGAGCTTGATTAAGTTGATAAACAGGGGGCTGAACCCCATCCTTTCCAATACTTTAAAGAGATAAGGCCATTCAAGTGAATCAAAGGCTTTGGTTGCGTCTAAAAATACCGCCGTGGCCTGCACATCCGGATGTAAATAGTGCAAAGCAGAGAAGACCGTCCGAAGATTATGGGATGTGGATCTCCCCGGTATGAACCCCGATTGGTCAGGACGCGCAATAATGGGGAGCATAGGTTGTAACTTATTTGCTATTAATTTCGCCAGGACCTTAACATCAACATTGAGGAGCGACAAGGGTCGGTAGGAATCAAGGTCTGAATCCAGCTTGCCCGGCTTGAGCAAGGTGATAATAATCGCTTCTCGCATCGTGGGGGGCAGTACACCTGTCTCCTGGGCTTCCTCATACACCGCTAGGAGTTGGGGCGCCAGCTCCTCCGCATATGCCTTATAGAAGGCAGTCGTTAGGCCGTCCGATCCAGGAGCCTTGTCCAAGGGCAAGCTTTTAATCACTGCACTAATGTCCTCCACCGTAATGGGCAGGTCCATGTATTCTCTGTGTCTGTTGTTGAACCAGACCAATTCTAGGGAGTCTAGGAATGTCTGTAAACCCTCCGGGCAGCTAGACTGCGTGGTCGCATACAATTGGGCATAAAAGGAGGAGAACTCATCAAGTACAGCTACCGGACCCCTGGCCATACCACCGTCTCTTCTAGTCAACTCAGGGATGTAAGCCGCGGCCCTTGAGGGGCGGATCATATTAGCAAGCGTCCGTCCGGGCCTGTCTCCTTCCCCATATCTGCGCGCTTCCACATATTTACCCAGAAATTTCACCTCCCTCTGCGCTTCTGCATCATATTGCAATAACGCGGCCTTCAGCTTTGCCAAGGTGGCAGGCGCGCCATCCGTGTAAAAAAGCGTCTCAAGGTCTTTTATTTGAGCCTCAATGGCGGTGAGCGTGGTTCTAATGGCTTTTAAGACTCCCTCTTGTCGAGAGATACACTGCCCTCGAATGACCACTTTGAAAGCCTCCCATAGCGAGCCAGCGGTAGATACGGACCCTGAGTTTAGAGTAAAATAGTCAGTGATATCTTTACGGATTTCCTCCTTAAACGCTGCATCCAGCAGCGCACCCGGAGGCAGTCTCCAAGAGAACGCTCTTCGGGCCGCAGCAGGAAACGAGAGGCTCAAGAGACATGGGGCATGGTCCGATAACGTTCTCGGCAGGTGCGCCACCCGTACCACCCAACTTGCAACATCTCGGGTTGCCAACCAGTAATCCAAGCGAGACCAGGCCTTGTGTTGTTCCGAGAAACAGGTGCCCTCCCTGAGTTGTGGATTCCGCATGCGCCAAATATCAACCAGATCCCCGTCCTCAAGTAATGTGTTTAAAACTGTCCCAGCAGCAGGATGAAGGGCTCTCGCCGAACCCCGTCTATCCATGGTATCGTTCAACACAGCATTGAAATCACCTCCCCATAAAATTGTGGTGCACCCAGTCGCTTTAATTTTCGCCCATATATCCTGAAAAAACCCTGGAGAGTCTATGTTAGGGCCGTATATTGCTACCAAGGCCAAAAAGACCCCCCCTAGCGAGCCCAACAGGATGATGTATCTACCTTCGGGGTCTGTGTGAACTTCTCTTTCTTTCCAGTCAGTACCGCGTTTTACCAATACTGCCACCCCACGAGCGTAATTGGAATAGACCGATGAATATGTGAATCCCCACCGTTTGTGTTTCAGCTTCCGGGAGTTGATGTCCTGCAAGTGGGTTTCTTGTAGCAAACATAAGTCGATATTGTGCCGTGTGAGATAGGCGTGTACTAATCTGGTTTTTCTATTATCATTTAACCCTCTTATGTTCCATGATAGGCAATTTATACTAACTTCCATGGGCGGGAAATGTGCTTTGTGTGACCTTCCTGTGTCTAGGGCAATAGACAGTTATCCCGATGTTAATCATGTGTGTCATCCGATAATCCACCAGTACACCAGTAAAACAACAAACAACAACCCCTACCCACCACCCCAAACCCACACCAACCCCCCAATCAGGTTGAAGATTACCCCCCCCAAAAAAACATTGTGAACCAGTTACACCCAGGAAAACTCCCATGAGGCGATGCGAACGCCGGCATACTCCCCCTACCGTGGCAGGGTGGCCAAGAAACTTTAGGGAGTCGAACCTACTGCGTGGTAGAATGTAATTTAGTCGACCAGGTACCTGTATAATGAACCACCCTCCCCAACTAGGCCATTATTAACACAGGCTATTTTCACATACCTTTTAGACATTAGAGTGCCACCAACGCTGAACGATAGCGTGTACCCGGAGCAGCTTCCGGCCAATATTTACCCCGCTACAATACCTCTCAACATTAGTAGGCAGAACCAGCAGCTATTAATCCTAATCAACTGGGCTGCGGAACATGAAATAACAGTTCGGGACCTCAAACCAAACATACATACAATACTTCACCGGAGTGCAAAAGGGAATTAAAGGTTATTACTTTACGCTATGCAGAAAGCTACAGCTCACAACCATCAGTCATTGTCACTTAGGCGGTGTTCAGTGGAGTCCTCCAGCCTGGGACTGTTCTTAGCGTGTTTACCACCCACATGTTTGGCGAATTTGAGGGCAGATTTGGCATCAGAGAAGAAGTGGGATGAGCCATCAAAAGACACCTTAAGTTTAGCAGGATATAGCAACGAATACGGGATTTGTGCTTGCAGCAGAATCCGCTTAGCTGGTAGAAACTCGCGTCTTGCCGCTTGGACCGCTGGTGTAAAGTCCGGATAGAAAGAGATGTGGTTCCCTTGATGAGTTACACTGCCCATTACGCGCGCTTGACGCAGCACCACATCTCGATCTTGGTAATTCAAAAGTCTTGCCAGTATGGGTCGGGGGGTAGCCCCCACCGGAGGCTTGGAGCCCCAGGCACGATGGGCTCTCTCCACCGCAAAGACCGGGGAAAGGTGGTCGCCAAATAAGTCCCGCAGCATGTCAGACACGTACATCTCCATTTTGGAAAGTGCTGTAGTTTCCGGGATCCCCGTAATCCGCAGGTTATTGCGGCGGGACCGCGCCTCCAAATCTTCGTTTTTAGCACGAATAACCCCCAGCAGTCTATCCATCTGTAGCAGTTGGTCTTTAGTGTCGACCTGAAATTCGTGGAAATCCGACTGCTTGGCCTCCAATACATCCAACCTGCGCTCGTGCTCCCCCACTTGGGTTTTTACCGATTCCATTTGTGTCGTGAGGTTGTCCAATTTCGCATCGATGGTGCGGAGGCTTGAGCGCATCTCGAGCATGAGCGTGCGGAGGTCGTCTCCGTGATCCCCCAGCTGTCCCTCAGCAGAGCCCCCCACAGCCGTCTCCGGGTCCGATTCCGTAAGACGAGTCGTCCGTCGTTGCTCGAAATTGAGCTTGGGCTGTTTAGCATCTTGTTTACCCATAGCTGTACTGCAAGTGGCACCGCCACCTCAAAAAAGGGCTTAGCTCCACAGATAGTGCCTCACCACCTACTCACGGAGCCGCTTCCAACCAGAGCACTACGTCACTCCCAGTGTTTAGTTATCATCAGGCAGTGCAAGTCCCACACCTGTCTTCGATCTGCCACTGTGGGGGGGATAAGCAGTAGGCGGCCAGTTATCCACAAGTGGCGCCGGACAGTAGCCTCACATCCGTCCCAAGAGCAATCCGGGCCCGATCAACCCCAACTCAGCAATCAACCATGTGGCCCCCGCCAGCTTCCCTTTCACCTTCTTTGCAACGTGTAGGTAGACGCGGCCCACCACCTGCACAGATCCGATCAATCCAGTCAAAATGCACTGCTCTCGAGGTTTCCACGCACCGCGATACACTCAGAGCAGTTCCTCAGCAGCAACAGTGCGCAACCTGAAGCACCACAGTCACCCTTACGTTAATCACATTGATCTGCCAGGTCCGCATGTAGAGCCAAGCACACGTGCATTTCACAGCAGGGCCACTGGTACCTCCGAAAGGCGAAAAGCATGCAAATCACGACTCTGCTCCTTCTAGGTCGTTACAGCCACGTCTCCGAGCTCTGCCACGAGGTTCACATCTCACCGAGTGTCCGACTCCGGTCGGTTGCTCAGTGCGGAGACGGGCGCCGTCTGGGTGCAAATGGAGGATTTCGCGCCTTACGCGCCTCGGTGCAGTTTTCCGCTCCTCCCTACTGCGGGATTGCATATGCGGGTCCGCTCGCTCAGGCAGCAGTCGTCTCACTCGGTATCTCGTAGGCCCACTGCGAAGCCGCGGTCTCTGGTAGCTGCAGACGCCGCCTCACCGCTTCACCCAGAGCTCCGCCTCCACCGCGCTCAGCTCTCCGAGGCGCCTATCTCAGCTCCCCACCGGGGTTGGCCGCATATGAGCACACCGCTGGTCGCAGAGTGATTGTCGCTTCCGAGGAAGCGAAAGTTGCGGAATTTCGACTCCCAGGCATGCACGGATAAATGAAGGATAAAATCTCGGCCGGCGGAGCGCGCTCACAGAGCGGCCATTCCGCAGCTCGGCAGACCACGCCCCCGGTCAATGTATCCTTAATATAAGAAACTGAGCATGACAGTGGAACCCCTACCGAAGATCGCACCTATCCTGTTATCCCCAAAATCCTTGTGACGGAGGCAATAGCCATATATATGTCAATGTGCACACAGTTTAAGCACCCACTGCCAAGGTGCGGTCCTAACAGAACTATACAAATCGAAACAGAAACCAACCGGTGCATAAAATGGTACATGTACATTAGAATAATCAAGAAGTATGATTCAATTTCAAAGATGCATTTTCAAATCTTCTTTTTTATTCAAATAGATTCAGATGTGGAATGCATGTGCAGGGAAGAACAGCCAACGCGTTTCGTCCAATACATTGGACTTCTTCAGGGCAAGTGCTTGATAATATATGAGTGATGATGATACCACCAATTCACCCATCCAATAAGGGAGTAAATCGTAACTTATTTGCGTGTAAATGACCGCAGTCTATATAGAAAAAATCACTGTTTTGTGAGGGTACCAGAGAAGAGCAGGCATCACATCGGCACGTATTATGGTGCCGACTCAAGGGTTGATATGCCCTTGGTTTCCTTATATTGGATAAATCAAGAACTGACTTTACCTGATGGTTTTTTTCAAGTATTATTCCTGAGTGGACCCGCTGGGATTTGAATCTGTGACCATGAGGTCGAACACAGGCCCCTACAGTGGACGCATTTGTTCACTAAGCCACCAGACCGGGCTAATATAATTAACACATGAATACAGATCTTACATTTTGACTTAGGAGTGCTTTCTACATATTCTTACCCAGGAGGTAGCAGTCTTGAAAGCCACATTTTGGCTCTAATTCTATCTCTGATACAACTAAATTCGGATATTGCCGTATACTGATGCAGTGACCGTAGTGGGGCATTGTTCCACTGCTCTGAGTAATGGGAAATGACGGTGGTGCGACTCTGCGGTGAATCTCCCTTAAGCCCAACACCACCCCTAAAGTCCAACAACCCCTCCCCACAGCCTCCACTGCAGAGATTGCCCCCCCGACCCCCCCAAGTCCAACACCTCCTCAAACCTCCCCATCCCTAACTTTGCTATTGATCAGCCCAGAGCAGGGTTTGTTGTCTAGACAGCAATCAGGATTTAATCGCTGGGATAGATTGAGTGGGACATGTGCCGCTCTATGGTACTGTGATGAACGAAGCAATCGGATTTCTTGTTTTCTTCTCATTAGGTGTAGGGGAAAATCGTTTTCTTAAATGACATTGATGGGATGGGAAGCTGAAGGAAAGCGTTAACCTTTAATGTTCTTTCCATACCTGCAAGGGGGTGCTGCCTGGCGTCCTCCACTGTATGCAGCTGTAGCCTTAACAATATGACCCACGTCTGTGGCGGTTGATCCAGGCGTCCGAGCTTGTGACGGAAGTGTGCGAGTCCCATTCGATGCTTCGGAGCTGTGGCACCTAACCTTCATTGTGGGACCTAGGGCAAAGCTAGCTTCTATCACTTTTGGCCAAGTTCTCCCACCAGTGCGGCATCTGCTGTACGTACAGGCAGTTGATTGGCATTTAACGTACACACAGGGCTTAAGTGAGCCGGGTCCTGCCCGTGTTCAGCACCTGTAGTTCTAAAAAGCAGGTGCTGAGACGGGTCTCTAACGGGCTCTCCATTTTTAGCCTCACCATCAGGGTGATTTTTTTTTTTTTTTTAAAACCTCAGCAGCAGTATCTCCTTACACTGCCTGTGATGTAACTTCAAAGAGAATCGTTATAGCTCTTTCACAGTCTCATCATGTCAGAACTGAAGCATGTTCAATATTGTATATAACTAGTCCATATTTATTGCTTATTTATCTTATGCAACTAACAACCACTGACAAAAGCAATAGTTCTGACTTGTTGTAGGTGTAAAGTTACTTGTATTATATATCTGGATGTAATGACAGAAGCAGCAAAATACCAATTGAGAGGGACACTACGCTAAGCACAGATTTTTAGCTTATGTGTTTTAAGCCACCTCCTTAATTACATCGGCCACACCCCTGTGGGGGAGACAACCTCCCCCTGTTTTTCCATCCCACTTACAGCCCGGCGTGTACAGGATAAACTTTGTGGGCTCTATTCGCCATGTGTCTTCGTGTTGTGTCGGGCTCGTATTTGCCCCTTCACACTGATGCCAATGTGTAGCGTCACTGTGGCTTCAAGTGGTGAAGAGGTGTGCAGGCATACAGTGCCAGGTCATTGTGGACTGCACGCACGAAGGATACTTTGACCAGGAACCATTGTGGATTTATGACTGACGCATAGAAACCACTAACGGGCTGTCGTGCTTGGCTTTTCTGCAGGTGTTGAATAACACAATTGCGAAGGGAAAACAAACGGATATAAAGGAAAGACTGTCCTAACATCTTATTGGTCACGAAGCAAGACAGTAGCAGGCAGGTGACTTTGTGGCGAATCACCTACGAGGATCCTAGATTAACATATGGACAATATGTATATTTTCCAATAATCTGAAAGGTTTCTGTGCGTACCCAAACTGTTGCCATATTACCATGCCTGGTGATTGTCAAATTTGAGGTTTTTTTTTTTTTTTTTTTTTACATCGTTCACTTTAATTTGCTTACTTGTGTTGTGTTTCACTTTATTATGTTTGAGTGCTGCATAGATACTTTACACATTGCCTCTATGTTAAGCGTGGCTGCTTTGTGTTAAGTTACCATAGGGTTAAGCACAGGTTAATATGGGGGTTTCTTGTGCTTCACCATGACCGAGATTGTGGATGCTCCTTGAGTAGGGTTTCACCCCCCTCAATTAGTAACCCAATTTCCTACAACAGTCTATTGTGTCTTTCTTGTGGCGGTAGGCATGGCATGCCTGTTATTATGTTCGAGTTCTCTTTTTGAGCATCTCACGGAGTTCTGGTAACAGTGTGAAATTGTCTTTTCCACACGCGACAGCTATGCAGTCTCTATCGGTTTCCTTCCTGTTATCTATGTCCTGTTGCTTTTCCTTAAGTTTAGAGTTCACATGCTGCTCACCAGGGCTTTTTTTTAAATTTCTTCCTGCATTGCAAGGATGTCTCAATACAGAGGTGCTCTTTTCCACGTTGGTTAATAATTTGATTCCTCCTATCCATTATCAACTTCCTCAGCTTGTTTCCAGTATTTGACATTTCTAAGTTCGAGTTCACAATATAACTGACTGCCGCCATCATTGCCGTTTTGATTTCCTCTCTGGCAGTGCCCTCTATACTATGCAGTTTTTTTGTGGGCAACTCTTGCCTACACGTTGCTGTAACTCAGTGTGACAGTAAAAAGAGTTTCGGTCTGTTTTTCACGTCCATCTTTGTTTTGTCTCATCTACACGTTTGTCTCTCTTTTGTCACTCCACGTGAATCTTTGGACCAAGATAAGAAGGACCCCCAAGCTGTGTCATTGCCTATAAAAAGCCCTTCATCCTTTGCCATTTGTTTTGATTTTATATTATTTTTTGTTGGCTTCTTAAAGTATTTGTCTCTTCATATCTTTGATTTTCACAAGCTTTGTGAAATGTGAATCTTGTCACGTTATTGGTCGTTAGCATAATTGTGTAGGTGGCCCGAGTATTCACCCAGGAGCGAAGCTGGTACCAGATGAGTCTTTCTTTGTTGGGTCTTTGTAAGAAATTGGATTATATTTTGGGGCGGGTAACTGCTCACCTCAATTAATAGTTACAGCCCTTGTCAGGGTGAACCCACAAAGTCACTAAATTAACCTGAGCTCGACCCCCTGGTAGCTGTGGCACAGAATAGACAGGCTTAACCTAGGCCTATGTGTAAAGTATTAATGCAGTTCTAAAACAGTAATACAGTCAGAATGTAATACAATAAAAATACCAATTAGATTTAGAAAAATAGAGGAACATTTAATATACAAAATTACACCAATGTGATAAAAACCCAATAAGAGGAACCAGCGACATGATTTTTACATGTTTTAAGTAGAAATAGCGCTAAAAATCACAAATCGCCAATCATTGTCACTGGTTGCAGTAGACTAGACCTACCCGCTATTTGAGACTGACTGTAATGGAGTGTGGGTCCGCTACACCGACCAAGTTCGTCCTGGTCAAAGATTTTACCTTCTGACTCGGGGCCAGATGTACGACCGTTTATTGCGGTTGCAAAAGGGCATTTGGCCCGTTTGCAACCGCAAAAAACGGATGCACAATGTACTAACCCTATTTTGCGAGTCGCTAATCTATTAACGACTCGCAAAATAGGGTTAGCGACTCACTATTAGGAAGGGGCGTGCCAAGGGCATCCCTTCCTAATAGCGAGTGCAAATGCCATGTATGAGTGTTTTGCGACCGCATTTGCGGTCGCAAAAAACTTGCAGTTTACTACCTACTTCAAGTAGGTGGTAAACCATTCGCAAACTGGGAGGTGGCCCCAGGAGACCCCTTCCCCTTTGTGAATGGGTGCGCAAATATTTTTCAAGAGCAGGCAGTGGTCCCAGGGACCACTGCCAGCCCTTAAAAATGAAACTGAAAAGTTTTTTTTTTAAATGCATCCCGTTTTCCTTTAAAAAAAACGGGCTGCATTTAAAAAAATAAAAAATGCTTTATTGACAAAGCAGTCCCAGACATGGTGGTCTGCTGACCCCAGCAGGCCACCATCCCTGGGAGTGCTAGCCATTCCCAATGGGGTCGCAAATTGCGACAGCCTCATTAATATCCATGAGTCATGCAATTTGCGACCCCATTGGGAATCGCAAACAGTGTCTGAGACATTGTTGTACATTGAATTTTGCGACTCTCAAATTGCGACTCGTAATTTGTCGCAATTTGCGAGTCGCAAAATTCAATGGTCGTACATCTGACCCTCAGTCTTTTATGTCCCAACCCACCAGAGGAGTACACTTCAAAAGCCCCCTAGGACCTATAGCTTGTTGTGTCCCTGTAGCTTTAACTGAAGGTCAGCCTTATGACCCTTGAAGTTCACTTCTTTGTCCTAGATACAAGAGAGAGCAGGTCCTGTCCTCCAGGGCGCCTCTCAGGTCATAGAGACCAGGACTAATCCTCTTCTGTTCTTCCTCGACTCAAGTAGTGTTCTGATGTGGGTGCCTGGAGATTAGACATTTAAGTTTGGCATGAACTAGTGAGTGGTGAAGACTCTTGGGCAAGTCCTAACCAGTGGAGTAAAAGTTCCCGGAGCCAACTCTACCCACTTTGGCCATTTTCAAGATGGCGAAAGACTTCGGTCACACTTTACTTGGGCTCTGAGGGCTGGGGTGTGTATGGGCAGTGTACTTTGGTAATCCTTGTATCCTCCCACACCTAACGCTAAAATACAATTTGAGGCAGCCAGTGTACCCACAATAAACTCAGAGATCGAAGTCTAGTAGTACACAAGTAGGGGTTTCCACCAGACAGTGGATACATAAAGAATTGTTTTGGCAGGCTGTTTTCTGCCCTTCAAGCGTGCCCTAAAGAGTTGTATGTAAACCCAGTAGATCTGTCAAGCAGGATTTGACATTCAAGCAGAATTTGGCATTGCAACGTCAAAAAGATGCTCACAGCCTGCACCCTGAATATTCTGTGAGGATCAGAGGAGTCATCTGTGCCTATTCAGGTCAGCCTATTGTTTGCTCCTGTGAGGCATTTCACACTTTTTATTGCACATGTTTCACACATGTTCAGATGCTAATCCCTGGCTGGGAGAAGTTTGAAAGCAAATTCAAATTAGCCTCCAGGCTCTTCAGGCAGGGAAAAGGTAACTTTCTGCAAGTTATTTTTTCCTTAATATTTATTTAAAATCTGACTTCACCATTGAATTGAATATTTAATAACTATTAAAAATTGTTGTTTTATTATTTTTCTAGCCAGCCCCATACCCAAGCCACAGTATGAGTTTTTAAATCTATACTCTGCTGTTTTTCTGTATAAGACACTAGACCTATTACAGTGAAAATACCTTTTGGGTGCTAGTCACTGTAAGCACATGTTAACATTACATTTCTGCATGTCCTAATTTTAAATACCACGCACCCTGTTTTGTGGACTACAAGGCCTACATAGGGATAACCTATTATTATTTAAATGGGAGGTTTTGACCTGTCAAAAGGGTTTATTTGGCAGGTTGCTATGGTATGCCTGAAGCCATATTTGCTTTGCCACTATAGTGGATGTCAAAATAGATGCTACAGTCCACTAGTGGCATTTAACTTGCAGGCCCTGGGTACATCTTGCACCAGATTTATAGGTAAGTTAAATATATCAGTTAGGAATATGCTAATTCGACTGTTTAAAGAGGGTTAAGGTGCTCAGAGTTCTAAAGCCAGCAAAAATATAGGGTCCACAAAAAGGCAAAAACAATGCAGAACAGGCAGATTTCCTACAGTCTTTTGTACTCTCTGCAGTCTGCAGACTCTTTAGTGTGTGTGCATTCAGAAGCTCATTTAACACAATACTATATGGTGAGTTTAGAAGAGGATGTGAGAACTTTTACAAGGAAGTTGCATAATTGCATGGGTCGTTTTAAGGAGTTTTGCAAGAGAAATACCCATATCCACTTCTTTCACTCTTGCTTCTTGTAAATAAACTAAATTGGACATTTGGGTGGTAAGGTTATTCATGTTTTTATATTCGATACAATTGGTGCCAATGTCAGTTGTGTAGTATGCCTTTATTTAAGATATTTGGATTCATTATACTGCAGACATGTCTTGTGAGTGAGCAGGATGTGTACCTAATGGTAAAATGCAGAGCATGAGTTTACATTATATGCTTTCCACTAGTTTACTTCTCATCAAAGTTAGTAATATTTACATTCCAAATACAAAATTACCCCAAAACATATTCACCCATTTCATAGCAAAGCACAGTCATGTAAGGGCCAATGGTCGGGCTAATTATTTCTATGAAGGGTGTTTGAATATGGCTTCTGATGCTGCCTGTTACCGAATGATAGTACATATAAAAGCAGGAAATTAATTCCAAGAGTCACATGTGAACGAATGAATCGATATGGGAACTCCCCTGAAGTTCAAGGCAGAGGGTCCGTTCACATGTGGCTGCCTTGGAATTAATTTCCTGCTTCTTCTGCGGCCTTCTTGAAATATAATTTCTGTTGTTTACAGGAACCATGGACCCTCATTAATGGATTACTCATTAAGCTGAATCTTTGAGTTTGGCCCCACATGATGAGATTGAGGCTTTGAATATCGTACTTTTGATCAAGAGGGAAGGGTGTATCAAGAGGGAACACCTTTCCCAACCTGTGGTGCGGCTGCACCGCTTTGAGGTTACCCTATTAAATCACCCCACTATCTTCCGTCCTGATGAAGATTCTGCATGCAAGAGCTTAATCAACCTCATGCAATAGTCTGGTCGAAACATCGACAACATTAACCCTCTAAGACCGGATTGAGTATATATCTCAATTAAGGGGTGTGTTTTTGATTCAGTCACCACCTCTTTGAACGAGGAACATTACTAGTGTATAAACCTGTTAGACAGACTTCTCGGCTTTGGCTAATTCGAATTTCTCATAGCCATGGATGTTGAATTATGATTACTGTGTGAACAGTTATTAATTATTTTTCTTCTTCTTTCTGATCACTGCGCACATGAGCACTTCTACAAACACTTCTCTTTTCACTCTGTTTGGAGCGACGACTGTGAAATAAACTCGATGAATATTGTAGATACTATGAATGTTTTTGATATAAAAAAAATAGTTTTGACTATTTAAAACAGCATTACCTGTTATTTATTCATAATTTTGTGTTTTTTCTCTCGCCTACATTGCAAATTAAATATTGCATTTCTCTTGGATTACATGCCAATGGGACCATACTTTTATATGTACTATTTGCTACCCAGGTCCTATGGCCCTCTTGGGTTACCCCAGTAATTTGTAATTGTTACGGAATTATGTCATCTTGTATTCCAAGACAACACACGCTCTGTAATGTGAACAAAGCAGATAGCCACTTATGCATATAATTTCAGAGGTTCAATATGACATGAGGCACAATATGACTGTTGCAGTGTCTGTTACCTATTGTGCTAGATACAATATCAAGTGTCATTTTTGCCTGGACACAGTCTGGTCTACTGATCATGCTCTGAGCTCACTATATGATACCCATCCCTCTGGATACAGTGTCTGGTGGCCTGTGGGTTAGACATGATGCCTCTTGACCACAGTACCTCTTCCCTTTCTGCTGGGCACTTTATCTTATGTCATCTAAAATATGTTCTTATGGTTGACCAGATTTATTTAGGCATGATAAATAATATGCTTGTTATCAGAACCCCTTTAAGAGAGCCACGGAGCAAGAGGGTACTGGTTGAGGCCTTTTACTACTGTTTACTCTTATTGTCCCGCGGCCCGGCCTACTATAGGCTTTGAGCAACTGAGTCGAGTAAGGTTTCAGATCTTAACTCTCAGTTGTATTGTGGGTCAAACAGTCCAAGGTTTCTCGGGGAGGAGGTAGGTGTAAGGTGAGCACTGACTCGCACCTCAAAATACTCCCATTAACTCCAATAAATGGTTGTCCAGTCAATCAATCAAAATAAGCTTTAATCGGTTAAAATGAACCATAAAAGCAAAGCACACATATAAAAAAAAATTACAATTCTATATCACAATCAGAATAAAATCCCAACATACAGTCATTAAGACAGTCACATAAGGCAAATCTTTTTGAATCAATTTCATAACCCCCTAACAACGCAAAGATATATATAGAGAATTAAATAATCTAAAATTGCATATACAGAGACATATTTACTTGCCAACCTTATTTCTGGCTTTCACCACAGCAGCAAGATAGTCATACATCACAAGACATACTTGGTCAATTTGCAGCAATTGAAGGTATAACATAGCTGCTTTGCACTGCCAAATGTTGGGTGACTTTAAAAGAGGAATTAAAAACGGAATTCTCTGTCTGGTTGTCCAGTCAAATACTTCCTTTTATGTAAAAAGGGGTATTTATTTACTTTTGACCAGACACCCTTGGATGGTAGTCCCCAAAACGTTTTGACTTCACCCTTCCTGTTTTGCTGAACTCGTTTTTGTTGGCTTTAGGACTCTGTGCACTTTATCACTGTTAACCAATGTTAAAGTGCTTGTGTGCTCTCCTTTAAACATGGTAAAATTGGATACCACCCAATTGGCACATTTAGTTTACCTATATGTCCCTATTAAAGTGGTACTACAGGTACCCAGCGCATGTAAATTAAATGCTATCAGTGGGCCTGCAGCACTTATTGTGCCACCCACTTAAATCGTCTTAAAACATGTCTCAGGACTGCAATTGCAGCCTGTATGTGCAGTTTTGAACTGCCTAAATAAACTTTTTGCCAGCCCCATACCTTGCTTTTTAGGTCGAGTCTAGCGCAGCGCGCATGCGCTGCTCTGCAAGGCTTCTTGTAAGTACTCTAAACTACTCTGTGTGGATCTGACTCCCCCCACGCATTCGGTTGGCTTTTGCGTGTGTCATTTTGTAATCGTAGCCTGCAAATGGCTAAACGTGGGTGTGAAAGGCAGCGAGTCTTCTAAGACCCTCAATGCTGCCCGGTGCAGGGTTCCACCTCTAATTCACTTTGGGTTCGCTATCAAAATAATGAGGCAAGCGCTGGAAACTGGAAGACAAGAAAAAGGTTTATTTCTCATGAGGAGATCACGTCAACTGCAGACACCGGGATGTCTGAGGGAAGTGCTCTGCTGATACTCCTTTGGCTCTTCCTTTTATACAGGTTTGACACAATGCATTTGTTTCATTACCATGGTTACACAAGCTTGGGGTCCCCGCCCCGGTCAGGTTGTCACACAAGCCCAACAGTAATTCTCTTCCCACCCAGGTCAAACAGACAATATTATCTTGCAGCTGGACCTTGCTTCAGGGTCTAAAACATGTGAGACCGGCCAGATCTAAGAGTCCGTTCTGTTGATAAAATCAGGTCCCATTGTTGGTAACAACAAGTCTTGCTGTTTGCAGTGCAATAAATCATGTTGCAAGAGTCTTTTTGGTGTTTGGAACCTGTTTGTGTAACTAGGTGCAGTGAGGGGTAGAGTGTCCAAAGGTTTGCCTGAAAACAGAGATGAGAGGAAAAACGAGTTTGTGGCAGCAAGTGGCGCTGAGGTTTGTTGTGGCAATAGAGTTTATAGCCCCCAGCACACATACCAGGTCGGTCAGAGGGTCAGAGGGATGCTAGTAAGGGCAGGGTGAAACAAAGGTGACCAACAGAGTACAAAATGGCTGTGATAGATCAAAATGACTGCAACTTATGTGCACATAGAATTCCACCAGACAAGATGGTGCAGGTAATGTTCATGATTATCGTTTTGCTTTTAACAGTGGCCCCTTTGAACATAACTAGCCAGCTTGTCAGTCTATTTCGATCTCCATAATGTCCTGTATCTCTTGATCATATATTACTCTCATTTTTGTTAGCTGAGTGTCCATAGTCTTAGGGTGCAAGGTAGTTATGCAAAGAGAACACAAAGGTGGTATACATTGTATACCCAAACAACAACCACATATTGTCAATACTGGGACCAAGAGAATCATTGATATTTTCCAACCCCACTCCTTCAAGATGCCCCAAAGCCAACTTCCAATTGTCCAAGTCTCTGATCCTTGATGAATTTCTGAAGATAGTCTATGGAGATGTTCGATTGCTTCATAGACAGAAGGTGAATTATCAGGAATGTATACACAGCAGCTGGCACCGATGATGCGGCATGCTCCTCCACGGTCCGCTAGTACCACGTCCAGGACCATGCGATTTTGCAGGGTAACCAGACGGATCGCTTGGAGCTCAGCAGTGTTGTTGGTGAGGATGCCAGCAGTGACGTTCAGGGCGGTCTCTACCGCTTGGGACAGATGTCTGATGGCTCGGCGGTTTGCCATCGGACCCCATAGCGGGACGAGCCCTTTTGCTGCGTCGAGGAACTGTGATGAGGCAGAGTCTGCTTGATCAATGTCTTTAGAACGCTTTTCTCGATGATGCTCTGCAGGGGCTGTGTAGGTTGGTGGCAAAACAAAGGCGATGTAGCACGTGCCCCCCCAGTTTCTTGGGAGCCAGGTGTAGGCTTTGGTTCCACAAAGTACATATTGGGTGATGCAACAAGCGCTGGGGGGTTGGCAGTGTTCAAAGTCCTTACAATGCTACAGGTGCTGTGACCCACATTCTTAGTCCCACGGCCTTCAATGCATACAAAGCCAGAGACGTTCACCACAGATAGGGCCACAGTCAGTGTTGCAGCAGTTCTTTTCTTCAGGTAGGAAAATGTGGCTCGGTTAGGATTATTGAACACTTGCATTTCCATTCGTTCTTTGGAGGGGACATTAATCTGGAATGTCGCATTGAAGGTGTGAGGGCAGAAGGGGGCGGCTGCCCTTCCTGTTTTGTTTCGCCAGAACTCGTTGTAGAACTGGGCGATTGTTCCGTCGGAAGTGGCATTGTCTTTGTAACTTTCTTGTAGGAGCATCATCCAGGCAAGGCAAGATCCGTGAATAGAAAAGGGCGAAGGGATGAAAGGGATGGAATGTTCAGTGGCATGTGGTAACAGCCCTCAGACCCAACAGTTGGTAGCATTGGTGGCAAGATTGTGCTGGTGCAACATCTGCACGAAAGAATGATTCCAGAATTCTTTGCGTCGTTCTCGGAGATGTGGCGGTAGTGATACCAGGTAGTGTTCTTTCTTGGTGGTTGGTTGCATGGTGGGTGACAATGTTCTGTATGCAGGTGCATTCTCTTCAATGATCCAGAGTGCGACCATTAGCAGGAGACAGGTGAGAAATGCGGCTACAAGTGCAATTGTCTTTGTGCTGTGCAGGTTAGCAGTCTTGGTGTCTTTGCGGTGGTTTTGCAGGTGTTCAGTTTCTTCCATCATCTTCGAGGAGCTCAACAACTGTTAGGACCACAGACTTTTGTCTGGCGCTTTCCTGGTAGCATTGTTTGACTGTGCTACCGATCTGAGGCCTTGACTTAGTTAGTGGCCTGGTCGTTGGAGCTCCCTCCTTTCGTCGATCTTAGGTTGTACCCTTTCCTGGATCGCACCGTGGGGTCGGGAAATTCTGATAGTTCGAGGGTGTCTTCTTGTGGGTAGCAACTCAGAGCTGGTCGGTCTCTCGCGAGTACTTCCTCTTGCACCTCCACCCCTTCACAGGTTGCCAGGGTTGGAGGGACTCGTTTGCAGTGGTGGGCATGCAGCCAGTTTCGTTTTCCTTCCACTCGGAGGGCAGTTCGGGTGGTGATCAGGACGTGCCAGGGTCCCGTCCACCTAGGCTCCAGATTCTTCGTTCTTTGGAAGTTGCGAATCAATACATGGTCGCCTGACTTTATTTCATGTCTTGGGCCCCTGGATACGTCAGGCAAGGCTTGCTGCACCTGTTGGTGGATAATTGTTAGCTCGTTTGTCAACTTATGCAAGTAATCCAACATTAATATGTTCGGGACATCGTTAATGGAGGTGGGTCTTGGTGCCGCCCAAATGCTCATAGGCCTGCCGAAGACCACCTCATACGGGGTCAGTCGGTGTTTGGTTGGGGTGGAGCGCATCGATAACAATGCCAATGGGAGGGCGTCGGGCCATTTCAACCCGGTCGTGGCAACTATTTTGGCTAGTTTTAGTTTCAACGTTGCATTGTGTCTCTCTACCAGGCCCGCTGATTGGGGGTAGAAGACGGCATGGAACTTTTGTTTTACCCCCAACCCTCTCAGTATGTTTTGTATCACCTCGGCTACGAAGTGGGGGCCGTTGTCGCTCCATAAAATTCTGCAAAGGCCGTATCGGGGGAAGAATTCTTTCAGCAATACTTTTGCAGTGGCTAAGGCGGTATTGTCGCGGGTGGATATGCCTCCACCCATTTGCTAAAAGCGCACACAACCACCAGGACATATTTTAGACCAAGGCATCTCTCTAGTTGAATGTAATCCATTTGAAGGATTTCAAAGGGGTGGTCAGGGACTCCAAACCCTCCCCTTGGTACTACTGTCCCCTTCCCTGGGTTGTGTTGTAGGCAGACTATACATTGTTGTACTAGGCGTTTTGCAGATTCTGCTATCTTGACGTTATGCCATACTCTGGTGATTAGTTCAATCATGGGGGTGGAGCCTATGTGTGCTGGTAAATGTGCCATGGTCAATATGGGGATGAGGTAGGCATTGGGTAACAGCCATTTATTTCCGTCTTTAGTTCTCCAGCAATCTTCCTCGTCTTTTAGTCCCACCTTTTCCCACTCGGTCAATTCGTCTTGTGTGCCTGTAGTCTGTATGTCCCTTACAGTGGTCCTAGCGTCAGTCCATCGTTCAGCTTGTGACCTGGTCACATACATTCGTGTCGTAGTTCTGTCTCCTGCCGTGGCTCGGGCAGTAACGTCTGCTAGTGCATTTCCCTGTCCAATGAGATCAGTCACTTTCCTATGTGCTTGGCATTTTATCACTGCTAACTTCTTGGGCAGGAGGACTGCTTGCGTCAAGGCGGAGACTAAATCTCCATGCAGGATGGGTGTACCGTGTGAAGTCAGGAACCCTCTTTCTTTCCATAAGATCCCAAAATGGTGAACCACCCCGAAGGCATATTGGCTGTCGGTGTATATGTTAACTGTCGTGTCAGTCGCTAAGATACATGCTCGTGTGAGGGCAATGATTCTGCAGCCTGGGCTGAACGTTGGGGAATACGGGCTGTTTCCAGAACGGTTCGGGCTGTGGTGACAGCGTATGCAGCTGAGGTGGTGCCGTCGGGGAGTTTGATGCACGAACCATCCACCCATAGTTCTCCATCTGGTTCTCGAAAGGCGGTGTCTCTGAGATCTATTCTACTCTTTGTTTGTTCATCGGTTAGTGTCACACAGTCGTGTAGTGGAGTCACGCTAGGATCATTTTCGGGTAGGGGTAACAGTGTGGCTGGATTGAGGGTGGTGCATCGCTTTAGGGTAATGTGCGGTGCTAGCAGGGTCAACTCATATCCTGTCAGTCGGGCGCTAGTCAAGTGTTGGGTTTTGGTCTGGTTTAGTAGTGTGTCGACTGCATGGGGTACTAAAACAGTGACTGGATTGGAGAGTACTATTCCTTCGCTCTGGCGCATCGACACTGCTGCAGCTGCCACAGCGCGCAGGCACGCTGGCAGCGCTCTGGCTACTGGATCGAGGGTGGCAGAGAAATATGCACAAGGGCGTTGTTTGTGACCAATTGATTGTGTTAGGACAGACAATGCACATCCTTCCCTCTCGTGCGTGTAGAGGAAGAATGGTTTGGAGTAATCCGGGGTTCCTGAGGACAGGCGCTGAACAAAGGGCATTGCGTAGTTCTTTAAAGGCTGACTGGCATTTGGGGGTCCAGGGGAGAGGTGAGGGGATGTCTTTAGCTAGGAGGGAGAGAAGGGGTTTGACAATGAGGCTAAAGTTCGGTAACCACTGTCGGCAAAATGAAGTGAGACCTATCAAAGAGCGGACTTGTTTCTGATCTTTGGGGACAGGGGTGTCTAGAATTGTCTGGATCCTGTCAGGCGTGAGTTTCCTCCCTTCTTTGGATAAAAGGTGACCCAAATAGGTCACTTGTGATTTACAAAACTGCAATTTCTTTCGGGAGACCTTGTGACCATTCTCAGCAAGAAAATGGAGTAGTTTGATGGTGGCTGTGATGGCTATTGGTATGGTGTCCGCTGCTAGAAGGATGTAGTCTACATATTGTATTAGTGCCACTCCATCTGGCAATTGTATGGCGTCTAACTGTCTTTTAAGCGCCTGGCTATAGATGCTTGGGCTCTCAGTGTACCCCTGAGGTGCTCTGCAAAATCTGTACGAACGGGAGTTTAGGGTGAATCCAAATAGATAGCGGCTGTCCTTGTGTATAGGTATGGAAAAGAATGCGTTTTTGAGGTCAATTACAGTGAAGGTGGTGGCAGTGGAGGGGATTAAAGTCAAAATTGTCGTGATGTCGGAAACTACTGGGTATTGTGGCACTACGATTTTGTTTATCTCCCACAGGTCAATGATGAAGCGGTAGGCTTTTCCGTCTCCCTCTCCCTGTCTCTTTACAATCGGTAGTATGGGACTGTTACAAACGTTGTTCACTACTTCCTCTACCACCCCTGCCTCTACCAAAGAGTGTATAATCTCTGTCAGTGCCTTCTCACCCCCTGGCGATATTTTGTACTGCGGTACTTTCGGTAGGGTTGCGTCCTGTCGTATTGTTACGTGTACTGGGTCAATCATCATTCGTCCTACGTCTGAATCAGCCCTATCCCATAAGTGTGATGGCAAAGTGTCCAGTAGGGATGCGTCAGTCTCGGAGATGGGAAACATGTGCTGAGAAGGGTTCTCTCTATGGCGCTGGGGGTTGTCATACAGGACGACACGCACTCCGTCTGGTGAGCATCTGATAGTCGCATGGAAGTGTTTCAAAAGGTCGAGACCCATAATGGCGTCTGGGGTGTTGGAAGAGAGGAGGAATGTCGTTTCGATGCTATTGTTGTCAAGGTTAAAAGGGATCGGTCGAGACAAAGGGTTGCTGGAGGGCGTACCGTCAAATCCTATTGAGGTCACATGTGAGCCTGACAAGGGTGCCCTTGGAATCAGTCGTTTGGATAGTGCACTACGTGTTGCTCCCGTGTCTACCAGAAATGGCGACTTTGTGCCCAGGACCTCAGCGGTAACATAAGGGCCTTGCTGATCAACATAGAGCTCGACTGGATCCCTCCCTTGCCCCTGGCTGTCCTATGCAAAGTCGTACGTATTGTCATAATCTGTCTGTTGGTACTGATTCTGTTTGGGAGGGTCAAATGTGTTCACTCTTCCTGGCCTTTCCTCGCTTGCTTCACTCGCGTACCCTCTCCCACGTCCTCTTCCTCTCTGTCCACTTGCTATTTCCCTCGCCCCTCTGCCCCTATCAGCTCCTAACAAAGATTATTGGGTTTTCCAGTGTCCATATTCTTTGCAAAATGCACATTGATCCTGTCCTAGGTCTTGGCGTCCTACATATGATGTCGATGAATTGTTTCTAGGTGGCTGTACTCTAGGGGTATTCTGCTGGTATCCTCCCCTATATTGCTCCCTTCCTGTATTCGCCCCCTGGAGTTGTGCTACCATTACCCTTTCCTTCAAGTCCTTCTTTTTCCTTTCTGTAGCCCTGTCATTTTCGTTTTTCTGATGCTCATAGTACTGGGCCATTTGGAGAATGGCCGCCGGTTTAGATGCTGCCCAACTACTTTCGCTGGCTTGTAATTTCTGGGATACATCTGGCAGTAGTCCTTTGACATAGTTCTGCACAAATAAGTGGTGTCCGGTTGCGGTGGACATGTCTTGTCCACTGTAATCGGAGAACACTGTTTCAAATCTGGAGAAATACTCTGAGACATCCTCTTGTGGTTTCTGGCGGCACGCGGTTACTATGGACCAGTCTATCTTTTTCTCTGGGATCAGCGTTTTCACTTTCTGCACTATTTTGTCAGGGAGGTCCAATATTGCTTTAACCGGTTTTTGACCAGGGTTCCGCTGTTTATCTAATGTGTTGAGTTGTTCCCAGGTATGACCAAGCAGTTCGGTATGGTCTATTTTCCTAATCTGTTTCCACACATCTGCTGGCAAACATAACACGAAGAACAAGTCTATGTCGGCAAGTGTCATTATTGTTGATCCCAGAGCGGTACCTAGCTCGGTGTAAAAGGCGGTGGGGTTCTTTCGTAGAATCCGGTAAAGATTTACGCAACGTCAAAATGTCCTGTCTGTCCCATGGTTGATACACCCAATTGTAGACCACCCTTCCTCTAGCGTCTTGATGGTTCATATCGTCATGAGTCCCTTGTCCTCTAGGAGGTACCCAATAAGGGGCAGCTTCTTTTATCGGCATCATGCTATCTGGTTTTTCCACCGGGGTCCTGCTATCTTAGATGTCCTGTCCTTATCTATCCGTCCTTGTTCCACGAGGTGACGGAATACCTCCAGTGTGGATGAAAAGAGTTCTGTAACATCGTTGTTGCCTTCATCTCCGGTGTCTACCTTCCTATAGAGAGCCACTAGCCGCTCGGGCCCTACATCTTGGTACTTCTCTTCATATGCAGTAAGAGTGTGGTAACAGAGACGTACAATAAAGTATCGTTTGCGGTTTTCAACATAGGAGTTGCATATGTCAGTTACATACTCTTCTGTCTCCTTCCTATCTATGAGGGATTTAACTATTTTATCAATGCCTGCTCGCTTATTTTTACTTAATCGCGGGACCCTGGGCGCTCCTTTTTCTTTTGATCCTACCTCTACTACTGTATCCTTTGATGAGGCATTTGGTGTGGGTGACTCGGTAGGAGCAGAGGCGGTGGAGACTGAGGCGATCGTGCCATCTCCGGCTATACTTTGGTGGTCCTGGCGTTGTACTACGGGATGAGTAGGGGCGTAAGGGGGTGGCATGTATATGATTGGGGGACCTAACAATAAATCATCATCTACCCTTTGTTTTGCTGGTAAATTGGGGTAAAGAGTCGAGGGCGTTCTAACAGGGCATTGACCTGATATTTTTGATTCCTGTTCCTTTTTATCGATTTCCTTTTCTTTTAGTTTTTCTTCTAATCTTTTACAGGCTTGGTAAGCTCATTTTCGCGTTTCTTTATCTTGTCTAGCTTGGTCCCTTTTCTTTCTTTGAGCTGCCTCTTTTCGCCATAAACCAAAACTGTCAAACATGGCTGGTCTAGTTTTCTTTTTGTGGAGAGCTAATTCTAACGTTTCTATTTTAGCGGAATCGAAAGATCCCGTCAGTGGCCACTGATTTACCCGGTCCTTCCTAGTGTATTTATGCCATCGTTTGCTATAAGCTACGGTGGCTAATCCATACTTTACGTACATGTCCTTGTTAGGGGTGCCTTCCCGGCGGTGCCGGCTGACTGACCTCTAACGAACGGTCGGAGTCCAAAACAATTACAATCAAACAATCTAGAGAAAACAGGCATGACGTATTTATCGGTCAAAAATGAATATCTCAATCAATCAATTTAGACAAAAAGTCTGCACTACCTGTCCTTCGCTGCCTGCAAGAGAGAGAATATTCCTATTCTTCGTTGTTTGCAAGCAGGGAAATGTCGTAAATAACTCAATATCAAAAAAGGAATACTAGTATTTCAATCAAACTATTCAATCAATCAATTTAAGTCGTTTTTCACGACCTTACCCGGACCGTATGGACAGTTCTTCGTCTTCCCTTCCAGCGCCTGGTTGTCCTCTCACTCCAACAATCAATGCGGCGTTCCTCTAAGGTCCCAGTCAGGACCGCAGGTCACTCGAGAGAGGTCCGTTCGGAACCGGTGAAGTTCAGTCGATCGGCAGCCAGACAAGGGTCTTCTCAGGCAGGTATACCCCAATCGTTTAGTCGTTCACTCCATCGTTAGGACCTCTCTACCGGACCCACGCGTCGCTGATGAGCCCCTACGCTTGGGCGCCAATTTGTGAAAGGCAGCGAGTCTTCTAAGACCCTCAATGCTGCCCGGTGCAGGGTTCCACCTCTAATTCACTTTGGGTTCGCTATCAAAATAATGAGGCAAGCGCTGGAAACTGGAAGACAAGAAAAAGGTTTATTTCTCATGAGGAGATCACGTCAACTGCAGACACCGGGATGTCTGAGGGAAGTGCTCTGCTGATACTCCTTTGGCTCTTCCTTTTATACAGGTTTGACACAATGCATTTGTTTCATTGCCATGGTTACACAAGCTTGGGGTCCCCGCCCCGGGCAGGTTGTCACACAAGCCCAACAGTAATTCTCTTCCCACCCAGGTCAAACAGACAATCTTATCTTGCAGCTGGACCTTGCTTCAGGGTCTAAAACATGTGAGACCGGCCAGATCTAAGAGTCCGTTCTGTTGATAAAAACAGGTCCCATTGTTGGTAACAACAAGTCTTGCTGTTTGCAGTGCAATAAATCATGTTGCAAGAGTCTTTTTGGTGTTTGGAACCTGTTTGTGTAACTAGGTGCAGTGAGGGGTAGAGTGTCCAAAGGTTTGCCTGAAAACAGAGATGAGGGAAAAACGAGTTTGTGGCAGCAAGTGGCGCTGAGGTTTGTTGTGGCAATAGAGTTTATAGCCCCCAGCACACATACCAGGTCGGTCAGAGGGATGCTAGTAAGGGCAGGGTGAAACAAAGGTGACCAACAGAGTACAAAATGGCTGTGATAGATCAAAATGACTGCAACTTATGTGCACATAGAATTCCACCAGACAAGATGGCGCAGGTAATGTTCATGATTATCGTTTTGCTTTTAACAGTGGGTGCATGTCCCACCTATTTTGCAAAGGTTCACTCCCACGGCATTTTGCTTGCGGGAGCGAGCAGCGGCGCGCAGGGTGGCAGCTGCATTCCTCGTGGGTCAGGTTACTATCTACTTGTTTGTTTGTTTTGAGCACGCTCGTGTTTTCAGTTGCTAGAGCTCCAACGGCCCGGAAATCTGTACCTTTTATTTTCTCAGTATGCGCTGTGCTTCATGTTTCAGTGCCCCTTTGATTTTATCAGCACATTGGCTGTGAGCACTTTATGTTTCAACGTGCCTTTTATTTTATCAGCATGGTGCCCGCTTCACACCACGGCGCTGATCCCCTTTAGGTGTTATGCGAGCTGGAGTGCCTAGTTATCTAATTAACCCCTTTGTCTCTACAGCCTGTTGAGTTTAGCTGAACGTAGCCCTCATCTGTCAGGGGGAGGGCGCAAGCTTTGAGTGTGTCACGGAATAGGCAGCTGCTTCTCATTTGCTAGTCTGACCTCTCACCTTTGTTTCGAATTCCACTTAAAGAGACAGACTGCATCCCATTGTTCTGTAACTTGGTCCAGTTCCAGATAAAAGCACTTTTACTTTGCAAGTAAGTGTGCTGTACGGGAATTTGGAGAATTCTAAAATGGATTTGCGCTGTAGAATGGAGCCCAGAAGTACTGGTTCTTTGTGATTAGTTAGCACTTTAGTTCTTTATTGCCACTTTGAGCCTGTGCCTGAATGGTCAGCTGCACATGGAATGGAGGAGCTCCATATTTCACAGAAGATGTGCGCATGCCTAAACGAGCAATTTACATTTTAATCACATAGCGAAGAGTTCCGGTACTGTACGACATTACGTTCTATTGCTATTTACTTTGATTGTTTTACTTGTTTCTGCAGGCGAACAAGATGGCCAATGTAGCAGGTATGTGTGTTACACTCTTACAATGTACAGGGACTGGTCAGTGTTTGTGCTCCACCAGTCATTGCGGGATGCTGCACATGTTTTAGTGAGTTAGGTTTAGGTGATAGTGAGGCATTTGGGTGAGTCAGTGTGATACCTCAGTGAGTTTCTAGTGCTTGTGTGAAATAGTTTAGTGTATATGTGGTACTTTAACGAAGAGATGCTTTGGTGAAGGCAAGGTGCACGAGCAAGTGTGAAACACTGTTGAGGGAGAGAAATGACATGTGCATGTAAAGTGCTTAGGCGACTCACATACTTGGGAGTGAGACGGTTGAAGCTGAGAGGTTCCTTGGGGAGGTGGACTGATGAGTTTGAAGGTGGCCTTGGGTGTATGTCGATGTGCCCGAGTGTGAGGCTACTGGGCGAGTTCGGCCCTGTGGGGATTGAATGAGGTACTCTAGACACCCCGCTGCAGTGCAGGGGGAGCTCAGACTGACTCTGAGCTGGTTCCAGGCTCCATGTTAATGTGAGGACGGGAAGCCAGGCTGTGCCCATAGATCGGCCCACAGTGAGAGGTTGAGGGAGAGCTCGCTCAACTAATGTCTAGTTCATGAAAGCACTCTGTGACCCAGCGGCTTCTTTCATACTGAGCAAGTTCTGCAGGCAGGCCAGCTTGTTTCCAGTTTCTTTCCGCGCACCCTCTTTCCCTGCCTGTTTCTCGCTCACCTTATTTCCATGCCTCTCTCTTACTCACCTTATTTCCATGCCTCTCTTTCGCTCACCCTCTTCCTCGCTTGTGGCCCGCTCACCTTCTTTCACTGCCTGTCTCCCGCTCACCTTCTTTCCCTGCCTGTCTCCCGCTCACCTTCTTTCCCTGCCCATCTCCCGCTCACTCTCTGTCTCTTACTTGAGCCCACTTATGAGTTTCTCCCTAATCCTGCTCGGCATCCTTTCCTTGGGCCTTCAGAGTGGGTTCTCACCGTCAAGTGCATTTTTTAATGTTCAAATAAATTTTTACTTTCACGTGGACACCAGACCTCACTACTGTACATGAACAAAGACAATTTTACACCCCCATCAAATACTTTTCTCTATCTCTCTCTGTCTCTCTTCCTCGCTCTCGGTGACCCTCTTTATCTTTATATTATATAGATTCGTTACAGAGTCAGCGATAGTGACCGTAGTTATGGTTCAGACCCACTCTCCATTGAGAAGGCATTTTATGTTGTGTTTCTCACTTGAGCACAGTTTGGGAAATCTGCATGAAATTTGGCACCCAAATTCTCTATCCAGCAGTATTCAACATGCCTATTTCACGCAGGTCCTGCCAAACAGAAGGCCTTTAAGGAGTGGGTCAAACTTCTACAGTAAGTTTTGCTCTCTTGGCCTTTAATCCCGATCAGTCACAGATCACAGTTCAGGAAGATTTCTGTCACCATGGACCCGAACCGGATCATCCAGGCACTCAAAGGCACCATAGACCCCAAGTTACAGATAACCGCAGAGAATGAACTTAACTAGGTAGCGAACTGAGCGGAAAAATCAGCAAACGTACAGGGACTAGCGGGGAGAAGAGAGGTCTGGGATAGTGTTCTGCTATTCAACTAATTTGCCCATCACCACTTTGGCTCCCGTGCACACCCTTTTTCCCCGTTTCTTACAATGGCCCATTCTTTTGATTTTACGCCGAGACCTCCCACTCCCTCCCTTCTGTCCTCGCCACATGTCCTATTGTCGCTCATCCATCCCAGGCATGTGTCATTGATCATTTTAAGGCACAGGATACCCTTTATCAACTGAAACCAGATTAACAGTTCTCTGTATACAAAAGTGCTCTAGATGGCATATTGGCACCACATAACTCGCTGGTACCATTAATGAGTCACTTCTTACTATCGTTCCTACCCCTGACCTCGGAGAGCGAGCTGCCTCCAAAAGGCGAGACGTATTGGCTATGCCAATGCTTGTTAATATATATATGTCACCCCTAGGGTAGACCCTAAACAGCCCATAGGGCAGCTTGCAGTGTATTTACAAAGTTGGACATGTACTTTTAAGTTTTACATACCTGATAGTGGAAAAAAAGTTTCACTACTGTGAGGCCTACCTCTTCCATAGGATAACATTGGGCTACCTTATTACGTTTAATAAGTGTTTTTGTTTGGAAGCAGGTAGGAATGTCATGTTTGTCATCTGAGAAATTGGAATGTAAAACCCTCTTAATAGTAAAGTCGGATTTTAAGTCAAAAGTTTGAAAATGCCACTTTTAGAAAGTTGGCATTTTCTTGTTTTAACCATTTGGTGCCTGCAGCATGTTTCCTGGGTCACATAACTAGGTGTAGTTGGTAGGTAGCCATTGTGTATTTCTACCAGACAGCCACACATTAGAGGGTCTGGGTATTGGTAGGATGACTTGACGAGAGGAGTGTATCTGTCATCTGTTACACTTGCAATTCAAAGACACTGCCTCAGCTCACACACAAAGGACTTCATACTAGCCTCTTGTGCCTTCAGACAGGGTGGGACCAGGGCAGGGAGGCAGGAAATTCCAGACACTTATGTAGGAAAACTCCAGCAATTTTTTCAACTTCAAAGGGGGCACCAGGTATAAAAATAGGGCTCTCCGACCCACTCTTCAGTACACTTCTGGACTTGTGGGTACTACAAAAGGACTGCCCTGCTGCCAGAGGACTGCCCTGCTGCTTGAGGCCTGCCCTGCTGTCTGAGAAAGAAGACTGGACATGCACTCTTCATCTTAGACTGAAGTGAGTTCAAGGGTCAGCTGACTGACCTCTTCTGAGCTGCATGGACACAACAAGCTCCAGAGGCCTCTCTGCATCTGCCCAGCTGGGAGGCTGCATCAGATCTGCAATTGGACCCGCCTGAGCCATGCTAGCCTCTGCTGGTGTGAGTTCCTGATCCCCAAGTGGTGCCTCTCGAGTCCTGGACCCTTGGTGTTGCATTAGTTGAGCTCCTCCTAGAAGAAAAGGAGAAATCCTGAGGTTTTGGGCTACGCGCGACAGCAAATGGGCTTGTTTGCACCAAGATCTTGCCACCTGCGCTGTCTACCAACACTACTGCAAGTGACGACTGGCAACATGGGATCTGCACTTTCCCCTACGGCATTGACAGCCTACCTGACACAGCTAACGTGAAGCTCTAGTAATGACTGCTGCGTCGCCTGACAGGATCTTCGTGCTACAGTGTCGACTGTCCTTGACGCCTGGCCTGTTCTTCGCATGACAGTGACTACGGCCTTCTCTACTGCAAATGGAATTCTTTGTGCTGGGGTTTAGAAGGTAATTGTTTCAGCGGGACTGACCTGGCCCCTGTACCCAGCCCATGCTCCATCGCGGTCGGCCTGAACTTGTGACTTTCACCCGATCTCACACAACCAGATAATTGCAAGAGGTGCTTTGTGCTTTTGGGTGCTTTAATTACCTTAAATCTTTGAAATTGCATTTCTCAAGTTCCACTGATTGAAATAGTCATTTTGGTGTCAAATAATTATTACATTTTACTCTTTTTTTTTTTTCTACATTGGTGTGGGATTTTTCTTGTTTTTCCCACTTGATTACTGTGTGTGTGCTGCATAAATACTTTACACATTTTCTCTAAGATTCTCTGGCTGCTTTGTGCCAGCACATGTTAATTTAGTAACTTTTGTGGCTCACCTTGATTGTGGCTGTTGCTTGAGAAGAGAACACACCCCCCACCCCCTCAACCAGCAACCCTATTTGTCGCAATCTACCAGCACAAAGTACATAAAAACACACTACAAATAATGTACAGTCTTCTTAAGGCAGGCCCGCTAGCATTAGCCAGGTCAGCTTTCCTGTCCCATTTCCCAGTTTATGGATGGTGGTTATTCCCCGTTCACGTGTGGCAGCATGCAAGCTAGCCCTCGCTACTGAGTTCAAATTTTATAAGTTCCATGAGGGCTTTGAGCTAAATTCCACATATCCCAGCTCCTGATCGCGTCAGTCAGATCAATTTCCCTCAGGGCCTGACAGCCCAGTAATCAGTCTTACCTGCACATCGATAAGGCAACAGACCTTTTTGTGTCCCAGTAGTACCAAGGGCAATGGCCCTCCCTTAGTGACAGTACGGCACCAGAGTGGAAACCCATTCTTTCAGCAGCGGCCCCACTTGGCATTAGGGGATCACACCATGCACACTGGCTAGCGGCTCAGTCGTTTCGGTGGTCCAGTACACTCTGCAGCCGCCAGCTGGCATATGGGGGCCGCACAGGACACTTGTTCAGACTGCCTGTTCAGCATGCTATTCTCGGCAGACCAGAATCTCACATTTCGCTCCCCGGATCCTTTTGGTAAGACCCACACTGGGCCTTGTTCCCTTTAGGTAATCTCCGTGCAGGACCAACTGGTCTTGGGTCAAACAGAAGATGGTGCTCCAGGCTCTAGTCGAGTGTTCTTGATTCTCCTAGGTGATGTCCCCTCACCCAGCTTGGAAGAATGGCAGACCGTTAGTCCTCAGTCTGGTTCACAGCAAGCTTCTCCATGCTATGTGCAGCTTCAGTTTGACAATTTGGGAAGCTCAAGCTCCCCTTTTTATAATACATTTCCAGACACACATGTGATTTAGTGTTTCTGAAGTTTCTGCTCGGGGGAATGCCCACTTTGAAATGCCCTCTCCTTTGTTCTGCTCTTTCTCCCAGATGTCAGCCTTAGTGATATGTGCACCAAATTTATCAAAGAGCCCCAGCCCTACTCTTTATTATTTCCTTATCAGACCATCTCCTTCCTGAGGTGTGCTCAGGCCCATTTGACCAGTGACCTTCTTTCAGAATCAACGAACCCTTATTGATGTGCACCAAAGAGCCTGCCTCTTTCTTTGTCCAATGTGTGTCCCACCCAGCTCTCAGGAATGCAGCAATCCACAAATCTGTCTGGGGAAACCTCTCCCAGCCCCTCCAGCAAGCCCTGTGTTCCCTAAAATGGAACCCAGCGCCTTCCAGGTGTTGTTCATTGCAAACACACACCTCTGCGCACACACATACCCACGTGCGTAGCCTTCAATGTTCTGTATCATCACTCAGACATCCATACATCCCAGCGCGCTCACACTTAATGCACTGTACCTTCCCCCAGGCACACATACATCCCAATGCTGCACACATTCCAAACTGGCCATCTGTGAGTTTAGCACACAGCACCGGGCCAGAAGGTGCCACTCCTATGACACAGGAAAAAAGTCTTGTTCACTCTACTGAACAATAAAAGCATGGTATGCTGCCATCACAGTGCTCGTGCTGCTTAAGTCCCGGTGAAGGCACTAGCCTAACACCACTTGAATTTGGCCCTTTTGGCACCCCGCCCACTCTAAGCAGACCGCTGGCCATGAGACAGGCCTAGGTCATAGCACACACGCATAATCTTTATTTGCTCATGACCAAAAAATCGTTACTAAGGATCCAGATATCTCCGCAGCTGGAGCACTCGAGGCAGGGATACACGTCTATCACCATGTGAGGGACTTTCCCGTCCCAACACTAGTTAAGATATACACCTACATAGGTCTAAAACAAAATCAGTCTGACGCCAGAGAATTGGGAAAATAATATGATATCTACAGATAAGGGTCACATTCTTATTTGCTGACTACCAAAGGCGTGTCTGAGCAAGGCAGTGATGGGGTATTTCCAAAGAATGGGCAGTTGGGGTGCATCTATATAGAGGCATCAACTGTATTCTAGTATAAGTCTCTCTGCACCCCAATTAACCTTCTTCCTTATCTGACCTGCTTAACTTTTGACAATTAGACTTAAATTGTGGAGTCGGCGGGGGATTGGGTAGTTTTGATAGCTAACCTTGATATGGGCATCTTGCATTTCGTCCCACTTCTGGGAGGATGTTCTTTGAACGCAGAAGTTGAAATGCATTGCGGTGGTCCCAGGGCAATGAAGGAAAATGCGCTGTATTATGATGAATGCGCTGCCCCCAGGGCAGCCACAAACTCACACTGCCCTTGGGGCATGCAATTCATATGAAAAACGTAGCGGCTTCTCTGCAGCCGCTCTGTGTTTTCACAGTGCAGGCGGCAACCCGCCTGTACCTTGAAGGGGAAATAGAGATCCCCTTGCAGGCAGATGCAGTGAGTGACTGCACCCGCCTGCAAGGGGATGTCTGGGGGGTCCATGGGACCCCCTTTGCCCCCCCAGAGGGCTGCCATCAGGGGGCGCACTGACAGTGCGCCTCATGGGAGCTACTTTGCCTCTGCGCCCCCGTCTGTAATACAGCGTGGGCGCTGAGGCAAAGGGATTCCCTCATTTGCATGGGGCACCCCATGCAAATAAGGGAACACCATCTGAAGATAACGCTGCGAGTCATGTGCGCCAGCACTATCGGTGTTAGAGAAAGGGCAGCACAATCGTCTGCGGCCCCTTCTGCAATACCATAGTGCCCCGGGGGCACACGAAATGGGCGCAAACGTCCGCCCCCGGGGCACTTGTATAATACGGCCCTTGATCTTGAGGCCATTTAGCTGCTCACATTATTGTGAGAACTTTTTTATGGGCACCACTTATGGAGGTCTGTGCTCCGGGTCCAACGTTAATAACCGTTTCTGTGGAGTAATTCTACTCACGTGACAATATCTCTTTTGAGACCAGTCTTGGCACTTCTATGTAGAATTATTACGTCAGTTCTGCCGTTTGTGTTGCGTTTTTAGAAGCTGTCGTGTTTAAATAACCAACATGTAGAACGTCGTTCTCAAAAATGCGTATATGTTCCTCATCAAAGCTAGGAAAAGTGCTTCATGGGCTCAAGGCATCGGTGGCATCGCATCATTTACGGCTGCCTTTTATTTATCCTGTTTGTTGAACATTAAAACCTGCTGCAGATTCTATTGTTTTGACTGCAGTCATAATTCTCCTTGCACCTAACGCAAGCAATTACAGAGTGGTTGTCATTATTTCCATATCAAATTCAATGTTTGCGCACTTGTTACTTAAGAAGTTGCTTAAAGAATGCTGTACAACACTGCTGCAGTGCAGTAAAAGCAGCCTCTGGTGACCTCTAATACTCTGCAGCGGAGTGCGTGCTGTGGCTGCACAAACCATAACTGCATGACGTGCAAAGGCAGACCGCTCCTCCGCGTGACTACATGACGTTACAAGGCAGTCTTCTCCCCCCTGTCACTGACGTGACCGCGTAACGTGCCAGGCAGCTCTGTTCTCCGCGTGACTGCATGACGTTACAAGGAAGTCTTCTCCCCCCTGTCACTGACGTGACGTGCCAAGCAGCTCTGTTGTCCGCGTGACAGCATGACGTTACAAGACCATTTTCTTCCCCCTGTGACTGACATGACGTGCAGAGCAGCTCTCTCCGTGTGACTGCATGACTTGCTAAAGCAGCACTCTCCTCCATGTGACTGCATGAGGTGCAGAGGCAGTCCTCCAGCATGTGGCCAACAGGAAGCTCTCGCCTCCATGTGACTGAATAACGTGCAAGGCAGCTCTCTCCATGTGAGTGCTTGAGGTGCAAAGGCAGTTGTCTCCTGCGTGTGATTCAACATGAAGTGCAAGGCAGCTCGCTCCTCCATGTGACGGTATCACATGCAAGGTAGTTCTCTCCTGCGTATGACCAACATGATGTGTAAGGCACCTGTCTGCTTCATGTGACTTCATGAGCTGCAAAGGGGCTCTCTCCTCCTTGTGGGCAACATAAGGTGCAAAGCGGCTCTCCTCTATGTGACTGATTCACGTGCAAGTCATTTCTATCCTGCATTTGGTCAGCATGACATACAAGCCAGGTCTCTCCGTCATGTGACTGCTTAAGGTGCAAAGGCAGTTTTCGCCTGTATCTGGCCAACATGATGTGTAAGACAGCTCTTTCCTCCGCGTGACTGAATCACATGCAAGTCCGTTATCTCTTGCATTTGGCCAGAATGGCCTGCAAGGCAGGTCTCTCGTTCATGTGAGTGCATTAGGCGCAGAGGCAGTTCTCTCCTGCATGTGACCAATATGACGTACACGGCACGGCTCTTCTCCATGTGACTGCGTCACGTGCAATTTGAGTAAACATATTTTTGTCAGTATATGTTAATGAACATGCAAACATTAAACACGTTCATAATAAAGCAGTAATGTGAAAGTACGGAAATAATTAATTTGATTTTTTCACGAGCATATTTCTCAAATGGATGCTGCCCTAACTGCTCTGTAGTTTCCAGACTAGTTTATGATTGCCATCTCAACATAGGCGCTGGAAGTAGGAGGGCTGGGGGTGCTGAAGCACCCCCAGAAGTATGCTAGAGTTCAGAAGGCCAATGAGCAATAAAGATGTCTTTAAATTTTGTGTTTATCTTGTCACATTTGCTTTGCGTTCAAAGACAGAGGTCAAATGCCATGGTACGTCTTTTGACAAATTGCTGCTTATTCCAAAACTAGTGTTTATTTTTGTCTGACTGCAAAGTGAGCGGGTTTCGTAAAAGTGGTCTAGGGGACAATCCTGCTGGGGTACAAGAAACGAATGGAATGGCTGTCCGTGTCAGTTTTTATTTCGAACCCACAACTTTAAATTTCAGTAAATGAACTATACCTCATTTCAAATTATATCAGCAATTAGGAAAGCGTAAATGAAGCCTTTTTTTGTAATCCTGAAGTGTGATGAAACAAATATTTGAATACAATCAAAACAAATCAGGACACTTTACTGGTGATGGGCAAATGCTAAATATTCTCTGAAACCCGATTTCCACACAATTTTTGTGCTATATATAGTTTTACTAGTAAAACTGCATGTTTGTGCAAATTTAGTGGCCATTTCAACGGAATATATACTTTCTATAAATGACAGTGCACTATCTCACCAATGCTCCAAAATGCCTCGCCAGCTACATCCCACTCTCCTGCTGAAGGGCACATTTGCTACACTTGTTCTTTGTGTTACGCTTGGATTTTTTGCAGTCCCTCTGGCTTCAGTGATAACATTAATGGAAGCACCCCCACTCTGATAATTGTTCGGGTACCACTGCATCTCAGGGTGAACTAAAAGAGTAGGTGTACATCGTAGGTTTTGCAAAACGGGATGTTCATTGGGCTGCTCTGACCTCCTATTGGATACATTTGTCGCTTGCACTGGTAAGTTTTGTGGAGGATAGGGCCTTTTAATGAAAAAACACACAAACTGGCTTGCCGTTTGCTTGCTGCTGCTAAATCGTATTGCTTACCATGCTTTCCAGTTGCTCGTGCATCTGTTATGCCCTCATTAACTTCCTGGGTGAGCTGACTTGTTGCACAGAACCCCTAGTTTAGACTTGAGATGTCCTCTGCAGTCCGAATGGTAAAGAGGATTTGGAAATACAGGCGTGATACATAAAACGTGCATCAGATGCACCAGTTATGCATAAACCAGGCATCAGTTGAAGAGTTTGCAATATTTGTATGGTTACTTTTTGCATTAGCACCTGCTAAGACTGAATTGTAGTTTCCTGTGTCATTTAGCGGAGCTGAATAGACAGCTCGATGCTGGAGTGCTGAAAAGTTACCAATGACAAATCTACTCCAAATGGTTGAGGTAGTTTCAATCTGCTTAGTTGGCCTTGGCCATGACCAATAGAGAAGAGTACATAATGAGAAATCACCTACATTTTTCTTACATCTGCGTCCTGTTCATTTTAAGCGTTTAGCCCCACCTTAGACATGGGTATGCAACTTTGTATCCATATCTTAATACATTATGCACTGACTTCTCAGAATTTTCTTGAGGAAAAAACATATTGAAAAGGTTAAGTTTATTGGTTTAAATGCAGATTTGTTGCGTTTATCTTCTATGCAGGAACAGATATTTGTTCGCAAGAACGGTCTCATCATTGCATAAAAAGGTTGTTTCCTGTACACCAGCCTTATTGGAAGTGCCTAAAAATTTTTTTTTTGCGTTAAAGACAAGTGGTATCTGATGGGAAATCTGGTGCTAGTAGGATCCCTGATCTGCTGGGCCAGAACCTGTCCTACATGTAGGACCTGCACTCCCTAATCTGTATTTGAGCTCCAGGGGCACCTCATGCATATTTAGGGTTGTATTTATTTGCATCATGGAGGACCATCTCTAACAGAAATGCTGTTCTTAGTGTGGAACTGCGCTACTTGGCAATTTACATTGCATCCCTACGTACTCAGGTTTGTCTGGGGTAGAAACAGGCAGCCGGACGACTCTACAAAGACTCCTGAGACTGTTTGGAGTCTTCATGTAGTAGGCTCACTTAGAATTCTTAATTATAGGGGTAACCATGGCAGGTCCAGAAAGACTGGATCCAGGCAACATTTTTAGGAAAACCATTAAATATGTAAATATGTTCAGTTTAGTTTAATTGTCTGTATATGCATCTTTTGGGAATACCCAAAAAATATGGTATCAATTGGACCTTCCTGGGCCTATTTTGTTTCTTAGCTTGGACACACAGCCCAGGTGTACTACATGTGACCATGTTTACCAGTAAACATGCTTGTTGTGTAAGTTGAATAAGAACGAACGCCTATGTAATAATACATTTTATTTTCCTTTGGGTCCTCTGTATAAGAAAAAGCCTGATTCTCCTCACTCACCTTATAACGTTTCTACTGTTATAAGTGTGAAGTTATCAAGCAGGGACGCTTTTTTGTGTGCACCTTGTCTGTCTTTGTGACAGCGCGTTGCATTAGCAGAGCAGCTGAACTGATGCTCAGGCTGGCTCTGTCAACCCTTCACCCCCTCGTTCCTGTTTGATTGGCAGTCATTGTGTTCTCCTGGCTGTTGGATTGTGTACAAGGTCTGAAATTAGTATTCCAGTGAATACTCAGATGCCAATCAGAGTGTGCAGAGCACAACCCTTAACAGGCTGGTAATTTGCAATGCAGAGTGTGTTTAGCTCTGCAGTAGCTGGGGAATCCCTGTCCTTGACAAGCCCACGAACAGCTGGGTATTCTAGAGATGCTTCTTAGTAGGTTTATCTCAGCTTTCCTTTCTTTCCCTTGATGAGTGCCTGTGATTTAGAGAAGGGTATGTATGTGCCTGCATTCACAGAGTATACACCTATCTACAAAGCACTGGATTGCGGTATAGAGTGGAGGAAAGAAGAGATAGGGAGTGATGAATTGCTCGGTGCTGTTGGTGGAGGCGAACTCTTGGGCTCTTGAGTGCCCTAGGCCTGAGTGCTGTAGACTATTTTATTCATGCACGAGCTGCTGTTTTGAAGAAATAAGGCTTCTATTAGTTCCAGAAATAGAGGAGGCAAAGAGCTGGTTGAACCTGCTCTGGGATGTAGTTCAGTGGCTCCCAGCACAGATCAAAGGTGGTGGGCGAGGGGGTGGGGGGTTTGGTGGGAAATAAGGGGGTGTAAAATTTTTTAAAAAACTTGCCTCCTTGTCGCCTCTCTCCTCCATCGTCTCTTCTGCCCGGAAGGGAACAGGAAGCACCCAGGCTCCCCTAAGCCAAGCGCAATGCTGCAATGCAGCGCTGTGATTGGTCTGAGCGCCGTGGTTTGGCGTTCAGACAGGCAGTGGGAGCTTGGGCATGTTCTTCACCCAGGCTGTGATACAGCCTGGGTGGAGAACATGCAAAGTGCGCATGAATGTTTGGCTGGCCCCAGACGGCCGGCCAAACAGCCATGCGCACTTAGTGTGCCACCACTTTTCCCCCTGCTCCCCTGTCATCAAAGCAGCCCGCCCCTCCCGCAAAGGTGCCGCAGCAGGAGAAAATGAAATGATAACCTCTAGTTATTATCATTTTATTTTTCCTTTATTTCACTGCTGCAAAGCAGTGGGGCGACACTCCGAGGAGCAGCCACAAGAAACAGGGAGAGAAGACTTGTTGTCAGGCATTTATTTTGCTTGAGCCTGACGATTTTTCTGCGTGTGTTACATAGTTCACCTGGGATTTTCAACTTGCTAGTCGGGTACTGTTGCTGAACTAATTTGAAGGTGATTCATTCTCGTAAAAAGAAATCAGGAGGATATTCTGTCTGATAGCAGTGGGCAGCTCATGGGCAAACATGAACGGCTCCAACAGAGGCACTGTTCAGCCTAGCAAAGGCTTGCAGGGATGATAATGTACTTCTCATTATGGTTGACTTGTTGGCAGAGTTCTTGTTAGAATATACAAGTATATAGCTGTACCATGATGTGTGTGTCCATCTTATCCACTTTTTTAATGTTCACTTGTGCTCATGCTGACTGTATTTGCTAACACTTTGCTACTTCTATTCTGCACAAGAATAGCACCCAATAAAGACCTGTTAGATACAAGCCTCTGTGTGTGTGTGTGTGTGTGTGTGTGTGTGTGTCTGTGTGCGTGTGAGTCTGCGTGTGAGTCTCTGTGCACGCGCGCGTGCCTGTGTGCGTGCATGTGTGTTTGTGTACGCACACACTGATTCGGGGAGCTGAGGAAGGGGAGGGCACCAACAAATGCTCCCCCTACTGATCTTGCCTGTGATATTCCTTACAGGAGAAATATTGGCTCCTCTGTCCAGCTCCCCTTCATCAGGGTCCACAGGCTATTATAGCAGACCCTATGGCCAGAGGGGTCTACAGAGCGTGATCATGATCAAACTCTTGACACACATTAACGGGGCTAACACTTCAGAAGCCCCAGTGGTGCACTGTTATATGGACTCCCCAGCTAAGAGAGAAAAAATTAAAGAAAGAAAAAAGCAACAGAAACATACAGTCCAATTTGTCACTTCAAACGCTAGCATCTGTGGTTGCTGTGCATCCCGCTCCTACACAGGATGAGGGCAAAATATTGTTATGAACCAGAAATCAGGCCATGCTCTATAATTTTTTCAACTTTGTAGTGCATATCGTTGTAGAACACTAACAGTCCTACTGACAAACAAGTATATTAAGTGTTAACGTTCCCATCTATACAGTGATGGGCACACAGGACCTGCATATGAGCCCTCAGTGGTGGAAGGGGTAAAAGCAATGTCTTGTTCCACCTTCTTGCTAAATGATTCAGGCTCAGATGACTCCTGAGCGGGTGTAGACACTTGTTTGTTCCTACCACTTATGTACTCCAAATATACCTAAATAAAAATAAAACCATTCACTTAAATATAGAAAAAATGAAAACAATTTAATGTTTAAAATATTTAATAAAACATTTTAGATTTAATGTATTACTTTATGTACTAAAGTCCGGTTAAATAAATATATATGGTTTTCAAATGTAACCGACAGCCTTATGGCATACTGAAACTTCATGTTATACTCTTGTCTTCTCCACTGTGAAGAAAAACAGGGAAACTACATCTCCCGTGTAACATTGTGAGTAATTAGGAGGACCATTATTCTGAAAGCTACATTAGGCTTATTAATTAAATCCTAGCTCTGTGTGTCTGCGCATACGTGTACCCTTAAATATAGGTATAAATTCACTAGATAAAACGTTATCACTGAGATGTTTTGATGTTCTAAGATTTTCTACTAAGAACCCACACGCTAACCTATAGTTAGTGTGTATATATATATATATATATATATATTCACTAAAAAACCAAAGGTTACAGGGATATTATAGTTAGACTCAGATTTCACACGCACAAAACGGGAGAAATTCAGCAGTTCTAGTTAACTGAGCCAACTATAACTCGACCCCCTGCAATGCACTGCTTATGACCTCACTTATTACATCACTCATGACATGGTCAGTGACATCACTCATGACATCTCAAATGACATCACTGATGACATCATCTGGTTACTTTGAGTGTTTCTCTAAAGTTTGAGTGTTAAGTATTTATACATAAAGGTGTATTGAAGAATGAGTGGGTGTATGAGTGCCTGTATGGATGATTTAGTGGGTGCGTGACTGAATAGGTGAGTGGTTATACGTGTCTCAGTGAATGTATGGGTGAGTGACTAATTTGTGTGAATGTCTGTATCAGTCTGTCAGTTGGTGTGTAAGTGGCTGTATGGATTGGTGAGTAGGTACATGAGTGGCTGTATGGGTTATTGATTGGTTGTCTGATTACCTGTATGGATGTAAGTGTGTCTGTGTGGGTGGGTGAGGGTATGTGTGACTTCCTGTATGGTAGAGTGAGTGGGTGAGTCAGTGGCTGTATGGGTTCGTGAGTACTCTGTGAGGGGCTGTATGGGTGAGTGAGTGTGCGTATGGCTGTGTCGGTGAGTGAATAGATGAGTCAGTGGTATATGGGTGAGTAACTGCATATGTGAAAGGCAGTATGGGTGAGTGTTCGAGTATGTGTGAGTGAGTGATTGTGAGAATGGCTGTACGGGTGAGTGTGTGCTTGTGTCAGTGACTGTATAGGTTAGTGAGTATGTGTTAGTATCTGTATGAATAAGTGAGTTGGTGTGTGTATAACTGTATAGGTGAGTAAATGGCTGTGATTTACTCTATAGGTGAGTGAGTAGGTATTTGAGTAGCTCCGTGAGTGAGTGAGTGACTGACTGTATGTGAGTGGCTGTATGGGTATATGAGTGGACATATCAGTGGCTGTATTAGTGAGTGAGTTGTTGTATGAGTTGCTATATGGGTAACTGAGTGGATGTGTGTGTACACCTATGAATTAGTGAGTGGGTGTGTAAGTACTGGTATGGGTGTGTCAATGGTTTTGAGAATGCTAGTGTAGAAGTTGGAGTGGGTGTATGAAAGGTTATATTGGGGTGTGAGTGGGTGCATCAGAGATACTGTGGATGAAGACATGAGTGATGTCATTTAAGATGTCATCAGTGATGTCACTGACCATGTCATGAGTGATGTAATATGTGAGGTCATATATGTAGTAAAACAAGATTATAATTATTTTGTATTTTGATAGAGTGGAGTTTATATTTGATTTATATTTTAAAGCAGGCTATGAATTTGAAAGAGAGATAGAATATACGTTGTTCTGAAGAAGGTGGTCTAATGTAGGTTGGGTACCACAAGAAACGCGTTGACGCTGGTTTTTAAGAGGTTACATCCAATGAACGAATAGCATTGATTATAAAGAAATTAAACATTGTCAATACTGTTATCGATTCAGATGGAATAACCATTGTCAAAGATTAATTTTTATATCTGTTCCTATTTCTCTCTGATGTTTTTTAATAATATTTTGTAATTATTGTCTGCTATATGTCTTTAAAAAAAATATGTAATGTACATTCTGATGATGTTTTAATTCATTAAAAAAGATATAGATAAATACAACCCCTTGGTGTTTCCTTTTCAGTACTGGTGAAGTTTTATGGTTTGATTGATTCACAAAAAGCAGTGGATATTGACTTGCCAAGAGTTGTTTTAAAAAAAAAAATATGTGAGGTCATAAGCAGTGAATTGCGGGGGCGCAAGTTATAGTTAGCTCTGCTAACTATAACTGCTGAATTTCTCTGGTCTTGTGCATGTGAAATCTGAGTCAAACTATAACATCCTTGTAACCTTTGTTTTTTTCAGTGAATTTCTAAGGTTTTTTAAATTCTGTTTCCTAACTATAACGGCCCTGTAACCTTTGTTTTTTTCAGTGCATTTCTAAGGTTTTTTAAATGCTAATTCCTAACTATACCGTCCCTGTAACCTTCCTCGTGATTGTGCACTGTGGTGGCAATGACCTAGGCACCTTAACTGGAGTAGGACTGGAAATCCTAATGAAGGATACCTCTGCTGAATTGATGATGCTTTTCCCCTCACACTGTTTTGGTGTACTCTAACATATGCCAAAGACAGAAATGGAAGTGGCCCAATCAATTCTGTATACAGATTGACAAAGCCAGGAAACATGTTAATAAAACTGTTTCTGCATTCCTCAGAGACCATCGCATGGGCTGTATCTATAACAAAAATCTGCTTTTTGACATGCATGGAATTTATAGAAATGATGGAGTGCACTTTACAGATGAAGGCAACAGGGTGTTTCTAAGTAACCTGAAACTCTGCATCTGGTCTTATGTGTAGTAGCCATATACACACAAGCAACACAAAGGCTCTATTCAGAGCCACCCTAGTACCCGAAACATTGCTCATTTTCTTTAAAAAGATCCTTTTTTCCAGTTTTTGTGGATCTTGGCGAAAACGTTGCGATACCTGCGAATACGTGCCGAGAACAGAAAACAAAAGCAGACATTTAATGGCCACCAACACATCCAAAAATAATATGTAAAAAAATCCATTCTGAACATTGCACTACACATATTACTATATACATACTTCTTTCAAAGCATGTTTAAACTCATATTTTTCTACTAAGTTTCTTTAAAAACCATCTTTCAGACCTATTTTCCGTTTTGCTGTTATTAGGTCATCGCTATGATGTCGTTAACCATGACGATCAAGCTTTTTTATAAAGTCTAAAATACATATATACACACATATCAGTATTTTACACACTAGGGGTTTCTTACAGTATTCTCTAAAGTCCTGTTTTTCTAGAGAGTTTCTATAAAAACCATCTCTAAAACCTATTTTATATTTTCGCGGTGAGCCGGAGATCACGATGATGTCAGTAATCGCGGGTCCCTCGGACACGTCGCAAAAACGGAAAACAAAAGCAGAAATTTAATAGCCACCACCACATTCAAAAATGAAAACTATATAATTAAATCTAACCATCACAGTAGATAACTCACTATATAAATAACTATCAAAACATTCATCAGAATCTCAATATCACTATAACAATGTGTATTAATGATTCACTGATATCTTTTTTTATATTTTCACCAATATTCACAACGTCATCAGTAGTCGCGACGTCCCCGCGATGGTACACGAGGGGGGGGTGCAGTGGCAGTCGTGTCGTTGTCGCAAATGTCGCATGCGATTAAAAAAAGATCGATTTTAGACACACATTGTGTCACCAACACCCCCATTTCTCAACCATGGGGTCAGCCCATTACTCAACCATGACCCCTTATGTGGGGTTACACTCAAATTTTCAGTCCTGGGAACCGTTCCCGATTGATAAAATGGCAGCCGCAACTTTCTGTTCAGGTTGCGTCCTGCCAATCAGAGCATTCCTGTTAGCACATGCATTCGCAATTAATCGTGAAACCAACGCAAAATATCCACAACCAGAGATATCGCTATAATTTTCGGCTTAAATTTCTCAAAAACTACTGAACAGATTTACACCAAATAGGCAAAAGGCACTTCCTCGAACCAACATCTACCTCCTTGACAAATTTGTTGTAAGTCCGTTCAGCGGTTCTGGCTGTAGGTGTGGCTAAAGGTTCCTATGGGAATTAACATTACAAACGCACCCTTATTTCGCTCCCCAGATTCTCGGTTTCCACTGCACGGATCAACCCCAAACTTTCCATGACAACCAGAACCTACTTTGACATTTTTTTATGGGAAAATATCATGAAGATTGGTCAAACAACGCCAAAGTTATAGGTAAGTCAAAAATGCTTTTCCAATGGAAAAATGGTCCTAACTATAACTAACTACTGGTGACCTCCAGCAGTTATTATATATGTAACTCGAAAATGGCTCTGCACTCAAATGCTACAGTGAACTACTAATTAATGGAAAATTATGTCCAAAATTGAAAGCCCCAAAAGATCTTTTTGACAATACGTAATACTGAATGAGAGAATCAACAATTCAAAATAAATGACATAGATATCACGTCTATTCAAGTTTTCTTCCATATAAAACACATCACAGAATTGATAGCCTATCAATTTTGTGATGTGTTTTATATGGAAGAAAACTTGAATTAAAGAATAAAGGAAAACACTTTTTCCAGTATCTTAAATGACAACGTGATGTATTTGGGAGACGTGATATCTATGTCATTTATATTGAATTGTTGATTCTCTCATTCAGTATTACGTATTGTCAAAAGATCTTTTGGGGCTTTCAATTTTGGACATAATTTTCCATTAATTAGTAGTTCACTCTAGCATTTGAGTGCAGAGTCATTTTTGAGTTTTATGTCTTTGAGTTTTTTTTCCCATTATCATGGACGTAGGAAGGTCACGTCCCTGGCTCATTGCACCACGCCTTTAACCCCACTACCATTACATTAGACTGACTGGTGCAGGCTTCTAGTGCCTTGACCTTTCCCTGTGTTTTTGCAGGTATTATATATGTATTGTATATGTATTGTGTGTGTGTATATGTGTGTATATATATATATATATATATATATATATATATATATATATATTTCTCCAGCGCGGTTCTCCTTCACCGGGTTGTGCAGCGCTCAGTGTGGGTGCGATTCCCTGCGGCAGAACCACGCCGCTCAATATTTTCACACAATCCTCCCGGTCAGGAGGAAAAACGGGTCGCACTCCCGTAGTACTTTTGCAATTTTTGGTTTATTTTCTTTTTTGATCCTTCATTTGCAGGGATATAGGCGAAAAAACGATCAGCTGTGTGGCCCCCCTTCTCTTAATAGATTTTGGGCCCTGCGGACCCCATCCCTCAGGGCCTGACCCATTTTTTATTAAAATAGTTTTTAAAAAAACGGTAAGGGGGCCGCACAGCCCCTCTCCCGAGGCCGATTACGGCCCCAGGGACCCCATTCCCCGGGGCATGGCCATATATTTTTATTTTTATTTATTTTTAGTAGGAGGGAGGCCGCGTGGCCCCCCTCCTGAGGCCACTTATGGCCCCAGAGACCCCATCCCCCGGGGCTTGGCCTTACGTTGGGGACCGCGGGGGGAGCCCCAATGCCCCCGCGGTCCCAGCTGGCTCCTCACCTCCTGCGGGAGCTGGCATTGCTTTTGGGCAAGGGGAAGGAGAGCTGCTAACATGCTCCCCTTGTCCAAAAGCAATTCTGCTTTGCTTGTTGGAAGCGAGAGCAGGTTTCCTGCTCTCGCTTCCAAGAAGCAAAGCACTGTTTGCTATGGCTGGGCGGGAACCGTGCTACCGCCCTGCCATAGCAAACGGCAATGCCCCGAGGGTGGGCACCCCGGGATATTGCAGGAGCCGGCCCTGGGGAGTGGCGGTCCCCAGGGCCATCTAGGGCTCCAGGAGGGGAGCCGCGTGGCCCCCCCCTCCCAACTGTTTAAAGCCCCAGGGAGGTGGTGGTCCCCGGGGCCGGGGGTCCGCAACGGACACCCGTATTTTAATGAAGCGTGCCCCGGGGAGGTGGTGGTCCCCGGGCAGTGTGGGGAGGGGTAGGAGCCCCCCCCCCACACACTAATTTAAATTATTGAAGCCCTGGGGAGGTGGCGGTCCCCGGGGCTTGGGGGGTGGCCCGCGAGGCCCCCCCGCCTTGAAATTCAGTGTGCCCCGGGGAGGTGGTGGTCCCAGAGGCAGTGTGGGGGGGCAGGAGCCCCCCCCCCCCTTTTTCTTTAAATTGAAACCCCGGGGAGGTGGCGGTCCCCGGGGCATTGGCAGGGCCAGTGAGGCCCCCGATCATAATTACCAATGCCCCTGGTAGGTGGCGGTCCCCGGGGCAGCGTGGGGGGGGGGGATTTGAATAAGAAAGCCCCGGGAAGGTGGCGGTCCTCAGGGCTGCGGGGGCCCCCGCGGGCCCCTGCACATTAATGAAACATTGCCCCTGGCCCACCCGGGGGCTCATATAAATCAAGCGCGGGAGCCCGCACTTGGTTTTTTTGGGGGGTTTTTTCGTCCGGAGTCGCGCACCCAGCGCAAATTCGGCTGAAATTATTTAAAAAAAAATGCTTTTTTGGGCCCTGGGGGCCCTTGTGGGACCCCCTGAGCAGGCCTAGGGGGTCAGGGTGTTTCTACGCTGCCCCCTTTAATTGGTTTTTTCATTTTTAGGTCTCGCCTGAGCCAGCGCATGCGCTGCTCTGGCGAGACATTTAGTGAATGGGCTTTAAAAAGCAGACCACAGCTTTTTGTGTGGCCTAGAGCGTGCGGTTACGCGCACAGTTACGAGCAGAGGCGCCATCTGGCTTTCCTCTCTCGTCATGGCTCATTAAGTGCATCGCTTGCGGGCACCCTTACAGCCCGCGATCGCGATCACTTTCACTTTGACGGCCGCGCGGCCGCGAGACTTTCACGGCCGCGCGGCTAATGCTTGTTAATGTGTGCTTGTGTAACACATCTCACGAGCGCCCCCACCCCCTGCGACCTTCAGTTAGTGTCCCTGTCTCCAGACCCTGCACTGTCTCTTGCCCCTGCCCCAGTCAGTCCCTGTGTCGTCTGACTGCCCCATTACTATCTGTATCATCTACTGTCCTTCCTCTGCTCGTCTCCTGCCCCAGTACCCATATTACAGTGCTTGTTTTCTTTTCTTTATCCCATATCTATTGCCCCGGTACCCTTTGCACCGTCGGTTTTATCCACTTCATGCCTCCTCTTCCAGTTCGTCTCTCGGGTCTCCGGCTCCTGTTCCCCTGGCACTGCCTGTTATACTTATCTCCTGCCCCCACCCAGGCAGTTCCTGTCTCTGTGCCCCTGGCACGGTCTGTTTTTAGTGTCTCTGTATCACCTGCCCTCTCCTCCAGTCAGCACCCACATCTTTTGTCCCAGTTTCCCCAGCACTGTGTTATCTATTGACCCATCTGCTTCTCTTGTCTACTGCCCCTGTGACCCTGGTACTATTTATTTTAACTGTCTCCCGTCCCTACCGTCAGTGAATTTCTGTGTCTTCTGCCCCTGTCTCCCTGGAACTACCTGTCCCCCTCTCTCTCCGTCTTGGTACTCTCGGTTTGTGTTACCTGCCTCCGGCCCTTCGTGCAGTCAGTTCCGCATCTCCTGCCTTGCACCCTGGGCTGAGGCTCTGTGTGTATATTGCACCCACCTGTCACCTCGGCCAGTTAGTTCCCAAGGCTCCTGCATGTAGGACTCCCCCCCGAGAGGCTGTGAGAAGGTCACACTACTTAGGTGATCTCGCCACTTTGCCTCGCGCCTTTGCTGGGTACCAGGGAAGGCTCCTCCCCGCGAGCCGTCTGCCACCGCTGGCGGCCAGAGTAATCAAAACAAGGGAGAAAGGGGCGCCGTGAGAAACCCATGGCAGCACAACAGTCACAAGACCTTGTTAACCTTACTGTCACCTTCTACAGTAAGTACTTTTTACAGTAATGTGTGATACAATAAGGTGCTATGAGGGTGCTACTAAAACAGGAACTAAACGCTGTGATCAGACAGTTACGACGGAAGTATTTCACAATTAGCAGGGAGAAGAGTAAAGACAGGGCACAGCTATCACGTTTCCTCTTGTAGTGGTGTGGGCAGCCCCGCACCCCGCCCCCTCCCTTGTGAGGCAGTGGATTAGAGCCAATGATCACTCTGGCAGGATGTGGCCAAGGTAACATTAATGAGAACCCGGGCTTCAGGCAAAGATCACCAGACCAAATAATCTCCTGACCACACACGTGGAGCATAATTAAAACAATGCAACATGCCTGGCCTGTGTCCTTTAACAGTCGATAGCACTCTCCACTTACCCTCAACCATCTGGTCACATAAGGAAAGAGGCGGTTGTCAAATTAGAGCGAATCGAGTTTTCTAATTCTCAACGAGGGTTTAACAATCCCCATTCAGAGCGAATTTTAGGTTTCTTAATAGTCGAAAATCTATGAATCCTAGACATAAACTTACGATTTCAATACATTTCTACTATTTAGGCTATTAAGAAAATGTACAGGAATCGCCGCATAAATCTATAGAGGCTGTATATTTCAATGCAACCACTAAACATACTCCAACCTACTGTCAGCTGTGCAGGCAATCCACAGAAATGCATTAAGTAGAAACATGCACTTTTCACTTTTTTTTCTTTATATCAACTGAAAAACAGATGCAGAACAGAGTTTCTGATTAAGCGACTTGATCTAACCGTTAATACACTGGGGGCGTACACCTTCGCATTTCCTCTTCAGAAACATGCAATTTTCAATCTTTTTATTGAGTAGACTAAAGAGCACTTACAGGTTGAGAATGGTGAAGCCAAATGTTTGTGAATGGTCACAAAACCTAACTTTGTGGATTTTCCAAGAATTTTGCATGAAAACCTAATCCCCACCCCTTGCAACTAGGACGACCCTCTTTTCCCGGTCCTAAAATTCCAAACTTCAGAGAATCAGTTATACTAGTGGATTCTCCTTTCACAATCTCCCCCTACTGGAGCATATACCTTAAGTTCTAGATTCTGTGAATCGGGATTTGGGAAATCATTCCCACTTTTGAATTTAGGAACGCAAAAAGTCTATGATTTAGAAACCAAGTAACAGAAGCCTGTGCACAATACAGGTATCCGTTTGGAAAAAAAACCCTGACGAGTCTTTGGCTAATAACTTGCTCCACGTACATGGCAATGTTAGTATGGAAGGTAACTCGAAATCAAAATCTACAATTCCAGTCTATCACTACCCCTTCTGCAATTGATGAATGGTGCCCACCATTTGCTACCATTCTACCACAGGCTTTCAATACTGTAATCAAAAAGATATAAGCTGATGCTGCCTAACTGCTTAAAGGACCATTCTCTCTCCTCCAACTTCTTTCCTCGAACCCTTATCTTGCTTCAGGCAAAAGGCACCCCCACCTGCTCCACATCCCCACCATTTTCCTCTCGACCACCCTACTTTTCAGCGACACAGAACATCTGCCCAACCTGCCCTCTGGAGTACTGGTAAGAGTAACACCCACCCACTTTTACTCTGCCTTAATGAAAGTGAGCCTAAGATAATAGCAACGCGTTACAGATCACCACGCGAGTCCTACTCAAATCCATTTGAAGTAAATACACCAAGTCACTGGGAGAAGGGAGGATCTCCATCAATTTAAAAATGAAAACAATTCTAAAAATTATTTCCCCCATTGATCACTACAAGCACTCACCGAAGTGTTGACCTTGTCACAGGCAAGTAGCTTCAGATGATGGACCTTACCAAATCGGCGTTCGGAATTCCTAGCAGGATCTTCTGCCCTCAAAATTGTGACTAAGAGCACCACCACAGCATCACTCAGCGCAACAGCAGCATCACTCAGCGCCACCACAGCATCACTCAGCGCAACAGCAGCATCACTCAGCGCCACCACAGCATCACTCAGCGCCACAACAGCATCACTCAGCGCCACAACAGCATCACTCAGCGTCACCACAGCATCACTCAGCGCCACCACAGCATCACTCAGCGCCACCACAGCATCACTCAGCGCCACCACAGCATCACTCAGCGCCACCACAGCATCACTCAGCGCCACCACAGCATCACTCAGCGCCACCACAGCATCACTCAGCGCCACCACAGCATCACTCGGGGCCACCACAGCATCACTCGGGGCCACCACAGCATCACTCGGGGCCACCACAGCATCACTCGGGGCCACCACAGCATCACTCGGGGCAACCACAGCATCACTCGGGGCAACCACAGCATCACTCGGGGCAACCACAGCATCACTCGGGGCAACCACAGCATCACTCAGCACCACCACAGCATCACTCAGCACCACCACAGCATCACTCAGCACCACCACAGCATCACTCAGCACCACCACAGCATCACTCAGCACCACCACAGCATCACTCAGCATCGCCTTTGCACTAGTACACCACCACATCATCATCACTCAGCAAGACCTGAGTATCATTCAGCATCACCTCAGCATCTTCTCCGCACCAGTCACCACCACCATCACTACCACTACCACCTCAGCATCACTCAGCACCACCTCAGCCTGCTCTCGGAATCTGGCATCTGTTGATTCTCCCCTAGCGTCTGGCCGCTGCTAGTGTTATAATACAGGTACTAGTTCCCAACCTTCACCCTCCCATTGTTTATGCCCCCTCAAAAAAAAACTTTAACAAACAACCATTGGAATAGGCAGAAACAAGTTGCCAGCATTGCAAGAACAAAAGAAAACTGAGGAAATTTTTATTGTAAATACTTTTTTTAATATGGTCGTTCAGTTGTACATAATGCCTTCTTGGTCATATATAAGGTAACAAAAATGCTTCTGACACTTTTTTATTATAACTTTTCAGCATGCTGCACAGCAGCCACACTTCTCTACAGCACAGCTTAAAGACATTGGCAAAGTCAATAGCTCTGGCTAAACACTTATAAGGCCCCAAAGGCGAGACCTATTGGCTATGCCAATGCTTGTTTTTTATTAGTTTTCTTGTGACCTGGTTTTACCGAATCACAAGATGGCTGCCAACACTTCCTGGTTTGGAGTGTTGACAGCCAATCAGAATCAAGCTCGTGCTCGGGAGGCTTTGCGAATCCTCCTCGGCCCTCAGATATCGATATTTTTATTTTTTGAATTTCCCAGCAACTACTGAACGGATTTACACCATTTAAAAAAAGGTCGCTTTCTGAACCAAGAGCTACCTTTTTGCCAAATTTGGTGTAATTCCGTTCAGCAGTTCGGGCTGTAGCCGTGTCTAAAGTTCCTATGGAAATTAATATGGAGGAAACGCGTTTTGGGACCCCCTTTTTTCCTCGGCCCCCGCTTGACGAATCACCCCGAAACTTTCAAGACAGGAGCTGACTTGAGTGAACCATTAGTTTTGAAAATTTCGCGAAGATTCGTCAAACGGCGTCAAAGTTATTGGCAAAAGAAAAAAAATATATATATATGATGTTTTTAATAAACATTTAATCACTGAAATTAAACGACTAAATTACAAAGTGCAAAAACACCAGAGAAAAATACAACAAACGTAGGATACTATTCACTCATGCGGAAATTGGAAAATGAAGCCTCAATAGTAATCAGAAACTCTGACAAAGGGGGCAATATTGTGATATGGGACAAAGCAGACTATATACAAAAGAGGCCCTATTACAATTAAATGACCCAAAATGCTACACTAGACGAAATGGAACAGATCTAAAGGAAATATATAAAATATATTACACCAAATTGTCATCTTGGAAAGCAAAGGGTTTAATAACTATGGAGGAATATAAGTTTAAAAAAAATGATTACCCCATTACACCATCGATATACTTTATAACAAAAATTCATAAAGACGCTAAACAAACCACCAGGCAGACCTATTATTTCAGGCGCGTGGGGGTCTTTTGAGAACATACGTCACAATATGTGGATTTTTATTTACAAAATCATGTACAAGTTTTATCATATGTACGAGATACCAGCGGTTTTTGTATAAACTGAAGGACTATGAATGGCAAAATGATTACTTGTTGATGGCGTTAGACGTCACGTCACTGTATACCAGTATTAGACATACTGATGGTATCAGGGCATTGCAACATTATTTAACAACAGAATGGGTGGATTGACAGACCACAGTAACATGGTGATTGAAATGGTGGAATACTGTTTAACAAATAATGTGCTTATGTTTAATAATTTACATTACCAGCAGACAATGGGCGTAGCCATGGGAGCCAGCTTCTCCCCCAGCTATGCGTGTTTGCACATGGGCTGGTGGGAGGAGCTGGTTCTCGCAAAGGATCATGATGTGATTGTTCAAAACAATATAATTTTATGGCTACGCTTTATTGACGACCTATTTGTCATCTGGAAAGGTACTGAAAACGAAGCACAGGAATTTGTGAAGTCTATCAATGAGAATTCACTCAATTTACATTTTACTGCCACCATAAGCAAAACAACAGTCAATTTTTTAGACACGAGGGTATATATTGAGAACAACAAAATAGAGACAAAACTTTACTGCAAGGAAACTGCTGGTAATTCAACCTTGCATTCCAGCAGTGCCCATCTGAGACATCTTATAAACAGCATTCCCTACGGGGAAATGCTGAGATTGAGGAGGGTAAATAGCAATCTAAAGACACTGAAAGAGGCCCAGGAAGAATCTAAAGCTAGATTTCTAGCACGAGGTTACTCACTCAAAACTATCGAAGGGGCAATAACAAAATCCATGAATCAAACCCAAGCCTGTGACATTATTAAAAAATTATCAATGTCAACAAACAAATAAGACTCCTGGAAATGAAATTAAGATTGAGGAGTTCCGAATAATCATGGAATACAGCAAACAGCATAGGGAATTACGCAATATCATCATGCGTAATTGGCCACTGGTTTTGAGTGATCCTGTGATAGGGCATACCTTGTCACACAAAATATCTATTACACATAAAAGGGCAACATCTATGAGGGACAAATTGATGAAAACAAGTCCAGAATTGATTGAAAGTTGCGGTTGGTTGAAAGTCCATAAAGGATTTTTCAGGTGTAAGACATGCAAAGCATGTCAATTTGGTATTAACAAAACCTCATATACAACACCATTCAGCCATGAAGAGATCAAGATAACTGGGGGGCGGAGCTTGCTCGCGACCAAGATGGCCGCTTGAGCTGTGAGCTCCGTGACATCGTCACACTATCCTTAAATTATCCGGCAGCTATGTGACTTGAAACGCTACACGAGGTGCGGTCTGGCCACCGGAGGACTGCCGGAGGAGAAAGACCTAACTCCGACTCCGATGTGACTGTAACTCACGAAGTTACGTCGTCCTGACGGCGACCGCCCTGCCAGGCCCCGATCCCCGGGCTAAAGTTGAGCTGCGGAGAAGTATTTGCCCAGACGCTCTGCCACTTGAGTACCCGGAGCGCGAACGCCGCGTTCTGCGACCGGGAAATCTACTGCGCTCAGCAACTGCGTGGTATCAGTCGCTGATTCATAACTGGAGTGCGGGCTCGTTCCCTGGCAGCGCGCTGCTCGGCCGCGATTGAAGTCGCGCGGCCGGGAACTGCCCGGAGGATCTGCGGTGACCGGGTGCAACGTCCTGTGCTATTGTGCCCCCACTACCATACTGACCCTGTTTTCCCCAGTCGCGAAGGCTGCAGCTGAGGGGTGAATGCTTCCTGGACCGAGCCTATCGCTGACGTGCTCTGGGAGCTTGAAGAGCTTGGATGTACTCCGTCCTTCGGGGCCGCCATCTTGAGGCCGAGAGTCACAGGCGCGTTGCGCTGTGACCAAGACGGCGAGCGGCATCTACGGGTGGAGACAGCTGCGCCCCTGAGCATGGCTGGTGGCGTGTCTGGTGGGGCATCTGCGAGCGAGAAGCTTGGCGACTGTTGCTGTGGCATGCCTGGGCGCTCATGGTGGACCCGGGACTGCGGCGCCCCTGCCCATATTCCTCGCCCTTGACGTTTGAACTGGTAGGTTCTCTCCTGCTGTGACTGCCCTGCATGCAGACCTGTGGCTTGCTGCTTCTACGCGGCCCCCCTGCTGCCTACTGTGAAGCGTATGGTGCAGAGTGCTGAGACATTGATCTGTCCCGTGTGGCGATAGGTGGCGGCCGGCGGGGCTGGGGCGACTGTTGTTGCACGCTTCACTACTATTGAGGAGTCAGCCTGGGCACGGGACTACAGCGGTGCGGCTCTGGTACGCTGATCTGTGCTCTGGACTCTGGATTCACTGACTTGAGCATATCCTGAGGAGCGGGAGACCTGCGTTGACCCTCACGTTGTGTCTCCCTGCCTAGCTGTTTGCTAGAGACGCGATCTGGTGGAGGCACTGATACTTGGCAGACGGACTCGCCATATATTATACCGAACCCCTGGGAGGGGGTGTTTCGGTGGCCCGCACGTTGGAATCTATTGGTCGCGAGGATGGGCAGAGTAGACCGGGCGCAGCCGAAGCTTTCATTTGAGCAGAAAAGGTCGAAGTCCCGAGACGCTTCCACTGAAGACGCTGCCAGAATGCAGGGGCCGACGGCTGAAGACTCGAACCCTGACATCCGGAGTATGCTGGTGGCCATGGAAAAAAGCCTGCAGAGCGGTATTTCATCACTGGGCACTAAGATGGATGCTTTATCATACAGGATGGACAGAATGGCTGAGCGCCTTGACAAACATGCTGAAAGGCTAGATATGTCGGAACGTAGGATTACGGAAGTGGAGGAAGCGCACACTACCCTTGACACTGAACATAAACAGCTTGGAAGAGTCCTGCGGGTCTTACAAGACAAAACTGAAGATTTGGATGCACGCTCTCGTCGCTGCAATCTTAGAATTACTGGCCTGCCGGAGTCCACTCCAACTGGCAACATGGAACAATTCATTGAGAAACTGCTGGTTACCTTGCTTGGAGAAGGAACTTTTTCCGCTATGTTCGTGGTGGAGAGGGCTCACCGCTCCCTGGGGCCTCGTCCGCCCCCGGGGGCGGCCCATAGGCCGATCATCGCAAAACTGCTCAATTATCAAGACAGGGACACTGCGCTGAAACTGGCAAGGGAAAAGCAACCTCTGACTTATGAGGGTTCCACGATCTCACTGTTTCCGGACTTTACCATCCGGGTGCAGGAAGCGCGCCGGCAGTTCGTACCTATGAAGAAACAGCTCCGTGACCTGGGCATCGACTACGCCATGTTGTATCCTGCGAGACTCCGGGTCAACAGACAAGGCCGCTCCCACATCTTCACCGACCCAAAGACCTTGCAGAGGGCTCTGAAGGACTGGTCCAAGGAACTTCGCCACAGCCCGGAGCGGCAATTACTTGACGAAGTGGCGGGAGGGCAACTAGAAGAACAGGACTAGACGAGGCACGACACCTTCAAGCGATAAGTATGGTCTTTGGGCAGAGTTTTGGGAGTGTTGGTCAACACGTGGGGTTCCTGTGTGCTGGTCACTGCAGTCTGGGACTATCTCTTGTCAATCAGAATCGGAGGGTGTTGACCTCGGTTTAGCTAAAATTGTCAGTATACGTTGAGGTTGGGGTTGGCCTTCGGGGTGTCGCTGAGGGATGGACGGGATATACGCTCAGTATAACTCAGTGGGACTACTCCAGGACTAATGTGAGTTGCTGACTTCGGTGCCCGAGCCATAATATTTCGGAACTGTAACAGGTATTGCAGGACCATGTCTCCTACTGCTGCTGGGGCCTGAGATTCTGTGGGTCATGTAGTTGCACACTAACTCCCTGACGGTGCTCGGGGTAGGCTCTACCATGTCCGGATAGTACTCCTTGTTAGACGAACATCTGCCCACGAGTGAATCACACTAGGGAGGGTATTCTGTTCTGGTGGGGGAGGGGGGTTGATTGGAAGTTCAAGGGGATGTATCGCGGCCTAGTTGGGGATGGTCTGACGTGGGTGGGGGGAGGATGGGTTGAGAGAACTGCAATGCTGTTTTTGATTATTGATGTTTTTTATCAGTATGCACAGGGTGTACAAGACAATTGTTTGCTGCACAGATCAGGGTGTAAATTAAGCTTCAACACTTATGATGGTGGGACCCAGCAATGTTAATGTTTCTGCGATACTAGATACCCTCCGAGCGCTTACGTGGAATGTTAGGGGGCTTAATGATCATAGGAAACTTCGTAAGGTATTGAATTATTTGCATAGACAGGATATTGACATAACGTTATTACAGGAAACACACCTCCCACTCAATAGCCCACTACTCCGCAGTAGAGGATTGTTAGATAATATACATGTTTCAGGTTTCCCTACCCACGCGCGAGGGGTGCTGACCTGGGTTAACCCTAAGTCTCCATACTCACTGGTACCATTAGATACGGACAGGGACGGCCGATATGTGATTTCCAGATGCCATGGGAAGGGCATGGACTTAGTGATAGTGAACATTTACAGCCCTAACTACGATTGCCCTGAATTTTACAGAGCACTCGCCACCACTGCCAGTAAATACACGGAGGGACAATTCCTTTGGGGCGGTGACCTTAACCTGGTTAGAAATCCAAGCATAGATAGATCGGGGGGCCCCATGAGGCGCCCCTCTGCCGCAGCTAGAGCACTTGAGGGCACTATGGTCGGCCTGGATCTTTGCGATGTATGGCGTACGCGGTACCCGGACAGGGGAGGTTACACTCACTACTCAGCTTACCATAATCTACATACTCGCATTGACTACTGGTTGGCTTCCTCGCTGCTCACACCAGAGAGTGTTCGGTTCTCCCTCGCACCCTGTCAGATCATTCCCCCCTCCTGCTAGTTCTCACCACGCCTAGGAAGACTATTCCGCCATTCACTTGGAGGTTCCCCCCCTATTCGCTGCTGGACTCGGTCTTTAGGGAGGAACTGGCTGAAGCTATAGAATCTTTCTTTACTATTAACGTGGGGTCAGTGGATAGTTTTCAGGTAGTCTGGGAGGCCTTCAAGGTCTATATACGTGGCGTCTCCATAGCCAAGCACTCTGGGGTTCTCCGCTCTATCCGGCAGCGTTTGGCCAATTTGGAAAAGAAACTGGGAGCCTTAGAAAAACGTCAACTAACGTGTGCTGACGAGGCAATATCGCGTGAAATTAAAGAATTGCTGGGAGAATATCAAGATGCGGCCGACAGCGAAGTTAAACACTTAGGCAAATACGCCACAGCTTGGGTTTATGGTGACGGTGATCGGCCGGGCTCCGTGCTGGCACAACTACTGAAGAAGAGGCGCAGTAAAACACAGGTCACTGAACTTAAATCGGCGGAAGGCGAAATGCTAACTGAGGAGACGGACATAGCGGGCAGGTTTAAACAATTCTACGCTGAGCTATACACATCTCGGTCTACCGGTACGGAGGATGAAATCTTAGACTATCTCGCACATATTAAATTACCATTCCTCACCAATACGTATCGGGAGTTTCTTATGAGGCCTATAGAAAAAGACGAAATCCAATTGGCCCTGTCGAGTATGAAAGCCTCCAGTGCCCCAGGGGTAGACGGTCTCACGGTTGCCTTCTATAAGGCATTTCTTGATATTTTACTCCCGCACTTGTCCGCGCTTTTCGATGAAATGTGTGTTTCGGGCACTATGCCGCCTACGATGAGAGAGGCGATTATAGTCGCCATTCCCAAACCGGGTAAGCCGCTGGAGGAGTGCGGGTCTTACCGCCCACTCTCTCTGCTCAATGTTGACACCAAATTATTTGCTAAAATTCTAGCTAACCGTTTAGTCCCCCTGGCTCCGATACTAGTTGCACCTGAGAAGGCTGGGTTTATCCCTGACAGGAACCTCACTTACAACCTTCGCACGGTCTTTGGGGCCATTCAGCATATCAGGCAGAACTCTAAAGCGGTCGCGGTCTTCCTCGACATGGAGAAGGCCTTCGACTCTGTTGAATGGCCCTTCATGCGCCATGTGCTGACTAGAATGGGATTGGGCCCTGTCTTCCTCCAACTGATAGGGGTGCTTTACAACTCCCCCTCCGCTAGAATAAAAATAGGAAATTTGGTGACGGATTCCATTGTCATTACTAGAGGGACGAGACAGGGTTGCCCGCTGTCTCCCATATTGTATGCCTTGGTGGCCGAGCCCCTGGCGTGTGCGCTGAGAGAGTACCACAGCCACAAAGGTATCCGATTCCCGAAATATGAGCTTATAGTGTCCACCTATGCGGACGACACGTTGTTATACGTCCGCGACCCGGAAAGTAATCTCTCTTCCGTCTTAAGGGAGGTGGTGCACTTTGGGGCGCTGTCGGGACTACGGGTCAACTGGCCTAAGTCCATATTTTTCCCACTCACACCGGTCACGACACCCTTCGAACCGGACTATCCGTTGCAATGGTCCACGGTTGCGATACGTTATTTGGGTATCCAGATACATACTGATTCGGAGACGGTATTTAGGGAAAATTATGGCACTGCTGTCAGCAGATTAGAAGATGAGGTCGAAACCTGGATTAGGTTACCCCTATCTTTGCTAGGCAGGATCTCTATCATGAAAATGGTGGTGTTACCCCGGGTTTCTGTTCCTTTTCACAAATATCCCCATAGTTTTACCATGCTCCTTTTTTAATAGAGTCACCACATTGCTGATAAAATTGGCCTTGGCGGGCAAACAAGCGAGGGTGAAATGGCAGATACTTACTTTACCATATCACATGGGGGGGGCTGGGCGCGCCAGATTTAAATTTATATTATAGAGCAGCGCAAAGTGCTCAAGCTTACTATTGGATGCATGGCTCGCCAGACGTCCCGCATCTCCGCTTGGAAACAATTATTGCTGATCCGCTCCCACTGCCGGCCATGATATTCGAAACCATGGATCGTAGAACAGGGATACTTGATTCCATTAATGCGACCCGACACGCTTGGCATCACTTACTTCACTTACAAGCAGGAGCTCTCCTGTACTCCCCGGCCATGCCAATTGAATGGACTCGTTGGCTGCCCCCATGCAGAGACAGAAGGGTGATACGCGCATTGAATTCATTGAAAATCCTGACTGCTGGGGACCTATTTCACGACGGTGTAGTTAAAAAATGGGAGGAGCTAGAGAGCTTGGCAGCCACTAACACTCTGCTGCAGCAGTTTCAGTTCCACAGAACGCGTCATGCACTGCATGACATACTGGGAGAGGACCTCCAAGAACCTCCGGAGTTGATGGAATTGACCTACACCATCAAAGCTAAGTCCCCCCGCAAGATTGTCTCTAATATATACAAGCTGTCAATGTCCCATAGGGCAAACCATTATACCAAAGCCAGGCTGGCCTGGCAGCGGGATTTACAACAAGCTATAGACGATCCTATGTGGACTTACTGTTGTGCTAGCACTCAACGTATTTCTTTAAACGGCAGACATAGGCTGATTCATTTCAAGTATTTAAATAGAGTGTACTATACCCCAGAGAGGTTACATAGGTATGGGCTGAGGGATAGCCCGACTTGTGAAAGGTGCAATGTACAGACTGCAGACTTCTTACATTTAGCCTGGTCTTGCCCGGGGGTGCACAAATTTTGGGAATCGGTCTTCAGCGAATTGGGGAAAATAACTGACTCGACATTAACTCCGGACCCCGCACTGGCCCTTTTGCGATATTCCAAGCAGACGCCCAAGGCTATACGGAGACTGGTAGACATGGGACTCCTTATGGCAAAGCGCAGGGTAGCGATTAGCTGGTCTAGAGGCCCTACACCTACTATGGCACAATGGTCACATGACATGCTGTACTGCAGTACGCAAACTGAAAACTTCAGCGAACTGCTTCCTCCCCGGAACCGACCAAAGAACTTCTGGGGGCTCTACACGACATATCTGTCCACTAAAGAAACTGACACGACTGGTCATGGTGACACCCCGCTAGATAGCAATGACCCTACCCCGGTTAATTAATTTGTTTCTTGTTATCTATCTTTAGCTGTTGAACCTTGGGCTTCTTGTGGCCCTCGACCCTCTGTTCCCAATACAACTCACTAGTGCAGACGGGAGGGACTGTGTATCTAGAATCGGTTCAATACACGGGTAATCCACCATAGGGAGATATTTATTCGCAGATGATCTGTATGTATTTATTTTTTTCTTTTATCTACTGATCGTTATAACCGATACATGTTATGTTATGTTGTTACACCGTGCACCAGGATAGTTCTGTATCAAAACTCAATACATATCATAAATAAATGTTTGAGACCTTTTCTACGGCCACTTGTAATAACTGCCCACCTGACGCGGCCGGCCCGATGCGGTTGTAGACGGCTTGCTGTTTATCCCCTCTCCCGCCTCTAATGCTATATCATGTGTCACCTTGCATTGCTGGCCCGCCTGGGATGTAGGCATCATGCGGTGTATGGAATCAACTGGCACTAATAAAGGTCTTTTGAAATTTAAAAAAAAAAAAAAGAGATCAAGATAACTAAACTACTCACTTGCAAGACAGAGTATGTTGTATACGTCCTGGTGTGTCCTTGTGGGCTGCAATATATAGGAAGCACAAAGCTGCAAGCCCACAAGCGAGTGTTACAACACATCAGAGCAATAACTATTCAAGACAATACATACCCTGTTGCAAGACATTTCAGGGAATACCATAACTCTAAGAGCCAAGATCTAAAATATTATCTAATAGACTCAGTGCCCCCAAGTAGACGAGGTGGCAATAGAGAGGCCAAATTACGAAGACTAGAGACGAGGCATATCCTTGAAATGGATTCTAAATCTCCGGGTGGGCTGAACAACACTGAGGATATGTACACCTGTTTATAAAACCCAAGTACTGATAGACAAATAGAAATGGTATACTCGAACATGAATTTTATATACAGTGGTTTTTATGTGTTTTACACAGAATGTTTTTAAGATACTTATATATTTATATATATTTATTTATGTATTTAATATTCTATGTCTAAAACGTATGTGACTTAATCTACATAAAATCAAGCTTATATATATATATATATATATATATATATATATATATATATAAAGATTTAATAATGATTTGAGGAGAAAGAAACTGAGAAATTAATATTTTTGCAAGGTACTTCACAGTTATAAGAATTGTGTTAACAAATCTTATAAAATCTTATAAAATTACCTATTGAGCAAAACAAATGATCTATAAAAGGCAATCAAGGTTGAGACAGTATTAATGACATAATACTAGTAGAAAAACAACGGAGAAAATTCAAGTATCCAATAATAAACGAAAAGGTTTTTAAAAGAGCACTTAGCACTGGCACTTTATTTGCACTTTTTGCACATCAGGACTGGTGACAAAATATACTTGTATGATTTATCTGTAGAACATGATGAATTACCTTGAAAAAATCGTTATATACTTAAATATTGTATTTTGCACATTATCCAAATAAGAGATGATTTATTTGTAATTGACTTCCTGCATTTAAGCAATCATTCAGTCAATAACGTGTGAAACAATAGATTATCCTGATAACATTGAAGGACCATGCCCCACAGCAAATGAGTATGTAACTAAATCAGTCATGCTGTTTTTAAAGGGGGTTGGTTCGGTTTATCAAGAATTATTATTACATTGAACCTTTTTTTTTATTATTGAAAGGATATATGTATTTATCAACATGGATGTTTTGTGCAATACAACGATACACATTTTATAAATTAAGGTATACGTTTTTAGTATGGTAATTTCATTTAAGCATTCATGCTATGACGAAATGAATTTGAAAGTAATTTTACTATGTCCATGATCATGTGCAATTTTGAACCAATCACATAGCACTATGTCACTTTAAAAATGAAAAGCATGACCACAACGTTACCATGTGATCAAGACTCTTAACGAGTTGAAACGCGTTATGGCGGCATCAAAAATAAATACTTAAAATTGCACTAACTTCGTGGTCCGTGTGTGGCGAGGGGGAGCTGAGAAGCCTGGCGACAACAGGCACGGAGCAGCCTGTCAATCAATTAACAACAGAAGAAAATATGCCGAAGCCCAGTTCCAGAAATCACAAATGCATTTATTCAGAAAGCGTCATGCTCTCATGGTGTTATCCTGACGCGTTTGAACTCCTCAATGAGCCTTGTTCACAGGTGAGGCAGCTTTGTCAATAAAGTGACTGTGCTTCTTTAAAAACCATGCCCCCACGTGACTCTTGCATTTAAAGCATACATGTCCCACAATGCACGGAGGATGTATTTTCAAAGAATGAAATTACATCCTCCGTGCATTGTGGGAGATGTATGCTTTAAATGCAAGAGTCACGTGGGGGCATGGTTTTTAAAGAAGCACACAGTCACCTTATTGACAAAGCTGCCTCACCTGAAGAGAAGAGGGGACACTTCGAAACGCGTCAGGCATCCATGGCACATTGAACTGCTTAAAGTTCTTGTTGTACGAGTGGATTGTATACCATAAAGCTTTAGGAGCATTTGCTGCTCGAGTGCTCCTTGTACGTTGGGTGCTTGGATATATATATATTTATATATGAACTCACGCCAGATAACCCATGGGCTTTGTCAATGGCTGCTTAGGTTTTTGATTGCAACCAGTTTTTTAAAACACAATTTTATTGAGTTTTTTTATCAACAAACCACAACACCATTACAATTCCATAACATTGACTTGCAATAGAAAAGAACATAAGAAACCATCCCTCATGCGTTTGATAACAACTGCTTCTCCTGTGAACCAGGGGGTGTGGGGGATGCTCTATAGCAACTCAGTCATCTTTGGAAGGGACGGTAAGAGGGAAGGGGGGCTACCCACGTTATCTGTCATAAACAACGCTTCTCACAAGGCAGGAAGGGGGAGGCATTCACAATGCAGCGGTTGGACTAGAGTGCCAAGGCGGCTTAGTGTGTCCCATTACATAATGCATAATATAATTTCGTTCCTCAGTTTTAGGTTCTTCTGTCACCCTTCTTTATTTTCAATACTCAGGTTTTCCCGTAATGAGAGAAAAAACCTGAGTATTTGTATCCGCTATGGCAGCAAGTATGGCGTCCCAGGCCCTTGCAAAGCTTGGTGACCTGTGGCTTCGTCTTGTCTCCATGTGCAGTGGAATTCCTTCCGCAGTCTCCCACTTCTTCAAGTCCTGCAGCCACTTACAGTGCGTTGGGCACTCTTCCAGTTTCGGGCTGTCTTCCTTTTTGCTACTGTTTATGCCAAAACAATGAAGCATGTTGTGACCTTTTAACCTTAGGTCAAGCAAAGAGCCCCAGGAGATACTCTTGTGGGGAACAGGGAATATCCCTGTGTGTCGTGTCATGTTTTGTTTCTGCCACCTTCTCCCAAGACATCCTTGGACCAGGACAGTCCCACACCATATCATCAAATGCAGCCTCAGGGTATAAGCATCTTGGGCAAGTAGCATGTGCTCCTGGGAACATTCTGTTAAATCTCTTGGGTGTATGCGGTATAGCTGAATTAGGCAAAATCTAGTATTCTTAGAGGCTTTAAGGGCATTTTGCAGTATTTTCCCCCATTCTTCTTCCTTACTCTCACTAGGGATGTTAGCTGCCCATGCTAATCGTAAATCATCCAGACTACTCTTGACCTGAGCCAGCAACGCCCCATACATTAAAGTAACTGCTTTGACTTTCCCGCTGGTAGTGCATAGCCCCTTGTGCTCAGGTGATTCCTACACTTCTCACCCCAATATGGCCTGCACCGCCTTTTGTATGGACTCATGGAGCAAAAATTGGAATATCATACTCATTTCTCTGGTCGTCAAAGCTTTTTGAAGATTCCCCTGGTATAAGTCTCCCATGTTTCCAGTCCTAATTCTTGGTAGTTCTACCACACCCTCCACCAGTGCTTCCCATGGTGGGCAAGATAACTATGGACTGGGATGCAGCCCAAGTAATTATCTGTGGCTGAGATTATTTCAAACATTTCATCCATCACTTTTTGGTATACTTTTGTGTGTCACCCTAAGTGAGACGAGTATGGCCGACGTGGGTCCCTTGCACACTGTGTCACAGGAATCAAGCTACACTTGGCTGATGAGCACTAGCTAGGGCAAAACTGGTTCTGGGTTGCTTGTGTTACAGTTCAGGGAGGACCTGGCTTGGCAGTTCGTGCTGGACTGTTCACATTGTATCAGTGTCAAGACTGATTAGCATATGGCTGGGTCCAAACTGAAGTGGCATGGTGTGCAAAATAACTATGGACTGGGATGGGACCTGAGTAATTGCCAGTGGCTGAGAATAATTCAAGCATTTCACCCATTACTTTTATGTATATGTTCATGGAGGGCAAAAAGGCATTGAAATGGGAGGGAGTTGGCATATGGTTTCATGGTGCCCGTCCTGGAGAGTACTGTATGCCAGCTATCGTGGAGCAATGGAGCAGTATAGACTCTCCTCTAATCCTTCTCTGGGGCTTCATCAAAATCACCAGAACTTCTGCGAGATTTGGTATATCAGGTTGCAGCATTGCCCCTATATCCGAGGGAAAAGCTTACCCACCTGGTGACCTATTGCAACTGTGCAGCCAGGTAGTACAGTTCAAAGTCAGGAACCTCGATTTCCTCCTCCTGCATTGGAAGTCGTAGTTTCGCCAATGCTAGTCGATGGCAGGCTGTCCCCCAAGTGAAATCTGTCAGAATAGAATCCATCTTGCAGAACAACTTGTTTTCGATTTTTACCAGAAGGGTAGACCATTTGCACATGTGATATCTGGCCTGGTACGACCGTTGATGGTGTTTTCCAGATGTTTACGCAGCTTTTTATGCCTCAAACGGCTGGCTTACTATTCCCCTCAATTACGTATTCCTCCGTTATAAATATTTGAGACCCCTAGGTAATTAAATAGTATATGTTTCCGATGTCAGACCATCTGTCAACGTTGGTGTGTCTACAGTTGGTCCCCAAGGGAATATTTGAAAAGCCCTAGTTTTGCTCCAGTTTACCTTTAGGCCAGAGACTAATCCAAAATTGTGTAACATTTCTATAGCCTCCCCCATATCTACCCTGCTGTCTCGTACGTAAAGCAAGATATCATCTGCATAGAGGAAAATATAATGTGTTCTACTTCCCACCTCTGTTCTTCTGAACTTCCCTGTTCTTCTGAACTTCCCTGTTCTTCTACACATCTCAGTCAACTGGTCCACTGCCATGAAACAAACAGGTTAGGCAATGGGCATCCCTGCCTTGTGCCTCTCCTAACTGTATTCCCTAGATATGGTATGACCTGTACGTGCTTTAATTGTTGGGTTAGTATAGAGTAGCTGAATCCAGTGTATAAAGCCCTATCCCAGTCTCATCCTTTCCATGGTGGCGTAAGAAAGTCCTAATGCAAAGAGTCAAATGCTTTTTTTTTTATGTCAGTGGAAAGTAAAACTGTGTAAGGATAGTCATCAACAGAACACTCAAGTATGGGTGCAGTATGAGGATATTTCGGGTTGTATGCCTACTCGGGATAAACCTGTTCTGATACTCGTTTATGATGTGTGCCATGTGCTGTAAGAGTCTGTTCGCCAGTATTTTACTTTGGACCTTGTCATCCGCATTGAGCATTGATAGAAGCCGATGGGCTGAAGGTTATGTAGTGTCTCTGCAGTGTTTGTGAAGGGCAACTATTATTGCTTTTGAAGTAACAAAGTGAGGCCTGACACACTCTTGGCCTTCCAATCAATGCCAGTTGTTTAATATACTAGCTTTTGGAATGGAGGATTTTGGGACACTCATATGAGGGTAGGGCCTACTACACCTCTTTGAATTTTAACTGAGAGAAAAGAATGAGTGTGTCACTGAGAGAAAAGAATGAGTGTGTCCTTCAAGTGTTCTATTATTATTCATTTTTTACAAGTTGTGCTAATATCTCGATGTGAGAAACGTGATCGGTACACACGAATCGTCCTATTACGGTGTTATTATTATTTATCACACGTATTTTTGTGGAGAACGTATAGCCAACACGTGTTTTGCCGTCTGGAGGCATGCAAGCCTAGGGCTTTTTCAAGGCTATAGAACAAAATGCAAAAAACACAGAGCAATTATGTAGTGACTGTTTTAAAACTCTTCATGAATTTTGGGGGTGGGGTAGTGTTCAGCCCAGAAAAGGATCACCACGTGAACTATGAACAAAAAAGCCCTATAAACTGGCATGAGAGGGTGTTGTTGATAGTACCTCATTAATGGGATAAAAGGGGTGCTGGAATCCTGGATTTATAAAGAGTATTAGGTGCTGCGAGGCAATGAAATTGTGATCAAGAAATGATGCCGGAATGTGATTTCAAATATGATGATTCTTCTAAACATTGGTTAAATGACACTGGCACAAAGAGATTTTTACATTACAGGCAGAATATTACCTGTGTATTTCACAGGTGAAAAGGAGTTAAAGCCATTCCTATTCACAAATTGTTTTTTGAAGCCGTATTCCTAAAAATAAAAAGTTAAAAAAATAGGTGAATATGCACCATAAGGACAGAGAAATATGTGCAAGTTAAAGAGATGTTGTAAAGTACATTATTGAAATAAAATGAAAGGATTATAACTACTGGACACAGCAACCTAAAGATTTCTATAGTAATAGTGTGTGGCAGACAGTTTGAGAGTGAAACTCAGCCGCCAGGTGGTGTGGCCATGCACTTGAGCTTATGCCGCTGATGGCGTGTGTAGTTGAATGTAGGCCGTTTCTCTGTGTGTAATGTGCATGTCGAGCACATCTTTGTTCAGTTTCAAATAACTGTCCAAAAGTATAAAATAGTTTAGGTACTCGTAAACTGGAGCATGTAGTTTCTGTGCTCGATTAACATTGTGCGCAAGACCTATTGAATGCGGTCTGTACCGGCAATCATTATTTACATAGCATGTATGTATGTATGTATGTATGTATATCCTGTTGCGGGATATGCACATAAAAATGTAAGTACTGTGAACACTGGTTAAAACTGTTAAAACCGTGAGTCTATGCTGCTTCTGTGTGTGTGGTGCGCTGGTCGAGCGCAAAATGGTTCGGAAATCCAATTGACAGGCCAAAAATATAGGAATAACCAGGCAATCATAGATGGGAGAGTAGAGTCCCAGGGCTCGATTAAACTATGACCATGTTAATACGGTCCTATTTATATGCAATCTGTAAAAGATACTCATTATTTATATAGAGTGTACATTCTGTTGCGGAGTGTGCACGTGAAGCTATAAGTGCTGGTGATACTGGTTAAGATGGTTAAAGCCGTCAACGCATTCCAAGCAGGGAAGCGAATCCAATCATATATCCTGTTGCAAAATGTTCATGTGGAACTAGAAGTGCTGGTGACCCCGATTAAGACAGTAAAAATCGTCTGCACATTCAAATCATGAAAACAAATCAAATCAGTCTATTGTCGTGGTCAAAAAAGCGCTGAGTATATCTTAATATGCAGTCATTGTTTTATTCTAAAATGGCATGTCGATTTGCCGAAAGTTTTTCAGAACTCACATAGCGGTCTCTACTGTCCCGTGTTTGTCAGTGTTGTCGCGTCCTATACGGTCACCATTTTATAATACCGTCTCCGGTAGTCCGTCTTTAAGTTTTAGTTTATAGGAAATAATTATCAGTTGTACTATATGCACCATCTTGAGCTGTTGCCTCAAGCTCATTCAGTAATAATAAGTGTCCATATAACTCGATCCAGAATTATGTTATTGAATGGACAGTCTAGATATAATGTTGCATCGCAACCAGAGTGCTCTTTGAGGGAATAATTAATACATACGTTTATTAAGGATGAATGTGAGTGGTAAAGTCGCCTTCGTGGGACCACAGACATTCCATTAGAGACTTGAACCTACTTTGAGCTTAGTTATTTCTAATGCTGTTGTGGATCGCTCTGTGGGCGCCATCTTTAGCTAGTGCTACAAAACATATTACGGTGCAAAAGAGGGTCAATCGATTAAAATAAGCGTCTCCGTTCTTACTTTCAGTATAGTGATCTTAAGACTGCGTAACAAAAAATACGAGATTAATTAGTTATGACAAGAGACAATTAGTGGGGAGCAGGTTATAAATTACTCCATGATGTTTTAAGACATATTGCCTCTCAGCACCTAATAATCTTTTTAAATCCAGAATTCCAGTACCGGTATCCTTCTTATCCCATGTATGAGGTACTATCAACAACACCCTCTCACGTCGGTTTATATGGCTTTTTTGTTCACAAATCACATGGTGATCCTTTGCTGGGCTGAACACTACTACCCTATTCCCAAAATTCAGGAACACTTCTAAAACACTCACTTCATAAGGGCTTAGCCACAAAAATAAATGTGATAAATAATAAAAACACCATAATAGGACCATCCTGTGTACGGATCACATTTTTCTCACATCGAGATATTAGCACAACTTGTAAAAATCGAATAATAATAGAACACTTGGAGGACACACACATTCTTTTCTCTCTGTATTATTGCTTTTGAAGCTGAGGGCGCTAGTTTGCGCTCTAGCTTTGCGTCATTAAACAGGGTGGTTAGGGTTGGAGCTAAATGTTCAGGGTAGACGGAATAGAATTCAATTGGCAGGCCGTCCAATGCTGCTGCTTTTCCTTTTCCCATGATCTTAATCGCTTTCCACCGCTTCTCCTCCAAGTGTTCCCATGTCTTCTAGTGTGAGAGTGGACAATCTCAGTTTGTCTTAAGATTGCTGAATCATCCTGCCTTCAACCGTCTCTGGTGCTACATAGAGCATTTCGCAGTATTCTACAGATGCCTTGTTAATTTCACGCTGTATGAATACCATGGTCCCCTGAGCATTCCGAATTTCCACAATGGGGATGTCCCACTTCTGTGGGCTGGCCAACCAGGCTAGCAGTTTGCCTGCTCTATCCTGTTGTCCCGGTGCCCAATCTAGGTATTCTTTATAATAACCCCGCAGAGCCTTTCTATGGATTGAGCATATTTTTCCCCTACTGCCACCAATGTATCAGCAAGCTCCAGGTGATTCTGTCTCTACTGAACTTTACACAATAAGGTTGGTCTAATACCCACTGAGACACTAATACATTTTCCTCTTATTACTGCACTGAAATCCTCTCACTCTGTCTCCCTGGACCATTTTGTGACCTGGTTGTCCTTGAAGTAGTTTTGTATGTCCTCCCTAATCCTTTTCCAGAAGACCTGATCTTCCAGGGCTTCAGCTTTCAGTCTCCATGTTGGAATCACTGCCCTTTCTCCCCTTCAGTTCAGCGACATTAGTAAGAGGTAATGTTCAGTGTGTGTTTTAGGGAGATATTCAACATGTATTACTTCATCATGGGCAGTTGGGGAGCACATAAATCTTACCATCTTACCAGACTCACATGTAGGCCATGCACGCCCGAGTAAAATGAGTAATCCCTCTTCCCCGGGTGGAGCGCTTGCCATAAATCAATCTGTGCTCTACCCAGCTCCTGAATGCCTTAGCCACTTTGACTACTACAAACGTTGGCGAAGGGGAGTGCAACATATACAAATGTACATTGGTGAAGCGATTATAATCCCCACCTACAATTTTTGGATAGTGTTAAGCTCGCCATATGGTGTGATAAGCCATCTAAGTATCCCGCTTGGTGGTTGTTGTAGGGGGCCTACACATTGATAAAGGCAATGTCTTTTCCCTCCAGTCAACCATCAAGAATTATTGAGAAAGTTCTCCTAGCACTCATGAAATCACTGATGTTGAGGTTGTGGTATCAACAGTTCCTTATTTGATTCCAATGTACAAATTTCACCCTTGCACTTCACTAACACATGTTTTGTCTTGTGCTGTATCTGTCACAGCAGACTTCATCAGAGCTCATTTAATATAGAAGCAGTAGCGAAATATAGGTAATAATAAGCGAGTCAATCTACGATGTCACAAAGTGATATTTATCTCATGTAGCCCCCCTGACTGGAGTGGAGCCTAGGGCCAACTGTTGTATGGTATCTGAATCTGTTGGACATCGATCCGCGTAGACTGACTCACAGTCCCCAGGTCTTCAGTCTTCGTTGGTCTGTCAATGTTAAGTCGGTTGTGCTGCTCCTATTATAAAATTCTTGGAATGGTTGTCCTGGCATTGCTAGGGGGCTGCACTACTCTGGCTTCTGTTCTGTTCCATTGTAGGTGAAGTGCAGGCAGTGCCACTCACTCATCACGCAACCTCACGCACTACAGTCGCATGGACCAGTGGCTCCCTTCTCCAAAGAATAGACAGGTTGGGCAGGATGTTGTCTTTTCTGTGCTCTCTTCTGTGGTCTTCACCATAGAGCACCCCTCCACACTCCCTACACAGTCAGTACAACAGGTGTTGGGCCTCTAGGAGAGTCGTTACAGACTGCATTGTTCTCCACAGCCATACACAATCATCTTGTAGTAGTCTGTCACTCTCCGCTTATTGTAGGTGAAGAGGGTGTGCTCATCCAATGTTGGTGTCTCCACAAGAGAAACAGAGGAGGCTCCTAGCGGCCCAAGCTATCCCACGATATCCGCTTGTATGTGTATGTACAGGGGCCAAAAGGCGCTCTGTCTTTCCTCTCGCTACCCAAAGGTTTGCAGATAGTCCTGGCCTGTTTTAGCCTCTATCCCCTGCCACATACATACTTTGCTCACTGGTAAGGATGTGTGCCGCTGGTGGGGCAGTAATTGCAGTCATCATCCAGCTCGCTCCACCGTCCGCTAAGGCTGCATTAAGCGGCGGATGCTGCCATCTGTGGACCTGTAAGAAATTGGGTTATTAGTTGAGAGGGGTGAGAACCCCAATCTGCATAGGGGAGCAAAGGACAGGCAGGAAGGCCTATGTGTGAGCTGCATTTGCCAGTGATGGGTTAGGCATCTTTAGACGCCAGGAAGGGACTGTGTACAACCCCCAGGTCATCCTGCTCAGGCGAGGAACACCCTTTCTCACACCCACGGCCCTTTTGTCCCCTGTCTGTAAGGAATACTCATCACATCACAGGAAAGCCATTCACAGTTATATAGCTGTATATAGCATATAGCGGCACACAGTCGAAAGACTACAACACTTGTCCAGGTAAAATCTTCAGTTCTTTATTTTGGTTTTCTTTATTCTCATGTTCTCCGTGTACAATGCATTACACAATTTCTTGCTCCATACCAGAACGGACCATATATATGTATATTTATGTATATAAAAAGATCAAACAAAACAAAAGAAAACGTGCCACTGCCTGAATCTGGCAGGCATATCCTTTCAATAAAAATGTGTAAAAAAATAACCATCTGACATACCGGAATTGAACAGTACCAAAGCTTTATAGAAAACATTTGTAATTACAACAGATAAAAACCATTTTTTATTTTAGACAAGAAAATGTGATTCTGATTGGTGCAAAGAAAGGGTATAAATGACTGGAACCTGATAATAATATTACAACACAAAAGATAACTGACATTTTTTTAAATGATAATGAATGAAAAGAAAAAGCATTGGCAAAGTATCGTCCAGTCAAGGCACTTCTGTGCACTTCTTTTTAGATGAATCTGCACAGTGATCAGGCTAAATGCTGTCACTTACAATGCACGAGAGCTGCAGTGGACCGAGCGTTTGGCCCATGCTGTATGTTGTGTTTGGCAAAAGAATGTGAATGGATGTGACGGATAGTTTTATTATATATATGTATTTATTTTATGGTGTGAGTTTAGCTACCTAGTTGCCCAGAATAAGGACTTAAAATCGGCTGCTGGAGCACAATTGTTAAGCTCCTGGAAGCCAATGAGACAGACAGCTCACATTCCAATTTTCAGTCTGTGAACCACATAATGAACCCATCTCTTCTATTTAGATACATCTTGTTTTTTCAGAAACCACTGGATAAAATTACACTAAACCTAATAAAAATAAAACTGCCTAGCCATACGCTCTGCCTTCATGCCAAATTCGATTTCCATACACACTGCAGTTTTTGTGCTGTCAAAGTGCGAACGTTTTGTATGGGATTCTGTAAGGGAAGAGAAGTACTATTTTTGGGAACCCCACTATATAATTATCTGTCTCAAGTAACATACAAGAAACTTTCCAAAATCAAACTTGGGAAGGTAAACCTTGCAGATAAGTAAAACGGTGCCAAAGTAAATTCAAAATATATGTTGCCGTCTGTGAGATCATGCTTTGGGGTATGATTTCATAGGTCACTAGAACTGCAGATTTTTTAGTGCATATAGGTTTTCGATTTTGGATCTTGACTGAGGTTAAGGGGAAACTCAAAGGTTTTGATAACATTGATTAGTAACTGATCTCAGTAGACGACCATGGTGCCCATTGGCAAAGCCTATTCAAATCCTTTTGGATTTGAAAAGATATACTTAAACAACTCACTATCATTTTCCAATATCCTTGACCTCACTGTCCACTAGACCGTTGGTGTGACCTTAGTCCATGTCCTTTGTGTAGTACACTGCTGCATAAGCTGCTGGACATGAGCTGCATCCCTGTCAGACTGAACCACAAAAGTCAGTAAATTAACCTGTACTTAACCCTCTGGTAGCTTACTACTAACGCAGTCAGGCTAAACTTAGGGGCAATGTGTTAAGTGTTTATGAATTACACCAACAGTAATAAAGTGAAACCCTGACACAAGAAAAATAACACACCAATTTAGAAAAATAGAGTAACATTTAATTAATAATTTGAGATCAAAACAATAAAGATCCAATCAGTAGAACTGGAAATATGCACTTTCAAATATTTCAATCGGTATAGCGCCTAAAAGCACAAAGCACCATTCGCGGTCATCTGGTCATGCTAGACCAGGGAAAAGTCACAAGTTCAGGCAAACCACGATGGAGTGCGGGCCGGTTACAGGGACCAGGTTAGACCCGCTGAAAAAGTTACCTTCTTGAAGTCCAGAGCAGAGAGACCAGCTCTCAGGGAAGGAGGCCATGAAGAGAGCATAGCGGTTGGGCTTTGTTGTATTGCGAAGAGTCTGGTTCATTGTAGCTCTGTGAAGGCGGTCGTCACTGGTGGCAAGATCTTGGCGCAAACAGGCCTCCAATGCTATTCTATGGGAGAGGTAGGCCTCACAATGGTAAAAAACAAATTTGAAGTTTTTCACTACCAGGACATGTAAAGTTAAAAGTACATGTTCAACTTTTTAAATACACTGCACCCTTCTCTATGGGCTGTTTAGGGCCTTCCTTAAAGGTTTAGGCCTGGCAATAGTTTTATTTTGAAAGAATCCAGTGAATCTTGCGGCTATCTAGAAACATCGTGCTCTAACCATAAGACCCCATAGGCTAAATCTCAAAAAAGTTTTGAACAATTTTGACACAATGTGCACAACAAGTAAATAACATTTATAACAATTTTGCAATTAGCATAACATTGTATTCATTATGTTGCAAAAACTATGGTGAAGATTCACTGTTGCTGACTCGTTTACAACGAGTATGCCTTTACCACACATGCCTTTAACAACGAAAAGGCATGCGTGGTAAAGGCGCTTCATTGTAAAGTATGCGTGGTAATGGCATGCTTTGTTCATCTGTCGTTGTAAAGGCATAAATGGTAAAGACGCATGTGTTGTAAAGACTGCGAGGTAATGGCATGCGGCATTCAGCCATCGTTGTAAAGGCATAAATGGTAAAGACGCATGTGTTGTAAAGACTGCATGGCAATGGCATGCTTGGTTCAGCTGTCGTTGTAAAGGCGGTTTCCTCATAATTGATATGGTTGCATTGGCTCCTGATTCAACAATGGGTCATCTTCAAAACTCTATACATTGTCCACCTTATGGCACATTTCCTTACTACTTTCGAAGAGAGAGTTTCCTAATAGGATACTCCACTCCTCTAACACTGATCGCCTTTGCTTTCTTTAGTTTGGTGGCCAAGGTATTTTTTTATTCAAGCACCAGCTTTTTGAACAACCTCCTCAAGGATCTCCAAATCACTTCCAATTATCTATACTTTAGGAAATTAACCTAAATGTGACTCTTCAACTGATTGGTGGATTTTATACTCGCTTCTCCATGTTCTCAACGTGTAGCGCCAGGACATCTTCGGGTGACAGTACGCACTAGGAAATACCCACAAAAAAACTAAACTAAAACTCAACATTATGAGTATAATGACAAACTCTTTTATCCTATTAGAAGTAGTTGAAAATTATCTGCTATAAGAGCAAGAGGTGAAAGGTCAACACTTTGATGTCTGTGGTTACCAATTGGGAAGTGAAACGTCAAGTTAAATTGAAAAGTGTTTTTTATGCTTCATTCCATTTTCCCCAAGAAATAAACGCATTTTGGTGGGTGTGAGGTCACAGAGTATATATCTCAGTTTCCTTGACCAGATTGCTAGTGGCATAGAAACCCACCCAAATGTTTCAGGATAAGATAATTACCTATTCTCACTCGAGTCGTTGAATATTTGTGTAAAGTTTATGCGCATGGATGCATTGTGTTCACTTGCTCTGTAGAGGTGATAAGGCATTGAAAGACAGGTACTTTCCACATACAAAACGCCTGTTTGGTGTTTGTAGAGAAAACTGTGCTTTCTGTGCGTTCTCAGTATCCAATTAAAGTATCTTTAATGTTCCACCTGTCGTGCATGGTTCTGTCGCTTTTCTGGGGCTGCTAACTGCCTTCAGGAAGCGATAATGTCAATAGCAGTATCTATCCATCTATTCATTAAGCAGGAGAGGAGTGAGGCGGTAGATGTATTCGCTTCTATTCATTCTGCTGAGTCACTCTTTTATAGAGGGCTCTGATAAGCTTGTTCCGTATTGTTAGGCCGAAAATGGCGGTCTCTGGCGAAGGGCATTAAAAAGAGCTTCAAATAAGCGTTCGGTATAATCCTTTTACCCTTTCTTTCCAAGATGCTCTCCATTCTAGAAAAAAGGGTAAGCTCTGACTAGTGCGCCGAGCAACGCTTTTGCTTGCAATGGATTACATGATATGTTTTTTCTGCCTTGATAAACAAAATGGTGGATCATGGAGAAACTGCAAAGCGCAGGAAGAGCAACTGAAAACAAGCATTTGTAATGCAATCGGTCTCGCCTTTGGGACCTTATAAGTATTTAGCCATGCAGCACATTATGCTGAGAGCTGTAATAGCTACTGCTGTTTAACATGGAGGCTTCAACACTAATAAGGCACATTATCGCATTATACAATGTTTATGATAATATTTACAAAACAGTTGCCGCGGCTCTGTTAGAGTGGAAGCGACCTGGTTAAACACATCACCACTTAAGGCACTTCATTTCAAGTTTATGCTAGCAGCCAACATTTGTATCAAGGCAGCTGTGCGCTATACAAAAACATGCTAACATAAGTTAGTTTCAAATGCCATAGTCCTTGAGTGATTTTTCTATGCACACAATAGTAAAACAATTGAACCAAATAGTGGGGCCTTTGTTTTTGGTTTATAGCCAAGAAACAGGCTACCAGCCAAGTCCAACATAACAGGATGGCACAGACTTAATTTTTCCAAAACATGACTCTTCTGGGCTGTGTGCCAAATAATTATGAAGATGTTGCTGCACATGATTCCATTTCAAATCTTTTGAAATGTAACAAATCTGAGCATACAAAGTTGAAACAAACGCGGCACAATATAGGCCTGCTCGAAACGATCAAGACCGAAGCCACTGGGGCTAGTGACCATGCAGCGCTGCAGGCAGTCCTGTACACAGAATGAAAGATGAAGCTGTGCAGCTGCGCATTCTGGGCGGAAAAGGAATCTTTTCATCTTCTTCTTTGTTCGCTAAAAATAAGCAACCGGCGGTCTCCAGTTGCACTGGCTCTATCTGCGGGGCAATCCCAGGAGGCTTTGATGCACTGTGGCATCCACAACTCAGATACACACGGCCCTCACAAGATGTAGACTCTGGGTCAGCTCGGTCTGTAGACCGGCAGCCCAGTACAGAGCTCTCTACACAGACAATCTGTTGTATCGTAGAAAGGAGTTCCAGTAGACGTAGTAAGGTTAAAGATGAATAGTTTTATTGTTCTTATATATAAAGGTAGTCTTCAAGTATGTTCAGAGTTATAGATGTAATTAACCCCACCAGGAGCAGCCTCCCTGCTGCTCAGCCCAGGATCCAACTGACACTCCACCTCACAGCACTCCACACATTCCATGACATCACCATCCACACCAACATTCTGCCCAACACATTCTCAGTGGCTGAGCAGCAGAGGCAGAGAAACAGGGAAGTTGCATGGTATAAAAACCCAAGATATAACACACCTTCCCCCTTTACAGAATGCACAAAACAAAGGCGAATATAAGTAGGAACACCACAGTAATACAAAAGAAAGTTGCAAGAGAAAGAATAGCAAATGCAAATAGTAAACAACAATACATAAGAACACAAAGCACTGAAAAGTAATTTTGCAAAAGCATGCTAAGTTAAGCAAGGTGGAAATATAATACTAGAGAGAACCAATATAGAAAAGAGAACATGTAGCAAAATGCAAAATGTATGCAGCATTGCAATAGGAAAACACAAACGCACTAAATGGAGACTAAGCATAAACATACAGAAATGTGCAAGAGGAAATGAGCTACATAAGAAGCATAACTAAGTAAAACACTAAAATCGAAAGTTAGAATGCGTAAACCAGAAAAGACACACATCTCCATCCTTAGCAGAGCAAAAATGAAACCAGAAAAGAGTGCTCCAAATTACCCCCACAACCACACCGGCTGGCCAGGCCGGCGAAGAAAATGGGGAACACGGACCACAGCGAAAGAAAAAAAAAAAAAAGGATACCACGTGAAACCAAAAAATAGGGATAAGACACAACAAGAAAAACCAAGTACTCCCATAACAAAACACAGACAGAACTCCAAAAGTAAAAACAAGAAAACAACTGAACCAGAAAATAAGCAACGAGTGAGAATACACCCAACCAGAAAGCAAGCAAAAGGGTGGCTTACACCCAACCAGAAAGTAAGCAAACGTCATGGCCGTACTAAGGCGGGACTAACAAGCCTATTATGGAATCACACGCCAGCATTTACGAAGGACAAAGACAGAAGCCAATGAAAAATATGGGCGGAGAGTGGGGGGCAGCTTCTCTCCCATACTTTCAGATTGCTTATGTGTGACATTTTCTTAAAATCAGTGTAATTATGAGTGACATTTCAACGACTATGAGTGACACTTTATCGCTAGCAAAATCAAGCAATGAAGATGAGGGAAACATATATCAGAAATTACACCCATTTGAGCAACAAGAAACTCTAAGAAGATCTTTAAACTGCTGCATAGCACCAGAAATGGAAGAGCACTAACTGGAAACAGACTGCGTGACTGCAATTTGCAGTAATAGAGGGCAGGAAGGCACTACAGTGCTCACAAGATGATCTCCTTGATCTGATCATTCATGACCACACGCTAGCCTAAAAAGCTGATTTTATAGCATAGCTGCCAAATTTTCAGATTGCTTATGTGTGGGATTTCCATGGTTTTAGTGTACTTGTGAGTGACATTCTACTGCCCAATGTGTGCAAAATGAGTGGCACTTTCTCACCAGTAGAAATAAGCATTGAAGTCCATATTGAGAGTCAAATATCACAAATTACCACCTTTTGGGCAATGAGGAGCACCAACCAGACAATATTGTCCATTTTAACACCATTAACAGCCAATCAGAAGTAGCCTGACCCACTCAGTGCATCCTAACTCCATTGACAGGATCAGAAACAGCCAGGCTAGCCCAGTGTGTTGGAACCCTGCACACTTCCAGCAAATCTACCCCTGCTCAATGCACTCTAACCCCCTTACCTCCATCAGAGCCATCCCAGCCAGCTGAATTTCATTCTAGCTCCATTCGTATCCATCAGAGCTAGTGTGACCCTGCCCAGTCCATTGTAAACCGTTTAACCCTCAACAGAACCATCCTGGCCCTGCCCAGTCCCATCTAGTAGCCTTTTCCCAGTATGATTCAGTCAGCCCTGCCCGGTGCATGCAAACACCATATCTATGCAACCCAGTCAGTTCAAGCCAATCTGGCCCCAGATACAGCAACCAGAACCAGCCTCTAGAGTTGGTAACTGGCTGTTTTTTAATCTGCCTGACTAGTATTTTAATGTCTCAGCACACAAATCACCGAAAGCTGGCATTTTCCCCCTCTTATCAGTACACATTTAAAACAGCAAACATACGAGTAAAAGCACTTTAAAATGTGTGGAGGAGCTGCTTTGATGGTCCGTGACTGATAAAGTAATAAAAGGCAGAAAGTCAGTGTTAAAAAGAAAGACTGACTATTTGTATAGAGTCCTATTTCTCATGTCTAGGCTTTTGGAGAATCTTCAAACATTAAAAAGTGCTGGTATCATTCCCTGGGAAAGGTGGCAGCCGTACTGGCCTATCCCTTGCCACCTTATCCCATTCACAGCACAACTCACCTGTGACAAGTGCACCTCAGTATCTAACTGCCAGGATGAGCGCCAGCGTGTCTTCATTGGGCGGAGTTGGGGGCGACCGGGTGGTGCTCTTCTGTGCTGAATGTTGCACAGAGAGTAAGTCCAGGCTTCGTGTGACCTGCCTTGCTTTAGACCCTACAGGCTAAAACAAGGCTGCCACCCACCACCTCAGACCTCACACTGTGTGTGAGACCTGGGACCAATCACCACCCGCCTCGTCCCAGAATGTGACTGCCGGAATATAACAAAGGCAATGAGTGCATATTGTTATAGCCAGAGAATTCGTCAAGTATTTAGGCTTAGACTATTATTTTATCTCGGTTGTAATTTTTAATGGCATAAACACTTTAAGAGTTTTGAGTAGCTATTAGAACGAGGCAATGAAGGGAGTTGTGATAGCGATCCAATTAGTAAAATTAATATTTGAATAAAGATATCATCACTGATGAGGCAATCAGCATGGGTGAATTGTTCCATTGTTGATATTTGTTGTGTAGCAATGAGCAATTTGTTGAACATAAAATTAAGAAAAAACACATATAAAAATGAATGAAAACGTATGTGTCCAGTTTCAACATTATTTAAAATGCACTGCTTATGCTAATTGGAAAAAAGTATATGAACGGAGAGTGTAATGGAGTCCGTTTTCTTGTTCAACTGTACATTTTGAAAAGTCCCTACTGCAGCATTAAGCACTAGCAACTGAGTTTTTGTCAACTCTCTTCCCACAAATTATATGCCACCCAAATGCATCCATAACCTGGACGTGTGCGGGGGAGGGGTGTTGGAGCAGGGCGAAAGTCTCATCTGTTGTGAAGACCTGTAGTAGATTGAGATCGCGTGCACGCTGCTGTCCAGACCGTGAATTAAAGAAACATTTTTTTTTAAATGTATTTGATGCATGCTGGACAATTAATTGTGTGGAAAATCAGTGGCAGTAGTAGAAGACGTGTCAGTGAGTGCGTTTAGGCCAGCTGCAGTGCAGTCAAATGTTACATCAACCGATCAATTCTCAGCCAGAGTAAGACAGGTATCGCGGTGTCTGAAGTGAAGTGCGTGGCTGCGACTCGAGTGCAGGTGTGTCATGCATGCGTGTAAGGAGGAAAGCAAGACAAGCTGAGGCACGACATTTGGAGCTTTAATACCCGCAATTTTCACTGAATGCATTTCATTAATGCCCCCGACTCCAGAGGGCTACTGGCGCATACTTGCTTACTTGTATGAAGGTTTATTTGCAGCGACGGCCACCGGCAGCCAGCGAGAGCTGCATTTCCGGACAGGGCCAGCCGCAGGATTTACCGCAGCGCTTCAAGCTCATCATAGCAGTCTGGCATGGCCTGGCGCTGCAACACTGGTCACTTCTCTCGGGAAACTTGCACAGTATCGAGCTCAGCAGCACAGTGGTTCCGCATGTGCTGCGGCCCCGTGGGGTTGGGTCCGGCGGTCGCAGGTGCATGGCTGATTTTAATGTGCCACCATACGGCGGTGCCAGCAGCGCTGCTATAATTTGCTATAGCCTAGGCCAGCCTCCCACGGACTTAACTGCAGCCCGAGCCGGCAGCAGGACGTAACGTCGCGCGGGCCGGCGCCTATGAAGTTGGTCAAAATGTAATGCCACGCCCGGGGGAATCATAACTTCTCCATTGATACATTGTACAAGCGGACTCCACAACCCCAGCGTGGACGCAGAAAGCAGCAGTGTTAGACCTGGCACCATTGGCGTGGGTCTCCCTTACATTTTTTGCTGTTGCCTCTTATGTTTTTGCTGGTTTTAGATGCTTTTGGGCACTGTGCCACTGCTGTTCAGTGCCACAGTGCAAGTGCTCCCTATGGTAAATTGATGTATGGATTAGTGACTCCATGATTGGCTGGTTTGGTTTACTTGTCAGACCCTAGTACAGTGCACTGCGTGTGCCCAGGGCTTGTAAATCAAATGCTGCTGGTGGGCTTGCAGCACTGGTTGTGCCACCCACCGGAGCAGCTTGTAAAGTGTGTCTCAGGTCTGCCATTGCAGAGCCTGTGTGCAGTCTGGTACTGCAAAACACACAAGATGATGGACGGAATGCTGCACATTGGCAAACATTCACCCCCAGTCACAGATCTGGGTTTAATCCATCGTTATTTTGCTTCACCACGCCACCCCAGTTCAGACATAGCCATATGCAAATCAGTCTTGACCCTGTGCCTCATGGGAACAGTCCAGACCGAACTGCCAAGCCATGTCTTCCCTGGACCGGAATCAAGCATCCTAGGACCGTTTTCAGGCTATCAGCCTTCATCAGCCAGGATAGCTTGACTCCAGTGGCGTAGTGAGCACGGGACCACGTCTGGGCATACCCTTCCCACTTAGGGCGAAATGCAAAACACACAAGATGATGGACGGAATGCTGCACATTGGCAACCATTCACCCCCAGTCACAGATCTGGGTTTAATCCATCGTTATTTTGCTTCACCACGCCACCCCAGTTCAGACATAGCCATATGCAAATCAGTCTTGACCCTGTGCCTCATGGGAACAGTCCAGACCGAACTGCCAAGCCATGTCTTCCCTGGACCGGAATCAAGCATCCTTGGACCGGAATCAAGCATCCTAGGACCGGTTTCAGGCTATCAGCCTTCATCAGCCAGGATAGCTTGACTCCAGTGGCGTAGTGAGCACGGGACCCACGTCTGGGCATACCCTTCCCACTTAGGGCGAAATGCAAAACACACAAGATGATGGACGGAATGCTGCACATTGGCAAACATTCACCCCCAGTCACAGATCTGGGTTTAATCCATCGTTATTTTGCTTCACCACGCCACCCCAGTTCAGACATAGCCATATGCAAATCAGTCTTGACCCTGTGCCTCATGGGAACAGTCCAGACCGAACTGCCAAGCCATGTCTTCCCTGGTCCGGAATCAAGCATCCTAGGACCGGTTTCAGGCTATCAGCCTTCATCAGCCAGGATAGCTTGACTCCAGTGGCGTAGTGAGCACGGGACCCACGTCTTGGCATACCCTTCCCACTTAGGGCGAAATTCAAAACACACAAGATGATGGACGGAACGCTGCACATTGGCAAACATTCACCCCCAGTCACAGATCTGGGTTTAATCCATCGTTATTTTGCTTCACCACGCCACCCCAGTTCAGACATAGCCATATGCAAATCAGTCTTGACCCTGTGCCTCATGGGAACAGTCCAGACCGAACTGCCAAGCCATGTCTTCCCTGGACCGGAATCAAGCATCCTAGGACCGGTTTCAGGCCATCAGCCTTCATCAGCCAGGATAGCTTGACTCCAGTGGCGTAGTGAGCACGGGACCCACGTCTGGGCATACCCTTCCCACTTAGGGCGAAATGCAAAACACACAAGATGATGGACGGAATGCTGCACATTGGCAAACATTCACCCCCAGTCACAGATCTGGGTTTAATCCATCGTTATTTTTCTTCACCACGCCACCCCAGTTCAGACATAGCCATATGCAAATCAGTCTTGACCCTGTGCCTCATGGGAACAGTCCAGACCGAACTGCCAAGCCATGTCTTCCCTGGACCGGAATCAAGCATCCTAGGACCGGTTTCAGGGCAGGGTCCCCAGCAGAAGAGTAGGGGGAACAAGGGTAAACAGAGGGAGTTCCAGAAAGGCCCCCAAAGTAATCCCCAAGGAAACCAAGGGAACGGTTCCCAGCCTCCCCCTGAGAAGAAGGCAGTGGCCCCGACAGATAAGCCTGTTCACAAGGGGCCCAAGACCTGTTTTAAGTGTGGTCTAGTAGGCCACTGTTCTTATGATGCTAGATGTCCCTTGTATGGGAAGACAGCACCCACTGGTGCACCACCCCGGCAGTTGGCTAGTGTAGCCCTGGGGGAGGAGATGGGTGCCCAGGGTGGGTGGGGTCCCGCAGAGATGTCCCTTGTCTCTTTAGGAGACTGTGAGGTGGTCCCCAGGACCCAGCTGCCTGATAACACTAAAAAGTACAGGCAGTGGGTGACCATCAATGGCAAGAGGGTGGAAGCTCTTAGAGACACCGGAGCCAGTGTGACAGCTGTCAGTTGTCGGTTGGTGTCTGAAGAGCAGGTAGTCCCCAATGCATTTTACCCAGTTGTTGCCGCTGACAACACAGAGAGCCACTGCAAGGTGGCACAGGTTCCCTTTGAGTGGGGGGGGGTCTCAGGGACTCTTCAAGTAGCTGTGAAGCCAGCCATGCCTGTTGAATGTCTGTTAGGTAACGATTTGGAGAGCTCCCCTTGGGCTAAGGTGGAGCGGAGAGCTCATTTAGAGATGTTGGGTTTGCCTGAGTGGGCCTGCGTGACCACTCGGTCTATGGCAGCCAGTAAGGGTGTTCAAGAGGACCTGGAGCCTGAGAAAATGGCCCAGGTGCCTGCCTTAAAGAGAAGAGGTAGGGGGCACGGGAAACCGGCCCCTGAGATTCCCACGGGCCAGGAGGAGGCGGACCCTGAGGGGGATGCCCTGGAGCCTACCGGGGAAGAGATTGCTGAACTGGGAGACCTGCCTGAGCTGACCCATTGGCAGCAGGAAGGAGGTCCCTCCAGGGAAGAGTTCTGTGAGGAGCAGAACAAGTGCCCTTCTCTTGTGGGTTTGCGGCAGCAGGCTGCAAACCAGGCAGCAGGTGATCAGTCTGGATCACATTGGATCTACTGGGAGAATGGTCTCCTGTATAGTGAGCCTAAGGTTGCTGAGCCTGGGTCAGCCCGTGTGCTGGTGGTACCCCAGCGCTTCAGAGCCTTCCTACTGGGGCTGGCTCATGATGTGCCTTTAGCAGGACATTTGGGGCAGGACAAGACGTTTGAAAGGCTTGTCACCCATTTTTATTGGCCCCAAATGCGCAAGAGTTCAGACACTCATTGCAGGACCTGTCAGACTTGCCAGGCAAGTGGAAAGAGTGGGAGGAAGCGCAAGGCTCCTCTCCAGCCATTCCCTGTGGTCAGCACTCCCTTTGAAAGGGTGGGCATTGACATTGTGGGGCCTCTGGATCCCAAGACAGCCATGGGCAACGGGTTCATCCTGGTCTTGGTGGACCATGCCACCCGGTACCCGGAAGCCATCCCTCTCAGGACAGTGACGGCCCCCGTGCTGGGACGTGCACTGATGGGGATTTTCTCCCGTGTGGGGTTTCCCAGAGAGGTGGTGTCAGACCGAGGTACCAACTTCATTTCTAAGTATATGAAGTCCCTGTGGCAGGAGTGTGGTGTAACCTACAAGTTCACCACTCCTTACCACCCCCAAGGTAATGGGCTGGTTGAGAGATTCAACCGGACCCTCAAAGGCATGATTATGGGTCTTGAGGAACCCATGAGGCGTAAGTGGGACGTCCTCTTACCATGCCTGCTGTTTGCATACCGTGAGGTGCCACAGAAGTTTCTAGGGTTCAGTCCCTTTGAGCTTCTCTATGGACACCCAGTGAGAGGACCTTTGAGTTTGGTCAAGGAAGGCTGGGAGCAATCTCCCAGGAAACCTCCCCAGGATGTATATAGCTACATGCTGGCCTTCAAGAACCAAACTAGGCGATTCAGAAAACTCGCTGAGGCGAATCTGGAAGCCAGCCAGGAGGAGATGAAGCGGTGGTACGACCAGAATGCCACTCTGGTTGAGCTTCAGCCTGGTCAGAAAGTGTGGGTCATGGCCCCAGTGGAGCCCTGTGCACTCCAGGATAAGTGGACCGGACCATTTGAGGTGGTGGAGCGCAAGAGTCCGGTTACCTACTTGGTGGACTTGCGGTCTCCCAGGAACCCCTTGCGGGTCCTGCATGTCAACCGCCTGAAGCCCCACTTAGAGAGGTCCGAAGTGGGCATGCTCCTAGCAACAGATGCTGGAATGGAGGAGGAGACTGAGCCTCTTCCTGACCTCTGTCTGCAACAGAGCGAGATGGGTCAGTGGATGGAGTGAACCTCTCTGCCACCCTGACCCCCGAGCAACAGAATGACTGTCACCAATTGCTGGGACAGTTTTCTGACCTGTTCTCCCTGATTCCCAGTGTCACTGATTGGTGCGTCCATGATGTAGACACTGGGGACAGTCCTCCTGTCAAGCACAAAACTTACACGGTGACTGACAGGGTGAGAGCTTGCATCAAGGAGGAGGTCTCCAAGATGCTTGCGTTGGGGGTGATTGAGTCCTCTAACAGTCCTTGGGCCAGCCCAGTGGTCTTGGTCCCAAAGGCTGCTGCACCGGGTGTCTCACCAGAGCTGAGGTTCTGTGTGGACTACCGAGGGCTCAATTCAGTCACCAGGACTGACGCGCACCCCATCCCCAGAGCTGATGAGCTCATTGATCGGTTAGGGGCTGCCCGGTACCTCAGCACGTTTGACTTAACGTCTGGGTACTGGCAGATCACCTTGACTGATGGGGCAAGAGAGAGGTCAGCATTCTCCACACCAGATGGGCACTACCAATTCCGGGTTATGCCCTTTGGGATGAAGAATGCCCCTGCCACCTTTCAAAGGTTGGTCAACCAGGTGTTGGCTGGACTGGAAGAGTTCAGTGCCGCCTACCTGGATGACATTGCAGTGTTCAGTGCCAGTTGGGAAGAACATCTGCGCCACCTCTGGGAAGTGTTGATGGTGCTGCGGAGAGCAGGTCTCACGATCAAGGCGAGTAAGTGCCAGATCGGGCAGGGTTCCGTGGTGTACTTGGGACACCAGGTTGGGAGCGGCCAGGTGGCGCCCCTACAGCCCAAGATTGAGACCATCCTGACTTGGGAACCCTCCAAGACCCAGACAGAGGTGAGAGCCTTTTTAGGACTCACCGGGTATTACAGGAGGTTTGTCAAGGGGTATGGCAGCATTGTTGCACCCTTGACAGAGCTGACTTCCAGGAAGCAGCTCAAGAGAGTGATTTGGACTGACACCTGTCAGAGAGCTTTTGATGCCCTGAAGACTGCCATGTGCACGGCGCCCGTGCTCTTGGCACCCAACTTCTCAAAAGAGTTTATTGTGCAAACAGATGCTTCAGAGCATGGTGTGGGGGCTGTTCTATCACCGATTAATGAGGAGGGCCTAGACCAACCTGTAGCCTTCATCAGTAGGAGGTTACTTCCACGGGAACAGAGGTGGAGTGCAATTGAGCGTGAGGCATTTGCTGTGGTCTGGGCACTGAAGAAGTTGAGACCATACTTGTTTGGGACTCACTTCCGGGTTCAGACAGACCACAGACCCCTCAGATGGCTGATGCAGATGAGGGGTGAGAATCCAAAGCTGTTGAGGTGGTCCATATCCCTACAGGGGATGGACTTTACGGTGGAACACCGCCCTGGTACAGAACACGCCAATGCTGATGGTCTGTCCAGGTTTTTCCGCCTTAGTGATGAGAACTCCCCGGAGGTAGGGTAGTTCTCCTCACATTTCAGCTGGAGGGGACACGTGTTAGACCTGGCACCATTGGCGTGGGTCTCCCTTCCATTTTTTGCTGTTGCCTCTTATGTTTTTGCTGGTTTTAGATGCTTTTGGGCACTGTGCCACTGCTGTTCAGTGCCACAGTGCAAGTGCTCCCTATGGTAAATTGATGTATGGATTAGTGACTCCATGATTGGCTGGTTTGGTTCACTTGTCAGACCCTAGTACAGTGCACTGCGTGTGCCCAGGGCTTGTAAATCAAATGCTGCTGGTGGGCTTGCAGCACTGGTTGTGCCACCCACCGGAGTAGCTTGTAAAGTGTGTCTCAGGTCTGCGATTGTAGAGCCTATGTGCAGTCTGGTACTGCCATGTTGACTGGGCAAGTGCACCCACTTGCCAGTCCCTAAACCTTCCCTTTTATACATATTAGTCACCCCTAAGGTAGGCCCAAGGGCAGGGTGCATTGTAGGTAAAAGGTAGGACGTGCCCTGATGTGTGTGGCATGTCCTAATAGTGAATTACAGCCATTTTCGTTTTTCACTATTGCAAGGCTACCTGTTCCCCATAGGCCAGAATGGGCAGTTAGATTATTACATCTTATAATCCTAACTGACTCAGGGAACCAGGTAGAAATTCGAGTTTAGTATGCCTGAACTCAGAATGATAAAATACATCTTTTAGTGAAGTTGGTTTTAACATTCTGTGTTTGAAAATACCACTTTTAGAAAGTGGGTATTTTCTTGCCTAACTATCCAAGCCTGCCTCTGCTAGGTTGTGTATTCCTTGTCTGGAGTTTGAGTGACAGGGGCTGGGGGCTTCCAGGAGACAGGGTGAGTCAGCACAGAGCTGAATAGAGAGATCTGCATGCAGATAGGAGGGAGGAGTTGCACCTGGAACCTGAATAGGGGTGTGCCTTTCCTCCACAATGCTGGCTCCACCTCCTGTGGTGTGTCTGATGTCCCTGGCCTACACTGTGAAAGGAAAGAAGGAGTCTTGTCAACAAAGTGCTCCAGGACTGACCAGAACTGGTTTTGGACTAGGCAAAGGCCTCTCTGCCTTCAGAGAACAAAGAGAAAAGGTGTATTAAAAGGGGACCCAGACCCCTAGGAAATTAGATCACTTCTGGGAATCAAGACGAACCTTTGCTGAGGAGAAGAACCAGGAAGCTGAAGGAGGAGACTACCCCTGTGCTGTGTGTTTGGGGGTTGGCCTGCAGTGGTTGCTTCATTGCCAAAGAAAGGAGAAAAGGACTGAGTGTGCTTTCTATCAACTTGAAGAAGAATCTCCAAGGGCTTGAACTAGAGCTTGCCTCCTGCCTGAAGTCTCAGGGATACAAGACTTCACCAACCAGCTCCCCCCTGAATTCCCTTGCTGGGAATTGAAGTGCCTGCTGTTGTGCTGGGCCTTCTGAGAGACTGCGTGTCGCTGGGAGCTGGAAGCGCGACGAGAAGCGTGTCGCCGCCGCTGTCATCGCATCGCTGAGGAAGCGAGACGCCGCTGCCGCTGTCATCATCGCATCGCCGAAGCGCGGCGCATCGCCGGAGAAGCGGGACGCTGCCACAGAGGACATCGTCGCATCACCGGAGAAGCGCGTCGCAGGGCCTGTCGCGGCTCCAAAGATCATCGAGTCGCCGCACGGCCGTCGGGCGTGCACGCATCACACCAACGTTGTCGCATCGCAACCAAGACGCCATTTTGTCGCATCGCACCGGAGAAGAGTATCGCATCAAGGGGCCATCTTGTCGCATCGCACCGGAGAGCAGTAAGAAACCGACGCATCACCTCCCCACACAGTAAGGAAGCGAGCATCAACTCCCCTGCGCAGCAGTAAGGAACCGACGCATCCACTCCCCTGAGTGTAAGGAACCGACGCATCACCTTCCCTGCGACCCTTTTGTTTTCTTTGCGTTACACATTCAAGGTACATTGAGAGTAAAGTGTCGCATCTACAACTTGAGAGAACTGAACTATTTTATAACATTTTAAAGTCTATTTTTGAGTACAGTATTGTGGATTTTTGTCGTTTGGTCTTGTGTTAAGTCTATATAAAAATACTTATTTTTATAAATACAACCTGTGTGGTGTCCATCTGTAGTGTTGTCACTGTATTACTGTATGTGTTCACAAATGCTTTACACACTGCCTCTGAGATAAGCCTGCCTGCTCGTGCCAAGCTACCAAGGGGGTGAGCAAGGGTTATTTTAGGAGTGTAGCCCCTTACCCTGACTAGACGCAAGGGTCCCTATTGGTCACAGGTACCTACCTATGCCAACTAGAGACCCCCAAATCTAACAAGCAGAATAAAGAATACAAGCATTTGCAATGCAATAGGACTCACATTTACGCGAGACCTATTGCATTGGAAACTGGAGTGCGGGCGGGCGAGCAGGCACGAACGGGAGTGGGGAGGTGCGGGGGCCGAGAACCCACGGACTGCGCAGGGGTGGGGAGGCACGGGAAGAAAATAGTGTTCGAAGTAAAGGGGCCAGTAGCCATGGAAGGATACAAATGACGACATGGACGTCATGAGGAGGGACTATCAAGCCTAAAACCAATCGGAAGGCAGCATTTAGGACCTAAGCCAATGAAAAAGACGGGCAGGGAGTGGGCGGAGTTTCCACGGAGCTTCCACGCCATACTGAATACTGCATGCCTCGCAAAGCGAGCAGCGCATGCGTGCTGCCGGTATAGGCTCGACCTAAAAATAGGAAGTCTAGGATCCACGCCTTGTGAAAAGCTTCCGATATCGCAAGTTGGGGGGAGATGTGCTTACAGCAAATTTATGTTGTATTTATGAATGTACTGCCTCGCTTGTTCTACCTCCGTCTTGCTTTCTGTTACTGCCATTTTTAAAGGACTTGGCTTATTTTTAGGGGACAAATCACCTAAATAGACAGACTCTACGAGTACTCTCAATAAAGGTTTTTCGAACGATCAGTACATCTCTTCATTTACAAAGTTCTGTTTCAAGCCCCAAAAATTCCAGGAGTACAGTTTATTTTAATTACACTCCAAACTATCCCAGAGCTCCTTTGTATACACTAAAATAGTGGAAAATGGAAGACTCTTGGGATAAACTGGAGTGAGTAGTCCTCTTGGGCCTCTTCATGGACCAGACGCCTATTAGTTTATGTAACCTATGCTTCACCATGCATATGATTGTTTCAAACCTTTTGTAAGAAATGCAAACCACAAACTAATTGACTAGAGAGGAGAAATGAAATGTTAGACCTTCCCATTCCTCTGTACCTCAATTTTGTTTGGGCTTCTCCTGTCTGGCAGCTTCATACAACAAAATCCCATTAAGTATATAAAAGGTCAGGCAGCTCATTAATGGTATCCTTGATAAACCGGGGAGGTCACAAATAATGCATGCGCTCACTGACTTTTGTCACTCACCACATGCTGGTGAGGTCATCAATCATATAATTTGAATGTCATCTGTGATGTGTGAGATGTCATGCGCAGTGCATTGAGGGGGTTATGCTCTCCCTAACTAGCAAATTTCAGTTCACTGATGCTCAGATTTGGAATTGTCAGCATAACCTATGTGTGCGTTAGTTACCCAGTGGCAGTCACCACTGTGTAGTTATAGTTAGGATAGGGCCACATTTCCATAGGTAATAGATTTTTTGGTTTACTTATAACTTTGGCGCCGTTTGATAAATCTTCACGAAACGTTAAAAAAAGTCTCATACACCTCAGCTCCTTCCTGGAAAGTTTCAGCGTGATCCATCAAGCGGGGACCAAGAAAAAAAAAAAAGGAGGGTCCCAAAAACGCCATTTTCCATTAATTTTGTCATAGGATATATATATGTGTGTTTATATAGTACACAGTGGGAGTGGCCATTGTGTAGTTATAGTTAGGACCATGTTTCCATAAGAAATAGATTTTTTAGTTTGCTAATAACTTGGGCCCAGTTTGACAAACCTTCACGAAACTTTCCACAGAAAGGTTAAGGGAACTCGGGGTTGGGTTTTAGGTGGCAGGCCCTGCCCCCAACCTCACACCTTCAGTCACCTGCAGCAAGTGGGGGTTGGGCGCAGGGCCTGGGCACGTCATGCTTGTTGGGATTGGGCCCTTCACCCAACAACACACTGCACGCATCCCGAAGGCCCTGCGTGGCAGGGGAGTCGGGTGCCTTTCGGGGGTAGGCCAGGCCCTGTGCCTAAACCCTTTATGCTGTGCACGGCGTTGGGTTGGCATAGTAAGGTACGGTAATGAAATAGTACTTTATATTTAATTTTTTTTTTAATTCTCTGGAAAAACAAAAGTTTAAGTGATTTTACAGTTTTGTATGGTAATGCTATATTACTTTCTATTTAAGAAAACGTAGAAATTAATTGAAAAGAGCAAAGATTAAAGTGATGTTATAGTTAGATGAATATGTTAGTTAAAAAGTTCAGTTTTAAACTAAAAACGCACTGCAATTCACCAGTTCTGGTTATCTGAAGTAACTATAACTTTCAACGTTGCCATGTAATAATTGTTGCCCGGAGTGCGTTCTTGCTGAGAGTTAAGTTTTTTTTATGGTCTCCCTTCATAGGATCCAGTGAGGTATTCCGCACCCGCCTGCATCTTCTCTGAGACCATATACACATTTTGCCACTCCAGAGAATTGTATGTTTTCTGGCTGCCGAGTGAAGTCCCCTCGAAAGGGAGCTCAAATAATGCTCTTTATGTAGAGGGAGGTGGGAGGTCAGGCCTGTTTTGTGCAACACTACAACAACTCTTTGCCCACTGTTGCAAAAGAAAAGTTAAAAAGAATGAATTACCTTTTCTTCACCCGCAAAGCCTATATTTTGAAACCTAAGGTGGCTGCAGCGAGGTTGTGGGGCTGGAAGGTGAGTGGGGTTATCCACTTTCCCCCCTGTAGAAGATGGGAGTGAGTTGAGGGCTTGATATTTTGTGCTACACGGTGAAAACAATTTGTACTGAGAGCCACCATTTTCTGGCGCGTTTTTAAGTCTGTGGAGAATGGCTGGATTCTTTTTTTGGATTGGAAGCACATAATGCTCAGTGTTGTGCAGCACAGCTTCACCCAAAAGCGTGCAGTCATCTACTTAAGACCAATAAATAAGATCTGTCTTCTTTTAATACTTGGCGGTGAAATTATGCTGCAAAGTAAGCCGTGCACAGCCATAAATTACCCGGACAGGCTTTTCTTCAGAGTTATAGGCCCACCGCATTTTCAGCATGAATCATTTGAGTACACTTAACACTTGTAATTGCTCAGGAGTTCGTAGGCTATAAACCATAGAGACACAGGATTCAAGAAGGTAAATTTATTTTGAGGGCTGCTCTCTATTACTTCACGACCAGAAAAGTGAAATGCCTGTGTTCTAAAATAGCTCTGCTGTAGTGTCAGTCATGCTAAATGAAAAAGTATGAGTTAAAATAGTCTTAATAGCGTGGGTAGTAGACTTTGAAACCAGTACTCTGGTCTGTATCCAGAGCAGAGCTGTAGTGTTACACCCGGTACCGCCATGACCCGTCACGACTCGTCACACCCATCCCTGCACTCTCATATTGGTCATGGCGTTAATAAATAAATAAAGGTCGTCTGAGTGCACAAGCTCAGACAATGCCAGATGCCAGCTGTGTCCTTGTTTCGTTTTTAGGTTTCGGCTAGGCAGCGCTTGCGCTGTCTCCTCAAGACATGCCGTATTCAGGATAGGAAATACAAAAAGGGGGGACCTGAATCCTTCACTACTTGCGCTTTATCGCATCAATCAAACAACTGCTTTTTCTGTTTGATTAGGTTATTTATTTAACCATTCCACTTAGAATTATTTTCATATGTTTTTTAGCAAAATTCAAAAGCATGAAAAGAAGAAAAACACTTAATTTTCAGATGACGTATACAAACAATACATTTGACAATTCACAGAATACATTCATAAACAAACAGTGAAATGTGCCATCACTTATGTACAAAAATTCAAAAAAGCGTTACACCATTTCATTTAACAACTAGGCAAGCCTTGAAACTACCAATTGTATCATGCTCAAGGAAATGCCTAACACAGGGAACTAATTTATGTGTACAGACAGGGGATAATTTTCAGTCCATTTCCCTCAAACAGTAAAGCATAATAGTTCGCGGTTCCTCCGTGTTTGAAAATGCCAACGTGTTTCAAAGCACAGGCTTATAGTACTGTCCTCTCATCAGGGCTTCTTATTAATGGATATTCTGGATATTCTGCTAAATAAATGATGCAAAAAACGAGTGTAAGTGAATTTAAAAGCTAATATAAGTGAATTTAAAAACTCTCCTACTCTCCAACAGGGCCAGGCACTCAGTGGGCAAGAGTTACCTGATGGAAATTAGTTGTGACCATCAGTTCGCGTTCTCAGGGTGATCGTGTAGCGGATCTGTATCAACTTTGTAACAGAGCAGTGTAGCTCGTTGCTTTAACAAATGCGGAATTTCATCACATGTTTATCTGCAAGGCAAAAAGAAAGGGCGCCAATTGCCATTACTAATTGTGGCTCTATTTGCGTCTCAACTATTCATTATAAGTTGTGAAAGGATTGGGATGTACCTTAGTCCGCACGGAAGTATCACGCACAACACGTACTTCAATTCTGTGGCGTCCCGATTTCCTAAAAAGATTACACATGTCAATTTCGCATTAGCTACAGACCACAGAGCAAGCCGTGCTGCTCGAGTCAACAGAGCAAAACTTACTTTTTGGGGCTCGAGTGAATTACACCATTCCTTCGACCAGCATGGATGCACATTAGGTGACTGAAGGCATTTCTCATTAGAACTATATCGCGCACAACGCCGCGCAAGCCCTCATGGGAATTGTAGTACCAAAAGGACTGCCAATGGCAGTATGGTTCAAAAGAGATCATTCTGGCACCCGGCAAGGTGCATTCTGGGACTTGCGGTTTAAAAAAAAAAACAGAACGTTATGTTTTTGAAAGTTCTGTCATTCCATTGAGGCCGGTAACTGCGCTATTGTATTTTAATATGAGGTAAGCCTCCTTCTGTATTAAAGCAGTGTCAATATCCAATAAACGTTTAGTTGTATCTAAGACTGACAGCACTGTCCACTTGAAATCCTTTTCACTGTGAGATTTTTCAATGAAATGCTCGACCATAGCTGCAGTTAAAACTTTCTTTTTAATTCTCGAGCGATGTTGAGTAATGCGTTGATTGATCCGCTGATTTGTCTTGCCTGTGTATAACTTAGAGCATGGGCAGAGAACAGCATAAACCACATTTTTGGTTTTGCAATTGGTGAACTCTGAATGTCGCCATTTAATGGCAATATTCAGGATATGGGCATAAAGCTCTGCCTATGTTCCGCCCATACATTTTATTGGCTCCTTGCAGTGTCTTTCGGAATTCTTTTTAGTTCATTGGTTTATTTTGTTAGTAGTCCCTCCTTCTTCTATTGTTACCTCCCATGAGTACAGCCCCTGTTACATGTATCTTATCCGTCAGGGTTATTTAGAGAGCTTTGACTGCCATATTTTCTTTTTGTTGGCATGCCTCTGCTCCTTAATTGTTCTGTTTACTTGGCTTCTGGCAGCTTCATTTGCCATGCTCCTCCACCCCTCCCACACACTGCTTGACCTGCATCTCCTAGGTCGCTGTTCTGTTTACTTTGCTTCTGGGAGCTTGATTTGCCATGCCTCCACCCCGACAACACTGCTTGACCTCGCTGTTTTTTTGTTGTTGTTTAATTTAAATCAGTAGAGCGCGGGCAGGAGGTTAAATGATTTGCCAAGAATTACAGCTCACTGGATGTTAAGCCGATGTCGAAGCTCGAACACGGATCCCCAGCCCCCAGTCAGCAGCCCTCACCGCTGCACCGCAAGGAAGGCCTAGACTCTGACTTATGAAGTTTACCGGTAATTAACCATGTCATTCTATGCAATTTCCCAATTTTGAAAAGTGTCCCTCTGCAGGTTTCCAGCACAAAATGCTTTTTTGAGGAACAAGCCACTGTAGAGGTGCTGCTCATCCAGATGTGTGGCTGCAGGGAGCAGTTAATCAGCTGAATCGTGTAAAGCCTGCCAGGAACTATAATTTTTCATTGAGAGCCGTGCTTTGTTGCGTCCGCACGTGACTTGCACAATCAGCGTCTTCTGATAAGGTGTCTCGCAGGCATGCACTGTGTAAACTCAGCCAGGCGCGCGCGTGCGCAGAGCTCCATGTGCCACTGTTGATTGCCTTCCAAGACCACTTCTCCTGCACCACCTCTGACCCTGGCAGCCCCCACAAGACTTGTGAAACCCGAGGGGGCTGCGCTGCTCGCACAGCTGAGATTTAATCTATAGCGTTAAAAGAGACTGAACTAACTGGGATTAAGGCCCTTTCCCTGAAGCAGCATAAAAGAAACATCACCCCCCCAAATCTAGACACTTTGCAACTCCTTCCCTCGCTCTCCTTTTCGGTGGATTTCACACAGAATGAACAGTGGCGGCTGCTTTGGAACGGGGGTGGTGAGGCAAGGGGGGAATGAAAAAAAATAATAATAAATTTACCTTAGCCGCCTCTGCTTCATCCTCACTCTGCTGGCAGTGCCGAAAGCACCCAGGCTCCCGGACTCTCCAGCCAATCACGCAGCGTCGTGTTTGGTCTGAGCAGCCTGTTTGGCCGCTCAGGCAGTACCTGGGTGGTAGCCTGGGCATGTTCTCCACCCGGCTATGCCCCAAAAGGGCCGGCCAAACATTCATGTGCACTTAGCACCTCGGGCGTGCAAACCACTCCTCACTTTGCTCAGCCACCTCCCCGTCCCGGCTCCAGTCCTGCACAGAACAATAAAATGATAATAACGTCTTTTTATTAACATGTTCTTTTTCGCACTGCTCAAATAGCAGTGGGGCAATGCTTCTCCGCCTTAGTGGAGGAGCCGCCACTGAGAATGTAGGCACAATTTATAATGTTGCCTCACTTGTTCGAATTGTTTTTGTCAATAAATAGTTGTAAAATAATGTTTTCGCGTAATAAATTGTTCTGAAGCAGACAGATACGACCAGTGTTTTTCATTTTTTAAGCTGAGTCAATTTTGAGTTTCTCGCCCTCCGCTACCCCTAAAAGCAGCAGATGTTCTGTAGACGAAGTTACAGCTTTCTCCCAAGTCTTCCATCAGCTTTTCCTATTCTAACTGCAGTCCTGAAATATTTTGGACAGTTAAACATTCCACAAATATTGTAAATGGGCTTGAAAGGTCCTAATTTAGCATCTCGGCGCTATCTTGGCAGCTGCTAACCTGAGGGTGCCTTTGAAGGCCAAAAACTAGGAATAGTGTAAGTGTCAAGTGCTGAATGGAATTATCCCTCTGAAGATTCTTAAAAAACAGGTTCATCTGGGTTTTGAAGGGAAAAGCCGAACAGATACATGGACTTCGGAATGGTATGCAAAGCTGAACAAGCCCACAAGCCAGGGGCATTTTAAGGCATTGACAAAGTAGGCTCTGGCCCAGGGCCCCAGCCTTTCACGGTGAGAGGAGGCCAGGGGGTGGGGGGCAGCCCTGTTCTGCAGAGCGTTATGCCCTGATGACCTTGAATAATAAAATGCACACAGATTGTTTCAAATACCGTTTCCCTTTAATTTATTTTTAAAGCGGGGTGATGTGTGAGAGTCTAATACAGACATTTTGTAGAGAAATGTTGTGTTTGTTTCATGCAGCATCCATAAAAATCGTTTCTTTTACATCAAAATAGGACCTGACATATGAGAAATGGGAGGGTGTCACAGAGATTATTTGCAGTAATATTAGTGAGCTGCTGCTTTTACAATATGGAAAATACAACACTAGCTCTGACTCCACAACATGCCACATAATTTCACTCCGCACAATTATACACCACACCATGGCACATAATTCCACACAACCTCACACAATTCAGCCCCACACAATTCACCTCACAACATAACTCCACTCCACATAATACCACTGAACACCACATAATTCAACTTCACATAATTGTACTCTACTGCATACCACATAAATCCAGCCTATGCCACCTAGCAACACGCCACATAAATACACTCCACGCCATGCCACACCACTCAACATAATTTTCACTCAAAGCCACACACTTCCACGCCACACAATTCAACTCTACACATTTCCATTCCACACCACATAATTCAACAACAAACCACATAATTCAACTCAACAACACATTTACGCAAAACATCACATACATCCAATCCACACCACAACATTCCACATCATGCCAGAAACTTCAACAGCACACCACATAAGTAAACTCTACTGCATACCACTCCACAACACAAAATACCATTCTGCATAATTACACTCCATGACACACAATCCCACTCCACATAGTTCCAGTAAACTGAATACCACATAATTACTACCCACATAATTCCACTGCACACCTTGCCACATTACTCCATTACATAAATCCACTTCACACCACACAATTCCACCACACACAATTCCAATCCAATCCACATATTAACACTTCACAGCACATACAATCACTCCACTCCAAACAGAAAACGCATAGGTAAAAGACATTGTCATTTACAATGTCAATAGCTCTAACTCTCACAAATGCAAGACCTATTGCATTGCACATGCTTGTTTGCTGTTGAAACGAGGATACCTTAGAGCTGTCCCAATTGTCTAGAGTAAAAGTGGAACTTCAGCTTGTGATACTAGAACATGATGTGGTCAATGGTCACAATGTACCTGGCTACACCCACATCTTTCAAACCAATGGCAACCTCCAATTTTCTTATCTTGTTCACTCAGATAAGATGTAAGCTAGAGAACGGCCTTCCAGCCCTTATTGCGCAAAGGTGGGATCACCCTCACATGTCTTGGCTTCCAAATGCACTGTCGGAAGTCCTGGATTTGACCCACCCCTTCATTGCAACTGCAGGTATATCTTTAAATCTCTATTTATTACATATTATTACCAGATTTCCGTATTCCTCTCCCCCCTGGGTCACATCTGACCGCTTGTACATGCCATTACCTGATATTTATCTATGGGTCACTTAGCACTGACACATTTCCATCTAGCATGAGTGCCTTGACCCCTTGACTGACCAGCCGCGCATCCACAAGTACTGCAATCTTTACGAGACCCAAGGAATCAATTACTTAACGTTTATCTAGGGATCATTATAATGTGCAAAAGTCCCTCTACCTCATCTATACAATGGACCTCCTTTACTTACCATTCTTATTGGTGTGTTCCTCTTGCAACCTGCGCTGCTCTCTTGTCAAGGTTCAAAGAGAGTGGGTAGTTTGTTGTGCCTCGCTCCTTAAGTACCAGAAGTGAACCAACCCATAGCCATGCCCTCCGGCTAAAATTAGCCCTGGGCCTTGACCAATACAGTGGCCATATATTAAGGGGCTCAACATATAAATAGAAAACCACTCAAGGTTTCAAAAAGACAGGTCCAAAGGTACCAGCCACAAACTTAACCATACTTTATATCATTTTCCCATGTAATCTGCCATTAAACCCCAACATGTGGGTCTTCAAAGTGAAAATCCAATACACTTCTCTTAGCATTTGCAGTTGCACCACATCCCATCCCTTCCAGTCTGCAGTTTTTTCGAGAATGAGCCATTGTATACTCTCTGTCTAGTTGTTGTTCTCAATGCTATGTTTCACCATAGTAGCAGCTAATTTTTGCGTTCTAATGGCCGATCTGTGTTCTGTGAGGCAAGTGTAGAAACTTCACCCCGTCTCACCACATATCCCTGGCCACACCGGACATACAAGGAAGGTAATCCACATTCTGTGTCGTGCAGTTTGTCATAGTTCTTAACTTGAGAGTGTACCCATTATACATGTATTTATCCGTTTCTATTGAGGTATCACATGCCAGGCACTCTCCACATTTATAGTTTCCTTTTGCTGGGTTACTACCATGAATGGTTTTGTGAACAAAGCCTCCTTCCTGTAGGTGTCAACTAGGACCTCATCATTTTATCTTTTAAGTTGTGGTTTCGCCGGTGTGCGAACATTGGTTTAGGAATTTTGCTATTCTCAGGGTCACTATTTAGGACACGCCAGTTAGAATTGATGACCTGTATAATCTTCTCATTCAGGACTGAATGCCTGGTTACACATACCAGTTTAGGTTCCCTTTTCTCTTTCACACCCAATAGTAGATGGTCCCTGTTGTAGAACCTTGCTCTCTTGTCGGATTCCCGTATTATTCTTGCTGGGTATCCACGCTTACTGAATTTCTCTTTCATAATTGCTACCTTTTCATTGAAATCAAAGATGTTATTACTATTGCGACGTAGTCTCAAGAACTGGCCAAAGGGTATTCCTTGTTTCTGGTTTCTAGGATGGTAGCTGTTAAAATGTAAAAGGGTGTTTTGTGCCGTGGGTTCAACATAGAGATCCATCTCTAGTTTACCTTTGCTATGTTTAATCCATATGTCCAAGAATTCCACCCTCTGTCGACTGATATTTGATGTAAATCTGAGATTAGGGTTGCATGGATTGATTCAGTCCATAAATTCTATAACGTTTTCCTGATCATTCTCCCATATAAAGATGTTGTCAATGAATCGTGACCATTGTTTGACAGATTCTGAAAACGGTGCCACCTCATTATCTATATATGTATCTTCAGATTGACTCATAAAGATATGAGCTATACTGGGGCACAAGATTCCCCCATACTAACTCCTTTATTTTGTGAAAACAGGTCACCACTAAATTCTAAAACATTTCCATATAAGACAATCTCGAGGCACTCCACAATAAACTCCCTAGGTGCTTCGCTCCGATATCGCTGCATATTAGTTCCACTGCACTAATGGCTGCCTCTTTCTGGATATTATTGTAGAGTGTCTCTATGTCCGTTGTCACCAGGATCTCCCTGTCTTCATTGTAAGCCGAAGACACACAATTGATGGACGGAATGCAGAACAAATCAAAACATTCACCCCGTCAAGAGATCTGGGTTAAATCCATCATTCTTTTGCTCACCATGCCACCCCAGTTTAGACCTAGCCATATGCAAATCAGTCTTGACCCTGTGCCTCATGGGAACAGTCCAGCCGAACTGCCAAGCCAGGTCCTCCCTGGCCCGGAAACAAGCAGCCTAGGACCGGTTTCGGGGTTTCACCCCTCATCAGCCAGGATAGCTTGAATCCAGTGGCCGGTGAGCCTGGGATCCACGCCTGGGCATACCCGGCGCACTTAGGGCGAGGAAGCAGAATACACACAATTGATGGACGGATTGCAAAACAAATCAAAACATTCAAAACTGAACTGGGGTGGCGAAGTGAGCTAAAGAACGATGATGGATTCAACCCAGATCTGTGACTGGGGGTGAGTGTCTGAAAAGTTTCAACACTCAGTCCATCATCTTCTTGTGTTTGCTTTGTTCCCCCTAAGTTGGCAGGGTATGCCCAGACGTGGGTCCCTTGCTCACTTTCCCACTGGATTCCAGCTAGCCTGGCTGATGAGGGGGCGTTACCCCGAAACCGGTCCCAGGATGTTTGTTTCCGGTTCAGGGAAGACCTGGCTTGGCAGCTCGGGCTGGACTGTTCCCTTAAGGAACAATGTCAAGATTGATTTGCATGTGGCTGGATCTGAACTGGGGTGGCGAAATGAGCTAAAAAACGATGATGGATTCAACCCAGATCTGTGGCTGGGGGTGAGTGTCTGAAAAGTTTCAGCACTCCGTCCATCATCTCCTTGTGTTTGCTTTGTTCGCCCTAAGTTGGCAGGGTGTACCCAGACGTTGGTCCCTTGCTCACTTTGCCACTGGATTCAAGCTGGCCTGGCTGATGAGGGTTGTTACCCCGAAACTGGTCCCAGGATGCTTGTTTTCGGTCCAGGGAAGACCTGGCTTGGCAGTTCGGGATGGACTGTTCCCAAAAGGAACAGGGTCAAGACTGATTTGCATGTGGCTGGGTCTGAACTGGGGTGGTGAAGTGATCTAAAGAACGATGATGGATTCAACCCAGATCTGTGACTGGGGGTGAGTGTCTGAAAAGTTTTAGCACTCCGTCCATCATCTCCTTGTGTTTGCTTTATTGTAAGCCAGAGATTCTATTGTTGACATCATATGTCTAGTATCTTTAATATATGACTTGATATGGGATACAGCTGGACGCAAAAAACATCTATATATTATGATAAGGGCTCAGTGATTGAGCCTATCGTGGTCACAATCAGTCCTAATGGGGGTCCAACTGATTACTATGCATTTGTTGAACACTGTAAATGCTAGCTATACGGGGATTACTCGTATTCAATTTTTTTTTGTCTTTTGTACATATAGTACCTTCATTCAGAGCTTTTATGGTTAATTTCTGTATCTTTTTTGAGACTCACACTTTTGGATAATTGGTTTTTCTTATATAGTGCTTGGTGCCATTAGTATTGTTTTGATTTTATTCAAATATTTCTCGGTGTCCATGAGCACAATCCCCCCTCCTGTGTCACTGCTTTTGCAATGATGAGACTTGCAACGCTGTCTGTTCCTGTATCTCAAGATTTAGAGCGGGTTTAGGAATAAATCTGGTAACATCCTTAAGTTTGTTTAAAACTACTTTTTGAAATATGGGTACCTCTGGGCCTAGCTGTTCTAAAGTCGGTGTAAATGTAGAGGAAAAGGTAAGGCCCGAATCATTAAAATCCCTTGGTTATGGCCCTTCCAAATCGGCAAAAATACTTTTAGGCAAACTTCCCTAAAGAAAGATACAGTGTCTTGAGACAGCTCAAATCTACTTGCATTAGTGCTAGGGAAGTATGATAAACCTTTCGAAAGAAAGGAGTTAGTTCCCTTGTCTATCGTCATCTGGGAAAGGTTCAAGATTGGAATTTCATTTATTGTCTCCATTATTGTCCGTTCTTTTCTAGATATTTGTACCTGTTGTCCGCTGGGTGGTATCCCCCTCGGTAACATGGTTGATATCGTGGCCTCCGGGGTCCTCTGCGTCCCAACCTCCGGCCTAAAAAAGGGGAGCTATTTATAGGCCCCTGTTCATAAGTTAATCCTATTCCTGTATCATCAACCTGATTCAAACTACCTTCCTTATCCGATTCTGAAGTGTCCAAAAAAGTTACCACTTTCTTGGTATTCCAGGCCTGGGGTGCTGAATCTATGCCTTGATATTGGTGATGGTTATAGTAGGTTTCAGTCAAATAGGGATATACTGTGTCCTGCATAAGGTATCTGATATCTTTTTTTTTAGCTTGCCGGTTTTCTTTTTAATTTGATACTCATTGAAAGAGAGGAACAAGGAAATCTGGTAATAATCTGTAATGAATAGCGATTTAAAGATGGCCGCTACGTATACCGGCATTTGTGAGGAAAACTGAAGAAGTGGCAGGTCAAATTCAGGCTTTCCGACAATGAGTATGGAAGCCAAGGCATGTGAGGGTGATCCGCCTTTGGGCAGTAAGGACTGGATGGCCATTCTCTTGCCTACGTATAAACTGAGTGAACAAGAAAAGCAAATTGGAGGTTGCCACTGGGTCGAAAGATGGGGGTGTGTCCAGGTACATTGTGACCATTGACCGCAGAGGTCAGTTATTTCTTCAGACTATAGGAATATATTTTTCAAAGTTGCTCCATTTTTAGGTCGAGCCTCGAGTAGCGCGCAAGCGCTGCTCTGCGAGACTTTAAGTAAGGAGCTTTTGAAAGCTGACCAGACGCTCGTGCGTCATGGCCTTTTCCCTGCGGTTACCCGCACGGCAGACATCTGTTTCCAATTATCGTGCCCAGACGCGGGCGCGATAATTGAAATCACATGTCTCGCTTTGGCGCGCGCGTGCCCACCACTCACGGGCTTGTTTACATATGCGAATATCCCTCGTCCATTTCAACAACCCCATGAGCCATTGCAGCTTTCATAGCTTCGCAGTTCCATCTTTTGCTTACAAACAGGAGATGTTTATACAGCTGAATAGTTTCCAGGTACGGTGACACCTATTGTGCTTTTCCAAAACCCTGTTCTGATGGTTTATCATACACAACAATTATTAAGAACATTGGGGGTTTCCTCCGTTGCCTTTGTATACACCATGTATCCGGTACATTTGGAATGCATGCCTCATCCATAGCACTAAAGTGCAGTGTCACATTTTAGGTCAATAAACTGGCATGTGCTTCCTGCAGGGTGACATACATGTAATATATATTGCATATTTCACACGCTGTAAGCCAATACATTTAAGGCTGAACCTTAATAAAGTGACATTTGCTTCATGTAAGGCGATTTACATCTGATATCTATTGTACATTTATCTCGATGTAAACAAATGTATCACAGGCTAAATCTTAAGAACAGCTGTCCAATTGGCTATTATACACACATCCTCTATTCCATCGGATTCAATGGCGTATGATCATCATGATACTCTGTGTTGTTTTATAAAGTGACTTGTATTTTGTTTAGGGTACTTTAACAACACAAAGGGACGAACTGCACATCTGTTCAATATATATTATACATTTCCCTTAGCAGCAGAAATGGACTGCCTGTGCAGGTGTACAAAGTTCTCTTCATGAAGTGACAATCATGAGACATACATTGCACAATTCCCTTGATATAGGCAAGTGTCTTTAAGGCTAAGTTCTAATGAACTGCCTGGGTCGAAATCTAGGGCTCATTGTGCTCACAGTACTTTGAATTATGCTATAAAGTGACAAGTGCTTGTTTTAAAGTGCCGTCAGCATAACGTGCATTGCACATTACCCTTGATGATAAAGGCAGACTGCCCGGGCAAATATGCATAACCCTCTTCATGACTGAGGGAGCAGTAATAGGTTTTGCCACATTGCACGTGGCAATAAGGTGACGTTAACATTTAGTTAATTGGGACGATAGGTACAAATGTTATGTGGGACCTTTCCCAAATTTGGGACCTTTTCAAATTAGATGTCAAATACCCGATTGACATGTGAGTGGCCACATGTCAATAATAGGAGACAATTGTTCTCAATCGGGTGCTTATACGCCATAAAAAGTTGCCATTGTGATTAGGTGTTAAGTGCACTATTAGGCTATAAGTGAATCCAACTTTTTACAAGAAGTAAGGAGAAGGGGGAAGGGGAAAAGAAAGGGCGGGGAAAAGGGAGAGGGGGAAAGCAAACAATAGAGACAAGAGACAACATAGGTGCTGAGGTAAAAAGTGCATGCACAGAGTTTTTAATATCATATTCAGTGAGGTGCTATGTGCTCAGACTATTACTAACCAGTATCACAATAAAATCCATAATGGATAGGAGATGTGACCAAGCATACGTCCAACGTAGAAATCTAACCTGCACAGAGGAGTGTGCTGTGCTTGCTGCAACCTACCAGGGCTAAGGTTATTTTGCAAAACATGATAAACAAGCATTGGCATAGCCAATAGGTCTCGCTTTTGGGACCTTATAAGTATTTAGTTATGCAGCACAATATCCTTGGTGCAACAACATCAAGTGTTGCATGGCTAAACACTTATAAGGTCCCAAAGGCGAGACCTATAGGCTATGCCAATGCTTGTTTAACGGTGATGCCAATGCCCCCCCTTTTTTTTAGGGTACAGGAACCAAACAGAAGACTATAGATAAAGTTAAAAAGCTGCGATGTGTGCACTTGGCCTACATTGTGGAAGATCGGTGCACACATCAAGCAATTGAAGTGGCATTAAAAGGCTTTAAGGGTATACCTGTTATAGTGTGTTATAATCAGGTGAACTTTCTGAATTATTTATGTCATTTTTTCATACAGTAGACACTTTTATGATTCTGAGACACCTGAGCTGAAAAGGCAGGCGAGACATATGGTACCAGATTAATAAGGATTGTGATTGTGGGTACAGTTTGTCGACTTCTGGTCTGAAATTGGACTAGATGAGATTAGAAGGGGTGTGACACGTGGGGACCTTGATAGGTGCATTAATTAATCTTGGGGCAGGGTGTGGTGACTGAGTGGGTGATGGGGCCTACACACACTCTAATGCTTCCAGAGAAGGCTTTGCACTTTGGCACGTGCATGAGCTAGAATTGGATGGACAAGATGATGAATAGTGGACGATTTTACCAGGAGGTTACATTTAATATATAAAATACTTGATTTTGTTTATTGCTCAGAAGGGTCCCATATTGTGTTTCTGCAGGTCGTTTGGAGGCCAGTTTTGGTAAAATGAAAAATAGCTGTCCTGATGAAAGTGTTTTTCTCCAAAATGCCCGTAGGATAATATCTATAGTCACTAAATGAATGAATATTGTTTACAGCTAATAAAGGAAAGGTTATGGAAAAAAACCATAACAGTCATACAATGAACAGTCATAGAAAGAAAACGCATACTCTATCGATTTTTGCTAAATGAGGAATGTGTTTGAAAAATAAAAAAAAATGAGGCCATATAAGATATATATGTTTTTATGAAGGTGGAAGAATGTAATGATTGGGAGTGGGAGTTAGTGTGTTGGATGAATGATGAGCATTGTGCAGTGGTTTTAGATAAACATATCTTTTGTTCTGTGATCTGCAGATTCTATGTTAGGACCGGAGGCTTCGGATTATGCTTATCTTTCTTTACTTCATTTTGATAGCAGCCATTTTAAAAACACTTAACCAAACCACATTTCCCAACAACCCCGGGAAATTGGTGATCAAAAAGAAACAAACAAGGGACAAACATATCCCAAGTCCAAGGGCCAATCACAATGCAGGGTCCACCATATAGTCCCTCTTCAGAACGTTGCCCATCCTCTTTCGTTGTGCGAGTCACGCCATCCGTCTTGTTCTATCCGTCTTGTTTCCCGGAATCCGCTCCTGGAACTAAAACACAATATCAGGGCTAGCAAACCAACAGTGGCCAAAGACAACTTCTTTGTATGCAAGCTAACAAGTCACTAAATGACCGCAAACTCTGGACATTGCTTTACAAGATATCCCAAGATTCATCGATCCATGGTCGGATACAAAACCACTTCAATTCATGTAAATACATCCATTAATGTATAACCAGAGAAATTTGTACTTACTCTCAACGGGCGGGTGTCTTCGAAAGAATTCCCAGGGTGGGATAATCCTCGCCTCCGAGTCCTTAATAGAATTGAAACTTTCCGTTACGATAGCTAGGAAATTTTTCATTCTATGTCTGTACCAGGGGCTTCGGATATGCTAGTTTAAAGCTTACTCACCACCAAATGTGCCATATCAATAATAGGCTTGAAATAAAACCTCTTAAAGGTTGAATCTGAGGACCAATCCGCTGCATTCATTATGTCCTCCAATCTTGCCCCAAGCGAGAACGCCTTTGAGGCCATCGCTCCCCTCGCTGAATGAGCTCCGAACTGTCTTAGACTAATGCCAGCCTCCTGCATGACCCATCGCACCCAACGTGCAATCGTCGGAGATGAAACTGCTTTATGTGGTTTCCGGAGAGCAATCGGAAGCTGTCTCTCCCCTGGAGGCCTAAGCTCCACAGACATTTCTTTATAAGCTTTCAAGCAGCGAACCACACACAGTTTGGGGGAGTCCGGAAATTCTGGGTACTCTATCACTCTAGTGTGACATTTGGTCCTTCATCTAACGGTAAATTTCACTCCAGAGGGAGAAAAAACTCTGCCCGTGATGTCCAGGGCTCTTACATCCGAAACTCTCCTGCAGGTGATAAGACAAAGGAGCATTGCCAGTTTAGCAGATAGCTCCTTTCTTGACAAGAACTCATTAGATTGCCATGACAAAAATAAATTGAGAACTCTATTGACATCCCATAATTCCGAGTATCTTGGTTCAGGGGAAAGTGACAAACGGAGCCCCCTCAGAAGGCGACAAACAAAGGGATGCTCCCGAACCGGTGTCCCTTGCACCGGAACATGTCCCGCTGAAATGGCGGATCGAAAGGTGTTCACTGAACGGTAGGCTAAACCCTTTTGGGCTAAACTCACCAGGAAATTCAAAATCTCGACTACATCTGCGCCCACGGGATCACAACCCCGTCGCACACACCAACGACACCATCGTCGCCAGGCTGATCGGTATCTCTTGATTGTACTATCCGCCAAGGCTTTGGATAAGAGGTCTTCAGCGAACCCCGAAAGGCCTGGGATAGACCATCTACTCCGGTAATCCTCCACGCCATGAGACGTAGGGATCCGCTGAGCACCATCTGATGAGGAACCTGATCCGGATTGAGAAGCAACTCTGGAAAGTGGGGGAGTCGGATTGGAAAATCCCAAGAAAGTTCCAGAAGAACTGGAAACCAGACTTGTGACCTCCAAATCGGTGTGATGAGAACCACCTGCGCTTGCTGCCGCCTGATCTGGGCCGATACCCGGATGATCATCGCAAAAGGCGGGAACGCATAAGCTTGTTCCTGCGTCCAATCCTGCAGGAAAGCATCTGTGGCCACTGCTAACGGATCTGGCCTCCAGCTGAAAACCCGAGGAACTTGGTGGTCCAGTCTGGATGCGAAAAGATCCACTGAAAAAGGTCCCCAAAGGTCCTGCACCATTGAAAAAAACGTCCGGATGTAACTTCCACAGACTGGAATCTCTGAAGTGACGCGATTGCCAATCTGCCACTTGATTCTCCCGTCCGGGAAGATACTCCGCGGTCACCGAAATTTGGTTATCTAGGCAAAACTGCCATAGGTTCGTCGCGAGATCCGAAAGTACCTTCGATCGGGTGCCTCCCAGGTGGTTTATATACCTGACTGCGGAGACATTGTCCATTTTTAACAGGACACATGACTGCACCCGCCCTTTGGTCCAGCGCCGAACGGCGAAAGAGCCCGCCAGTAGCTCCAGGCAGTTGATATGCAGAGCTTGCTCCTGCGGAGACCATGATCCTCCTGTGGAAAACTCTCCACACCTGGCGCCCCAACCTGACCTGCTGGCATCTGACTCGATAACTAGGTCTGGGGCCGAGCCGAAAATTGCTCTCCCATTCCAGGCTTCCACGTGAGAGAGCCACCAACGAATCTCTTCTCGTGCCTCCTCTGACAGGGAAACCAGATGGGAATAAGGAAGTCCCTTTTGCAAATGTTTTGCTTTCAGGCGTTGCAAGGCCTGGTAGTGCAACGGGCCTGGAAATATTGCTTGGATGGAAGCCGACAGAAGCCCCACTACGCGGGCAATCTGTTGAATCGGAACTTTCTCCTTGGTCAAAGTTCGACGCAACTCGAAGGAGGCCTAGCAGCGAAAGGGTTAATTCAGAGACAAATATAAATAAAAAATCAACATTTTCATTTTACTTGAAGCGTTGGAGCTTTTCTAAATTCAATTGCCGCCACCCAACCTCCATACTATATTCTTTTTGATGCACTTGCACTGCTCCCACAAATCAGTCTGGGTAAACCAACTTAATTTTTATCCTCCAATTTCAAATTCCTTCACACTTACCAAATGTTTTTAATTGTTCAATTTTACATTTTGCTTCTTTATTTATATATATTTTACTATTTTATTAACATTATTTCATTTTGTAAGCAATGTCGGACCCCCTGAGTTGGGGTCGCTGACCTCCAGGGGTCACCGGACCACAGATTAAGAACTGCTGTTCTAGGGTTTCAGATCTGGTTTCGATAGTTTAGGTTTCGGATGTGATTCTCTACTCTCCAGACACAATCTTTGTCCAAAGTGATGGCCCTCACATTCATTAGCAATAGAACTGGCTCCAAGCAGAAGTATCCAAAATGTAGGAACAATGACGTGTGAGATTTACGAACCTTGCTGTCATCAGCCTTCCTGAAGCAATAATTGGTGAAATGCAAAAGGGTGGTCTCTATCTAGAAACCTCATCGGCTTGAAAGCTGAAACTACCATCCCTCCCTTCACCCCTACCATCCACTAATTGGCAGTGCTCATGAACAACTATTCAACTGTCCTTCGCTAACAATGTGCACATTGAATTTCTAGAGGTATCCCTATCTCTGTCCTCACTCACTTCAACGTGTGGGTCTCCAACCTCCTGCTACAAGAATGCACTTAAATACACTTGTATTGTCTAGGCCCCACACTTATATTTCCACAGCCCCCTTTTTGTGTTGTGTACCAGTGCCAACCCAAATGGATCCCAAATGGATCCCATTGGCCTCAGTATTTGGACTCACAGGATGCCAGTGCAAGGTTCTGGGTTTCACATAACAGCTGAACGTCACATGAGAGGATGCAGTAGGCCAGCCTCTCCTTAGCACATAAAGGCCTGGTTGTACTATAGATTCCAGGAACACAGCACGCTGCCAACACGCCTTATGAAATTCACCCAGGACATGGACAATAGTCCACTATGAGAGCATGCTTGGTGCACCCCTCAAAGTAACACACAGTTTCTATAGCTCGCATTACCACAGACCGACATAGGTCTCTGTGAACAGGCTAATTAGCATAAAGCCTTACCCAGATAAAAGCATACCAGTTTCACTATCAGTAGGGTACTCTGTGTAGGAGTACAAACTCCTTCAACATTCAGGAAACAATCTTGTCCCAGCACTGATCAAGTAGTAATTAGACTTGTGCATTTTTTGCTCTCTGGCTGGAGCACCTGAGCGTCTATATTGTTGGCCATGGGTTGCAGCCGGCAGCTAAAGCAGGTGGAGGCAAGGCCAGTCTCCGTTTTCTTCTCATGTACGCTTAGCTAGTCTGGAGACTGAAAAATGAACATATACACTATATTGTGTTGTAACATTTATATAGTGCTTCTTTCCCTATTTTGGGGTGCCGAAGCACATTTACAGACAGGTACCAGGCTACACCGTGGGGCAGCACATGCTTGGCAGAGTGCCATATATACTGTGCGCATCTTTGAGCAACATTTTTGAGTTGTGTGAATCGGCAGAAAAGTGCTCTTATTTTCTCATGGAGCACAGCACTTAGGCAGGGTGATGGAAGAATCGGCATAAGAAATAAGCTTGCAAAATATAATTAGCTGATGTTTACAATATAATCTGCTGGCCTCCTGTTATGTTTATGGGTTCTCTTATGCTAGAGGCAGAGGTCTACATGGTGTGTATAATAGGTAGTCTAGTTGTAGGGCAGGAGAACTAAAAGATATAGGCTGTGTTCGTGTACACCAAAAAAGGGATAATCTGAGAACACCCAGTAATCCAAATGACAAAATGTGCCAGGGAGAGGTGTTGGATAAATAAAATTATGCCAAATGGGCAAGAATGGAAGTTTGTGATATGAGCAGTAGGGACGCACATTTTTGAAATACTAGATACTCTATACTGCTGTACAAAAACGCCTCATGAGCAAGGAAAGAAACGGAAGAACAAGTAAGGTTGGCAACCACAATTTAACAAGCATTTGCAATCGTATTCACGCAAGTTTGAGCTATTGGCATTGTAAATGACAATGCCTTTTATTTTATGTTTTGGGTTTTAAAACATAAATAAAAGGCATTGTCATTTACAATACTAATGGCTTAAACTCTCGCAAATGCGATACCTATAGCATTGCAATAAAGGGCCTTCTTGACCGCTTGTTAGATTGTAAATATCAGAGGAAGAGACTGGCCTGCGACCTCTTCAAAGTAGTGATAAAAAATGCAGTGAAGAAGATGTGTAAGTGTTGTAAATTACACAGACACAAAGTGTGAAGTGATAGTTACATATGATCCGAGCTATAAGCACTAACAAAGCGCTCCAACACCTTTCACTCTGTGATTACACTGTTGCGGCTCAGGAGGAAGAGCAACATGGGGGGCTAGATCCTGCCCTCTCCGTGATTTGAGGGTGCAGTGTAGCATTGCGTAATGTCATTGCTATCTTTGGACTAATAAACACTCCAGCTGTAGTAGGGCCCTGGCTTCACCTCCTGGTGCAGGGCGGGCTGTGCTTTATGGCAGGCATGGAGGGAGGGAGGGATGATCTCGACTGCAGCTCCGGCCTCGTACAGTGCCCCTGCTATTACTAGTGAGCGACAGGCGCTGAGGGCGTGGTATTTGTGGTATTGGTATTGGTGGTGGTGGTATTGGAATTGGTGGTGCTGGTATTGGTGGTGGTGGTGGCTTTGGTGGTATTGGTGGTGGTGGTGGTATTGGTGGTGGCGGTATTGGTGGTGGTGGTATTGGTATTCGTGGTGGAGGTACTAGTATTGGTGGTGGTATTGGTGGTGGTGGTACTGGTATTGGTGGTGGTGGTACTGGTATTGGTGGTGATACTGATATTGGTGGTGGTATTGGTATTGGTATTGGTGGTGGTGCTGGTATTGGTGGTGGTGGTATTGATGGTGGTGGTATTGGTTGTGGTGGTATTGGTGGTAGTGGTACTGGTGGTGGTGGTGGTACTGGTGGTGGTATTGGTGGTGGTGGTATTGGTGGTGGTGGTACTGGTATTGGTGGTGGTGGTACTGGTATTGGTGGTGGTGGTATTGGTGGTATTGGTATTGGTGGTGGTAGTACTGGTGGTACTGGTATTGGTAGTGGTAGTACTGGTGGTACTGGTATTGGTGGTGGTGGTATTGGTGGTACTGGTATTGGTGGTGGTGGTATTGGTGGTGGTGGGGTATTGGTGGTGGTGGTGGTATTAGTGGTGGTGGTACTGGTTTTGGTGGTGGTGGTATTGGTGGTGGTACTGGTATTGGTGGTGGTATTGGTGGTGGTGCGGTATTGGTGGTGGTATTGGTGGTGGTGGTATTATTGTTTGTATTGGTATTGGTGGTATTGGTGGTGGGGTATTGGTGGTGGTGGTATTGGTGGTGGTGGTGGTATTGGTGGTGGTGGTGGTGGTATTGGTGGTAGTGGTATTGGTGGTAGTGGTATTGGTAGTGGTAGTGGTAGTAGTGGTGGTGGTGGTGGTATTGGTGGTGTTAATGGTATTGGTGGTGGTAATGGTATTGGTATTGGTGGTATTGGTATTGGTGGTGGTGGGGTATTGGTGGTGGTATTTGTGTTGGTGGTGGTATTGATGGTGGTGGTAGTATTGGTGGCGGTGGTAGTATTGATGGTGGTATTAGTATTGATGGTGGTATTGCTGGTGGTATTCGTATTGGCGGTGGTGGTATTGGCGGTGGTGGTATTGGTGGTGGTAATGGTATTGGTGGTGGGATTGGTATTGGTGGTGGGATTGGTATTGGTGGTGGTATTGGTGGTGGTGGGGTATTGGTGGTGGTGGTGGGGTAGTGGTGGTGGTATTGGTGGTGGTGGTACTGGTATTGGTGGTGGTGGTACTGGTATTGGTGGTGGTGTTATTGATATTGATGGTACTGGTACTGGTGGTGGTGGTGGTATTATTGGTTGTATTGGTATTGGTGGTGGTATTGGTGGTGGTATTATTGGTGGTATTGGTGGTGGTGGTATTGGTGGTGGTGGTATTGGTGGTGGTGGTATTGGTGGTGCTATTAGTATTGATGGTGGTATTAGTATTGATGGTGGTATTGGTATTGGTGGTGGTATTGGTACTGGTGGTGGTGGTGGTATTGGTGGTGGTGGTGGTATTGGTGGCGGTGGTGGTAGTGGTATTGGTAGTGGTGGTATTGGTAGTGGTGATATTGGTAGGGGTGATATTGGTGGTGATGGTATTGGTAGTGGTGATATTGGTAGTGATAGTATTGGTAGTGGTGGTATTGGTAGTGGTGGTAATGGTATTGGTGGTGGTAATGGTATTGGTGGTATTGGTGGTGGTGGGGTATTGGTGGTGGTGGGGTATTGGTGGTGGTGGTATTTGTGTTGGTGGTACTGGTGGTGATACTGGTATTGGTGGTGGTGGTATTGATGGTGGTGGTGGTAGTATTGATGGTGGTATTAGTATTGATGGTGGTGGTATTAGTATTGGTGGTGGTGGTATTGGCGGTGGTGGTAGTGGTGGTGATGGTATTGGTGGTGGTAATGGTATTGGTGGTGGTACTGGTATTGGTGGTGGTATTGGTATTGGTGGTGGTATTGGTATTGGTGGTGGTATTGGTGTTGGTGGTGGTATTGTTGTTGGTGGTGGTGGTATTGTTGTTGGTGGTGGTGGTATTGGTGGTGGTGGGGTATTGGTGGTGGTATTGGGTGTGGTGGTACTGGTATTGGTGGTGGTGGTATTGGTGGTGATGGTGGTACTGGTATTGGTGGTGGTGTTATTGATATTGGTGGTGGTGGTACTGGTATTGGTGGTGGTGGTATTATTGGTTGTATTGGTATTGGTGGTGGTGGTATTGGTGGTGGTAGTATTGGTGGTGGGGTATTGGTGGTGGTATTGATGGTGGTATTGGTGGTGGTGGTATTGGTGGTGGTGGTATTGGTGGTGGTATTAGTATTGATGGTCGTATTGGTACTGGTGGTGGTGGTGGTATTGGTACTGGTGGTGGTATTGGTACTGGTGGTGGTATTGGTACTGGTGGTGGTATTGGTACTGGTGGTGGTGGTATTGGTGGTGGTGGTGGTATTGGTGGTATTGGTGGTGGTGGTGGTATTGGTAGTGGTGATATTGGTGGTATTGGTGGTGGTGGTATTGGTAGTGGTGATATTGGTGGTATTGGTGGTGGTGGTATTGGTGGTGGTGGTATTGGTAGTGTTGGTATTGGTGGTGGTGGTATTGGTGGTGGTGGTATTGGTGGTGGTGGTATTGGTGGTAGTATTGGTGGTGGTGGTGGTATTGGTGGTATTGGTGGTGGCGGTATTGGTGGTGGTGGTATTGGTGGTGGTGGTGGTATTGGTGGTGGTAGTGGTATTGGTGGTAGTGGTATTGGTGGTAGTGGTGGTGGTATTGGTGGTATTTTTCTCAGTATTATATTCAGTTTTCAAGTGCTCTTTGTTGGCTCTGTTTTAATGCCTGGTGGCTGCTACCTTGATTGAAAGTCCAGTGGCCCACAGTTATGGATTCCACCTTTCTTACCTTACTTGTGCCCGAATGGGTCCTCCATTAAAGAATGCATGCTGCAAAATCAGTGGCTGGTGACTAATGCATCTACTCCATGAATCTGTGTTTGGCCTCCATGTGCACGTGTTTGAATCCTAGCAGGGTCTTCTCAACCTTATATCATTTTGTGATTGATTAACTTATTCCCATTTAGTTGGGTGGGGTTTGCACGAATCTACACAGACGACAGTTTCATTCCACTTAGTAATGCTAAAATTAATGAATGAAACTCTCAGGTAACTTTTTTAGCCTTCTCAGTGCATCTACTTGTGACTAAATTGAGATAGCGAACAGTTGACACAATTTTGTAAGGAAATCCACTGCACAATGGGACATCCTTTCAGGAGCAGCCCAAAGTTAAGAGGAAAATCTGGCTGACAGATGGTACTTCAAACATGTTTAATTGATCACTGAAGTAAACTATTCTATTTTGGTCGCAGATAGGAAGCTAAATATTCTTGTTGCGTGACGTAAGGCCTGATCAGGTGGAATCTTCACACCATTAGAGAAAGATGGTTTTTATTTCCTTTTCAGATACACCAGCCCAACCTTAATTTAACATGATTACTAGTGGCTTTTCTGCATGCTCTGAAGTGCAAGTCTCTGCAGTCCTCAGTGTATGACTTCCTACTATCACTGAAGCACCATTGTATTTCAGAGAAGGCTTGTCTAGCTCAACCACCTAGTGATGAGCCTAATAAAACTCTGTGCAAGAATCTGCTAAGGAGTGTCACCTTTACAAGGATTGCACATGTAGCAGAGGCAGAAACTGTCAAACTCCCTGACTGCTGGACTACTAAACAGTGGTGTTAATTAAGTGGTTGTATCCGACATCAGGCTATGTTGGTTGTTACTCCTACAAACAGATTAAACCAACAGCTGCTCTGTCACTGCCCACTAACACAGAGCACATGCACATTATCTTGGTATGGATGGATGGCAAGGTTGGTCCCTCGGGTGACGGAACGTTATCAGGCAGAAACCGTTCCAGAAGAAGATTATGGAGCATAATGTGAGTGCTTCTTACTTGGTAGTGGAAGACGTTCTTAAAGCTAAACAGGACAATGGACTGGTGAAGACAATACAAGAAAGCAATGCCAAACACCTGCAGAGCAACATGCTGGGTATTTGACACTGCTTACTACTTGGCAAAGGTGTCCACTGTCTCCATTCACAATCCACCCTGATCTAATACTTCTTTAGACTAAGACTGGCAGTCCAGTGGGCCATGTGTCGCAGAGCAGTTTGACAGCAGCTGAAATAATCTAACCCATTGCACTGGAAATACAATAGAAGTTGGTCTGTTATATCAGACAACACATACCGAAGATTGGAATATTTATTTATCAGAGTGCAAATATTTGCAATGCTTTCACCGTAATCCTTTGTGTTTGTGGTCCTGTAAATGGAAGTACTCAGGTAACCATCTTTTTCGGTCTTCTGGAAAAACAAATGCCCTTACCGTAACGACAGCTCTACCAAGCTATTTTGAAAAAGTTGTCATCACAATATGTCAATTACATGATACCTTGATTGCAGTATGTCCTTATAGAGCAGAAGTAAGGTTTGGAAAAAAGGAGTAGCAGCATTGCTGAAATTGGAATTTCTTAATCTTCTGCTGTCATGACACTGTCTCGCTCACAGACCAGAACTTGCTGTGACAGATATAGTTGATGAGGTGGAAGGGGTAAATCACTCCAAGACTTTCATAGATTCATTGTATGCAACATTGATCATGTCACCAAAAAAACAGAGGGAGCTTAAACTGGTCCCCAGCGAATTGTACATACAGCTTCAGAGGATTGGAAAAATGTTTGATACTAAATGGGTAGCATCCAGTTACAAATTCATGAAAGCTGTTCGGAACTGCACCCCTGACTTGTATGAACATTTTGCATATGCTTATATAGATCCATCCAGATCCACAAAAGACCAGAGTAAGTATGAAGGTTTGTTGAAGAAGCTTACATCCTGGTCGTTTACTCCATGAACTCAGAGGCACTGTCTTTATAGAGGAGAGGCATTACAATTGTTAATGCCCACAGGCTTTTGGTCAGCCAAGTATATATTTACTGCAATGAAGGACTTAACTGGCTAGTTTGTTTCTGCGGCTCAAAGAGCAGTTGATGAGGGAAACTCAGTTGTGCTAAACAAAGCCAGTTCTATCAAAGTCTTTAATAAACAATGTGCCCCAGATTCTGAGGAATAACTTCTAGCTAGTTTTAGTGTGCCAGATGCAGGAAACTTGGCTGCTGGTCATGAATGTATTCTTTATGGTAAAACCAAAATCCAGAAGCTGTGTTCAAAGTTTGAGCTGCCAGCATCAGAGACTATCCAAGCTTTTAGACTGTTCAAAGATTTTGCTGGAAAGAAGTCCGATAAAGCATTAAAGTAAATTAGTTGCTTGTATGGAAAGCCAGGCAGCAACTAATGCGGACTGCGAGAGAGGTTTCAACGCAGTTAGCTTGATTGCTTCTCCAACAACAAGGCTCTCTTCTTGTATATACCATTTGTTCATGCTTGTGGGTAAAACTCAGTGGTACTCCACTTGAAACATTTGACTCAAAATTGTATGTAAAGAAATGGCTAGCAAAAGGCAGATAAGGTCTGCTGGTGAACAATGTTGTTAGAAACCCCGTAGAATAGGTGCAACAAATATCTTTTAGGGTTTTGAGAAATCCTGCCATACATTTCTAAATATGTTTTACTGCTTACAACAAATGTAAATGCTTTGCATATGCTTTTGACAGTTTTTTTGTATTGCTTATGGTACATAAAATTACATTTTTGCTATTTTATTATCCTCTGTTGAATACGACTTTATGAATGTGTTTAGTTTAGTTCTTGTGATTTAGGCTCCGCACCTAATTGTCTAGGCCATGTCCCTTTAACATGTTTGCCACCCCCCTTTTAGGCACCACCCCCCCAGTGTTTTCATCCCACTTAAAGCTGTTTATTTCAGGATACATTTCTCTATTCTTGGATACCATCCTCTATTTATTAACGTTATGTACATGTTGTCTGAGATTTTTTGTGTCTCTCTGTATTCAAGAACCCATGATTATATATATATATATATATATATATATATATATATATATAGCCAGGGAAGTGCTTGCTGGGAACTGTGGTTTGCCGACGCCGACTGCAGTGAAGCCCCACCTACTAATACGGCTCAGCTGAAGGGTCACAACTGACGTGAGAGTGTTTGAGCATTCAAAAAGCCGCTGGAGGAAGACGGTGTTTTATGGCATTTGATAAAGTGATGATCCTATAGCCAAGTGGCCTTGGATCTCAGCAAAAATCAAGGATCAGTCACCCTGAGCAACAGCTAGAAGAAAGTAAATTTAGAGTATTTACTTATCTGTTAGCTATTCAATTTACACTACTTTCTTGCACTTGCAGCCAGGAAGCGCTATTAGCGTGTCATAGAGTTGGATATTTAAAAGCTGTAAGCACTTATCCTGGAATAGCATTTTCTTGTACAAAAGAAATCTTGAGGGCTACAGTTCCTATAACCCATATAGAATTTCCTACACATCCCTACAGCATTCGCTCTACATCCCTACAAAAGTGTTCTTATTTCTGAGAAATACTTTTTCTTCTCGCCATCTTTATTTTCTTGCACCATTATTCATGATGATATTGTTTTTCCTGTATTGGAAGGACTTTTTACTAAAGTATTAGTGACCTTCCATCCCTGAATGTCAGTCTTCTTTTTTGATTAAACTATTTTAATTTTGTTTTTTCAGTTTTTTAAACAGAACACTACTGCCCATCATTAATAATACATTGTTGATATTGCCATTGATACAGTAACTCTCCCAAAACGAGTCTCAGCGAGCGGTCCACATAGTCACAGTGATTATTTGGTTCTCTGGCTTGAGGAGGGTCCCCTTTCTCCATTTCTGTCAAGAGTCAACCCCTGTCCCGCCCCTTCCATAGACACATTTCCAGTATATACCTCAGTGTTCGGCAGGGAGGACTCTTTGTTCACCTGTTCATCTACATCAAGTCTGTAGTAGGATATCCACCCCTCACACTTTTGTGCGTATTTCTATGTGCTTCCCCTGGCTTCATATACTAATCGTTCTACCTCCATACAGTGTGTTATGTCCGTCACCCACAAATGTTTAGTGGGCACCTGAGGGTTCCTAACCTTTTTGCTATATACGTCTTTCAATCAGGGAATTGTGAAGCGCACTACTCACCCTAGAGCAGTGGTTCCCAAACTTTTTTGACTTGCGGCTCCCTTGATCTATTGCCCGTTGGCCACGGCTCCCCATTATCTCCCTTTTTTTTGGCGGGTGGGAGGATGCAAGCCAAGCCTCTGGAGTACTTCCATTTCTCTCCCTGAAAATAATTGGGCTGAAGCCGATGAAGGTATAATAATCATAGATGTGGGCCTCTTTCCTGGGAACCAAATGGAGGGGGAGATGGGCGGGGGTCGAAAGAAATAATTATCATTGGCATCTTTCTCAAGATCTCTAGGTGTATGAGTGCAGCTATTGTGTGTTTCATAATTTGTGGCGGTAAAGCACAATGGATACGTGTAGAATGAAGTGGCACATGGCTGAGCTTCACCAAACAAGGGGCACTCGGATCATGCAGAGGGCAGGGCAAAGCAACCCTTATATTCCTTGGATGCACTGGAAGAACTGGAATGTGCACTAAGGGCTCTTTGGCATGCATTGGCTCTGATAGTACTATGATTGGCACTGACTGCCATCCCAGAATTGTGCTCTGGAAGCCCTGTGAAATGTACTGGTAGATCTGGAATGCGCATTGGCAGCATTGTGGTGTGCACGGACAGACCTGGAATCTGAAGCAGGATTCTCCCTGCTGCCTTAGTACTTAAAGTTTTGCTGTTCTGATTATTGCGGCGATCGTGTCCTGCTATCAGTGTCCCACCATGCCCTGTTTACTACACTGCACAATAAGCATTGCTAAATTATTTCCACTGAGAATACAGAGCAGACAGCTTAAGAGACTCGAAGATCGACTTCGATATTCATGTGAGCACAGTGCTGCCGGCATCAAGTCCAACCCAGGACCAATAGCTGCATGATTGGAGAGGCTGATTTCAATGCTGCAAACTATCTTATGATTCAATAAGTAAACTGCACTGTATTAATTAATGTACATTTCAATTTACGATGCTTCAGCAGTCCATTTGTTTTGCATCAGTCTAGTCCGGGACGCACACAAAACCTGGCTTGTTCAAAGCAGTGACACATATTAGACAAAAATATCCATGGACTATTGGGGTGACACTGTGCAAACTCTAACAAGAGGTTTGGTTCAATCTGTGGCGCAAATCAGGAGGGAGGTGCTGGATGTGTCTGAGTGCACATGTCTAGATAAAAGACTGAAAAGCAATCACTGTGCTTGCACAGCCCCGTTGTGTTTAAAATTTGCAAAATAGAAAATTAGGAAGACAAAGTTCAGTAGTCACGGGCATGTCAGGAAATGAAGATCAGTGAGTGGGTGGTGGGGCCTATACCCAGAGGGGAGCACACACTACTTGGTCCACGCAAGGAGGACATAAATAAAACAAATAGCAAATGTCATGTAAATGACTAATAGCAGCAGACATAGGCAAGTAATGCGCTCAAACCATAAATTAGGGAAGCAAATGCACACCGTTTGCATTTTAATCCAGGGTTAGTCTTTCCAAAATCGCTCTAACCCACAGGTTTTACACAGCTCTTAGCAGCAGGCACATTAACCTACCGAGATAGTTTCCCATAATATGTGTAACTTGGAGAACGCGGCTATTAGCCATGAGTTTTCACCTGCCCACTTGTGCCAGCTGCGCTGAACCGGAGGTGGCTCCCAGGCGCTATAAATCATTATCAAGGGCCATTGTGTGTAAAATCAGGCTGTCTGCAAATGTTTACTTTTACTTTCATTGCTGCAGGATGTTTTATTTCCTTATTCAGTATCTCTTCGAGTCTCATTCCAGGCACATTGACCTACATCCCGGCAGCCCCGTCTACCTGCTTGCTTATCTTGTGTTTCCCACTCAGGCCCCATCCTCCTCCCCAGAAAGGCTCTGCTTGAACTGCTAATGAATGTGCTACAGCGCTTGCACTTTTCCGGCCTCTGGAACTCCAGCTTTTGAACTGCAAGAATAAAGCTGCCAATGATTAGAAATCCCTGTCTGCAGCATGATGCCCTCCACCCCCTGGTATTACCCTTATTATTGTGTATCAGTCAGAAGTTTCCATACTGTGTGCTTGGTGCACATCTTTTCGCGGCCGCCCCTGGCTACTTTTAATGGCGCACTGGGGTGCCGCGGCGCACAGAGGGTCTCAAGGCGCTGAGGGGGGGGGGGGTGTTCAGCTCCGGGTCAGTCGAAGAGCCAGGTCTTGAGGCTCTTCCTGAAGGTGTGCAGAGTGGGGGCGCTTCTTATGTTGATAGGGAGCTTGTTCCAGGTCTTTGCCGCGATATAGGAGAAGGCTCTTCCACCCGTTCTTGCTCTGGTGTTTCGGCGAGGGCAAGGTCGGCGGATCGGAGGTTTCTCTTGGGTACTTGGAAAGAGATTCTTTCGTTGAGATATTGGGGTCCGGTGTTGTGGAGGCATTTGTAGGCGTGGGTGAGTATCTTGAAGGTTACTCTTCTCGATGGGGAGCCAGTGGAGGTGTTGCAGGTGTTGGGTGATGTGTTCAAGTCGAGGGATGCCGAGGACGAGTCTGGCTGCGGTGTTCTGTATGGTCTGGAGCTTACGGAGCAAGGGTTTGTTGATTCCGGCATAGAGGGCGTTTCCATAGTCCAGTCTGCTGGTTGTGAGTGCGTGGGTGACCACATATTGCAATATGCACATTCCCAGGAACACTCAGGAATAGTTGTCATCAATTGCTAAACACTGGCACATGGTGCTACAGCTCACGACTCATACGGGCACATTGGGACATGCCCTATAGGCACTCTTGTGGTGGCTTTCGAGTGTCTACTGTATTAATGTGCAGCTCCTGCCCTCCCTTTTCTCTCTCTCCCTTTTTATTTTCATTTCCTTTCTTTGTATTGGTTTACTCTTCGCCTATTGTTGTTTTTCTATAAAGTGGTTTGATCAGCAATTCCGAAGATACGGCCAAGTAGCCTATAGTCATTGGGAGAAATGTACGGGTACTGTAATTGTCTACGACACACGACCTGTGATTCAGACATCTCAACAATATGTATATGGTACTGATGGGGCTGATTTAGTCTCCCTATATGGGGCTTGGCTCATTGTGTGTTATCTCAGCGGCTAGTTTGGCCGAGCTATACTTATAATGCAATTGATGATCGTAAATAACTTGACTGTTGTAAATGTATACTGGTTGCAATTCAGTTATACGTGATTGATATATTTATATTGCAAATATGAAACTTAATAAACAGATCCAACAAAAAAAAGATGAGTGCGTGGGTTGCGGTCTTTCTGGATTCAGGGGGGATCCATTTGAAGGTCTTGCGAAGCGCAAACTGCAGTGTGCAGAAGAGGAGGTGTCTCTGTGTTAGGTCAGTGTCACCCTGGATCTCCAGGAGTACAAATTGTGGAGTGTAAGTGTTGGGTGCCTTTAATATCGATGTAAGCTTCCCCCTTCCTGGATGTCAGTCTTATCCTATCCAGTGTCTCACTGGCTTCTTTCCTTTCAACAATGTCACTGTGGACTGAAAGGTGCAAGTCCATTACTAATGTTATCATTGTAAGATGGGTTGTTTCATTGTTAATTCCCGCGCTGCCTGCATCTTGTTCTTGGATGAGTTGTGTTTTGGCCATGCTCCTTGCATGCATCTTTTTGTTCTTTAGTGAGGTTGTTTTTCCTCCAAAATACGGTTGATTGCTTTTGTTAGATCATGATCTTGTTGAAAGATCATACAACTGCCAAGTGAGTTCAGCACTTGTGTATGGACCACAGGTTATCTGTTTGAGTGTTTATTTATGTGCAATATCTTATTTTATTGGCATGTTTCCTAGCTAACTCTGGTTTTTACATTTACTGCTTTAAAATCTCACTTATTTGCATGCCATCTTGTGTTATTTACAGCGTGGATATATTGTGCTTATTGACGTACCATGGTGAAAGCTTTGGCATTATGAGGGAGGTGCTTACGTTTAATGTCATAGTGTGTGGTGAAACTCCCATTATGTGATTTGCTACACTTTTACTACCTGCTATTTGTGAGTGACTATATTCCTAGATCATAAGTAAATATTGTTAGCAGTGGATTTGTGTGTCTCTCAAAGAAACACTACAATGTAAGGGGTTTGTAATCTTATTCTTGTTTTCTCTTTATGTGTGCTATTCACTACGATGAATGTGTCTCAGTGCATTAACATGGCCAGCCACCCCGCCGTTGGGAGTCTAGCAAACCAGTCTTTCAGGTTTGCTTTTGTACTGTTAGTAATTCCTGTTCCTCTACTGTGCAAACCAGTTGTTGTGAAGCTTTAAAGATCCCTCAGCCCTGGTATTTTTTGTACACCCTTGCACGTTTTATTTTTGCCCAAGCAAAAATCTTTAAATCTTGAAAAGACCCCTTCTACTTTGGGAACTGTTTCCATTTGTGTCAGAGTAATGCTTTCACTTCCTCTGAAATCTATGCCTTATTTACATTGAGAAAAGGGTGTTATTTATTTTTATTTATTTAACCATTAATATAGTGTGCCAGTGCATTTTGATGTGAAGGCACTTTACATTGAAACATAGCAAAGCACAACATAGGCTATATCCAGATGGGAAGAAGATAGTTCATAACAGTTATGTATTTGCTCTAGAGTCCATAGAGCCTTTGCAAACTTAATATATGAGTTATCTAAAGAGGTGAGCCTCAAGCTCCTTTTGTAGCATGTTGAGCGGGGTCAGGATTCTGAGATTGAGTGTCAGGAAGAGAACGGTCTTTGTGCTGTTGAGATTCTAAATTTTGCACTTTTAAGGAGAATAGTTTTTTGACTTCTGAAATTTCTTTAACCACTTGAGATGTTAAGTAGGTCTATTAGGTAGGTACTTGTTTTGTCAAAGATAGCAAAGATGGCAATGTGGTTGATCATCAGGCATTATGTACAGTTGGCTGTCACCTATATATTGGTGCAGGGCTATGACCGAGTTGTTTAGGATTAAGCTTAATCGCTCTATGTACAGATTGAGTTGCGTGGGGGCTAGGATTGACTTCTGCGGAACAATGTATACTGTTTTGGCAGTGGTGGAAGTGTATTTGTCTGATTTTCATCATTTGACATCTGTCAGTAAAGATTTGAAGCAGTCCCTTGCAATGTTCAAATGTCTCTAATAGCATTCCATGATCAATTGTATTAAAGGCAGCTGATGGGCAGAGCAGCATAATTAAGCATGAGATGCCTTTGTTCGAAATATGATATACTATACATTATTTAGCAGTTACCAATTTGCTGCGTCAATATTGAAGCTGGTTCTCTATCAATTAGCCAGCAGAATTTATTTTGAGATTGCAATATTTAGCTGGTTGGTATCTGTCTGTCTCTGGTTTTCCCAAGTCATTGTTGATTGGACACTTTTTGGTAGTTTGGGTGGTATTCACATTGAGCATTCTGAACACAAAGATGATCTGGCTGGTCTTTAGTTTAATAGGAATATTTCTTGGTCTAGGAAGGTGTTGATCAAATCGCACCATTTGTCTTGAAATTTATCAGTTTGTTTTCATAATTGTGGTAGAGGGTCTCTGAAGAAGTTAGTAGTTTTGTATAGGTGAGAAGGAGTCCCAGTTTTGATTGAATTTAGGAGGCGGTTTAGTAGACCGGGTGGTTTTAACCCCTTCGCTGCTAGGCCTTTTCACCCCCTGTGCTAAGCCTTTTTTTGGCTATTTGGGGTAGTTCGCGCTTAGGCCCCTGTAACTTTTTGACCACAAAAGGTATCCACGCCAAATTTGCGTCCTTTCCTTCCAACATCATGGGGATTCTAAAGGTACCCAGGGTTTGTGGCTTCCCCTGGAGGAGACCCAGAAATTAGCCAAAATACAGCAAAAAAAATTTGGGGGGAAAAATGGGAAAAAAGTGCTGCAAATGAAGGCGTCTGTTTTTTTCCCTGCAAATGGTATCAACAAAGGGTTTGTAGGGCTGAAATCACCATTTTCCCAGCTTTCAGGGACTGACCGACTTTTGTCAGAAAACCAACATTTTTTACAGTTTTGGCATTTTACTGGGACATAGCCTATTTTTGCTAATTTTTGTGCTTTCAACCTTCTTCCAGTTAATGGTAGAAATGGGTATGAAAGCAATAATGGATCCTGGAAAGCTATACATTTTAGAAAAATAGACAAAATTCTGAATTCAGCAAGGGGTCATTTGTGTAGCTCCTTCAAGGTTTCTTTATAGAAACTAACAGTTGAAAATAGGAAAAATTGAAAATGAGTTGAAAAAAACAGCCATTTGTGCCAACGTTTTCACCTGTAACTTCTTCTAATTATGACAGATGTTTGAAGCAATATACCGTTACATCCGCTGGACCTTTCTGGTTGTGGGGATATATAGGACTTGTAGGTTCACCAAGAACCCGACGAACCCAGAGCCAAAAACTGAGCAGCGTCTTGCAATGGTTTTTTATTATGTACCGGGTATATAGCAATTAATTTGGGAAAATATATACAATGAAAAATCGGGATGAAAGACACCTATGTATTTCTGAAATTGGAACAAAATATAGAGTTTAGAAACAGTAGCTATTTGCACATTTCCGAATTTGTGAGTACCCATACTAGCATGAGAATTATAGGACATTTTTCAAAGTGACTTCTTTTTTACACATCGTCTTTCATTTGGAAGGCAGAAATGCATCGAAAGTCAATAGGTAATAACAGTTGCTCTACAATTCTGTGTTACCCTAAGTCTCCCGATAAAAATGGTACCTCACTTGTGTGGGTAGGCCTAGTGCCTGCGACAGGAAAGGGCTCAAAACGCAACGTGGACACACTTCATTTTAACAGTGAAAACTGACCCTTTTTTTGCAAAGTGCCTAGCTGTAGATTTTGAACCCTAGCTCTGCCGGCACCTAGGAAAACCTAGCAAACCTATACATTTTTAAAAACTAGACACCCAGGGGAATCCAGGATGGGGTGACTTGTCTGGCTCTCACCAGGTTCTGTTACCCAGAATCCCTTGCAAACCTCACACTTTGTAAAAAAAAAAACACATTTTCCTCACATTCTGGGCTGACCTCACTATTTCCTGATGCCTAGTAGCCCCCATATGCCTCCCGGGAAAGACTGTGGTAATTGTTTTTGGGGTGGGGGCATTGGCATGCCCATTCTGGGCAGCCCCCACCCCTACATCATAATTTTTTTTTAAAAATCCCTGGTGCCTAGTGGGCTTTCTGTCCCCCACCCCCCCCCCCGGGGGACAGATCAGGGGATCAGCCCCCACCCCCACCCAGAGGGCCACTGGGGGGGGCAGAAAGACTGTTGCATTTTTTTGGGGGGTGGGGGCATTGTCCTGCCCTTCTTGGGCAGCCCCCACCCCTAAATCAAATGTAAACAAAATCCCAAGCTTCTAGTGGGCTTTCTGCCCCCCCCAGGTCAGATTGGGGGCTACTGCCTCCGTCTGCCCCCCGGGGGGGCAGAAAGACTGGAATTTCTCTGGGGGGCGGGGGTGTGGGGGCATTGTCGTGCTCATTTTGGGCAGCCCCCACCCTTACATTACTTTAAAAAAAAAAAAACTGGTTTCTAGTGGGCTTTTTGCCCCCCCGGGGGTCAGATTGGGAGCTACTACCCCCGTCTGCCCCCCGGGGGGCAGAAAAACTGGAATTTCTCTGGGGGGGGGGGCGTTGGGGGGCATTGTCATGCCCATTTTGGGCAGCCCCCACCCCAACATGAATACAAAAAAAAAAATCCCTGCTTTCTAGTAGGCTTTCTGCCACCCGGGGGGGGGGGGGGCAGAAAGACAGTAGTGCCCAAAACAAATTGGGTAGAGCAAAGGCCCTTGTCCAAGGGGCCGCTCCCCCCTCCCTGGTGTCTAGTGGGTGAATCCCTGCTTGGGTATCGCCCTCCTGGGGCGATGAGGGGTACCATTGGAAAGGGGAGATTCTCCCCTTTCCAATGATACCTCTCCCGTCTTTCTACGTGCTCGGGGGGCTGAGATAGCCCCCTGAGCACATAGAAAGTGAAACTGAAATGAGCCTAAAGGCTCATTTCAGTTTCGGTTTCCATGAAATGACGACAGGTCGATGTGCGCGCTGATAGTCATTTCAGGGAAACCAGGGGGAGAGCCTCGGGAGCTGGGGAAGCTCTTCCCCAGCTCCTGAGGCTGTTGGGGAGAAAAGGAAATCCCTCTGTTGCCTGCACCAGAGGGATTTCAGGTGCCATGTGCGAGGACGGCCAAGTGCCGTCCTGCGCACACTAGCACTGATGCGCACGACGGCTCCCGGCCGTCGTGCACATGGAAGGGGTTAAAAAAATCATATCTAAATGTCATAATGTTTATTCTTGTACGCCAAGTGTATGTCATCCTTTTTTAAATTATGAGTTGATCTAGACTGATGTTTGAATTTTTTCAGACACTTTCTACTTGAGTTCGATAGGAGAAAGGGCTAATAAGAACTAAGCAGAACATACAGTATCCAATAGAACTAGGAGATGACTACCTCTGTACAAAGAAAGAAGCCATTCCACTTGACGTCCCCATCAGAAAACTAACAAAAGACTGTTTAGTCACGTCTCTGATTTTAAGACTCCAACATCTGAAGATGTAAGATCAGTTGTGGCTCACTAAGGAAAGCCAACATAAGCAGCGCTCTCAAGAGTCTGCAGACAACATATCTCTGATTGCTTTTCAATTAAATCCTACTGAGTAAAGTTAAAGGTATAACCTAGACCTGAGAGTTGCAAAACAAAACAGGTTGCAGACAATGTCTTCTGCTGTTTGTTTTCGAGGATCAATGTGTTTGGGTAAGCAGTAGTGGACAAACCTGTCACTTTGTGGTATAGCAGGCCCTAGTAGTGGGGTGATAAGCTTCCCTGAGAATGACCATGCACTCAGGGGGGAAATTAAGGTATCCAAACTCTAGGACCTCAGGAGCCAGATTGCTAGGTTGAGTTGTTTGGGATTAGGATTTCTCACGGTCCCTTGGTGTTGATGAGAAGGTGCGGTCTTTTGGAGATTTTCTCTTGAGGAACTACTGATAGGTCTGGGAGGGTTGTGAAATATTGTTTTCTAGCCCATGCGGGAGCCAACAGAATTAGGGTGAGGGAAGTCTGCCAAAGCTTACGAACCACATATGGAAGGATTGGGAGAGGGGGGAAAAGCGTAGGCAAATATCCCGGACCAATTCATCAACAATGCATTTCCCCTGGATTGTGGGTGTGGGAACCTAGAGGCAAAGCTTGGGCCTTTGGCGTTTTCGCCAGCTGCAAACAGAGATATGTGGGGAAATCCCCAATCCCCAGAGCAGTGGAGCAGGACTTCTGGAAGGAGTTCCCATTTGTGGACTTGTTGCTGCATCTTGCTGAGCATGTCTGCAAAGTTGCTGTCCACTCCTGGAAGATACTCCGTTAGGTGGATCTTGTGGTGAATTGCTCATCGCCAAATGTCCTGTGCCAACTTCGACAGTTGATTGCCCCTCTGTTTCTGAAATTAGTACATTGCAGTCATGTTGTCTGTCTTGATCAGGACTGTTTTGTGTTGAATGGGGCAGAAGAAAGCTTTAAGCACCAAGAGGACTGCCAATTCCAGGTAATTTATGTAGTAGGTCTGTTGGAGAGGAGACCACAACCTCTAAACAGTGATGTCCTGTAAATGTGCCCCCCATCCAGTGTGGGAAGCGTCTATAGTAATGATCACTTATGAAATGAGATCTGGGAAAGGCCTGCCCTTCAACAGATTGTTGCTGCTATACCACTGCAGAGATTGACGAGCCTTTATCAGAATGCTTGCAAACGGCCTCCTGAAAGGCTGGGGCCCTGGGCCAGAGCCCACTTTACCCATACCTTAAAACATCTTTGCTAACAAGGTTTGGCAATACCAAGAGGTCTGGCTTTAAAGGAATGTTGTATGGTAATGTGAAACATTACCAGTAAATAGCATAGGAATGGATATATATTTATGTGGAAGCAAAGGACTGTAGAATAATATTGATGTAGATTAAGAGGCCGGGTGACAGTTGCACAGTCAAGCCAGACCTAAACATCCATGTAGATTAATGACTGCCCTCCTCCCATCTGTGCTGCTGCCAGAGAAAACACCATAATGTATTTAGTTAGTCACTTTAATAGCATTACAATGTCATGTGTGTACCCCTGCAAGTTCAAGCTTGGGTAACTGGATAAATAAGCAAAATAATCAAAGCTGTGTTGAGGGCAAGCACTTTTTTTGTGGAAGCACACAACTTCTACCCAATATAAACATGTACTCCTGGTTCCCAACATGTGGGCGGAGCTAAAGCCTCTCTCTAGTCATGGTCACATATTTGTCTGGCGACAGCTTTGCTGTCAAGCCAGACCATAAAAAGAAATTCACTCTTGTTTTCCTGGAGTATAGCGAGAAACGTGTCTTTCTTTGTTACATAGCTCTAAATAAAAGAGAGGTACTTATATTTGAGATGGAAGGACTGTTCTGCAAGAGGCACTGGACATCAGGTTTTATTGTTGTAACCACCTTAAAAGAGTATGGACGATAGCCATGAAGCCACTTTTCCTTTTCACTTTTATTTCCTCGTGGCGTCAGGCAGTCAAATTCAATGTCAGTCCTATTTCCCAGAGAAGATTATTGCAACAAAAATAAAAAACATAAGGATGTGGTAATTTTGTGTTGACTAACATAGCAATGTAATAATAAGCTTCAAGGCAAAGTTAACAAAGAAGTAATTCATAAGGACTGCTACAGACGTACACATTATATGAATAATTGTAGAACGTTCAGGTGGTGAGTGCTAAAATTAAAATGAGTTCCTAGAGCATAAACTCCCAGTACCTTAAAGCTACTTCAGAGTTAATGTGTGTAGTGATATTTGCTAGTACCTTTCTCTTTCTCTCCGTTTTTTGGTATGAAGCAGCCATCTGGTGGCATGTTTGCTTATATGAGAACACAGAAATAAAACAAGCATCTGCAAATGCAATAGGTCTCGCATTTACGCGGGTTTGAGCTATTGGCATTGTAAATGACAATGCCTTTTATTTATGTTTTGGTTTTTAAAACATAAATAAAAGGCATTGTCATTAACAATGCCAATAGCTTAAACTCTTGCAAATTCGAGACCTATTGCATTCCAAATGCTTGAAGGCATCGCTGATTTGCCCCCTTCTGTCTCCCATGGCCCCTGAAGAGCTCCTCATTTGTTAAGAGTTAAATAAACAAGCCAATGGTCACAGCTTTGCAGGAAAGACCCTCCTGCAGTAAGAGAAACTCATTAAAGAAAATAGTGCTTACAGACTAAAGAAGACGTACCGTGTAACAACCATAGTAAAAGGGCCAGTCCTCATGGGCGGTTACAAATGAAGACAAGGCGGTACTTAGGAGGGACTAACAAGCCTAATAAGGAATCAAAAGCCAGTATTTACGAAGGACAATGACACAAGCCAATGACAAATATGGACGGAGAGAGGGCGGGGCTTCAAGTACATACTCCAATACAGTACGGCTCGCAGAGCAGCACATGGGCTGCCCAGGCTCGACCTAAAAACATAATTATGGTAGATGGGTTTCAGCTTATTAAGGTATCCTTTAGCTGTTGTTTACTCCTCCACCGCTGGTGTCTATGAGGCAGTCATACAAAACTAAAAAACGTTAAATTGCCTGTTTTTTTCTTAACCGTTTTTCTATTTTGTTTATATTGTAGTGTACTCGTGTTAACTGAATGTACAGACGTTTATAAACAGAGTTTGTAGCGACTCCTACACAAGTGTTACGAAAGTTTGGTGTTGAGGCTCTCTTTTTGAGTAATGGGGCGCCCCCATAGTGAGGACTCATTTAGGTCTCAATGAGAGGACTCAAACCCTTCTTTACCGTATTTTTCTTTTTCTTGCTTAGGGTTCTTCAAAGATGACCGTATCGTTTTCTGGACTTCAATGTATTCCGACTATTTCATGGAGAAATGGGCCTCCCGGCAGGATGACATGCTATTCTACGTCCGGAGAAAGCTGTCATATGTTGGTATTGACGTCACGGAGGGAAAGAAGGTAAATTGAATTTCTGAGATGTGAAACTTACTTAGCAAGCAATATATGAAGTCTGATTTCCTTTGAAGCCTGTCTGCAACTACCAGGGAGAACCAAACTCATTACAGCTTCTCTGTCCATGTCTCTACGCTTGTCTTTCCGTGAAAAAAAGAATTGATGTAACAAATATTTAGCTGTCCGGAACCTAAATCATTCGCTAATTTCAAGGCAGTTTATGCACGAGGGGGATGCAAGCAACTGCATCGCAATTTTAAAAGGGTACAGCAGCACATTACTGTATAAGAAGGTAAGTGACACAAACCTGCTGGATGATCAAGCTTTTCATCATTATTTTTTTTATTTTTGAGCTTTATATTGCACCAAATATCACCTCGGCTGCATCATAGCATTACGAGAAACAAGCATTTGCAAAGCCAATAGGTCTCACCTATGTGTGTACATGGTGTACAGAGGCATGGCTGCTGTGCAGCGTAGCTAAAAGTTAGGGAAAAAGCACCATGTTGTGGCCAGCAGTGGCTGCTTCATAGCACTTTTTTGTCTGGTTGGAAGGGCGGGGATAGGGGCTTGAGGGAGGAAGGTGTCTGGAGACAGGGAAAACAGTAACTTAGGGTGGAGAGGGTGCGGAGGACAGGGCAAACAACAACAACAGGGGGCAGCGGGAATCGGGCAAGCATGACAGGGAGGAGGAAGCAATGTTAGGAGAAGTGGGGCGGGGGTATACTGGTCAATCAACAGTGCAGGGGAACGGTTCAAGTAATGGTAAGCAATAGGTGACCTCTTAGCTCCCTTTTATGAAACAAAATGTATCACAGGCAACAGCGAATGAGACCTAAAAACACTCAGAATTAATAAAAGAACAATAGATGTAAATGTTGGTCCTAGTTCCAACATCTTACAGTCGCCTCACTTGATGATGCAGATGACTAACTGTAAGCTGATCTGAATAACCACATTTTCAAGAGTTCCCTAAATAGAAAACAATTGGAAAAATTCGAGCTGTGGTCTAAGAGTTCTAGAATCTTGGGCCATGAGCCCCTAAAGATCTCCCTTTACTCTTTAGTCTTTTGAAAGTGCGTTGTTGTAAGACATCTGACAAGACCAAATGTAAATTCATGGTTGGGAATAGACTCTGTATATTACAGGCAGTTTTAATTTTTTTTTAATTTCTAAAGATTTCTCTTATTGGAGAATCAAAAGAAAGAACAATACATTCTCATGCATGGCAGTACGTTCCAATACAATTCATTGTACCACATACTGATGCTATAAAAGTAACATCAGTTACAGTATGGATATGAGTTAGCCAGATAGGTCATAGACAGGAGCAAGAGAAAAGAGGTAAAAGTAAGAAACCACATTGAGGACAAAGAAGGGAAAGAGGGCTATGGCGTAAACACACATGAAGATTCAGAGCATGTAAATGGTGTTAAATGATGTTCATGGAGGCTTACTTTTTTCTAGGTAAAAATCTAGTCTTGACCATAAGTGTTGAAGATTTCATACTGAATTCACTATTGTGAATAACGCTGTCCACACTTCTGATAGAACAAACCCAGACCCACTGAAAGTGATATGAAATGTTGGGATTTTTCCAATTTGCAAGAATGGTATCTGATAGAGACATCTAGCCATAGATTCCTTACCTTAGAATTTCCCAGGCCTCAGGCTGTATCCGGAAGACTTTTGTTCAAGCAATACCCTTGCGTGCCGGTAGGTGGCATTGGTCGGCTCCGCTTGACGTCTGCGTCATCCGCGCCGTAATTGATGTCCACGTCACATATATAGGCGCCACCTCAGTGCGCTGATTTCAGTTATTTTCTTTCCGCGCCAGCTAGCGAAGATCCTCGAAAAGAGCTACCCTTTGTCACTTTTGACAGACTTTTTTCGACATTTTGTCCACAATTTTGGTGTGCAGGTTTTTCCTCTGTCGAAGAAGACATCTGGATTCAAACAATGCGGCGCCTGCCATCGCGCTATGTCGGTGACTGATCCACACTTAATTTGTTTCTGGTTCCTTGAGTGCGACCACGACTCGAAGTCGTGCTCTGTGTGCTGGGGCATGGCTCCTAAGGCTTTGAGGGATGGGATCCCTAAAGCTGCTTGAGGCCCGGCGTTTAGCTCCACGCCATTCGCCCGGGAGGTCTCGTTCCCAGTCAAGAGGGAGGTCCGGACACCGCTCTGGGAGTCCTAAGTCCTCGTACTCCCGCTCAAAGTTGTCGGTCAGGTAAGAGGCATAAGAAACACAAGAATGCTTAAACATCTCCCTGTTTGTCGGCCGACGTGACAGAGTAATCTCGATGCTCTAGGTCTCGTTCTGCGGCACCTGCGCCTGGGTCAGCTGGGCGCTTCACTGCCTTTCTTTGAGCCAGAGCGACCCCCGCCCAGCTTAAAGAATTCTATAGCACCATGTTTGGCAACCTGACTCTCCCGGCGCTCCTTCATGCCCAGAGGCTCAGAGGGGGCACCATCAGGTTCCGCGCCGGGGGCTCCGGTGCCGATGCTCCCCAATGGATCCAGTGGTAGATTCGGACTGGCGCCGGTCGCGCCCCTGTGACTTCTCCTGCGTGGGACCCTGTGGTGAGATTTTCACCAGCGCCTCCAACCCGATTCTTATCCCTGATGACTTGGAGCTAGATCTGCGCCTACCGACACTGATTCTGGTGCCAACAGCACCCTTGGGTCCTAAGTCGGTTCCTCAGCCTTATTTTGAGGGGCTAGGAATGGAGGAAGATTAGGATGGGTCATTGGACCCTTTACAAGACCATCCTGAGCACGAAATGGACTGGTATGAGGGATTGGGTGAGGCCAATGTACTGGATACCTCCCCAGATTCTGGCCTGCTTACTCCCCTTACCATGGCTATGGAGGAGGGAGCTTCATATGCTATGGTGGTGAGATGGGCAGCCGAGGTCCTGGACCTTCAGCTCCCTTCGATGGAAGTCAAGACAAACATCTTGACAGAGGTCCTGCAGCAGGGTGCCTCCTCCTTAGAACCCCTCCTGCCTTTAAACAAGGCCTTGACTGATGTCCTTCTAGGAACCTGGTCCAAGCCCAGCACAGGGACTCCTATGAATAGGACAATCACCCGCTGCCATCGCCCTGCACTGGGTGACCCAAAATTACTCACCAACCATCCTATGCCAGAGAGTTGGTGGTCCAAGCCTCTACCTCACAAGGCACGTTCCCCTCCTCTCCCTTGGACAGTAAACCCAAGAGGCTGGATAGTTGGCAGCAAGATGATTTTTTTTTATGCCAGCCTTGCATTGCTGTCTGTAAACACTGCATGTCTGTTGGGCGGTTACGCCCACTCCTTCTGGGAAATGGTTGTGCAGGTGCTGCCACAGGTCCCGGAGGAGCCCCGGGCCATTCTCTCCCAAGCGATATCAGACAGGAGTGATGCAGCATAGTTCACTATTAGTTGTGGACTTGACACCACCAACTCGCTGCGTAGAGTAATGTCATCAATGGTGGCTGTTCAACGCCACGCCTGGCTAAGAAATTCTTGCTTTTCTAGGGATGTCCGGGCTTTCCTTATGGACATGCCCTTTGATGGCACCCATCTCTTCGGATATCAGGCAGACATGGCCATGGAGCGCTTTAAGGTTTCATGGGCTAGGGCCAAGTCCTTGGCCTCTCGGTGACCACCCGTCCCCCCATCTGCTTTTCTCCCCTTTCTGGCCACGGAAGGGGCTTTCAGCCGCGTCAGCTGTATCCCAGCCTCAAGGCAGCGCAAGTACAGCAACCTCTGCGTGGCCATGGGCACAGCTCCTTTTGACCCCGTGGGTCAGACAGCCAACTGTCAAGTCAGTCCAATCCTCCCCCTGCAGCCTCTAAACCTTCCTAGTCCGGCCCTTTAAGATCATGGGCGGCCGGTTGGTGGCAGGATCAGCCATCACCTCCACCATTGGCAAAATATCACATTGGACAAGTGGGGTCTTCAGATAGTCCAAAAGAGCTTCTCCCTCCCCTTCGAAACTACTCCTCCCTCCATGCCTCCGGCTTATGACCGGCTGACGGAGGACCACCTGAACTTGCTTCAGGGGGAAGTCAGGACTCTCTTGGCCAAGGGAGCCATAGAGAGGGCTCCAGCACCAGAAGTATGCTCTGGTTGGTATTACCGATAATTTCCGGTCCCAAAAAAGGACAAGGGCCTTCATCCTGTTCTAGATCTGCGAGCCCTCAACTACTTCTTCAAGAAGGAAAAGTTCAAAATGCTCACTCTGGCTCAGGTCTTGTCTGCCCTAGACCCCAGGGACTGGATGGTATTGTTGGACCTTCAGGACACCTATTTTCAAATTCCCGTCCTGCCTGTTCATCAGTGCTACCTGCATTTCACAGTAGGCCACAAGCAATTTCAGTTCACAGTGCTCTCCTTTGGCCTTACCAGCACCCCTCGGGTGTTCACCAAGGTGATGGCGGTAGTCGCAGCTCATCTGCGCAGGTCAGGGGTGCCAGTCTTCCCCTATCTCCACGACTGGCTGATGAAGGGGAGCTCGTCCTAGGCTATCCTCTCCCACCTCCAGACTACGGCGAATCTCCTGCTTTCGCTGGAGTTCATTATCAATGTGTCAAACTCACACCTGACTCCCTCTCAGATGCCCCCTTTCATTGGAGCTGTTCTGGACACAGTGCAGTTTCGGGCCTATCCTGCCGAACAGCGAGTCCAGGATATTCAGGCTATGATACCAATGTTTCAGCCTCTACCCTGGATTTCGATGAGACTGACTCTGAGGCTGCTGGACCTCATGGCCTTTTGCATCTGCTAGCGACACATGCCAGGTGTCATCTGCGGGCTTTGCAGTGGGCGCAGCATCAGGGAAATCTCTCTGACATGGTCCAGATCTCAGAGGGAACTGCACATGATCTGCAGTGGTGACAACCAACCACAATTGGGTCAGAGGCAGACCCCTTTCCCTCCCCCAATCAGATCACACAGTAATGACAGATGCGTCACTCCTGTGATGGTGCGGCCATCTGAGAGTGGTGGAGATCAGTGGACTCTGGTCTCTGTCGGAATCCGGACTCCACATCAACTTGTTGGAGCTCCGAGTGATTCGCTTGGCACTGAAAGCTTTTCCACCTTCCATCAAGGGAAAGCTGATTCAGGTGTCCACGGACAACACCACTGCCGTGTGGTACTGCAACCAACAGGACGGGTCCTGGACCCTTTGTCAAGAGGCCCTACGTCTCTGGACATGGGTGGAAAAGCAGGGCATATGCCTGGTGGTTCAACACCTGGCAGGTTCCCTGAACGCCAGGACGGACGAACTCAGCTGTCCCTGCCTAGCGGATCCCAAATGGTGTCTCCATCCAGAGGGGGCGCAAGGTCTCTTTCAGAAGTGGGGAGAGTCTTGGTTAGATCTGTATGCCTCTGCTGAGAATGCGCAATGTCAGCACTTTTGCGTGCTAGAGTTTCCAAGGCGGCACTTGCTTGGCGATGCTTTTAACCTCGAATCGAGCTCAGGCCTCCTGTACGCCTTTCCGCCAATACCACTCCTGTCCAGAGTGCTCAAGAAGATCAGGAGCGACCTGGCCCAAGTAATTCTTGTGACTCCGGACTGAGCATGGATAGTCTGGTATCCTGAGATTCTCGAACTAGGCATCGATACTCCGATCAGGCTTCCCCTTTGGGGGGATCTTCTGTCGCAGCAGCAGGGGAGGGTCCTCCATCCGAACCTGTCAACTCTACACCTTCTTGCGTGGAGATTGAGCGGCAGCAGTTGACAGCATTCGTTCTTCCTACCGAAGTCTGTGTTGTGATTTTGGCAGCCACACGTCCCTCTACCAAGACTGTGTAAGCCTGCCGGTGGCAAAAATATGTAAAATATTGTACAGAACAGACTATTGATCCTCTTTCTGCTTCCCTCTCTCAAGTCCTTCTCTTTATTTTGAACCTTGCCCAGCAGGGCTCTGCCCTGGGCACTCTTAAAGGGTACCTTTCGGTCTTGTCTGCTTTCTTGAAGCAGCCAGATCAACCCTCTTTATTTAAATCCCCTATTGTAAACAGATTTCCAAAGGGGCTTGTACATGTGTTCCCACTTGCCCCATTCATCATGCCTCAGTGGGACCTTAATTTGGTTCTCACCTTCCTGATGTGCGCTCTGTTCGAGCCTCGGCACAACTGCCCCCACTGGCTGCTTTCCATCAAAAAGCCTTTTTAGTGGCAATAACGTCTGCCAGGAGGGTGAGCGAATTGCAGGTTCTGTCATCCAAGCCTCCTTACCTGACCAACTTCCCTGATAAGTTGGTGCTTCACACTAGGGCCTCTTTCTTACCGAAATGGTAACATCATACCACGTGGGGCAATCAGTCACCTTGCCCACTTTCTATGCTCCTCTACACCCCTCCAAAGATGAGGAGCAACTCCACCGTCTGGACCCAAAAAGAGTGTTGTAGTTCTACCTTGACCACACTAAAGAGTTGTAGGTGGACGACCAACTCTTTATGGGGTACGCTGGATCAAAGAAAGGTCGTACGGTGCAGAAAAGGACTATCTTGCGATGGCTTGTTCTCTGCATCAAAATTTGCTATGCTCTGATCAGGAAATAGCCTCCTGACAGCTTAAGAGCTCATTCCACCAGGGCTAAGGCTGCGATCACAGCGTTTTAACGTGGTGTTCCAGTCCTTCACATTTGTCAGGCAGCAACGTGGGCATCACTGCACACTTTCACTAATCAGTGGCGGCCCCTCCGGTATGGCGGAGTAGAGTTACCCCTCTGCTTTTAAGCACTGCAAAGTAAAGGAAACATAAAATGATAGTAACTTTGAGTTATTATCATTTGATGTTTCCGTGCTGCTTTGTGGGTGGGGCTGCTCTGCTCTCGGAGCAAGGCAGGGGAGGAGTGGTTTGCCCATTCCTAAGTGCACATGACTGTTTGGCCGGCCCTCTCGGGCTGCCCAAAACAGTCAGGTGCACTTTCCCTGTTCTCCATGCAGGCTGCATTACAGCCTGCGTGGAAAACATTCCCAGGCCCCTATTCCTTGGCTGAACGTTGAACCATGACTCTGAGACCAATCACAATGCTGCATTGCTGCATTGTGATTGGTCAGGGGAGCCTGGCTGTGCTTCCTGTTTCTCAAGTCCGACGAGGAGAGCAGGAGCAGAGATGCGGGACCCATTGGCAAGGTAAGTCTTTTTTTTTGGATTGATTTCTACATTGCGCAACCCCCCTGCGTGCCCGCCACCCACGAGCCATGCCGGACGCCACTGTCAGCAAGCACCACTGCCTTGACTGTCAAGTCCGCAGGGATGGCCTTTTTGTCTGCTCTGTCCTGCTGCACTTCCTGGTCTAAACTTGTCCGAAGTCCCTCCTCCGGAGATGGTATTGCTGGGCTATCTATTCTAAGGTAAGGAATCTGCAGCTAAATGTCTCTATCAAATGGACAAGTTACTTTCCTTCGGTACCGTCTTATCTGGTTGAGACATATTCTAGCTATAGATTCCTTACCGACCCATCCATCCTCCCCGCGCTGAGGATAGGTTTTTGTGGTCAGGGCTGATCCCTTTCAGGGCCCCAGTTGTTCTAAACACACCACTGTCCGTGCACTTCATGGCTCCGTGCTCCTTGCGTGTAAAGACATGAAAAGTAACTGACGTCAGCCCGTTGAGGTGGCACCTATATAGATGACGCAGATGTCACTTCCGGCGCAAACGATGCCGATGACGTCACGCGGAGCTGACCAATACCACCTACCAGCACGCAAGGTTATTGCTCGAGCAAAAGTTTTTCCAGATCCAGCCTGGTGCCTGGGAAATTTTAAGATAAGGTATCTGCGTCTAGATTATATCTTTACCAGAGAAGGCGTTACCGAAGGTAAGTAACTTGTCCTTTAACACCAATAGTGAGTAATAAGTCTACAAGACGGAAGTTCCCGATGTCAAGAGTTGAAGCAGATGTACTGGCCAGTGGACGTAAAGAGATAGTTGTAAGATTCAATTTGAGGTTTGTTTTAGACATTTTATTTATGGTCTCTTCAATCTGCATCCAATAAGGATTAATATGTTTACATTAGAAAAGTATTTGATCTAAATTCCCAAGATCTTCTCCGCAGTGCCAGCAGAGGTCTGTTAGCCCAAGTTTGTATAATTTTGTGGGGAACCAAAAAGATCTATGAATGGACCAGTATTTACACAGGTAAAGTAGGGTGTGTATTATGACAAGATTCTGCCTATTTATTTTGAAAGATTTTGTTATTTGGGATGTTTTTGCAGCATTTCATATATTATAGAGACAGTATGAGACATGTTAACTAGGTTTTCAAGAACCTTAATATAGTCTGCCGTGTGAGAACACTCCAAGAAGACTCTAAGAGCAGCCCAGTCGTTAAAAGAAAACATGGTTGAGTCTATTTTAAAATGTGGATTGGGGCAGAATCGGATCCTTTTACCTTATTTTCGAACCAGTTATCCAGGTTTTTTTTGGTGAACAGTGTGTCTTTAATAATCAAATAAGAGTGGGGAACCCTGAGCTGTTTTATTGGTAAAGTGCCTATTAAGAAGAGAGGGCTAACTAGTTCAGCAAGTGGGGCGACAAGAAAAGTCCATGTTCATTTATCAAGTGCCTTGTTTGACTAGGAAAGCAGTTTGGTAGTAGGTAGAATTGGGGATACCAGAGCCTCCTTTTAATGTATTAATTTGTAGTTTCCGTAAAGAGATTCTAACATATTTACCCTTCCATATAAAAGAGGTAAATAGTGCATTGACAGATCTATGGAAAGAGTCGGAAAGCTTCAGAGGGAACATACTTAGAATGAAATTAATTTGAGGAGCTTACATAATTTTAATTGTCTCTATCCATCCCCACCATGTGGCATATCTATTAATTTTGTGATTTTAGATAATACAGTGTTTTCAGTATGCTAGTTTTGTCAATTAAATTTAGGAATTCAGTACCTAAGGGGCTGATTACGATGGCGGGTGGACCCGGTCCGCCCGCCATTGTAGCGGTGTTTGGGACCGTCCGCCATGCATGCGGCGGTCCCGCCTACCCGCCACCGCTGCGGTCAGATTCCGCACCGTTAACTTTGCGGCGGTGGCTGCCGACAGCAGCACCGCCGCGATGTCGAAAAGAGCATGTTGTGCATTGCACTGCACTACGTGGCAGGCACTACACTGTGCCTGCCACATGGTGCAGTGAAATGCAGGGGGGTACCATGGGTACCCCCCAGTGCACCCACACCTCCCCCCAACACAGGGGGGGCCCGCAACGGGCCCTCGAAACCAATCCCCGCCAGCCTTTCAATGGCGGTTCACCCGCCACGGAAAGGCTGGCTTCCGCCTGCATCGTAATTCGGCGGACAGAGCCTGCTTGGCTCCGCCACCATTGTGAGCATGCTGACCGCTCCGCCAGGCAATCGTAACGATTGCCTGTGGCGGTTCCGTGGCGGACAGGCTTTGCCTCCGCTGCGGTCGCGGTCTGGATCCCACCGCCATCGTAATATGGCGGTCGGAGAATCGCGGTCCGCAGGGCCGGTGGACCTCACCGCCGGCCCGGCGGTGGCGATCGTTCCGCCATCGGAATCAGCCCCTAAGTATTTAAGCTTAGACGGTTCCCTTTTCAAATTAGCTTGGCTAGCTGTGTATGGAATACAAAGCATATTTAATGGAAACATTTAATTATTTTCTCAGTTCAAGGAGTGACCTGACACTTTAGCAAATGGTTAAAAATAGTAATAATTTCAGACACCTGGGGTAGAGTATGCCTTTTATAGCAGTATTATTTCTTATGGCATAGAGTAATGGTCCTATTGTAAGAAGGAACAGTAAAGGGGATAGGGAGCAGTCTTGTCTAGTCCCCTGGGCAAGATGAAATTCTTTCGTTAGTTGCCCATTCATTTTGATGCGGGCTCATGGTTTGGGGTACAGGGACATTGCCATGCAGCTAAGTCGGTCGCCTACATTTAATTTTTGTAGTACTGCCCTAAGACAAGGCCATGATACTTTGTCAAAATCCCAGGCCATGGGAATCATTTTAGCCTTTTCAATTATATGAGAAAAAGTTCAAACATTGTCTACAGCTAACCTACCGTTTACAAAACCAGTCTGAGAAGGATGTATCGGGAATAGAGAACTATTTCCAATCTCAGAGCCAGTACCTTAGCATACATTTTATAGTCCGTATCAAGTAATTAAATTAGTATGTAGTTTTGGAGCTCCAAAGGGTCTTTACCCTCTTTCCGCATCACCACTATATGTGCCTCTGAAGCTGTTCCGACAACCACGATTCTTTTCTGTATGAGCATAACCTGCACGAAGCACTCTCCCCCTTACGTGCCCATGCTGAGATAAACTCTGTAATTCTTAGAGCTGTGAGGGGAAACATCATTTACCCAACATGCGAAACGACGCATGCCATTACAACGCGGTCATTACAACGACCGCGTTGTTACATCGCGGCCGTTACAACGACTTGCTGTAGGGGGCAGAAGGTGTTGGATTTTAAATCCAACACCTTCCCTACTGTTGCACAGACTAGAGTTGGAATAGTAAAGTATACTATTCAAACATCCTGTGCCCCCCTACAGCAAGTCACTGTAATGACTTGCATTGTAATGCTATGCGATGTAACAACGCGGTCGTTGTAATGTTCGCGTTGTAATGGCATGCGTTCTAAACGCATGCATTATAACGTGGCCTATTCGCTGTGAGCCATATAAAAAGAATTTTCCTTTGTGCCTGAACTGACAATGCTTCACATAGATAGGGCTGGGCTTTCTCCAAAGTATATGTTGTGTCCAGTACCGCGGTGATGGGTTTGAACTGAAATGTTCCCATATCTATTTCATACGAGATGATCTGTACCTTCCTCTTCACCACTTTTTTTCATGCTGATATTGGGATTGAGGGTAAGTGCAGGCTTTCAGCCTGTATCCTCAGGTTGCCGATTGCTTGATCCAGCTCAAGGCGCCAGGGTGAATGTTCTTCCTTGAAGATTATTCCCAAATAATGTTTGAGTGAGTTTTCTGGAGCTCTAGAAATTCTGATGTACAACTTAATGAGATCCCCCTGGAACTCCAACTCAGGCCTCCCGAGGCCAAACTCCAGTCTTAGCCTTGCTCTTCTGGCATGCCGCGGGGCTAGCATCACTAATTTGTAGGCTTTTGCCTGTGCTGCTTGTTATAAAATTGTTCAGCGCACCCTGATAGGCCAGGTTGCTGTAACTAATTGCCGGGTAAGTTTAGCTTTCAAGACTGTCCGCATTGGATCAGCTGTTGGACTTAGCAGTCGTTGCCCAGTTGCCTTAATTAGCGGATGGTTTGGTCTGCCAGCTCTTGAATTCCTGGAAAACCATACCCGAGGTAATTGTAAGCTGTGGTTGTCCCAATTTGATAGTCACCCAGCTGCCAGTGTGCATGCTTCTTTTTTTGGGGTATTTTCCAAACACAATTATCTTGTTTTTACTTTGGTTCACTTGCAGGTGGTTTTCCTGGTTAAAGCCATGGAGTGCACTGAGGGCTCTCTGGAGGCCCATCCTTGTGTGATCCATTATTATAGTGTCATCTGCATATTGTAGGATTGGGAACCTCACCTTCCCCAGCTTTGGAGCAACTAGACTAGCTCCTTGCACGGCGGCCCCCAGGTCTGCGGTATATAGATTAAAGAGTAAGGGGGCCAAGACACACCCCTGCTTAAGCCTGTTGTTAGTGGTCACTCTAGATGTTACTGTAGTAGGGCTTGTTTTAACCTGTACCCATGTTTCCTGATATAGGGATACGATACCCTTCAGGAGCTCGGGCGGGATCCCCCAGGATGATAATTTCCTCCAAAGTCTTCCTCGGTCCACTCTTTCGACTGCTGTGCTATAATCTATAAAACAGCAGTGCAAGGGCGGTTTGTCTTTCATGACCGTTTGTTTGGAAAAATATGCCAATGCCATAATGTTGTCCATTGTTGAGCTGTTTGGCCTGAATCCTGACTGATAAATTGGGAGGATTTATTTTTCTATTACCCATGACTCCAACTCCTTTAGTAAAATACAGGCACATGCCTTAGCTTCTCTGTCAAGCAGGGCTACCAGCCTGTAATTAGCTGGGTTTGCTCGTTTACCTTTTTTGTATATGGGGTGTAAGATTGAGCCTCTCCAGGACTGCGTCGTTGTTGTTGTCAGATAAGCCTGTTCAAATAGTGGTGTCAGGATTGGAGTGAAAAATGCCTGGTCTGTTTTGAATACTGGAGCTACTATCCCGTTGGGACCTGGGGCACCATCGTTCCTCATTTTTTTGATGAGTTTGGTGACTTCGCCCTCCGTGATTTCGGTGTTGAGGGTAGCTGCTTCCTCTCCACTGGTATCGAAATCGGTGGCTTCGCCTTCCGTGGTTGGAATGCCTTCGATGTTATGGCTAACATCTTCTGGTCTACTCCCATCAACGGGACCCTCGGCAGGATTTTTCATGTAAAGTTGTTTAACATGTCTTTTCCAGTCTTTTTTGGCAACACCATTCTCCTTTGACCAACTTAGATTTTCTAGCCGATTTATATACCTCAACATTCTGGTGGTGGTCTTTTCTTTCAGCATGGATAACACTTTCAACCATTCCCCTTCCATGTGTTCCCTTTTGTTTTCCCATAGTTTCTTTTTATATGCTGGCCTTACAGCAGCTATGGGGAGCCCCTCTAGCGCCTTGCCTTTTTTTTTCTTTGCTCTCATTGCCCTTTGGAGGGCATGTTTGCTCTGAACCAGGCCTTTATGTTGACTGGTTCCATGATGTATCCTTTCCACGTTCTTTCTCTGGGTCTTGCGTTGAACTTTCCCAAGGTTCTGCAGCAATTCTGCAATCAAGGCTTCCCATTCGCTTATTGCTGAAATTGGAGTGACTGGCTTTAGCTATTTTTCTGTGTTTCTACCCACGCCTTCGGGTTATCTCTGAGATTAGTTGACCATTTGATTCTTTGGGGAACCTTTTGCCGCTCTTCACCCGTTGGGCCCCCTATCACTTGGAGTGTGGCCACTTGGCTTACTGTTAATTGCAGGGTGACGCAATGGCCTGTGATCACTTTCACCTCTGTCATCCACTTCAAAGTCCCACAGTCTATCTCCTAACTGTTCACTGACTAATGTATAGTCAATTGTAGATGTATCTTTAAATGTGGGTTTGTAGCGCCATGACGGAAAGCGTGTCGATTTCAATGTGTGGGTTGGAGGTAGTTTGTTGTTATGGAGGAATGTGAGGAAGAGTTTGTTTTGATTTTCCTTTCCAGGTTCCTCATATTGAAATCTCCAGCAACAAGCACAAGGTGTCTATCATATATGGTCAGCAAGTTTTCCAGTGTCTCTGTGAACGATTCAGTAAAATCTTTCTTCTGGCTCTGCACTGGGTTGATTTAGCAATTTATTAGCAACAGCTGGACAGATTGTTGGTTCAGCCTCAGGCCTTTTAGTCGCATGGCTTGTATCTCTGGTGATATGACGGAAATTTAATTGACAACGAACTTGCAGGCGTGTTTTACCAAGACCGAATGTCCTCGCGACCGGTGCCCAAAGATATTCCTTTTGGTGGCTATTTTTAGAAGCTCATAGTAGCCTGCCATGGGAGTTGTTGTCAGTGCCCAGGTTTCCTGGAGGCAAACTATGTCTCAGATAGGTAGATATTCCTGAACTGACATGTTTCAAGTAATTTTCCTGATCCCAGCTATATTCCAGGAAATTAGTGTCCGTTCTTGTTCTGTGGGCACTCCCATTGGCCCCTCACAAATGACCTGGTATCGAATGATGTTAGGGATACCGCCTTGGTAGCCCGTGCTTCTCAGTAAGTGCAGACTCTTGCTACTACCAGGTGGAGGTCTTCCATTTAGTTCTTTGATTGGCCCGCTGTTTGTATATCCTTTGCCTCCTCTGCTTTTCCCAATAATTTGGGCATAAGCTCCAGAGTTCTTTCTATTTTCATCTCTAGGTTTTGGAGGAATGAAGCTGTAAGATCTTCCGCCTCAATGCTGGCTCTTCTCTGGATGATTTCAGGAGAGGCTGGTCTTTGGGTGGAAATCATACCCTCCAGAGTTAGTTCTTCAAGGTCTGGGTCACTCTGCCAGTGGATTATCTCTTCAATGGTGTGATGGCCGTTTTCTGTGTATTGAGCCTCCCTATGATTCGTTCTCCGATATCTCGTGGACATTCGCTTGCAAAGTGATTGTGTTGGTACTCCCCAAGGGTCTTTGTGAACCCCTGAGTATGCCCGCTTCAGGTGACCCCCACTGTCCGGGGCAAGAGTACAATCTGCGCTATTAAGTGAGTTTGCTGGATGTGTGGGTGATGTCCTTGCTTAGGCCTGCCCCTTGTGGGGACTCTTTTGACTCTTTCTTTCCCTCTCTGTTGGGCTGGCAGACGTTGACACATGCCTGCCTGGTGTTTGAAAGTATTGAGTAATGAGTCCCTGTTTGGGGGGTGGGGCTGCTCCGCAGGGTTCTCTAATGTGAGTGACTGAACAATGCTTCTTGTGATCATTATCTGCGATAGTGGAGGAGTTTTTTTTATTTCAATAGCTGTCTCTGGACTTCCTGCACTCTTCTTTCTGGGCGCCATGTTTTGCTGATGAAGTTGCCTGAGATGGACAATGGAAGCTATCCGGATGTTAATGGTTGAGATTGTGATTGCTGTCACTGTTCCTGTCGCTTGAGAAGGCTCACCTTGGCACTCCTGGGATGAGCTGTCTCCCACCTAGGTCCTCCACCTTCTTCTGCCTACTGTCCTGAGCCCCCCTCTACAAAAGGGTCCTGTCCTGATTACCACCGTGGCCCCCCACTTGTCATATGTCTGTGGGACCGGGGAGGGCCGGAGTCTACGGCTCTACTGTACTTCCCCTCGCTTACTTCTACTTTCCTTTGTGACCGGCAGGTCCCACTGGTCTTGCTGATCTGCTGGTTTTGCGTTCGATTGGGTTGAACAGTACTGGCTGGGTCAGAACGGGGGCTCCACAGGGCTCCACAAGCCGCGCCTAGAGCTTTCTGGGCTGCCTCCGTGAAGGTCCCGTAGCCCACTATCTGTGACGGCATGCTAAGGCCGCTGCGCTCTCCCGCCTCGCCCCTGTCGAGCACGCACTGCTCTGCTCAGAGGCTTCTTCTCGCTTGCCTCTGGCCAGTCCTAAGTTTCGAGTGGGGCACTGCCTTGTAAAGAATGGAAGATGTCGGGGCGTTATGTCGGGGCGTCGGACACCCAGGGGACTCCTGCCTTGCCCTCCGGTCCCGATCTCGAGTTGAGTCGCCTTGCCCAGCCCTCACCCTGTGCTGCACACTACGCTGAAGCCCGTTCCCAGACTCTTGCTGTCCCTTGACCTTACCCTGTTCTCCTTCCTGTGCTCTGAGCTTCGGCAGGCGGGTGGGCGAACAGACAGCAGCGATGAGCCTCTGCAGTGCGGTGAGCTGCACAGCATGTGGCTCCTCCTCCTCCTCTTCCTTCCTGAAACTGTTGCAAATGTACTCTGGACTGGAAGGCCGGGTTAGGCTACATTGGTAGAAAGCACCACAGCTGCGGTTACCTCTCTGAAAGGGTGTTGGCTTGACTTATACTCGGTGCTCCCTTGTGCCTGGACAAAGCTGTACCTCTCTGATGAGATGTGACTAGAGCGAAACACTTGTGTCGGAGGTTGCTTTTATTGATTCCAGGTTGCCTTGGATGGTATATTACCAATCCAAAGCTGTAATACAGTGCCTGGAGTGGTAAAAGGCTTTAGTCATTTTTCAGCTGGCCGTGGATGGCACTGTGCTAATCCTATGCTTAAAACTATGCTAGAAAAACAGACATTTGAGAGATGAGCAGATTCAGTGTCTCGCTGGTGTTGTAGGGTGCTCCTCTATGTAAAGGATCTGCTCTCTGCCTAAAACTTGGGAAGTACCCAGAGTTACTTGAGAAATGTATATATATATATAGAGAGAGAATGAGAGAGTGAGAATGAGAATGAATGAATGAATATTTCGTGAAGATTCGTCAAGTGGTGCCAAAGTTATTGGCAAAACAAAAAACGCTTTTCCTATGTATGATAACATTGCTCCTAGCTCCTAAGAGAGAGATATATATATCCTGTCACTTTAAGGAGTATCATAACAGCAAATTAGACAATTTGAAATACTTTGTCTTAGATACAATCCTTCCTCAAAAACGTGGAGGCAACCGGGAGGCTATGCTTAGGAGACTTGAGACTAGGTACATCCTAGAACTGGATAGCAAAATACCCCAGGGCTTGAACTCGAGTGAGGATTTTTACACATGCCTGTGATCGTTCCCAATTGCTTTTAAATGAGGATTTAAGTATGATCTTATACCCATTTAGCTGCTGCCTGCATGATAAATGTTTTTTAGCTTTCATTTTATTCTTTGCACACTTGCACTTTAGTAAGTCACAGCTGTGACTTCTATAGGTGAATTTTGGCACTGTTTGCACATGCACTTTAGGCAATTTGAGGCATAGAAACGTCTGTAACTAAGGCCCACTTGGGCAGGACTAGGCTTAATTCATTGCATTTATAACCCTTTTTGCACAATGGCATCTACAGACCGGGTTTAATATTCATACACGGTCTGTACATTATTTGGAAATATCTAGTAATCGTTTTAAATATTTTAAATATTTTACTAAGTTGTGCTTTTTTAATGCGTATATTTATGATGATAATATATTTATCTCTGTATATATATGCATTTTGGGACTTTGCAGTGTCTTTTTAAGCTATTTATATACATATTTTTTCTATGTTCATTATGCCAATGCATTTTTTTAAAACTATCACGTGCTAGCACTGTCACTTTAAATATATGAGAGCACTCCACATGCGCGTCATGTGATCAAGGGCACTGTGTTGCTCTAAACGCGTCATGGTGGTGGTGCACGGCGTCCACAAAATAAAGAAAAAACTTGCACCAGTAACGGGCCTGCATTCGTCATCTTTCTGGCAGAAAGCGCTACGTGGCAAAGTAAGCTACATATATATATATATATATATATATATATATATGTATATATATGTATATATGTATATATATGTATGTATATATATGTATATATATGTATAAATGTATATATATGTATATATATGTATATATATATATATATATGTATATGTATGTATATATATATATATATATATGTATATATATGTATATATATATATATATGTATATGTATATATATATTAAGGCGAGCAGATCTAGAGTGTTGCTGGTGTTGAGAGTGCTCTTTACAGGAGCTGCTTTTTCCACCTTAACTTGAGAACTACCCAGAGTTCTCTGCTTCATTTTTGTGTATATTAAGGGTCTCCAACGAGTAGCTCGGGAGCTACTGGTAGCTCGCCAGCACCCTCAAAGTAGCTCTGAGAGGTGAAGACAAGACAAGCCAATCTCATAGAGTGTATACATATTAAAGAAGGCAACACCGCTCATCTCAAAACCCTCAGAGTGAAAGCTAACCAAACCAGTGGTAGCACCTTATAATTACACTCAAACACACACACACAGTGTTGGCTTATGGGTTCAGCTCCATGGCCATCTGTATCCACTCTAAATCCAAGTCACAAGGAAATTGGCCATCTTATAAGCCCTGCTCTATCAGTCGCACCACACATGTGAACAATGCACTATCAAATAAAAATGGTAGCAGTAATCAGTGCTGACTAGCCAAAATGTGGGACTGCAGGGGCAGATTGAAAATGTGCTAGTTGGGAGTATGATCAGCCCAAGAGTTGAGGACAGTAGGGTATGGATCCAGAGGAAAGAAAAATTAAGAGCCTCATCAGCATTTATTTATGTGTGTGTGTGTCTGTCTGACATAGTGTCCCTCCCTAATAAATAGTGTTGTTTTCTGGAAGCCACTCTTAGTGTCAAAGACCGTCAAATTTGCATGCTGGCCCACATCATAAGGGTTTTATCTCTGGCGCAATAGTGTCGGTTCATGGAATAATAGTGGCAATGGCATTAAAATGGTTATCCTTGACTATATTGGGCATTTTTTTGTCAAGTTGTGTCAGACAGGCTGCCATCATTGACATATTAAAAACATGACTGAGCTACTTTTTGCCACCCCTGACTGAAGGATGACTGCTACTGCTCCTCGCATAATAATGGGCATGACTGTTATACGGTGAGCATCCTGGATGTTATGGCATTCAGCCTTGGCCTAATGGTGGCCCTGTTATAATTGTGGCCATTATAGGCATCCTTGGTGTTATGGTAAGCATCCATGACCTATGTTTGTACTACCTGTTATTCAAAGCAGAATCTGTTCTTGTGAGGTATTTTTACATGGTAATATTTGATGAAAATGACAAGCTGATATTTGATGACTTTTTTTATTTTATGAAAACTGATATTTTAATGGTAAACATTGTTTTTTCAGAGCAAGTTTTACTTCTGAAAAATTGTTAACATATGTTGTCACTATTTTAAACTGATAACATTTGCTAGTAGCTCAGCAGGACTTTTCTTGAGCAGAAGTAGCTTCCAATACAGAAAAGGAGGGGAGGGAATGGGATGGGAGGGGAGAGGAGAGAGAGAGAGAGAGAGAGAGGGAGAGAGGAGAGAGAGAGGAGAGAGAAGGAGAGAGAAGGAGAGAGAGAGAGAGGAGAGAGGAAAGAGAGGAGGGAGGAGAGAGAATGAATTTCGTGAAGATTCGTCAAGTGGTGCCAAAGTTATTGGCAAAACAAAAAACGCTTTTCCTATGTATGATAACATTGCTCCTAACTATAACTACCATATGGCTATCACCAGTACGTGATTGAGAGATATATATATCACAGTGTACTTATAGCTAGAACCAAGTTACCATAGGAAATAGATTTTTTTGTTTGCTTTGGAACCTTTTGACAAATCTCCCAAAACTGGTCTAGACTGTGGGCAAACAACTTCAAATAATAGAGCGATCTGATTGGCTGAGGCGGATTTTTATCTTGTTGGCCCCCTTGCTCCCATGAGTCCCGCAGATGCTCAGTGCTCTTGATTGGCTTGCCACAACATGATGAGAGATGTTGTGGCCACCATTGGAGGACTAAGGACGTGGTGCCCTTGTTCTGAAAATGTAAGATAAAAAAATATATATAAGATATAAGGAGCAAGGTAGGGATATGTTAAAAGTGACATTTCACCTAACTATTACATCACTTTAATCTTTAATTTTTCAGTGAATTCCTAAGGTTTAGTTTTAATGTCAAGCGAGATATCATTACCATACCTAACTATCCTGTTACATTAACCTTTGTTTTTTTCAGTAATGTGGTGATTTAGAGCCACTTTAGTAACAAGTGTGAAGGATTTGGAGATGATGACAATACCAAACCCTCTCCCTGTGCAGGACTATTCACGTGCTAGAAAGAGTATCCATGTGGTGCTATTATTTGGGAATGTGGGGGTTCAGGCTGAGTTGAACCTGATCTGCAGCAGGGGAATACAGTCTAGTTCATGTTAAATACCAAACATGGAGGGAGCCCGGGGATGACTAAGTGGATATCGAGTAGGGCGCGTTTAATATTGTTTGGAGATCAGCCAAGCTCCTTGGAATAGGAAATTAGAGTGTGTTGTAGGAGGGGCATTTTACAGAGAAGCTATCGCGGTGGAAGCTAATATGTTATATACATCAAAAAGTGATGCAAGTTCTGTACTACTTGCACCTGATTTCGGTTCAATTTGTGTGGACAAACCTGTGAAAATTAAATACTTTAATGTGAGTACAGTTATCAATTGTTAATTTAGGAGTAAAAGACATAGACTGTAATAGTCTGAGTCAGCGTCCCTGCCAATTTAACCCAACCTTCTCATTACAATAAATTTGTATTCTATATGTGGATCCCCAGATGGTACCACGTTATTTGAGTAAATACATTTTAAAAATATAACACAAATACAATACAACTGAAAATCCTTTGAAAATGAATTTCTAAAAGAGATTTTTTTGTATTTATACTCTACAAACATTTATTTTTTACTCAATCCATTTTTCAATTCAAAAGCTATAATCCCATTAATTTTCTGAACATTAATCACAAAATAGACAAATTTTCCTAAGCCATGTACTGAGCATTATTTACCAGATCGATATATTTTCAAAAGTATCTTTATTATCCACATCAGCAGCCTCTCTATCTAGACAGCCAACCCGTGTTTCGCAGTGTTCCATTCATGCCCGCTTCTCCAGGGCAGTGGTTTCGAACTGTACACTTCTCTTCATTAAGTAACTGTCTCAAGTATCACATTCAAGCTTCCAGCAATCAAGATGCTGCTTTCCATCCACTGATACAGAGTACATAACTATCCTTCACATATTTCAGTTAAACTACTCCATAGGAGATAGTTATTAAATGAAGAGAATTTTACTTTTTAAATCCATGGCCCTAAAGAAGCGGTCGTGAACGGAACCCTGTAAAACACATATGATTGTCTAGGTAGAAAAGCTCTTGATGTGAATAATAATGATATGTATATGTGTTACATTTGGAAAGTTTAACCCTCCCCGAATAATCTGGTACCATTTGTGGATCCACACGTAGAATACAAATTTACTTCAATATCACTGTGGCAGGGGAAAGGTTTACCTCCAGATTCTGAGTCCCCGCTTGCATATTTTAGAACTGACCAGGATTAAAAGTCGTATTCTGTCTTTTATCTACACACCAGCCATCATTTACCTCAATACATCATTAAAGTGGCCTTAATGCTCAAGGACAGTCAACAAGTCTTCTTTCTGTTGAATGAGAACGTCCTACTTCACCAGATGATGAGCCACTGGTCTTGGGACAGTGCACGCTAGAGGTTTTCATTTACCTTGCCTATGCTGCAAGTAGACTTCTAGTGGGAAATTGAAATGCAAAGTATTACTTTATCAGATGGAACATACGTCTCGTGCATTATTCAGTGTTACAAACAGAGCAACGCTTATGAGTCACTTGGGAACGGAAGGACTTTGTGAGCCTTCTAGAGATGTCATTGCGGAATACTAGTTTGATACAGGAAAAGCAAGAAAGCTGAGCATCTCTTTCAGAAATTGTTTATATGTTCATGGAAATTTGTTCCAAAGCATATACATCTGTGTTGGTGCATATAAAAGTCATTCTATCTGAAGCTGCAATAAGTGTATGAGTTAATATTGCGCCCTATACCTGGAGGTTTGAATCCAAATAAATAGGATATATCAATCAATCAATCAAGGAATTGTAAGCGCGCTACTCACCCCTGAGGGTCTCAAGGCGCTGAGGGGGGGTGAGGGGGGGAGGTGGGTGGGTCCGCAGATCTGTTTAGCCGAAGAGCCAGGTCTTGAGGGTCTTCCTGAAGGTGTTCAGGGAGGGGGCGCGTCTGATGTCTGCCGGTAGCTCGTTCCAGGTCTTGGCTGCAATGTGAGAGAAGGATCTTCCGCCTGCTCTGGCTCTGTGGATGCGCTGGGTTTCGGCCAGTGCGAGGTTGGAAGATCGGAGGTTTCTTTTGGGTACGTGGAAGTTGATTCTGTCGTTGAGGTATTTGGGTCCTTTGTTGTGTAGGCATTTGTAGGCGTGAGTGAGGATTTTGAAAGTGACTCTTTTCTCCACGGGGAGCCAGTGGAGACTTCGTAGGTGTTGGCTGATGTGTTCATGTCGGGGGATGCCGAGGACGAGTCTGGCGGCGGTGTTCTGTATTGTCTGGAGTTTGCGGAGTAGGGACTTGTTGATGCCGGCGTAGAGTGCATTTCTATAGTCCAGTCTGCTGGTGATGAGTGCGTGGGTGATTGTCTTCCTTGACTCCGGGGGGATCCACTTGAAGGTCTTGCGGAGGATGCGGAGGGTGTTGAAGCAGCTGGAGGTGACGGCGTTGACCTGTCGGTTCATGGTGAGTGATGAGTCGAGTACGATGCCGAGGTTCTTGGCGTTCTATACACTGTCTGTAGTCTCAGCTTTTACGTATCTGTTAGCCAAGACCTTTTGTTTTTGAAAAAAATACCTACATACACAAAAGGGGTTTTAGCTAGCCAGCCCCCTTCATCTATTGGTGTGTTGCACTGTCTTTCACAATTTGGTTCTGCCCACCAGAGCATAGCAAATGGCAATGGATAAGCCCTCTTAAGCAATTGTTTCTCTCTACTGTGACTGGCTACATTTTTCCTGTGCACAATGTTCACACATCTGCTACAAAGAAGCTCCCTTCAGTGGGCAACCAATGTCCTTACTTGTATTAAAAATCTTTTCTCCTTCTATACACTTTTTATATATATTGTACATGGGCTCTGTAGCTTCCCAGAACCTGCTACTGGGTTTACAACCAAGTTTGCAACCAAGTTGAAGGTCTCAGCAGTAGTTCTTAATGGGGCTCCTAAGTGCTGCATGCATCCCGCTATCACTGTGTCAAAAGCTGCTGCCTAGCCTGTGAGAAGGACCGAAATACGTCCCTGGGTGCTACTAGCACGTGTCATTGCTCTACCACTCGCTCTGGTTTTTGGTGCAAATAATGGTTGTGGATTTCGCAGGGAGTCATGGCCAGTTTGTATGGGATCTGCCTCTTGCACATTGGCTAGGCCAGGGAAACGTGCCGCTGTGGTGCAGATGTGCAGTGAGTCAATTGGACACCCCTTTGATATGGGGTTCCTTAATATTTTGTCTCAGTAGCTACACATGCATTTTCAGAAAAAAAGTCTAAAGACACTTTTTTGTAAACAACTTTGTGACTTCTTATATCTAATTTAATAGTAGTACCTTTCTTACCTGCAGCAGTACAGTGCATAAATTACTTTGTTTAACAGTTCAAAAATATACATTTTTTGTGAGCAGGCGTCTGAAAACTAACTTTTCATATCCATTGTATTCCCTTCCCTCCCCAAAGTACTATTAAAAATAGTATGATCAGAGCAGAAGGGGAAATAAATGCGCTGGTTAAACTGTCTGTCTTCTGGAAATCTGCTTATGTTGTGGAATCAAATCATAGTAAACACTTATTGCACCGTCGCGCTCCAAGAGCTCATGTTGTGTGCTTTAAAGACTCATACAAGCTGTTTTAGAACAATCGCCAAGCGATGGAGTAATCTTTGTTCAGTCTATTATCTTTACGAGCCTCTTCTCCTCCACCAGAAAACAAAAAATGACCTGCTTAGAATAATCCCTTTTATGATGCAATTTATAAGCCGTGATATTTTCAGCGGTTCCTTAGAAACCCACCCGACTAATGGGAGAATTCTCGTCTTGTAAATGGATGATTTACTTCATATACCACATAAAGTGAGCGCATTTGGTGTAGTTAGCTCCAAATGTAGTCTTACAAGAAAGTTAGCATTACCAGAAGGATACCCGGATGAAGGTTAATTCCAATTGTATTCAGACCTGCAGAGAGATAAGATATGCTACTCTGGAAGTGTGAGTGTACGTAGTTTCCACTGGAGTGAGTGGAATTATTTGCTTTGGATTTAAGATTCCTGTGTACTCTGTTAATCATGCATGAGCTGGGTATGTTGTGGTGACTTCATTTAAAGTTTGTTATAGGGCTTGTGATGGCCAGGAACCTAGTTACAGATATCGAAGGACATAGCAAAACAAACCGGACGGTATGAAACATTTACATTCACTAGATAACAGATCGGGTCTCCCTAAACTAGTGGAAATAAAGGCCCTTTACTAAAGGCTGTTATCATGTAGGTAGATTACTGTGTGTAGGTCAGGGAATGGTTGAATCTACAAACAGTCTACCTACAGCAAAGTAGTTATATAATTATTATCCAGCTGTAAATGAATATAATTTACTCAGTCGTCAAATGTCATCCGTGCTTAAGTGTAAGTAATCATAAGTCAAGGCCACTGGAATTGTGCGATTTTGCGGTGTTTTTCACATTATTTTGGATTTGATGGTGTTGCCACATAATCATCTGCTGCATAATCTACAGATTTTAACAAAAAAACCTGTATCTGATAGAGACTTCTAGCTGCCTTACCTTTGAATAATCCCCAGGTGTCAGACTGGATCCGGAATGTTTTTGTGAGTGCAGTAGTTAGCATAGTCTGGCTCCTCGTGGCGTCGTCTGCGCCTGAAGTGACATGCCCAGTGCCTATATAGGCGCCACTCAAACGCGCTGACGTCAGTTCCTTTTATTTCTGCACCAGTCAGCGCAGATCTGAAGAAGAGCTAATCCCAGTCACTTTTTGACTGACCTTTTTTCTACCCTTTAGTCAAAGAGTTTTGAGACTTTTATCTCCTGGTGTGGCAGGGATACTCTGCCAGTAAGTGCAGGCTCTCATGGCCAAGGGAGCTATTGAGAGGGTGCCGGCATCAGAAGTAGGTTGTGGTTGTTATTCCCGCTACTTTCTGGTGCCCAAAAAGGATGGAGGCCTTTGTCCTATCCTAGACTTGCGCCCTGCCCTCTCAGTTTCTTCCTGAATAAGGAGAAATTCAAAATGCTCATGCTCACTCAAGTCTTGTCTGCCCTGGACCCCTGGGAGACTGAATGGTAGTGTTGAGCTTGCAAGACGCATTCTTCCACATTCCAGTCCTACCTACCCACAGACGTTGCCTGCGGGTTCACAGTGGGCCATGAGCACTTTGAGTTTGCCGTGCTCCCATTTGGTCTTACCAGTGCTTCTCGGGTGTTCACCAAGGTGATGGCGGTAGTTGCAGCTCACCTGCAAAGATCAGAGGTTCCAGTCTTCCCCTATCTCGACGATTGGCTGTTGAAGGCAGGCTTGCCTCAGGTGGTGTTCTCCCACCTCCAGACTACGGCGAACCTCATGCACTTGCTGGGGTTCACTATCAGTGTGCCGAAATCTCACCTGATCCCTCCTCATATTCTGCTTTTCATCTGAGCTGTTCCGGACTCTGCAGTTTTTGGCTTATCCTCACGAGCGGCGAGTCCAGGATATTCAGGCTATGATACCGACGTTTCAGCGTCTATCCTGGATTTTAGTGCGACTGACTCTGAGGCTGCTGGGCATCCTTGCATCCTGCTTGTGATGCATGCATGTTAGCATTTGTGGGCTCTGCAGTGGGACCTGAAGTTCCAGTGGGCGCAGCATTAGGTGAATCTCTCCGACATGATCCAGATCTCGGAGGGCACCACAAACGATCTACAGTGGTGGGTGATGAATTGCAATTGGGTCAGTCGCAGACCCCTCTCCTTTCCCCAACCACATCTGACAGTAGTGACAGACACGTCACTCCTTGGCTGGGGCGGCCATCTGGGAGAGGTGGAAATCAGAGGAGTCTGGTCTCTGGAGGATTCCAGACTCCACATCAACTTGTTGGAGCTCCAAGCAATCTGGTTGGCATTGAAAGCCTTTCTACTGTCCATCAAGGACAGGCTAGTGCAGGTGTGCACAGACAACAAAAACGCTATGTGGTACTGCAACAAACAGGGCGGGATGGGGTCATGATCCCTTTGTCAAGAGGCCCTGGGATCTGGACATGGCTGGAACGTCAGGGCATTTCCCGGGTGATTCAACACCTGGCAGATTCTCCGAACATCAGAGCGGACAAACTCAGCTGAAGATACCTTGCGGATCACGAGTGGCATCTCCAGCCGGCAGTGGTGCAAGGCCTATTTCAGCAGTAGGGAGAGCCCCGGTTAGATCTGTTCGCCACAACCTTGAAGGTGCAATATCATCAGTCCTACGCGCTGGAGTGTCCAGAGCGGCTCTCGCTCAGAGACGGTTTTCATCTTGAGTTGGAGCTCTGGCCTCCTGTAAACCTCTCCACCAATACCACTCCTGCCCAGAGCTCTCAAGAAGATCAGGAATGCCTTTGCCCAAGCCACCCTTGTGGCTCTGGACAAGGCTCAAAGAGTCTGGTATGTCGAGCAGTAGGCATACCAGACTCTCCGTCCGTCGGTCCCCCAGTCAGGCTGCTAGTCTGTTGCAGCAGCAGGGGAGGGTTCTCCACCGGAACCTGTCAGCCCTCCGCCTTCATGCATGGAGATTGAGCGGTGACAGTTGACAGCGTTTGACCTTCCACCCAAAGTCTGTAATGTTATTTTGGTAGCTTGGCGTCCCTCCATCAAGGCGGTATATGCTAGCCACTGGAGCAAGTTTGCGGCATGATGTACAGACAAACCTTTGTCTGCACCCCTTTCCCAAGTTCTTCTGTTTATTCCTACCCTGGCCCCGAAGAACTTTACATTCGGCACTTTGAAGGGTTATTTGCCTGCTATCTCAGGTTTTCTGCGGCTGCCAGTTCAGCCCACTCTTTCAAGTCCTCTGTTGCAAATAGGTTCCTTAAAGGTCTTCAACACTTGTGTCCTCCAGCTCACTTCGTTAGGCCTCAATGGGGCCTCAATTTGACTCTTACTTTTCTAATGTGCGCTCCCTTTGAGCTGCTTCATAACTGCCCTTTTTGGCTCCGCACCATCAAGACGGCCTTTCTAGTGGCAATTGCATCTGCCCAGATGGTCAGTGAACTGCAAGCAGTGTCATCTCAGCCTCCGTACATTTCTTTTTAGCCAGACAAACTGGTCCTTCGGTCTCAAGCATCCTTCTGGACTGGCTGGACCCATAAAGAGCATTGTTGTTCTACCATGGCCACATTTAACCATTACGGGTGGACAGTAAACTCTTTGTGGGGTATGTTGGAGTCAAGAAGAGAGAGACCATGCAGAAACGAACCATTTCCGATGGATTGTGCTCTGCATTAAGATCTGCTATGGATTGGCCTAGGTGCAACTCCCAGAAAGCTTGCTTGCTCATTCCACCAGAGCAAAAGCTGCTACCACTGAGTTAGCATGTAGAGTTCCGGTCCTGGACATCTGTCAGGCTGCAAAATGGGCTTCGTTGCACATGTTCACTTAGCACTGCTGCCTGAACAGTCTGGTCCGTCGGAATGGGCACTTTGCCCCTTCGGTCCTGCTGGACTTTCTAGTCTAAATTGGATTTGCAGACCCACCTCGGGAAAGGTATTGCTTGGGTATCTATTCTAAGATAAGGAACCCGCGGCTAGAAGTCTCTATCAGATAAACAAGTTACTTACCTTCGGTAACGCCTCATCTAGTAAGACTCTATTTAGCCACAGATTCCTTACCTACCCATCCATCCTACCCGCTCTGCGAATGGATTTTTAGGTACAGAGCTGTTCCCTTTTCAAGGCACTAGTTTCACACCAGTGGTCAGTGTTCTTCATGGCTCTGTGCTCCTGGCGTGGAAAGCCACGAAAAGAAACCGATGTCAGCGCGCTGCGGTGGTGCCTATATAGGCACTGCGCACGTCACTTCTGGCATGTACACGCCGACGCCACGTAGAGCCGATCGGCGCACAGGGGTACTGCTCACAAAAAACATCCAGATCCAGTCTGATGCCTTAGGATTATTCTAAGGTAAGGAATCTACGGCTAGATAGTCTCTACTATATAAGGTTTTACCGAAGGTAAGAAACTTGTTTTTCTAGCTCAAATGGATCAAAAGATACTAAAATCACAGCGACACGTGGTACCACACAGTAGAAGGCCCTATGCAAAGGTTGACTAGTTACCTTTCCATTGTTTATTACTGTATTTGGATGTGAAACTAGTGCAAATGATGTGAAAACTTTGCCCAGAGAGTGCCAAAATGTGTAAAAATTTCAAAGTAATACTATCAAAAATGTGCCACATTATGTTGCTTACCCTGCTGTATAATTTGATCCTCCTTTGCCACATATTTCCAGTGGCCCTGGCATAAGTACAATAATTTGCTCAGGAACAAGTGCCACACAAGAGTAAACAATAGCGTCCTCTTTAATGTCAAATACATAAATATTTTTCTTTTTGATTTTTTTTGCTAGGAAATGTTCTATTGGATATCAAAATACTGCATGCAATTGGCAAGTTCAAGACTTGTCTCCTAGTTATCATAGACGTTCTGTATGTTGTATGATGACTGATCCATTCTTCTCAATGAACAGTATAGCTGAGACCTCTTTCAAAAGTTACACCCCATGAAACACAATTTCCTGATTCATTTGGAATATTTAGAATTTGTATGAACATATCCAAGCACTGTTCAAATAGTTAGTATTAGGTAAATGATTGAATACTTTGGTGCGACGGATAGAAACAATTGTACTGCAACATTACACCTTTTGTGGGATCTAGACCCATTATTTAGTCACTGGGAAAATGGAAGGTATACTAATTGAAATTATGCTTAGTGGATAGATATTAGAGTTGAGGGACTGCTTTCCTGTGATGGTTTTTGACTATTTGAGTTATAATTATCATGTGTTTCCTTTCTAGGTATCCCCTTCTTGAGTTATATACATTGATTATTTAAATATAAGTGACAAATATAGAATGCCTGTCGGTTAATGCTTTTATTCATTGCAATGCGATAATCAAGTCTACTTGACTGTATTAGATGCACTTCATCTGAGTTAAACTCTGTTCTGAATAATTGTTTTTGAGTTAGGAACACGTTTTCATGGAAATTGACAACTTCATTTCTTGATTATTATTATTATTTGAAGGACATGGTTTCATAAAATGAAAATAAGTAAAATGGCATCAGGGCCTTTTTCTGCTAATTGTTTCTTTTGAAAAATTCAACAGTGACCAGATAATGGTATATAAGCTTAGAACAGAATGGGATGGGTGATAAAGAAAACCGAGACAGGCCATGCAGAACGTTTTCACCTACTTTTGCTCAACGCTAAAAGGTGGGTGCTTATCATCCTGCCTGCCAAAGGAGACAAGAATAGAGCCAATATGATTACATTGAACATTAGCCTCATAGTTCAAAACTGGTCTGAGGGTGTGACCCATCTTTGAAACTCAAATTAGTCCCTTTCTTTGGTGCTCTGATAAGTTTAGTTACCCAAGGAGGTGAGGGTGGGATTGAAAATATTGACATAAATAAACTTTATTCATTAACCAATGTGTTACAATATTTTTGGTAGTTCACCCTCCTAGTAAATGTTGCAGCTACTATTTTGTTTGTTTTTATCATAGTAACTATTCATATTGTGAGCACACGGATAGGATTTTGATTTTAAAATAAATCATTAAGATATATCTACTGTTTCCTAGTGTTCTTGAGTGTGCCTTTCTATCATGAACGAGAGTTTGGGTTCCACTAATCATCCCTGTAGTATTTTAAAGAATTGATTACATGACATGTATCTCACTCAAATACTGCTCAGTGTGTTGCGGGGTGGTTGCAGTCGCAATTGGCCTTCTGTCTCGTATTGACACATTGACAAAGTCCTTAGTACCAGGAGGTCTAGACGGCCTTTTCTAGGGCTGTGTTTTTGAAGATCCAGAAAACCAGGAGAACAGTATGTGTAAATTAAAGATTGGGATTCTTTCAATATTATATGTTAATTTTGAGTGTTTGAAAAAGGGGGCAAGAAGGGAGGACGTTTGTGCATGAATAAATCGGTCACACCTATAAAGGTAAAAGGAAATTCTCTAGTACTGTGTTCCCTAATTTATTTTATCACTAACCTATGTGTGTTACCCAATAAATATAACACATCGGCGCCCTAGTACCTACGGGTGAGGCATGTTTCTGAAGATGTCAGGGAGATACTTTTAGATCACCACTCGTAAGTAGATTGCTCTTCTGTCAGTCAGTAGCGAAGACCCATCATTTGTTGTACCATTTGGCACTTTAATGTATCATTAAGTTATTAACGTTTTCCTTTTACAAATCAGTAATGGAATATCGGCTCTTACGACAAGGTGTTGTTTTGCTACAACTTAATGATTACTGAAGGGGATTCTTTCCCAAGTGCCTAGAGTGAAAAAGCCAATTGAGCAATCATATTGGTTGAGAATCCATTTTCCTTCTTATTGAAATCCTCTGTTTTAAAGAGGAGTGTGTAACAAGCTCCTCTCCAGTTACCCCATGCTCCCGCTTCCGGCCCGGAAAAAACCTACTGTCTAAGAATTAAAAGGAATCTGCCTAGTATCTCTTCAGAGGTTGCTGAAGGACCTCCATTTACTATGTGTTTGAGGCATCTTTCACATTTTATAAAAATTTCATATCACAGAATCACACATGCAAGCAATCAAGTGAATTGAACGCAACAGAATGTGAGGATAAATATTGATTGGACTTTTACATTCAGGATTCATAGGTAGATGCTAAAACAATATGTATGCTGAATTGCTATTAGGTCTCTAGCACCCATAGTAGTTTTTTTTCCAGAACGGATATTTTAAGTCCGTTTTCTTCCTGATGTCTGCAGACAGTTAAAATAAACCAGTGCATTTTATACTTTATTTGAACAAAAGCCTTATCCTGTAAACCTAGTGTATCTCTCCGCTACCTGACTCCACATCTTCCTCATGGTCTCTTGATTGATTTTTTTTTTTTTAGTTTTATATAGCGCAAGCTCGACCCAAAGGTATCAGAGCGCTTTACATGAGCACCAGTTGCGTTACAGACAGGCACATTCATTTTTGTTAGGCACGGGGTGATTAAGTGATTTGCCCAGAATCACAGGATGTTGAGTGTCCCGGCCGAGACTCGGACCCGGTTTCCCAGCTTCGAGGTCGACCGCTCTAGCCATTAGGCCACATCCTCTTCCCATAATTATTTCGCTTCCTCTCCTAGTTCAAAGCTTCAACTGCACTATATAAATACCAAATAGAGTGCAATATGTTGCTGCAACGCATGTCTTTTTGGGAATCCTTTTTTTATATTTTCAGATAATTTGGCTTTTTGGTATACCATACATCCTTTCTCAGGTACAGACTGTGCTTTTCTTAGATGTGCTTTTTTGATAGCATTCATCTATTTGTCTTTTGTCCTTAATTAAAAAGAAGAAAAACTGAATAAAGTCTCCAAGGAACACCCAACTTTCAAAAACCGTGCCTTTAGCAGATCTTTCATGCTAGACAATAAACATCTGAAAGAGACACATTAGTGACAGATTCCTTACCTTAGAATATCCCCAGGCGTCAGCCTGGATCCGGAAAGTTCTTTGCGTAGCAGTACCCCTGCGCGTCGGTAGGCGGCGTCGTGCGGCTCCGCGTCCGTCGTCGTGATCGCCGGGATGACGTCGCGGGCAGTACTTAGACGCCGCCCCTGCGCGCTGACGTCAGTTCTTCTTTTTCCGCGCCAGTAAGCGCAGATCCGGGAAGAGCAGTGCCCTAGTCACTTTTTGACTACCTTTTTTGTGAATTTTTTCACTGTTTTCTTCTACGAGTCTTCACGACTCCTAAGGTGTCGTAGGGATGCCCGGCTTTAAGCCCTGCGAGGTCTGTGCCCGCATGATGTCCATCACGGACCCGCACCTCGAGTGTCTCTTCTGTCTCTGCCGAGACCACGACACGAAGTCGTGCCCTGACTGCCGGAAACTTCATCCGAAGGCTTTGCGAGAGCGGTCTCGAAAGCTGCTAGAGGTCCGGCAGTCGGCTCCGTGCCGCACCAAGCCCCGGTCACGGGAGAGGTCGAGGGGCCGGTCGCGGAGCCCCCATCGTTCGTCGGAATCCAAGTCTTCGCGCTCCTCCGGTAAGTCGAAGCACAAGAAGTCTAAGCGGCGTCATTGCTCTAAGACTTCACCTCGCCGGTCTCGCGACTCGGCTGAGGCCCCTGTCGGTACCGTCCCCGCGGCCCCGGACGTGCCTGTCGAGTCACCCCCGCATTACCCGTCCTTCCCGGGTTCGGGGGCGACTCCGGCCCAAGTACAGGAGTTCCTGTCGGCCATGGCCCGCCTCTTCCGGCCTCAAGGTCCCTCCGGTGCGCCTTCGGGCCCCGCGGGCCCTGATGGGGTTGCTCCGGCGTCGCCGTCGACTCCGGTCCCGGCGTCGCCTGTCCCACCAGCCTTCATCCCGGCCTCGGCTCCGGCCCCGGCCTCGATCCCGGCTCCGGTGGTGCCGCAACCCCCATCGACGCCGGTTGACCTAACCACGCCTCCGCCGATGTCCCCGGTGCCGTTCCTGACGCCGTCCGGGGCTCCGGATGCCGTCGTTCCCCGGCTCTCTCCGGCTCCGGACATGGAGCCGGACCGACGTCGCCCGACGCCGGTTCCGGCGCCGATGAGACCTTGGGTCCCTAATGTCCCTCCTCCTCCATATTATGAACCTGAGGAGGACCAGGAGAGCTGAGAGGGGTCTGAGGACCCTCTCACACAACAGTGCGAGTTTGACCCGGACTGGGTTGAGGAACTTGGGGATGCCAGTGGTCTAGACACCTCCCCTGACTCTGGCATGCTGTCTCCTCCCATGGCTACGGAGGAGGGGGCTAATTTTGCAACGGTGTTGCGTAGAGCGGCTGGAGCCTTGAATCTCCAGTTGCCTACTGTGGCCGTCAGGACTAACCTCCTGACAGAAGTGCTTCAGCCGGCGGCCTCCTCTTCGGAGACTGTGCTGCCGTTCAATGATGCACTCACTGACGTTCTTTTGGGTGCCTGGTCCAAGCCCACCACAGGGGCTCCTGTGGATAGGAACGTGGCCCGACGCCATCGCCCTGCTCCGGGCGACCCCCTGTTTCTCTCCCAACACCCCACCCCTGAGAGCTTGTTTGTCCAAACCTCTGCCTCCCAAACCGCCTTCCCTACCGCCCCTCCGGATAGGGAATCCAAGCGCCTGGACCACTTTGGGAAGAAGGCTTTCTCTTCCTCCAGTGCTGGCTTGCGGTCCGTCAACACCGCTTGCCTCTTGGGCCGATATACCCACTCCCTGTGGGATTCGGTGGCGACTGTTTTGCCGCAGTGTTCTGAGGAGGTCCAGACACTGCTTACCCGCGCCATTGCGGAAGGGCGAGATGCGGCTAAATACACCATACGTTGTGGCCTTGATACAGCCGACTCGCTGGGCAGATCGCTTGCAACGACGGTGGCGCTGCGTCGCCACGCCTGGCTGAGGACCACTGGTTTTTCGGGTGATGTCCAGAATACGCTCATGGACATGCCCTTTGATGGAGTCGGTCTTTTTGGATCAAAAGCAGACCATGCGCTGGAGCGTTTCAAGGACTCGCGGGCTACTGCCAAGTCCCTGGGCCTTGCTGTTGTGCGCCCTCAGCTAACATCTGCTTTTCGCCCCTTTCGTGGCCAAGGGAGGGGCGCCCAGTCACGTCAGCAGCCCGGCCCACGGCCCGCGCAGCAAGCGCCTTCGCGTGGCCGAGGACGTGGATACCGCCGTGGCGGTTCGGGCAACCAGCGTGCGGGTCAGGCCACCACCTCCAACCCGTCCGCGGCCTCCAAGCCCTCCTAGTCCCTCCTTTCAGGTGCACAGCACGCCAGTAGGGGGCAGGGTCCGCCATCACCTTCACCACTGGCGTCCCGTCACCTCGGACAGGTGGGTCTTGGACATTGTCCGAAGGGGCTACTCCCTCCCCTTCGAGACCACCCCCCAGCCATGCCACCTCAATTCCACCGCATGTCAGGGGATCACTTGGTGCTTCTGCAGAAGGAAGTCACGGCCCTCTTGGCCAAGAGGGCCATCGAGCATGTTCCGACCCCAGAAGTAGGACGTGGTTGCTACTCCCACTACTTTCTGGTGCCCAAAAGGACAAGGAGGACATGCGTCCTATCTTGGACCTCCGGAACGTCAATCGCTTCCTCCGGAAGGAGAAGTTCAAGATGCTCACCCTAGCTCAGGTCTTGACTGCCCTCGACCCTGGAGACTGGTTGGTAGCGTTGGACTTGCAGGACGCTTATTTCCACATCCCCGTCCTGCCGGCCCACCGGCGTTACCTACGGTTCAAGGTAGGCCTCGAGCATTTTCAGTTCACCGTGCTCCCCTTTGGCCTTACCAGTGCCCCTCGGGTGTTCACGAAAGTGATGGCGGTGGTCGCAGCTCATCTGCGCCGAGCTGGGGTTTCAGTCTTCCCCTACCTCGACGACTGGCTGCTGAAGGCGGGCTCGTCCCAGGCAGTCGTCTCCCACCTCCAGACTACGGCCGAACTCCTGCACTCGCTGGGGTTCTCCATCAATGTGCCGAAGTCACATCTGATTCCTTCTCCACAGCTCCTTTTCATCGGAGCAGTTCTGGACATGACGCAGTTTCGGGCCTATCCTCCCGAACGGCGAGTCCGGGATATTCAGGCTATGATTCCGATCTTTCAGCCTTTATCCTGGGTTTCGGTACGGATGACCCTGAGGCTGCTGGGCCTCATGGCCTCCTGCATCCTGCTGGTCAATCATGCCAGATGGCATATGCGGGCTCTGCAGTGGGACCTGAAGTTCCAGTGGGCGCAGCACCGGGGCAACCTGTCCGATCACGTCCAGATCTCGGAGGGGACTGCAAAACAGTTGCAGTGGTGGCTCACGGACCGGCAATGGGTCATGGGCAGATCCCTCTCCCTTCCCCAGCCAGAGCACACAGTTGTGACGGACGCGTCCCTTCTGGGATGGGGCGGTCACATGGGAGAGGTGGAGATCAGAGGCCTCTGGTCTCCGGCGGAGTCCCGGCTCCATATCAACCTTCTGGAGCTCCGGGCGATCCGACTTGCACTCAAGGCATTCCTTCCCTCTGTCAAAGGGAAGGTTGTGCAGGTGTTCACAGACAACACCACCGCCATGTGGTACTGCAACAAACAGGGCGGGGTGGGGTCGTGGACCCTCTGTCAGGAGGCTCTGCGCCTCTGGACATGGCTGGAACATCAGGGCATGTTCCTGATGGTTCAACACTTGGCAGGTTCCCTGAACGCCAGGGCGGACGAACTCAGCCGCAGGTGCATGATGGATCACGAATGGCGTCTTCACTCGAAAGTGGCGCAAGGACTCTTTCTACAATGGGGAGAGCCTTGGTTAGATCTATTCGCCACCGAAGAGAACGCGCAATGTCATCAGTTCTGCGCGTTGGAATTTCCAAGGCGGCACTCGCTCGGCGACGCTTTCGTCGCGAGTGGAGTTGCGGTCTGTTGTACGCCTTTCCGCCTATACCACTTCTACCCAGAGTGTTGAAGAAGATTCGGCACGACCGGGCCCAAGTCATCCTTGTGGCTCCGGACTGGGCTCGAAGAGTTTGGTATCCCGAGCTACTCAGTATGAGCGTAGATCCCCCGATCCGTCTGCCTCTTCGGGAGGATCTTCTGTCGCAGCAGCAGGGGACAGTCCTCCACCCGAACCTTTCCAGCCTCCACCTGCTTGCATGGAGATTGAGCGGCGGCAGTTGATTCCTTTCGACTTGCCTCCCGAAGTTTGTGATGTGATTCTGGCAGCCAGGCGTCCCTCCACTAAGGTGGTATACGCCTGCAGGTGGAACAAATTTGTGGCATGGTGCACAGCAAAGGCTGTGAACCCCCTTTCTGCCCCTCTTTCTGAGGTCCTTCTGTTCCTTCTTTCTCTGGCCCAACAGGGTTCTGCCCTGGGTACCATCAAGGGTTATCTCTGTGCTATCTCGGCCTTCCTCAGGCTCCCTGATCAGCCCTCCCTTTTCAAGTCCCCTGTTGTTAACAGGTTCTTAAAAGGCATTACACACCTCTTCCCTCCTGTTCCGTTTGTGATGCCTCAGTGGGACTTGAACTTGGTTCTTACCTTTTTAATGTGCGCTCCCTTTGAGCCTCTACATAACTGTCCTCTTCGTCTTCTGACTCTGAAGACAGCCTTTCTGGTGGCCATCACCTCCGCTCGGCGGGTGAGTGAGCTCCAGGCTCTATCATGCAAACCTCCCTTTCTGTCTGTCCATCCAGACAAGGTTGTTCTTAGGACGCGTCCGTCCTTCTTGCCAAAGGTGGTTACTGCCTTCCACATTGGGCAGACCATCACTTTGCCTACCTTCTTTCCGCCTCCGCATCCTTCCAGAGAGGAAGAGAGGCTCCACCGTCTGGACCCAAAACGTGCGCTCTCCTTCTATATCGACCGCACAAAACACTTCCGGGTGGATGACCAGCTCTTTGTTGGCTACGTGGGCGCCAAAAAAGGTCGGGCGGTGCACAAACGAACCATCTCCCGCTGGGTTACCTTGTGCATCAAGGCCTGCTATTCTTTGGCTAAGAAGGAGCCTCCTGTTGGGCTGCGTGCCCATTCCACCAGGGCAACGGCTGCTACCACGGCTTTGGGCCGCGGTGTTCCGCTGCAGGTTATCTGTCAGGCAGCTACGTGGGCCTCGCTGCACACATTTACAAAGCATTACTGCCTTGACAGTCGGGTCCGGAGGGACGGCTTCTTTGGCTGTTCTGTCCTCCGGGACTTCCTTGTCTGATCTTTGTTCGCAGACCCACCACCGGGGTTGGTATTGCTGGGGTATCTATTCTAAGGTAAGGAATCTGTCACTAACGTGTCTCTTTCAGATGCACAAGTTACTAACTTGTGTAACAATATATCTGTAAGAGACAGTAGTTAGTGACAGATTCCTTACCGTCCCACCCATCCTCCCCGTTCTGCTAACTGATTTCTAGGGTTAAGGACATCCCTTTCAGGGCCCTAGTATTTTTCAGACACCTAGGTCAGCTTCTTGCATGGCTCTGCATTCCTGGCGCGGAAAGTCGTGTACAGAACTGACGTCAGTGCGCAGGGGCGGCGTCTAAGTACTGCCCGCGACGTCATCCCGGCGATCACGACGCCGACGACGGACGCGGAGCCGCACGACGCCGCCTACCGACACGCAGGGGTACTGCTACGCAAAAAACTTTCCGGATCCAGCCTGACGCCTGGGGATATTCTAAGGTAAGGAATCTGTCACTAACTACTGTCTCTTACAGATATATCGTTACACAAGTTAGTAACTTGTGCTTTTCTCCCAAGGGCCCAAATGATGTTTTAAAGAATGTAATGTTGGAAGTTGAGGATTGACAAGAAACCTACTAGACAAATTCTGAAATTGAGACACTCTCATGTATTTTTCTATTCAAAGGATGGGAAAACTCTTTAAAACCATCTTCTCTCCTAGTTCTTCTTGCAGAGCCATTGCGTCAACAATGCTGCTCCAAGTGCTGACAATACTTGTTTGCCTTCTAGTTGTTCCACATGACTCCATCAAAGTCTATATCATGTACTTTTGCTTCAGTTTTGGAGTGGAGAGTTCAGTCACTGCCCAGCTTCTCCAAGCCTGTTAAGCCCTCGGTGACAAAGGACGCTCTGCACATGGAAAGATTGGTAGTGAACATCATTAAGATGTGAGAGTGATTATTTCAACTAATGCATCTGTAGTATTATACTAATTAACAGAACTGTTACATAGGGGCTGATTGCAATGGCGGCCGATCGGATTCCCTGCCACTATTACGGAGGTCAGGAGACCACCGACAAGCATGCGGGCGGTACGACCTCAATATTGTGATGCAACCGCCAGACTGGCGGTTAGAAACACGGCGGGGGCATGTTGCGGCCATGGGAAAGGGCCACAGCGCATGCTGATGCCGTGCAGCACCTCCTGCACGTCTGTGCACCGTTTACTATGTTGTGCATGGCACAGGGTGCACAGAGGTGAGTGGAGGCACTACAAGTGCCCCCAAGGCCACTTTTCAGTGGGCCACGATGGACGGGGGCCCTGTTTGGGGGCCCACATATCCCTTTCCGACATTCTTTTCATGGTGGGATTCCCACCATGAAAAGGCTGTTGGAAAGGGATATTGTAATCCCAACGGCGGTGCCTGCCTCAGCACCGCCACCATTCAGGGACACTGCTCCGACCGCTGCCCCGTCGGGATCTATGATCCTGGTGGAGCCGGCGGTCTTGCGTCCGAAAGCTTAGTGTCCGAACCCCAGTAGCCGAATACGGCAGTCGGACTGCCACCGACAGCCTGTCGGCGGTCTGACCACCACTATCGTAATGATGCCCATAGTGTTGTTGGTTTTCACGGGCTTTCGCTTTGGGACAGGCAAAATTTACTTGAATTTCTAGTCTCTCTGACAGCACTCGGTGCAGATGTATACCTGCAGAGATTGCCTCACCCACAGGGTAGCATTTAATATATAGGGAACATCTTTGGTTTTGAACTAGCACCTAACTTGGCCTAAAGGTGGGCAGCCAGTATGCCTATTCTGCGTTTTTGCTGGTAATTGTCATAGAATGTTTATTTGTAGCCATCAGTTTGGCGATAAAATGCCCCAGCCAATCACTACCAAGACACTAGCAAGATTTCCAGTCAGATTTGGTAGAGACTCTCCAGTTAAGTCTAAGTAAAGCCTGCCTAGTTGATAATCTGTTTTTTACACCAGAACATATTTAAAGTCGTTTAAGAGTGTGTTTTCCAACCAGCAAATGGAGCAACCAGATCAACCTGCTTGATGGTTAGGGCAGTAGAAGATGTGAACTCTCTCAGGTCTGAATAATGACATCTAATATTTTTCCAACCTTAGATGAAATGGGAGCTTTGATTCTTCTCAACTGAATTCTTCGAAACTAACTGTATCATTTACAAAGTCATCATGATCAGCACCCCTGTTGATCTTGCAGACAAGCTCTCCATCTCTGGTGGCTTTCAGCAAACCAGCAGCCAGACCATCATTAGACTGAAGACTAAGAAGTGTAAAAAAGAAAAAGGCAGCAGGCTTTTTCCATCTATGCACCCAGGATATGGAACAACATCCCCACATCCATAAGAACTGCCCAGACTCTGCTCTGGGTATAGAAACGAGTTGAGGACACACTTTTAGAATGCAGTAACAGTCCAGTAACCAGCTTCCTCTCTTATCACTGGACTGTTTGCTTACCTTTGATCCTGGGCAGCACTCCACTGCCTTTCTGGCCAGGTTTGCGCTATACAAATACTACTTACATACCATCACATTATGTATGTGGTTCGGTTGTCAAACTCACAAGGAGCATAGAATGTTAGCCCAGTGGCGTCACTAGGGGTGCGGGGGTGCGGACCGCACCGGGTGACACCATCACATGGGGTGACACCGTGAGCCTCTGCTTTAAAGCAGAGGCTCACGGTGTCACCCCATGTGATGGTTTCACCCGCCCCGGTGCGGTCCGCACCCCCGGACTCGGGAGTTACCGCACTGGGTGACACCAACCCTAGTGACGCCCATGTTCTTAAAGTAGAAGAGCCCTCAGGGGAAGTGTAAAAGCATGCAGAAGAAGCAGTGCTAGAACCTGTAAATAAACTCTGCAAGCAGCTCATCTTTGCATGTGCTACAACATAGAGAAGGTGATACTGTGTGCATATAATAGTATTCCATTTGCAAACTGCAGTTCAGAATGGCGAGTGTGCAGGAAAAGGCTAATTGCAATGACCTTATGTGGAGAACAAAATCAACGTTGTTGCTAAGTGTTCTTGACCGTTTTCACAAGATCTAACACAACTCACCCAGAAGACACATTTCCATACATTTCTCTCTTCAGAAAAATGGCATTTTCCCTGTGCTCATTGTGGACATCAACTCGGAGTTTCATCCTTAACAACAAAGTACACACAGGCTCACACATAAAAGCAATGGCGAAGAGTTCTTACTATTACTTCCAACTGTCAAACCTTTTCTCCTGAAGGATTATCACAAGCAGGCTGTGCAGGCACTTGTTAGATTCGTTGTAGACCATTGCCTCCTCACAGGTCTCCCTGCCGTCCATGTAACCCTATTGAAGGCAGTCCTGTGTGCTGGAGAAAGACTCATCTCAGACACAAAGAAACTTGAATCCTTAATAAATGCACTAAATTCCCTTGCATGGCTTTAAGACCACATCTATAATATATTACACCCAAAAATTGAACAACCCCATACACCTAGAAAACAAACTGATCATCTCAGGAGAACAAAAGTCGTGCACAGCAGATCATAGTTATGTCTTGAAGCACACTGTATGAAAAAAAGATCCAACATGTCTTGATCTTTCTCCAGTCATGAGTTGAAATTATGGAATGACATTACAAGTGATTTTCAAAGTGATCCTGACCTTCTGAAGTGGTTTGTCCATACATGTGAAGCACTCTAACATCTGAATCCACACTGTAGAAATAAAATTAAAAGAAAATGAACTAGAGCACACAAGACTTTTCCTTAGGGGTTGTTTTACCGATGCTGCGAAAGCTACCTCACAGTTAGTTCACGAACAGGAATAATCCATGAAGAGGCTTTAATGATTGAGGATACTGGTATTTAGTTGGAGATATATTGATGAATTGTTTTATGTTGTAAATAAATCCTTTTGGCCACTATGTAACTGTGTAAATATAATGTTATCCTGAAAACATGTTAGTTTATTTTGTTAGACTGTATCCAGTCAACATGTTTCAAACGTACAGTTTGTTTTTAAGTCTTGAGTTATTTTATGAAGATAATAAAATCTTGCACCACTTGAATGATTCCAACATGATCTTGCATCATAGCCACTTTAATTTTATATAACCATATTGTAGATGTATTATCAAAATGACAGAATTTCTAATATAGAGTGGAGAGAATTTCAACAGTCTGACCACACTACTAGCTCCTTCAACAAAGTGTGATACCCCGAATGTGATATGTAAGCACAGAAAAGGACCTTTGCTTGTTGTGCTATAGGGCCCATGCTGCACCTCACCGATGATGCCCAACAAGACTGAAAGCTGTTTTCGGTTGCTTGGATTATCATTCAGAGAAGATGTAGCGTGGCACTTCATGCTGAGCTGTTCCTTTTGGAGCTGGGCCAAGACCGATTTACATATGGTTGCTTCCTCTCTGGAGTAGCACAATGGGTAAAGAAACGATGGACTGGAATGTGGTCCCAGGTTCAATGGCTGAAACTTTTGCAAGTATTTTATCACCAATCATTAATTGCAAAATGATTTTTTCCATTAACCTCTGTGAGCAGAATTACTTGAGGCGTAGGAGGAAAAGTATTTTTATCAGAGAACAACTAAACCCATTTCTTGAAGAGCAGCTAACCAGAATTGATTTCCTGCAATCAGAAGTGCAGCAGAGGTGGGTTTTATGTGTCGATAAGGGCCCTTCTAATCCCATCTATGTGGGTGCTGGTATCTCTCTCCAACAAAATATAAAGATTCCTTCTTATTAGCAGATCTTTTAAATGGGGCAACAGGGATATAAGCTATGATTCCAGTGTTGCCCAGATAGTTGACCCTCAGAATGCAACTTTTAATCCCCCTGTTAGAACAAGTGATTGATATTGGTCTCAAGAGCATTGGCAAAGGTTCGTTTTGGACTGCAAGAAGCAGAGCTCTATTGGCACCTAGTAGAAATGGAGTGTGAACTTAAGATCCACTCTTTTAAGGTTCCTGACATTAGAATAAATCCAAGTGATCACAACCACTTTGGCTCACATGACTCCCACAGATAAGTTGTGTCTTTATTTATGACTTTTTAAGCCTTTTTATCCAAAAACCTATCGGGAAGTTACTGATTAACACATCCCTCAGTGCCATTTCAGAGACAATTCACAAGTCTTTAGTTTGTTGTAAGCACTGTTCGTACATATATTTCCCATAATGTCTAAGATCAGCAGTAGTCGTGTTCTTAAAGTGATACCAGTGACCCGCGATATTCTAAAAAGAAATAAGACTTTTCCATATGTGAAATCTCTGACTCACTAATATAAGCACTAATGGCTCCACCCTTAGCCCAAATTTAAATCCATATTTAGAAAATGTTATTTGTGTGTAATGAAACGATGAAGGTTTATGAAAGATTGCAGGTGCGATATATTGACTTTTTTGAGAAGATAGGTTATTTGTATGCATAGCCCATGTTTGTGATTTACTGTTGTTTTAAAAAGAATATCAAACTACGATCAATGTTTGTTTTCTAGAACAATTGACGTGGAAAGATGCCACAAGTGTTATTTACACATATAAAATCGGTATATTCTGAAGTTTCCAAAATCCTATATTTTAAAGAAATGTATATCATCTCTTTTGTTGCAGGTGCTTAACTGTTCATATTTAAATTGCATTTACTTTTGTTTTTCAGCTACAAAAACAAGTGCAAGGGAAGGGGCAGAGATTTTCTGCATTATCCAAATCAGTGGTCTCCAACTTTTTAGTTATAAGAGCTACTTATGTTCAATAAAAATCCTCCTGGCCTACTAATTTTATTAGAAATGTAATAGTAATCACATAAGACAAGGGTACATTAGTTGCCACCGTATGTAAGATTACCAGCAGTGAGCACCTCAGTGCATCAGGCATGGTTGCCAGCAGTAATGTAAAAAATGCATTGTCAACGTGGACTGCCTCTCTTTGAGTAATACAGCTCAGCCATAGCTGCAATGTCACTAGCACCAACGGGCATATTTATGGGAATGGTCATGCAGGGCAGCGCAGCACACAGGGAAAGGGTAGGAATACGCCATATTTATCTAATACGGTGCATTCTTCTCCTTTTCCCCTGTGCTGGTGCTGTTTCAGCAGCCTTGCGCCAACGCAGGCATCCTTGCACCATGGTGCAAGGGTGCCTGTCTTGTGGGCAGGATTGTTTATGTGCAGAAAGGGACACCTTACTGCACAAAAGCAATCCAAAGAGGTGTTTTTCTCTTTCTATGACACATAGATAGAGGAAAAAAACTAGGAAAAATAAGATATTTCTCCTTGTTACGCCTCCCCTGGGGAAGTGTAAGATTTTGATGCATTCCCAAAACCTTGGGAGGTGCTTGGGAACACCCACCGCAATGCTGATGGACTTCCTCCCTTGCGCAGAGTAAGGCAACACAGCAATTTGCGCTGTGTTACATCACTCCATATTTGTGAAGCCATTCAAAGCCATGCAAAGTGACTTTGCGTGGTTTCATAAATATGTTTTGGGGGTTTGTCGTGCATGTACCGCTTTGCGAGGTGCAAGCATGACTCGATGCCCTTGTAAATATGCCCCCAAGTTAATAATATTATGAATTAGTGCTCCCAACACCGTTTTGATTTTTATAAATTAAGTGTCCGCTTTAAATATATATTGGAAATTCAACCATTTTCCTTCAAACATCAACTTTACTAGTTCTGAATACACACACATTTTCATCTCGAATACAAACTTTTCAGTTTTAGTATACATACATTAATTCAACCAAGCAAAAGCTTCTCATTTAGTTCACTCAGCTGCACAAAGGAGAGCTCCTTACAGGTAGCTGCAGAACTACAAGTAGCTCACGAGCTACTCGTTGGCGAAGCCTGCTGTAGGAGGAACGATCAAACATTTCCTCCAAAGATTGCAGGACATCCCTTTGGATGCGTGGGGCCTTTAACTTGTCAAGCGGGACTACACCCTCCCTTCTATTTCTACCCTGCCGCCCCTTCCATCCCCATCAGCAAAGCTGATGGAGCAATGCAAGTTTGTTTTGCAACAAAAGGTGCAGGCCCTTTTGTCCAAAAGGACTATAGAGAAGGTTCCAGCCTCGGACGTAGGAACTCGGTGTTACTCTTGTGACTTCCTTGTGCTGAAGAAGGACTGAGGCCTTTGTCCTATTTTAGATCTCTGACCTCTCAATGCCATCCTGCAGAAGGAGAAATTCCATATTCTCACCTTGGCCCAGGATTGATCTACCCTGAATCCCAGGTACTGGATTGTAGTATTAGACCTGCAGGACGCATATTTTCATATTGCCACCCTGCGGGCCAATAGGTGTTACCTACAGTTCACAGTGGGCCAGGTGTATTTTCATTTTGCAGTGCTTCCATTTGGCCTTATCAGTGGCTCTTGGGTGTTCAAGATAGTGATGGTGGTGGTCGCAGCGCTTTTTAGTGGGTCAGGTGTACCAGTCTTCCTGTACCTCGATGACTGGCTGTTGGAGGCGGGTGCACCCTGCGGCAGTCGTAGAACATCTCCAGACGACAGCAAACCTCCTAACATTATTTGGGTTCAGTATCAACATGCAGAAGTCATACCTGATTCCTTCGCAGATGCTCCTGTTCAGCAGAGCTATCCTGGATTTGGTGCAGTTTTGTGCCCTGCCCCCGGAGTGGGGAGTCCAGAGCATTTGGGTTATGATCCTGATATTTCAGCCTCTGTCCTGGATCTTTGTGATGGTGATGTTGAGGCTGCTGGCCCTATTGGTCTCCTGCAGCGTGCTTCTCAACAACGTTAGATGCCACATGTGGGCTACGCAGCGGGACCTGAAGTCCCAGTGGATACAGCACCAGGGTGAATCTATTGATCTGCATTCAGGTTTCAGAGGAGACTGCAAAATGTGTATAGTGTTGGCTGCTAGACCGCGATTGGGCCAGTGGCAGACTCCTCTCTTTACCCTACCCGTGACAGTTGTGACGGATGCATTACTACTGGTTTGGGGAGGCTATGTGGGAAAGGTGGGTATCAGAGGACCCTGGACTTTGGAGGAAACCCACCTCATATCAATTTGTTGGAGATGCACGGCTATCTGCTTGGTATTGAAGGCCTTCCTACCATCAAAGGGAGGCCACTACAGGTTCTCATTGACCATACTTCCGCCATGTGGTACTGCATCAAGCAGGGTGGAGAGGGGTTTTGGAGCCAGGAGGCTCTGTATCTCTCGAAGTGACTGACTCGCCTGGGCATTCTCTGGTTATGAACCATCTGGCAGGATCTCTAAATGCCAGGGCATGCAAACTCTGTTGCTGGCGCCTAGTGGATTAGAATGACAGTTAAACCCAGAGGTGGCACAGGGAGTTTTCCAGTAATGAGGAGAACCCTGGCTCGATCTTTTTGCTACTGCCAAGAACGTGCGGTGTCAGCATTTTTGCGCGCTAGTATTGGGTTTTATCTTGAACACGTGTTCTGCCTATAAGGGAACTCTGGACTATTGTATACCTTCTGGTCTCTACCTATCTTGGATCGCGTTCTAAAGAAGATCAAGATTGACAAGGCCCAAGTCATCCTAGTGGGATGGTAACGTGTCTAGAACGTCTGGGCATAAGCATATTTCCTCTGATTAAGCTGCCATTTCGGGAGGATCTACAGCGACAGGGCCTCTGCACCTCCATGCCTGGAGATTGAGCAGTGGCAGTTAGCCTCCTTCGATCTTCCTCCTGAAGTTCATCCACAGTTTCAACGGCGGACTCCTAGCTCTGCACCTCACGCTAGTTCCAACAAATCCGGTTACTCCGGACGAGACTGACGGAAGCTGCCAGCCATCACTGGACCCTTATCAAGTGGAACCAAATATTGAGCAAAATATAAATTGAATAAACCGAATAAATGGATTAAGACAGACAAGACACGACGCTAAAATAGATCTCTAAGTGACCACAATATATATGAACCACCAAGAGAAAACTGTGAGCTAGTCGGAAACTAGGAAGACCCAAAGATATAGACTGAGAGCATTATACTAAGGAAGAATAAAGAACTGTTGAAGTCACATGGTATCTATTTACAGTCTGAAGTTAAAACAGTGTTTTTTCTTTTTTCAGCCCTGATGAAGTTCCCCGTGAGGGAATGAAATGCGTTGGCTGAGCGTTGCTTACTATTGAACTTTCATATAAAATTACAATTTGAAATAAAGGATTGTTTTGATATTACATTAAGCCTACTGGACTTCATTGCCTGGCGCACCCCCACTTGTAGTATTCTTCCTCCTGAAGTTATTGATGTTACTCTGCCAGCCAGGTGCCCATCTACAAAATCATTGTACACCGGTCCCTGACAATGTTTTGTGGCTCGGTGCGGCATTCATCAGATTGATCCACTATAAGCCAATCTGTCTAAAGTGTTGTTTTATGAGGGTGCTGAATCAGACTTCTTTGCTTAAACTGCCAGTTGTGATGAGATTTCTTAAAGATTTACACCTCATGTTTCCACCAAAGCCCTTTCTGATGCCACAATGGGACTTATATTTGGTTCTCACATTTCTAATGTGTACCCTATTTAAGCCAATACACAGTTGTCCTCTGTGTCTCTTAAGCCTGAAAACAGTCTTTCTGGCCGCAATAATGGCCGTTCGTTGCATGAGTGAGCTGCAGGCACTATCAGACTTAGACAACATTTTATCCAGACAAACTGGTGCTGAGAACTCAAGCTGCACTTCTGCTGAACGTAATAACACCTTTCCATGCAGGGAAGACTATCACCCCACTGCCATCTTTTGCCGTACCTCACCCCTAGAAAGAGGAGGAAAGACTCCATCATTTAGACATTAAGAGAGCCCTCAGTTTCTACATTGATCATACCAGGGGCCACCAGGTGGACAAATCAATGCTCTGTGGGATTCTCTGGTGCAAAAAGAGCATGGCAGTGCAGAAAAGAACCATCTGTGAGTGGATAATCCTCTGCATAAAAATCTGTGCCACACCACCTGAAGGATTAAGAGCTCATTCCACTCAAGTCAAAGCTGCTACTACTTGTTAGTACGCCAAGTGCCTGTCCTGGATATCTGTCAGGCTGACAGTGCCGGTCCTGGATATCTGATGGGCATCTGTGCACAATTCACGAAGCACTATTGCCTTGACAGTCAGGTCTGACTAGATGGGCATTTCACCTGTTTGGTTCCACAGGACTTCTTGATCTGAGCCTTTCCACAGACCCTCCTCCTTGTGAGGCACTGCTTTGGTGAGCTATTCACAAGTTGAGGAAGCTGCAGTTACAAGTATCCGTCAGAACAATGTTATTTACCTTCAGTGGAACTCTTTCTGGTGGCTACTCTACCCGCATATTCCTCTATAACCCTGTCACCCCCGTTCTGGGGAATGTGCTTTTTTCCCCCATCTAAAAAGGTCACAAACTAGAGATATGTACATTAGTCAGGCTACTTTGCCAATGGGATCTGCGTCTGAGGGTACGTACAAGCCTTCAAAAACAACTGATGTCAGCGCCTTGGTGGCGATTATATGCGGACCCACTTGTCACTTCTGGATCATAACGACATTGGTGCTAGGCCGCATGATGCCACCTAGAGGCAAGCAGGAGTACTGCTTTTGAGATTCTGGATCCAGTCTGATGCCAGGTGTTATATTAACAAAGTGAGAAATATGCATTTCGATAGAGTAGCCACCAGAAAGAGCATCAGCATAGGTAAGTAAACTCGTTCAGCAGGGATATGTGATTGTGTTCAAGCCCTATTTGGCCAACTATGACAACATAAGGAAAGTGAAACCCTGGGGCTAAAGACCACACAGAGTGGACGCAATGAACCAGGGAAACATCATGCCCCAGAAGCATTGTGGCAGAACTGCCATCCTACCCACAAAAATGGGAAATCCTAAAGAAATGGAGGAAGATTTTGTCTGACCTTTTTAGAGAAGATAGACTGATCTTTCTATAGGATATGTCTCAATCTAAACTAGTGAATATAAAACTACTCTAAGCATTTATGTCGATTCTTTAAAAAAAAACAAAAAAAAAAACATGGATAGGGTTTTGGTGACCTTCATGCGATGCGAAGTACAATTCCAAGTTGGAGATAGGAAATAACACGTCCAGTCATTACAGGAAAGCCTCGTTGTGCTATATATGCCATTGCTGAGCGAGAACACTTGTTTGACAGGCAGTCAACAGGATTTGTAAAATAAGCAAAGGCATGTAACACCTGCTTTATCAAGTGAATGGAAAGAGTGTGATGCTACTATGGCAGTCTTATTATTGATATTAAAAGTAAAAAATCCCCACGGTAAGTCCAAATTCATCTCCTTCAGAAAACCGCTATTTTCATGCATTTATTTTGAGTTTTCTATTGCATGGGCCAGATGCCTATTGTCCTGCAGGAACTTCTGGAAAGAGATTGCGATCCTGAGCGTGCCTCCTAAACACTTAAGAGAAGTCTCCAGATGACGGGGTTGATAAAATGACGAGAAAAGACATGAGTAGTGTGCCATCCATCTTTGAGTTAACCCTTCCTGTGCAGGTAACATGGATTGCTACCTAGCCAGGTATGTTTGTCAACAGTGGAAATTCTGAAGCAAACCATTGCTCTGTAAGGAGGCTTGTGGGCTTGCTCTGGCAACAGGGGTGAGCATGCAGACTTTGGGGTGGCCCTGGCCTTGCCTCACGTCTTCCTCTATTGACTGTCTAAGTACAGACTTCCGCTTTCTTTAATTGGTAAACTCTGATAGGTACGGGCCGAGACTGAAGCTAGAGATCTAATTTTCCACTAGTTGAACTGAGGAAGTTGAGTCCACCTGAGGGGTGATTTATGTATTTTTGTATCTGATTAATTTGTCTCTGTTTGTTTATTATATGTTATATTTACATTTGTTAGGTTTAGAGATTTTGTTGCACAGGGGGACGGAGCAGTGGGATATCAAAGTGCAGGCATGCATTAACCTCTATTTTCTATGACTGGCAAGTGTATGCAAACCAAATTCTGTATCCTGTCTCTCACCATGAAGGGGACAAGGATTCGTAATTATTAACAATATGAAAAGGCAGACATTGTTTTAATGCAGGAAACCTCTCTATATAGGGATGAGTCAGGGAGCTGTATCTAAAAGCTTTATGACTTTCAGATTCATGCATCCACACCAACAAAGCCCTGTGGGTGGCAATTTGCTTTCTTGCTCCTTTAATGAACTGTGTGGTCTTGGAGATTGATGGCTGAAGGAGGGAGTGTGCTATGGGGAAGTGGTAAGATCGGGGATGGTGTATTGACTAGTGTTGTTCTCTGCACCCCCAATCAGTACCATAATTGTTTTTTAGAACAAAAACACGTGAAATGTCACAGGCTTAGCTGAGGATATTCTGGCTGGAGACATTAGTATTGTGATGTACGTGAGTATGACCAGATTCACCTCACTGAGTGGCCTCGTAGGGGGGCATTTCAGGGGAGGTTAAAGAAACTTTAAAGGGATTGGGGCTGGTGGATATATGGAGATTAAAACACTACACATAATGAGAGAAATTAATGCTGTTATTCGTTACACCAGGCCTGTTCACAAATTTACAATTTTTTTGCCCTTTACATTGTGAATGGTTAGACAGGTGAAAATAGAATCAATGGACTGGCAGTTCCCATTAGGGAGTTATAATGGAAGAAAGGCAGTTATATGCTGCATAATGCTTCTACTAGTGCAGATGTCTCTAAACCTATAGCTATATGGAGTGTAATACGCCTAATACCCCTCTGCCTTAAAAGCATTGATCAAGGGGGTGAATGATTGCACTCACAGTGGCTGCTAAAAGGGAACAGGCTCTACTACAGACTTGGTTGGAGACAGATTTAAAGCTTACTGATATAAAGGATATTGACTGTAGATCGTGGATGGATTTGAAGGTGGGAAACACAATAAGAGGTCAATAAAAGTAAAAGGTACTCCTTGTTACCAAATCTAAAAGGGCACTGCTGGTCCTTAAGTGAAAAGTGTATAGTTGGAGACTTTGGCGAGTAAACTCGGGGCTAAACTAATAAGGACAAAATATATGACCTATGAAAAGGGCTAATGAAAAGGCATTAATGTTCTGCGCCTTCCATGCAAACTTATATTTAGGAATAGTAGGTACGTAAGTGAATGCCAGCAAAGATAATTTCCTGTAGTTGATGTTAGCACAGTCAGAAGAACTTAGGGGGTCATTATGATGTCGGGCGGATTGCCACCGCCCGACCGGCGGTGGCGATCCGCCCGACATCTTTCCCTGCCCGCCCTCCATTTACCCCCCGCCATATTACAATGGCGGGGGGACAGCGGCGGACAGAAAGACCGTCCGTCGCATTTCCGCAGGCAGGCAATCGTTCCGATTGCCTGCCGGGCGGAACACATGCCTAATATGGTGGTGGTGTCTGGAAGACACCGCCATCCATATTAGGATGCCTGGCGGTGAAGGCCTTTCCATGGCGGCATCGCCGCCATGGAAAGGCATGCGGGAATCGCTTTGGGGGCCCGTTGCGGGCCCGTGGGGGGGTGGGTGGCTACACTTGGGGGGTACCTATGGTACCCCCCTACATTGGCATGCACAAGGTGGCAGGCACCGTGCGGTGCCTGTCACGTTGTGCATGTCAATGCACTGCATGCATTTTTTACATTGCGGCGGGTGCTGCTGACAGCACCGCCCGCCGCAATGTAAACAATGCGGGATGCGACCACCACGGTGGCGGTCGCATCCTAATGGGCACAGCGGGACCGCCGCACCTCTGGCGGTCGGTCCCGTTTACCGTTACGGTAGCGGGCGGACTTTGTCCGCCCGCCATCGTAATGGGCCCCTTAAAGTCCAGATGGATGAGAATAAAATCTTTAAGGCCAATAAAAGATAAAAAACCAGCAAGATTCCAGATCCTGATGGCTTCAGTGAAGAATTCTATACAACTTTTTTCTACAAGCGGTCACTGATATTGAAATGGTTGTCCTCGTCTACGGAAGATGCAAATAAAATAGACGTCCGTAAACTGGAAAGATCTAAGTGTTTGTCCTATAAACCCATTAAGCTATTAAACCCGGACATAAGCGTTTATATAACAACTTTAACTTGCAAACAGTATGTCGGTGCTACTGCCCTCCTAGATCCTTAACACCAGGTGGGATTGGTACTGGAATGGTAGACATTTGACATTGTCTGCAGACTAGCTTACCTTGTTGAGAAAAGAAGACGCAAGTAGATTAAATTTGGCATTGTTAGCGCTTGCCACTGAAACAGCTTTCAAGAGGGTGAGCTGCTTCTTTATGGAGGAAGTGATGAATAGATTTGGTCTGGGGCAGATATTTTTTAATATCATCTGGGCAAGCTCCCAGAGCAAAATTTAAGGTGTTAGCAGTTGGAGTTTTTTCCCAGTTGCTTCATTTGTACAGCGGCACCAGACAGGATGTTCCATGTCTCCCTTGCTGTTTGTCGTATGATAAAACACCTGGCCATGTGAGTATATGTGGGTAATGCCATCCGAGATATTGCCTTTGGCATCAAAGAAAACAACATCTTTATTTGTAGGTGCCATGAGGCTTTCTTTATAGTGCCCAGGGAGATCATTGCCACCGTTACTCACAGTACTACGGAAATATGGATCCATGTCTGAAAATAAAATCAGTGAAGATAAGTCGTTATTACTGCCTTTCAATATTCCAGAGAAGGAAATTGCTGACCTTCAGTGCATGGTACCCTTTAAAGCACAATCATATATTCAGTTATATGGTTGATCTCACCTAGGTGCAGCCTACATGCAGCAATTATAAACGTTCTCTTCAAAAGCATAAAAGATTTCTTAAAGATGACTTTTGGAAATGGAAAGATTTAATATAAGCTGCCAAATTATTGCTTGACCTGCTCGAATTATTAGTGGGTATTCCTGTGCATGGTGAAACAATATTTGTTCTGACTCATCAATATCTCCTCACAACTATTCTGGAATGCTTGGATGTGCGATAGGGCTTATTCTAGCATTATGATGATATATTTCGAGCAAAACACTTTACCTGGTTACTTTCTGCATCCCTTCTTTTTATTGCACATATTAGAATATGTATCTTCCCAATAACTGGCAGGTGAGGATTGTTCCACAAAATAGATTAAATGTGATATTGCCCTCTGTTCATATAGTGCGATTTCATGCATAGTCAACATCAAATTGTTACTTCTTACAATGCACTTTCTGTGAACTCTAGCATTGGTTGAAGTGACATGGCTTCCCAGTCACTTCAAAAGATTTACCATGTAAAGAAAAATGCAAAGTTTAACTTTATGCCAAAGAGTCTATATTTTCAGCAGTTAATGAAGTGAAATCTTTCACTCAAACTGCAAGAACATATGGCACTCTTGCATCGCAATACCCAGGGCTCAGTCTCTAGAACTCTGAAATAGTTTGTGAATTCTTTTTCTTAGACTCCTGAAAAGTCACTTTTTGAGGACATTTCTCTTTTCCATCTGGCACTAGATAACCTTTTGTGCTTGAGCTCATTCAACTCCTGTCTAGTGTATGGCCAAGGAATATATTAGGCTACTGCATTCTATTCTGTTCTGTTAAGTGGATCCGTGACTGACTAGTTTCATCTGTGAGTAGCTTGTATTAATGGGCTGCTGCAGACCCTTGGAAAGTATCTTGTACAACTCAACACAGGAGAGAAATAAGAATAATCAAGATTTTGGCTCCAAACGATGATAGAATACATAAACAGAACATGGTAGCTCTCAAACAAAGCAACACAAAACTCCATACAGATGTGCACCTTCAGAAACGTTGCCTACAGCAAGTTTGCATAATATTGTGGAAGATGTAGTCCTCCGAGCTTCTTGAGGTTTATCCTCCATTAAAGCTCTTCAGATGAATGTTCATCTTGTTAGGTGGTGGTAACTTTGAACACTGCAGAACAATTCTAATGGCAAATTGCTCAAGTATCTGTTCAGCAAGGAGCAACCCAGGCACATCCCTGACCTTGGAACCTACAATTAGTAAAGACTTTTACAGAGATTGTAGTAGCACTCAAGCAACGCGTCACAGAACTTTCAAAGGTACTTGCATTCAGCAAGGCTATCTTCAGTAACATCCGATTTCATTGTGGTAGATTTTGCCCTCGCATCTCTCATTCCCTTTTCAAGCTTCATTTAGTAGTAAAATACTCATCAATGTTTAATGAGGTAATCTTTCATTTAAACATAACATTATGAATGGTTGTGCAGCATTGAAAGTCAGCACCACTTAACAAGGTTAAGTTCATCTGAAGAGCTTTATTGAAAGTGTTTGGGCTTTGAAACCGTTCCATGATATATAAGTCTACACAAAATAGAAAACTGAATTAGATGGGGGGACTGTACAGAATGTTTTAAACTCCATGACTATATGCAGAAATTAATATGCTTATTGATGATTCTGTAAAGGATATGCATTCCAAAGAAGTAATGTGCCTGGTACATGATTCTTTTAATGGCGTGGTTTTGGCTAGCTCTCATATTTTCAGCCGGAAGAGAAAGCACCACCGGCTGGATGTTAAAGGTCTTTGCATTTCCACTTTTGAAAGGGTAAAAGTATTCATGACAACAAAGTAATTGTATGTGCCATTAGAGTATAGGAACAAATCAAAAACTATTTAAAGAGGTCCATCTTCAGGTTTATTGTCAGGCAGCCAATTGTGCACAGCTGAGTCTAAGCAAATTATGGCTATCATCTATTGTAAATGATGTATTCAGCTTGAATTTTCATTTTTGTATAAAATATTTTACTGTAGACTTAAATAGGGGTCAATTTTACCAATTTTTGGTAGATCCGCTTTGAAATCCTGTTTTGTTTCCTCATGAGTATTTACGAGGATATATTTGTTGGATGAGAAGTACAGTCCATGTCAGCTTGCATTTGTTTCCTAGCATAAGTCCCACCTCCTCATGTCTATGACAGATTCTCTTTCCTTTTCCAGGAATATGTGTCTGGTGGAAATCTGCAAGGTTGCTACACAGGCTCCAGTGCATACCTTTACCGACGTGTGTACAATGATACAAGGCTTGTTAGTTTTGGAAATGCAGTGCTGTAGAGCCTTGTTGTTTAAAATAAACTCCTATCACCCTAGTACTGTATTAGTTATGTGGTTGATATGACTATTTCTGTTTCAGTGCTTTGCCACATTTATCTACACGATTTTGATGCTGCGTTGATTGATGACTTTAACCACCTACCTGACTGCTATAATGCCTGATACTGTCAATTTGTTTCCCTGCCTATTTACTGCAAAGTATATGTAAATTATTTGTTGTAACACTGTGTTCCAGTCAAACTCATCGCATATTCACTGCCACTATTTTTATTTGCTGAATGTATTTTCCATTCATTGCTGCCTTTTTCCTAATACCTATTCTACATCTAGTCCACGCTATAGAAAACTCAAAGTAACAAAAATGACTATATACCTGTTTTCTGAAGGAGATTAATTTGGACTTACCATGTACCAATTTTTTACTTTGACACTGAATAATAAGAATGTCATAGTATCATCACACTCTTCCCATCCACTTGATAAAGCAGGTTCCTCTGCTTTTTTTATGAATACCGCTGCCTATCAAATAGGCATTTGCAAACTCAGAAGGCCTACATTGCACCATAGTTCCCCTAGGGGGTGAACAGTAGTGGGTGTGTCTCAGTTGAGTGGACACTAGTTGTGCTTGCTGACCAGGCTGTACTATCTGGGGAAAGCAGAGCAAGACAAGATGGCCGCCGAGAGGGAGCTCTGCTTCCAAGCTCCTGGGTGAGGGATCACTTATTAGTGATTATCCCTGTGTGTACCCTGCCATCCACGCCGCATAGATACCGAATTATCTAGCACACACTAACGGGAATAAACTGGAATGTAACTGGATGTACTTACATGTATGCAGCGGGTGCCTTGCTCCTCAGGACCGGGACGGACCCACGGATCTCAGTCCCCTTGCATCGCTGGCTGTCTGACGAGCTTGTACTTCATGCTGCACTCTATTCCCGACGTTTGTGGTGGGCAGTTTTGATTCAGAGCGCTGATCGGGTGTTTCTCCTAGACAGCTCTTGGACGAACTGATGATCTGAAGTAGGCACCCTGGTGCAACCCTACTAGACCGGGACCTGTGATCCCTCATCGGGATCGTGCTCCGACACAGTCCACGGTGAGTGGCTAGCGCCTGCGAGGCTCCGCCGGCTGGTGATCCGCACTGCGGCTTGTCACCACCACACTCTCGCATGTAGCGCCTCCCCAGCGCTTCACCACATTCATTTGCTTCAACCCTAAAACCAAAGAGGACAGTGACTGCAGGCTGGACTTGCGCCTGACGATCTCTTTCGTTCCCGCTACTGTCGGGTTGTGGCCACACCCGTGGTTGTTCTCCCCGAGCTCCGGGCGCTCTACTGGGGCAAGGGTGTCTTGAGTCGAGATGCTTGACCTGGGGCTCGTTCATTGCCGTTGCTGGGCATGAACCTGCTCTGACTTTGGGGGTTTTTGTGCATGGCAGGGCTGCAATTAAACGCCATTCTTCTCATGCCTGACCATAAAATGGCGCTGGTGCGGAACGCGCAATGGACAATGGAATATCGAATCTTGATGTTTGGCCTGGAGCTCGTCCATCGCCTGTGCTTTGCTTGAACCTGCTTGCTTGCTTGCTTGCACCTGCTCTGACTTTGGGAGTTTTTGTGCGGGGCAGGGCAGCAATTACCGGCGCTCCACCGCCATTCTTCTCATGCCTGACCCTAAAATGGCGTGGGTGCGGGACGCGCGATGGGAAGACTGAAGTCTGCTCGAGGACCCAGCAGTGGGACACCAATAGCAAAAAAATAAAATAATACAATTAAAAAACAATACAAAAATCCAAATCCAGCCTAAAAGAGTACAGAAAGTCCCCCGGGCAGGCCCTCTTCCCCGGATCCTTACTTCATTGGCCATGGAAATAGAAAAAGGATCCACGGATGGCAGCCATCTTGGATTGGACAGTTCTTTTCAATCCTTCACAGTAATAAGGCCAATGACACACCTCAATAAGACTAACTAAAGAAAGAAAGCATTCACCCTCAGGGATACGGATGAACATTGAAACAGAGATCCAAGACAACCAATATAGATAGGAACAGGACTACTTCGTAGGTACCTAACATTAAGGCAGTCATGTTGGATTAGCTCCCATTCAAGGAGTGGTATCAGTTTACAGTGTTAATCCCCCACCACAGAACATTCATCTACTGAAGAAAAACATAATTTAAGACATCCTAATATTCGTCCTCCTGCTACAAGATAGACATAGCAAGTGAGGATACAATAAGAATAAGGACCGAATTCATCACTCATAATCATGACAGGGACCTATCTGAAATCTGAAGGAAGGAATTCCTATACAATCTCATACCCCCCTAATCGCTCTAAAAATGCCACCAAATCCTTCAAACACAACCTACTTAGAAAAAACCCAGAAACCTTAATCTCAGACCCCTCCTTCAACATAAAAAAAGGCGCCATTATTAACGACCTAATATTTTTCACTACTAAAATGGCTAAATGGCGCAACACTCTAAATAACATGCTTAAGGTGCAGGAAATGAGAAACATTCCTTACGGCACTAAGATGCTAATAACACCCTCTTGAAAACTAAGAGCTACACTGAATATAACATGCTACAAAAACGGCACGATTCTCACACAAGCCGCCAACAAAGATCTGGAACTATTTGACGATTTTTCTCATCCTTAAAAGAACACGTTTTAACAGCCCTCCCTCTATAAACCCGCCAAATAACAACTCGCAAGCCATCTCCCCACACAGGAAACATTCTGCCAAGATAGAAACACCATCGCTAAAGAGCCCCATCAGTCGATACAGGATGGCAGTAGCTCCGAAGCTAAGAGTAACATCCCACATCTATCTAAAACAACATTACCCCCCACCAACCACAGAGCCCATAGCTCTGAATCAAGCCCGAACACCGATCCTAACCCTTTTCTGGAAAAAGTCGTTAGAATGGAGTCAACAGTCATTGGCCAGGAAAACTGGAGATGTACTCATAGGACCGGCACTAAGAACAGCGAAATAGCAGTAAGATATAAGGAAATAGGCACAGAAAAGCCTATCAGTAGCCCCAATCCCCCTGAGACAACCTCTTCTAGTATTCCAACAGGGCCACCCGTACAACTTCCCGTCTCCCCGCAACCTGATATGGAGTTTGAAAATCTCAGCTCTCCTCATCCCGGTATGGAGTTTGATAATCTCAGCTCTCAATCGAACAAGACCTACAAAGCCATGCAATTCGCTATCAGAGACATGAAGATCCTACTACTTTTATCAGAAAAATTTCTATTAAAATTAGAGCTCCTACAGAAATCCGCTCACGAAACCCATAATAAACTAAAGTCTATCCCAATGTCATCGTCAAACAGACTATACCGTCCTCGCAATCAACTCAGATATCTGACAGACAATGAGATACAAACCCTTTTGCTATCATACGAACCACCCCCCATTCCTCCCACCAAGTTAGACAATCATATCATTCAGTCCCACTTAACGCAAGCAGAATTGCTAAGACTAGCCATAGAATGCCAAACCTCAACAACCTAAAAAATGTGATCCTAATCCCCGATAAGCAAGACTCATTAACGATCAAACCACAGAATCCCATTCTCTGTCTATTACTTAACTGTCGGTCAGCAAAGAAACATGCCGCAGACATAGCCGACCTCATTCTAAACCACGAAATCGACGTAACTATCCTAACAGAATCATGGCTATCTGATTCATCCTCCCCATGCCTTGATCTGTTAGTCCCTCCCAACTACAGCATTGTGAGACTAGACAGGCTAAACAAAAAGGGCGGAGGCATCGCCTGTATACATAGATCTGACATTGTCATTACGAAAGTACAATCAGACCCCCTAGAGTCTTGTGAATACCTCGGTTTGTCCTTAAGATCCTTAGACAATCAAAGTTGCAAACTTCACGCATTTTACCTCCCCCCAGGCAAAAACTCCATGTTCATAGACCAGCTGATAGAAATCATAACAGCAAACTCTTCTTCCCATTCAAATGATATTTTCCTAGGAGACTTGAATCTTCACTGGGAGGATCATACTGACAATCAGATCAATCTGCTCAAAGCCTTCCTGGAAGAGCAATCGCTGGTTCAAGAATGCCATCTTCCAACCCATTCCAAAGGCTCTACCTTAGACTGGATCATCTCGAAAGAAAAAGCTGTCGATAAGATCGAGATCATCCCTTGCGACTGGTCGAATCATTACCTTCCAAATACCCCACATAAAAATGAAAACCTCATCACAATCAATAAAACCCAGAAAATGGGTTTGTGACACCAGAGGGCTCAACAGGGAAAATCTTGCTGCACGCTGTGAGAAAGAACTGCAACCTCCTAATAACCTGGTAGACATCAGTGACCTAACGGAACACCATAATAATACGATGACTAGCATAATAGAGGACATAGCCCCTTTAAAACTCAAAAGGATCCCTAACAAAGATAAAAACCCCTGGTTTAACGGATCCCTCAACGAAGAAAGACGATCACTCAGACTCATAGAGCGGAAATGGAGACAACACCCTTCTTCACCCCATTTAATCCAACTAAGACAAGCCAGAAAGGCCTACAATAAAAGCATACTTATTTCAAAAAAAGACTTCTTTAGAAAAGAATTGGATAATGCAAAAAACAGACCGAGGAAACTCTTCGAACTGCTAAAAGATCAATCCAACAAAACGGCCAAATCTGCACCAACAGCTACAAAATCGAACATAAGCAGCGAAGAATTCTCCTCCTTCTTTACAGCCCAAGCCAAGTCCATGGAGGTGGAGCTCAAAAAGGCAGCTGAGTGCCCCTTGATCAAAAAGAGCACCCCAACTAAGCCGCAATATCAACCATCTCTGGAAATGCCTAAAAATAATGCGTTATGGTCAGAATTCAAGCCCTACGTTGACATAGATATTGCAAAGATTATCTCAACAATAAAACCAAACAATCACTTCAATGATCCTCTACCTGCAAATTGTTGGTCTACAATAAACCGTCTGCTCATCCCCTCATGGACAAAGATTATCAACGCTTCGATATCGCAAGGCTCATTACCGGACTGCCTAAAAACAGGGCAAGTCACTCCAATCTTAAAAAAAACAACAGATAATCCCTCAGACCTCAACAACTTTAGACCAGTAACAAACATTCCCATGCTAGCCAAAGTCTTGGAAAAATGTGTACATCAACAACTGAGCCAACATATCTCTGAATTCAAACTGCTGAATGACTTCCAATCAGAATTTAGACCAAACCACAGCATGTAAACAGCAATTCTGCACATCGCGGACGACGCTCTACTTGCCCTTGACCGCAACGAAACCTGTCTCCTAATCCTGCTCGACCTCTCATCGGCATTCGACACTGTAAACCATGCCAAAATACTGGAACGCCTGAAAAAAAGGATGGATCTAGAGGGTACAGTCCTAAAGTGGTTTAGTTCGTTCTTAGAGAACAGATCGCAAAAATTCATAGTGAACCAATCATTATCTGCTTCATCTAGAAATCTTATTGGAGTACCACAGGGCTCAACACTATCCCCTGCTCTATTCAATCTTTACGTAGAACCACTAACAGAAATCTTATAACAGGCAAACATCTCCTTCCACATGTATGCTGACGATACACAGCTTTATATCAAGGTCACATCGATAGAAGAGATCGTTATCATGAACCAGGCGCTTAACCCCTTCGATGCGCGTGACGAGCTCAGCTCGTCATGCTGCGCGGTAGCGCTGTGCGCATGACGAGCTGAGCTCGCCACGACCCCACCCGCGATCGGAATGTCCAGCACACGAGCGGAATTCCGATCGCGGTCAAGGGGTTAAGAGTACCGTCCATTGGCTAACTAGTAATCACCTCAAGATTAACCCGCATAAAACGGAATTCCTTCTGATCTCCCCCCAGAAAAGCGCTGCGAATATCTTGGAGTGGACCAAGCTGATCACAGCGCTAAACTGTACTCCGAGGCTTGTAGACTCAACCAAGTCCCTTGGAATTATGCTAGACAAAAACCTGAACATGCTAACACACGTTAACACGATGGCAAAAAATGCCCGTTTCCATTTAAGCTACCTCAGAAAACTGAAACCTTTCATTAATAACTCAGACCTTAAAACAGCAGTCCAGGCATTAGTCATATCGAGGATTGAGTACAGTTGCACAACTCTAGCCGGGCTTCCCAAGATTTCAACAGCACCACTAAAAGCTTGTCTCAACGCGGCCACAAGACTTATAACGGGCTCCAGAAAATTCGACCACATCACCCCTCATTTGAAAGCGCTCAGCTGGCTGCCTTACGAAGCAAGAATGCATCTAAAAATGGCATGTATCACTCACAAAGCGATACACTACAAGACACCAATGTACCTAGCCCAGAAAATCACACTATCAGGAGGATGCCGAGTGTCCCGGAATCAAGGAGATCTATTACTGAAACCGGCTCTCTTCCGAAAGAAAATAACTTCTGACCGAGCCTTCTCTGGTGCAGCACCAAGAATTTGGAACGCACTCCCCCGGAACATCAGAAAAATAGGTTCCATTTCTGCTTTAAAAAATGAAGCCAAATCCATTTTTATGAGCAAATTCCTTCCATAATTTCAGCAGACTGGATATAATCAGAGGACCTTTTTGCTCACACATATGCTAACATACATTGACCGCTAACCATTATGTTGGACTTGTATATTTGAGTGTTAAAGCACAAATGTTTCTCTTACAAATCAATGTATAGTTACTCAGAACCTGGTAGCATAACGGTTTCTAGCAACTCGCTGTACACTGATTATTTTAACTAAATTTACATGTCGTAAGTGTTGTTCTAAGTTTAGAGATATGTAAATGTAAAGAGCTCTGATACGCTTTCTTAGGGTCATGTCCGCGCTATATAAAACTCCAAATAAATAAATAAATTCTGTCCAGCATTCTTTTAGAGAAGGCATTTTCACCTAGCGCTGCATCGCGTACGTGCTCACTAGGCGCGTCGAATTAAAAAAAAATATTTGTTTTACCCTTTTGCTCTGCTGAAATAACATCAAGGGTTTTATTTTTGTCAAACTTTCTATATTAAGTTTTATAGAGTGCATTAATATACATTCATACAGCAATACAAACATCAAGGTTTTAATATATTTATGGTAGTTGTTGGGTTGCATTACTTATTACTTGTTCTCTCCCGTAGTCGTGTGCAGGGGCTTTAGTGGAATGTGGTTGTGTGGGGTTCTGGGAGGTGATGGTTGGGAGGTAATGGTTGTTTTCAGTGGAGAGGTGGCCACGGCCTTCCTGCTGGCTAAGAATAAAGACTTACTTCTTGTCTTGAAGGCGTGATCCTCTCACTGGCGATGAGTTGCCAGCCAGCAGGAGCTCCCACGCGTTACTACGGAGCTCTCGAAGTCGTCTTTCAAGTGCGCTCTGTTTTCTTCAGACAAAGTCTCGCCTCCTGTGTCAGCACCTGGAGTTTGGCACGCCATCATCCACTTTCAGGCAGGCGGTGAATCTTTAAGGTGAGATCCTGGTATCCAGCAATTTATGTACGGGAGCGCATAGGAAGGCTCACTGTTGATCTCCGCAGCTGCAAGCTCCTTCCGCGAGCTGTTGTCGGCCATTTCAGAGTTGCCTGATCTGTTGTGTGACCTGTCGGACAACGTGCACGTACGCGCACGCACGCCGGCGGCCATTTTGCTTTGGGCTGGACAAGGCCATTAAATAGCCTCTCCTTTGCCGTTGCGGCACATCCATACAGCGGTGACACACACACCAGTTCAAAAAACGTGTTAGTTTCCTTTAGGAAAATAAAATAAATAAATAATCGGTGACACATACCAGTATCCCTGCTTGTGTCAATTCATTTAACATAGGAGAAAGAAGCATTGGTGAAAGCAAATTTCTGCAACTCAGAGCAACTCTAAGTCTATCTGCTTAGACACCTCAACCCCATAAACAAATGTGATTTAAGAACATATTGGGTTTAAATAATATTTGGAATTTTCTTTGTTTTTATCCACAAAAATAAAAGCATGCAACAAACAATAATGCCACCAGCTGCATTTGTACCTAATCCTGCATCTCCGGAATCTGATTGAGAAAGATGGAAAGACTAATTTGAAGCATGCCTTGATGCTCTTGAGGGCGAGTCTTTCACACACAAAAAGAAGTACGCAATTCTAAGACACAGTTTAAATTTAGAAGGCCGCAGCATTCTGAAACCCATTCCTCATATAGTTGTTTTGTTAGTTGTAGGCGAAGGTGACGGTGTAGAAGATGAATACGCTACAGCCATCAAGTCCTTAGACACAAGATTCAAAGCTTGCAAAAATGTAACGTTGGAGAGACACAAATTCTAAAAAAGAGCACAATTACCTGGAGAATCTGCATCCAGCTATGTTGGTGCACTGCGTATTTTGGCTGTGTCTTGCGAATATAAAACATTTGAGGAAGAAATGATAAGAGATCAATTAGTGGAGAAAACAAGTAATAAAAAAGTTCAAGAGCCTTTACTGTCCAAGCCTGATTTGATTTTGCAAAAGGCTTTAGAAATAGCGACCAGGATTGAAAGCACAACATCTTATTTAGAACAAATTGCGATTTCGAATTCAAAAACACATTCCAGTGGGGTATTGGCAGTCAAAAGTAAATACAAGAAACCAAAGGATAAACTACACCAAGAAAGGAACAATGGAAATGAGAAAACTGTCTCTAAACCCACACATAAGCGATGGGAGTGTTACCGGTGTGGCAGCACTTCCCATCTCGATAATGCCAGTGTGTCCTGCTGTGGACAAAACATGTGCAAATTGTTTTAAAAAAGGTCATTTTGCCAAAGGTCATTCAACGCAGATTCCTCAAGGAATGTGCTCAATGTAGAACAATGTACAGAAGGAGAGTCATCGTCAAGTGAAGAAGATCAGATCTTAACCATTATGGAATCTCAAGAACAATTACACACTGTGAGCACGTGTAGTGCCATCTCGCAAGGAGTTAGGCGTCCTTTGTGCGTAGTGAACTTCAATGGGGTGGATGTCAAAGTGTTGGCAGAGTCAGGCTCTCCATTTACCCCTATAAGCGAGAGAGTATGGGAGGATCTGTTTCAAACTCAGGGAATTACTTTGAGACATTCTACAATACAACCAGTATGTTATGCAGGGAAAACTATTGATGTAGTGGGTGAATTTGACGCAAATCTATGTTTCAAAGACAGTAAATCCCAAGGGGTGGTGTATTTGGCAAAAGAGGATGCTAGTTTGTTGGGGTGGCATGACCAAAGCAATTTGGGTATTATACTGGACCCCAACGATCCCCATCAAGTGATATTGCAGAAATAATTTATCTGTGTTCAAACTATTAAGAAAGAATCATGGGAGTCAACATATCCAGGAGTTTTCAAAAGGGAACTAGGTCTGTTTAAGGGATTTAAGCACAGAATAAGGTTGGTCGATGGGGTGGAAACGGTTGTGCACAAGGTCCGTAGAGTACCTTTGGCTTTACGAGATGAGTTAAAGATAGAATTGAATAAGTTGTGTGCTAGCAATGTAATAGAACCAATCGAGTCGTCGGACTGGGTTTCTCCGATTGTTCTGGGCAAGAAAGCCAATGGGGCCCTACGCATGTGTGTTGACTTACACGATTTAAACCAGCACTTATGAGTAGATCAACACCCTTTGCCCAACATTAGGGAAATGACATCCACTCTCAAGGGTGGAAAGTGGTTCAGTTTAATAGATATGACATCAGATCGATCTGCACCCTGACTCTAGGCATTACACTGCCTTTATCACCCAAAAAGGTTTATTCCAATTTAAACGCATGCCCTTTGGACTTGCTTCTGCGGTTTTTCAAAGGATTATGGAGAGCATGTTCAAGGGGATGTCCCGGATGATGTCTTTTCAGGACGATGTGTTGGTGTATGGTGTCGATCAGAAATAACAGAATAAAAGGTTGCACTCTGTATTGTCTATTCTAGAAAGTAAAGGAGTTACACTAAGTCTCGAAAAATGCAAGTTGAATAGGACCACCGTGGAATATTTAGGCTACAAACTGTCCGCTGAGGGGGCGGAACCCACGCCCAGGTTGGTAAAGGCGATTGAAGATTTTAGCACATTTAGACAAGGATCATTTGAGATCCTTTATGGGACTCATTGAATTTTATGCAAGATTCGTACCCAATTATGCTGCAAAGACTTATCACATGAGGGACCTTCTCAAGAAGAACTCCATGTTCAGGTGGGGTAGCAAATGTACAACAGAATTTGTTTCAGTCAAAAGGGAGATCACACATGCCATTCCTTTAAAACCCTTTGATACCAGGGATCATACACTAATCATGACTGACGCAAGTCAGAAAGGGTTGGGTGCTGTGCTTATGCAACAGAGAGGGGAGAAGGGTGAGGTGATAGCTTTTGCACCAGAGATTTGAGAGGAGCTGAAGCAATGTATTCCATTGTGGAACGCGAGGCTTTAGCCTGCTGGTGGGGCATCATCCATTTTAAACATTATTTATGGGGTTCAAAATTCACAGTGAAGGTGGATCATAAACCTTTAGTTTAGCTATTCACTACAAAGGGAGGTGATAAGGCGACCCCCAGGATTGCCAAGTGGCAATATATTCTTTTTGAGCACAATTTTAATATTGAATATGTTCCTGGCAAGAAGAATTTGTTGAAGAGATTGTCTGTCTAGATTACCCAGTTGTGAGGACAATGGAGGTGGGGAGGAAGAAAATGATTTTCTGCCATACCATATGTAATCCAAATGGTGCCATGTTGGAACAAGAGTGGAGAGGTGCTTATGAGATGGATGAAGAAATTAAGAAGGTCATGAGCCTGGTGCACATAGGCTGGACTGGAAGCTATTCAAGGGACAGCTCTCTCAGTAAATACAAGCACGTTTTTGAAGAGGTGTCTATTGTTAATGGGTTATTGTATCAGGCTTCTTTACTTGTGGTCCCTGAAGCCATGCGGAACAAAGTTCTTACGTTAGCTCATGAGGGTCACATTGGCATGCGTGCCATGAAGAGGAGAATCAGGGAAATTATCTGGTGGCTGGATTTGGACAGGCAAGTAGAATACTTTGTGAGAGATAGCATGCACTGTGCTGTTAGCAATAAGTCACAATTAGCCGTTCCCAGCCCTGTAGAAGCAGTTGAGGTGCCCACAAAGGCTGGGTCCAAACTTGCTATTGACATCATAGGTCCCATGTCACTGTCTGTCAGCGGTGTTCCTGAGTATGGCATAGTCCTTGTGGACTACTACAGTCGCTGGCCTGAGGTTAAGTTTGTGAAAATGCCCACTGCAGTTTGTGTGATTGAATTTCTTGAATCGTTGTTTGCAAGGGAAGGGGTTCCAGATGAGGTACTTTCCGAAAATGGATGTCAATTCACTGCGACACAATTTAGGGAGTTCATGGAATTTATGGGCATAAAACACACTAGAACTTCTCTTTATCACCCAAGGAGCAATGGTGTCATAGAGAGGTTTAATAGGGTGATCAAAGAGAATGTACAACTGTCCAAAGCCAGTGGTTTAAATTGTAAGCAAGAACTGAAGAAACTGTTGAGGGCAGTGCGCATGACAGCCAACGCTGATACAGAGGTTTCTCCATTCATTTTGTTGAGAGGACCCTCTTCTAAAATGTTAAGGAGGTGGATGGGTCAGTTTGAGTTCCCCGAAGGAAAAATAAAGGAAGCAGATAGGAAGAGGGTTGAAGCTCAGAACAAATATGTTCAGCCAAGAACCAGAGAGCTAAGCGTAAATGTTGGTGATCAAGTGAGAGTAAAATGTTCTAGGATTCTTCCTAAGGGCGAGTCTAAGTTCTCTGAACTCCAGAATGTAGTGAGAATCAACAGGAGTGCAGTGAAATTGGAGGATGGCAGATGGTGGAACAAAAGTAAAATCACGGTGCCTAAGTTACATCAGGATAGTGGGTCCGGGGAGGATGGGTCTCAAGCCGATCACAGAGAGGAGCACCATGAGACCAGAGCCCGGGTGCCTTCTTACAGCATAACTAGGTTGCCAACAAAGTTCTGAGAGTATGTTATGCATTAATGTAAATATTTCTCTGCTATGTCAAAGTGTTTTGTTATGCATTAATCCAAATATTTATGAACTATGTTATAGTGTTTAACGTTTGATCTTGAAAGGAACTATTTCTGTATTATGTTTATTTGTGATTGTATAGGAGGAAGATGTGTTGGGTTGCATTACTTATTACTTGTTCTCTCCCGTGGTCGCGTGCAGGGGTTTTAGTGGAATGTGGTTGTGTGGGGTTCTGGAATGTGGTGGTTGGGAGGTGACGGTTGTTTTCAGTGGAGAGCTGGCTAAGAATAAAGACTTACTTCTTGTCTTGAAGGCGTGATCCTTTCAGTAGTCAGTTGTAAAGCAGTTTATCTCAATAGCACTAAAAGATCTCTTTCTTAGCTCGGCCATTAAGGGAAAGGTGTGTTGCTCAGGCAAGTAATAAATGGAAAAATGTAACTGGCCAACAATGTGACATAACTACAGAATCATAGAAACAATTTTAAAATTTACATTTGAGAATTTAGCATCTAATTCTCAAAATTGCTGGCAAACTTCAAAGGTTTCGTGTCAACTTTCAATGGATAAGATTCTTGCTGCCTGGATATTTTGCTCCCATTGAAAACCTCCTGGACGGACCCAGTTTAACTTCTCTCACAGGGAAGTAACGCATCCCCCTGCAGTGCGGGGGCCCCCAATCCTTCAGGCGGGCCCCATTTAGCCCATGGCCAATTAATATATGTGAGATTTGGGAGGCACAGAGGCTTGTCATTACATTTTGCAGGGGGGCATCATTTTGTATTACGCCACTGTCCTCTCAGTTCCACAGATGTAATTTCAACATGACGTAGAAGTATCTGAATGATCACAATCCTCTGTGCTAGTTTTTGTGGCACGCTACTCCCGGGACCTTGTACTGGTAAGAATTACACATTATTACTGAGGCCTCTGCTAACAGAGCTGACACACTGATACAACGGGTGATTATAGCAAGGTGGACTAGCTGGTGGGATTGGACCGCTCGTGTTGGGGCCTGACCAAGACAGATTTGCATTTGGTTGACAGCTGTCTACAACATCTCCAGTGAAGTTCAAAAACGATGCCTTGCTACTCAATAGACTTCTCACTGGTTACCTGGATTCAGGTGTGTCTAATCGTCTCTTTTCTGCTCTCCCCTCAGAGTTGACATATTTTTCAGAGCATTTATTCGGCAATTTTTGCAAATATAATGGCGGACATTTGCAGCAAAAGTATTTTGTTCATGTTTGAGACCTTTATAACAGGACTTGTGAGATGAGAATCTTACATTGGTAGTTAAACTGTGATTTGGGGGGATTTTTTTGCCTGAGGTACTAAGATAATGTCTTTGCCATTTCCGCTCTCGCCCCGCTGCCCAGCAACCTGTTAGTCCCATACCCTTTTTTCACCTTCACGTATGGTTTTGGGTGTGAAACACTATGTAAGTTAAGTTTTACCTATTGAACAGTCCTGCATCTCAGTGTTCATTGAACCGGACTTGAGCAGGGCATCATATGTAAAATAGTAAGTGCTGGTGCCAATTTTTTACTCAGAAGGCCGCAGCCGGAGCTGACTGATGTCAGGATTTCTGAATACCAAGACTGCGTAGTCTTGACTCCATCTCAAGCCTCTGTTTTCCACCATACACTCACTCCTTGTCATTTTATTACACTATTGCAGGTTCGTTTTCATCCATTCTTTCTCCCTTTGTCACTCTTTTGTCCTCTTTCTTTCTTCTCCTTTCCTCATTTGTGTTTTTCCCTCTCTTTCTCTGGGTCAAAGTCTAATGATGAAAATTAAATGCTGGTCGCCAAAAATGTGTGCTGATGGGCCCCACCTGCAACCACCGACTCACATTAGGCACTGAGCTTAAGACGACTCTGAAGGTCGTCCCAGGCCTTAGATACTCATGAGCCAAGCACAGAAATCTTAGTAGTTAACATCAATATTCTGGGACGCTGCAGACATTGAAATTGTGAAATATATTAACATATGAAGGTGTTGTTGGCCACAGCTTCTGCACGCAGTCTATTACATGATTTGTAAATGATGTATTCAATGAGCATATTGTTCACTGCCAGCAGGTGGAGGTTGAAGTCTACCGGAAGGATTCCAAAAAGCTGCCTGGCCTTGGTGACCCCGACATTGACTGGGAGGAAAGTGTGTACCTGAACCTTGTTCTGCAGAAGGTAAAAAGAAATTTTCGTAACCTGCCCTCAGTAATAATGACTGAACAGTTTAGGTAAGGTTTTGTTTTTAAATGTCTAAATATATGAAGATTCATCAAACAGCACCAAAGTTCTTAGCAAACTAAAAAAAAATGCCTTGCCTATTGAAAAGCAATCCTAACTATAACTACCTGGTGGTGACTGCCACTATATATATATTTATATATATATATATAAAATATATATATATAAAATAATTATATATATTATATATAATACCCCAGCTCCTGAACCCAGCCAAGCGAGGGGGGCTCCCCGGGCACGACGGAACCCCGTCTCGGACCTTTGGCAAAGCGGCAGGCCGGGGGACGGGGCCCAGGGCTGGAGCACCCGACCCGGGGCCCGGATCGGCCCCTGGACCCAGCCGGGGCTCCCGTGCCCAGAGGCGCAGGGGAAGCATCCCCGGGACCCCGTCCCGGGCACCCTGCCACGCGGCAGGACCGAGAACGGAGCCCGGGGTGGGGAGGCCGCCCTCCCCGGGGCCCTCAGGCTGAGGGCCCCGGCCGGAGCTCCTGAACCCAGCCAAGCAAGGGGAGGCTCCCCAGGCACAACGGAACTCCGTCCCGGGCCTTTGGCAGAGCGGCAGGCCGGGGGACGGGGCCCAGGGCCGGGGCACCCGACCCGGGGCCCGGTGGGGCCCCTGGACCCAGCCGGGGCTCCCAGGCCCGGAGGCGAAGGGGAAGGGGAAGCCTCCCCGGGCCCGCGGGACCCCGTCCCTGGCACCCTGCCAAGCAACAGGACCGAGGACAGAGCCCAGGGTGGGGAGGCCACCCTCCCCGGGGCCGCAGGGAGCCCCTGAACCCAGCCGAGCAAGGGGAGGCACCCCGGGCACGATGGAACCCTGTCCCGGGCCTTTGGCAGGGCAGCAGGCCGGGGGACGGGGCCCAGGGCTGGAACACCCGAGCCCCTGGAGCCAGCCCAGCAGGGAGAGGCTCCCCGGGCCCGCCGGACCCCATCCAGGGCAGCCTGCCACGCGGCAGGCCCAGGGACGGACCCAGGGCTGGGGCGGCATCCTGGCCCGTCCAGCTGACGGCTGAGGACCGCTAGCCGAGAGGGGTTCCAGCGAGCCCTGTCCCTAGTAATCCGGAGGAAGGCTACCCCCCTTTCTGGTAACCCGTGTGCATCGCGAGACTGAGGGGACCCTAAGCACGGACGCGCCCGACCTCCTGGAGCCCTGGCTGGGATCGGGGAGGCAAATGAGCCCTCATCGGGACTTCCAGGCCGGCCCGGCCATCTGGCCGCCCCATTGGAAAGCATTGCGTGCGACCAGATGGCCGAGGGGATAGGAGCGACCAGATGGCCGGGACCGAAAGGACGCCCATCTGCCCACCCCCGAGCCTTTGCGGTAGGGCTCCCGCCTGCCCTTGCAGGGCTCGGGGGCTCCGCTTCCCGGGTGCTCGGGGACCCCGGCTGGGCCTTAGGCACGGGGAGGCCAGCCGGAGCTCTCGGGCCCGGACGCCCGGGGGAGGACTGCCCAGGACCCGTGGAGCCCGTCCTGGGCACTTTGCCACGCCGGAGGAGGGAGCCCCGGACGCTGGGGAGGTGTTGTCCGGGCCCAGCCCTTCTGGTCCCCGGCTGAGAACCGCCAGCCCAGGAGGGGTGTCCCGGCACGGCATGCCCTGCCCCTAGTAATCCGGAGGAAGGCTACCCCGCTTTCTGGGAATCCGTGCGCACCGCAAGGCTCAGGGGACCCTGGGCGCGAACATGCCCGACCTCCTGGAGCCCTGGCTGGGGTCCCGGAGGCAAATGAGCCCTCATCGGGACTTCCAGGGCGGCCCGGCCATCTGGTCGCCCCATTGGAAAGCATTGCGTGCGACCAGATGTCCGAGGGGAAAGGTGCGACCAGATGGCCGGGGTCAAAAGGACTCCCATCTGCCTGCCCCGAGCCGAGCCTTCCCGGTAGGGCTCCCGCCTGCCCACGTAGGGCTCGGGGGCTCCGCTTCCCGGGGGCTCGGGGACCCCGGCTGGGCCTCATGCATGGGGAGGACCACCGGAGCTCTCGGGCCCGGGCGCCCGGGGGAGGACTGCCCGGGACCCATGGAGCCCGTCCCGGGCACTTTGCCATGCCGTGGGCCAGAGGAGGGAGCCCCGGATGCCTCGGGAGGTGTTGTCCGGGCATAGCCCATCTGGTCCCCGGCAGAGAACCGCCAGCCCAGGAGGGGTGTCCCGGCATACCCTGCCCCTAGTAATCCGGAGGAAGGCTACCCCGCTTTCTGGGAATCCGTGCGCACCGCGAGGCTCAGGGGACCCTGGGCGCGAACGTGCCTGACCTCCTGGAGCCCTGGCTGGGATCCGGGAGGCAAATGAGCCCTCATCGGGACTTCCAGGGCAGCCTGGCCATCTGGTCGCCCCATTGGAAAGCATTGCGTGCGACCAGATGGCCGGGGTCGAAAGGACTCCCATCTGCCTGCCCCGAGCCGAGCAGAGCCTTCGCGGTAGGGCTTCCGCCTGCCCATGCAGGGCTCGGGGGCTCCGCGTCCCAGGTGGCTCGGGGACCCCGGCTGGGCCTCAGGCACGGGGAGGACCACCGGAGCTCTCGGGCCCAGGCGCCCGGGGGAGGACTGCCCGGGACCCATGGAGCCCGTCCCGTGCACCTTGCCACACCGTGGGCTGGAGGAGGGAGCCCCGGATGCCTCGGGAGGTGTTGTCCGGGCATAGCCCATCTGGTCCCCGGCAGAGAACCGCCAGCCCGGGAGGGGTGTCCCGGCATACCCTGCCCCTAGTAATCCGGAGGAAGGCTACCCCGCTTTCTGGGAATCCGTGCGCACTGCGAGGCTCAGGGGACCCTGGGTGCGAACGTGCCCGACCTCCTGGAGCCCTGGCTGGGATCCGGGAGGCAAATGAGCCCTCATTGGGACTTCCAGGGCAGCCCGGCCATCTGGTCGCCCCATTGGAAAGCATTGCGTGCGACCAGATGGCCGAGGGGAGAGGTGCGACCAGATGGCCGGGACTGAAAGGACTGCCATCTGCCCGCCCCGAGCCGAGCCATAGCGGTAGGGCTCCCGCATGCCCTTGCAGGTCTCCGGGGCTCTGCACCAGGGACCCTTGTCCCGGGCAGATGGACACTTGGCAGGCGGCAGGACGGGGGCTCCCAAACCCCAGGCCCTGACCGAAACGCAGTCCTCGGGCCGGTCCGTGCTTCTCAACCCAGCCAGGCCGGGAGATCGGGGAGCCTGCCCAGGCACGAGGGACCCCTGTCCCGGGCACACGGACCCTCAGGACGTGCGCTCGTTTTCCACACATTTTTTCCAAAATTCTGCGTAGTGGCGCTACGCCAACTACGCCCAGCCCTAGCTGGGACACCTGTAGAGGGCTTAGCTTTGGTGATGATGTATCAGTTTCAGCCTCATTGGATCTCATTCAGGAGAACATTTTAAGGTTCCCGCAGAATGATGGGTCTTGTTCATTAGTTTGGAGGAAGAGTATGAAGGATGGAAGCTGCTACACCCGAAAAGGGATGCCAAGGGTCTGTTTGGTTATAAGCTTAGGTGTTTGTAGCATGGAAGCTCTTGCATCTCTGATGTCTGCAATCTATGTGCTTGTTTTTCCTGCTCCTCATTTGACCCCTCTATACGACACGTTTAAGGTTCATTAAGTATCACCATGAGCTAGATGAATTTGTTAGCTTATTTTATTCTTTTACTTACAGCTGTTAATGTTAAAACTATTTTAAAGACAAATAAAGTTAAATGGTGAGAATCCGCATAACTAAGGGGGTCTTGGCAGGTCTCCAAGTTGAATGAAGCCCACTGTGGGAAGGGAATGGTGATTTCTACCAGTTATTATTGTAGATTTTCACAGGGTCACTACTGATAATGCATACTGTAATGTAATAAATGTTGGTCTGTTTCACAGCTGGATTATACGGTGACCTGCGCTGTATGCACACGATCTGAAGCAGGCGATATTCACATTCACAAAAAGAAATCACAGGTGAGCATCTGGTTGGACTTCCTATATTTCAGCATGTAGCCAGCATGAAAATTAAAGCAGGTTTACAGGAGTGAATACATTTGCTTGTAAGGTAAATTTCCCTCTAGCTAGCAACAGTTACTGAAGCAGTTATGGCTCTGACTCCAGGGACTAAGGGGGTACCTTCGCTTCATGGCAAGGGCAACTTTCATATTGATGATGGCCCACCTACCGTTTGTGAGGGGCTTTGTACCCTGAACAACTACAATACTGCGAGCCCTGAATATCACAAGAAAAGAGATGAAACAGCCAGCGTTAGCCAACTAACACACTGTTAAGGGGCAGGTAGAAGAACAGAATGAATACTAAATCGAGGATGCTTTAAGGTTCTTTCCCAATTGCTCAGAAACCTTGAAATAGAACTTGTCCCCCAACCAATATGTAGCCATGATCTCTTGCCATTATTTAAAACCATTTTTGTTTGAAATAAAGACATTATAAAGAACATGGCGTGGAACAAAACCCAGTACGCAGGTGGGTATCTCCCTGGAGCCACTCCGGGCATCATAGATATTACTTATTTGAGTAGTAAACATTCCATACATGCAACAACCATTGCAATAAGTTCTTCCTGGTTTTTTAGGGCCTCAAGGACATATACATATGTAACTAAGCTCACAGAAGCCTCTTAAGATTCCTCCTTGGGCCCCATACTTTCTCAAATATACGCAGGCAGCCTCTCCCTTCATAAACAAAGTGCTCAACTCCATGCATCTTTACTCCATTGCTCCAGCTGTGGCATTGCAGGCACGACCCCCACATTTACACAGTAACACGTCACGCTACAATCATATCTAAATTACAAAATAATTATTGCTATCTGATGCCCGTTTGATCCCCATATACCCAGGATACAGAGTTTCTTGCTTGAGAACAGCACAAGTCCCACAATTTCCAATAGTACCACCATTATTCCCAAACAGTACGGCTGTATTATCTCTGTTGACATTTTTGATCACTGTTTTGTCTGATCATGCTGAAATTATATTTGGTGTCTTCAACTGGTGAATATGAATGCTGTCATCTTTAGGCCTGTTAGGATATAAATATGTAGGCATCTTACATTTTATGCACATCTGTATTTGTCCTTCAGTCATCATTTTGGCGTCATCACTTCTACCATCTTCTTTTTGTTTACCACCCAAACCGTTAATGTCCTGTACTTCTTTTACTGACTACCCTTCCCCATTATGGCTTTCTTTTTAAAAAAAACTTTTTCAGGACACGGGGACTGAGTCCTGTAATGGATACCGCATCAATTTCTTAAGCTGTTTGGCTGGCCAGTTAGATTGTGATGTACTGTGGTACCCCATCGGCTGACAGAGAAAGGGCACCCTCACTCAATGGGATTTGAGTATTTTTAAAATTTTTGGTCCCGCAGGAGTTCTGCGGGAGTCCCTCAGTGTATAACGGTCCCGATATCACTAACTTTTTCAGTAGATTAACCCTCTCATTACCACTCCAAGCTCCGCTTTAAACAAATAGGGCCTAATTCACAAAGGGCCTCCGCACTCATGCCGGAGGGCCCGCACTCGCGGGGGCATTGGTGTTTTCCTTGCTCCTTGTAATCATAAACGCTGGCAACAACTGGGAAGAGCACACCTCGAGCTGGAGGATTGATTTGTTGGTCATGTGCGAACACAGATCATGCGTCTATGCCATGACCAAGACCTGTCTTATGGATTGTAGCCTTGCTGAAGACCCTGAGGGGCACACAAAACGTTACTCTTGGGAGGTGGAAGGCTACTTCCTTCACTGGGAGTTAAGCAGCATGTGTGCTGGGGTGGCAGCATACCTTGTTTTCAAATAATAGTAATCAGTAGAGTGAATAGACCTCCTTATCTGTGTCACTTGAGTGGTGCCTTCTGGCCCACTCTTATAAAGTCCTGCTGCTGTATGCTTAACTCAACCTTGGCGTGCATTGGGTTGTGTGTGTACCTGTGAAGTGGTGCAGTATTGGAGAGTCAGTGCATGTATCCCATTCTTGGTTCTGCTTCTCTCGGCCACCCTCAATAGCTTTCTTTTTGTCTGTTGTTTCATTAACTATTACAGGCAAAACTCCCACTTCGTCTACCATATCCTCTCTCCAGCATCTCTCCAGATAACCCAACTTGCTTTCTAACCACTGTTTAAATGAACCACCTGACAGTTTTGGAATGGTTTGAGCACATCTCATGCAAGGTGTGAGAATGGGAATGAGGTGGTGCAGATGCAGGGTCATCGTAGAGCGGTTGTGAATAATTCTGATGTAAATGCAAACATTAATTTGCTGAAGAAGATCACTGCTTGTCGTTTCTGCGGCAAAATTGGGCCCTTGAAGCCTGAGTGTAGGCAGAATCCAGATCAACTCCAGAATGATTTTGTTCCCCAGATGCAGCGAAATGCATATCAGATGCAGACACAGATTGTCACAGCCCAACAGACTTCTGTGCAGAATGTGAAAATTAAGGGCAGTTCCATAAAAATATTTCTGTAGAACCCGTGATGCAGAAAAACATGAAAAAGAAAATGCCTTATAAATGGGGCTCCCGGTTTTATGGTATTTATTTTTTCTACATTTCCGTCTGTATTTATCCATATTTATTTTTTGGCCATTTTATTAGTATTTATCCATATTTATTTTGAGGTTTGTGCATAAATGGGGTAAAAATTGGTACATTTCCACATTTATTTATCTGATAAACATGCACTCATACAGTGATGCCTGTCTCGTTTTAGCAAATTCAGAAGCCAAATATAGCAAAACACTACACCCACAGGTAATATTAGCAATTTCCTACAAATATATTTTAAGATAAGCCTGTATTTGATGATATCTTAATCTGTTTTTAATTTCCCATGCTATCCATCTACTCATCTGTTGTCTTTGAATTCACTGCAGACAGGATGGAAAGGCACTCATTAGAAGCACATTTTTCAGTATTTTTCCACTTTAAAAAATAAATACAGACAGGAAACACATTTTTTCTGTCTGTATTTATCTATAAAAATCAGTAAAAACGGAAAACTGGGAGCCCTACTTATAAACCAGGGTACCAACAGAATCCATTGTTTCCGAATACTGGATTTTTTTCAGTTTACATCAGAGACTAATTCATAATGACGGTGCTTGATGAGGTTGGAGGATTGCAGCTTAGTGCAGTCCTAGAGGTAGACCTGAGTGGTTCATATTTATATTGTGAGGTGAACGGCCACCCTTTATCATTCTGAATTGATTCAGGTGCTACACACGCTACAGTTCGTTCTGTGGTTGCTATAACCCTGTCCCTCTTGGGAAGAGATGTCTAAGTTGTATGTTGTATGAGGTCATGTTTGTTGTGCTCCTCCAGATCACAGAACAGATTCTGGCCACTCATTGTCATGGTCAGGCCTAGGCCTCTGCACACATGCTAGATTAGCAAGGGCCCAAACAACAAGATACACACAGGCTGTGAGAACCATCGGGCTCTTTGAAGTAAAGGGATAAATAAAGTGGGGGTGGAGCAAGGGATGTGGCTTGAACTGCCTCCCGCTCCTGCACACCTTGGCAGCCCTAGTGGCTGCAGCAACATTTTGCACTATCTGGAGGAGGTGGCCTAGGAGACCAGCAGAGACTGCCCAAGCCCCTTCCGGAATGTGTCAGAAAACTACTGCAGGAATGACCGCTGCAGGAATGGAGAGGAGTGGTTGGGGGCCCCGTGTGGAAAGTATAGGGGGCAGAAAATACTGAGACCGTGCCTAAGGTGAGAGACCTCCCCTCACACAAAACCTATATAAACATGTAAACCTATGAAATGATGAAGGGGGGACTGCCGATGCTAAGGAGGCGAGGTGGAGCGGGCCCCTAGACTTCACTAGGGGGGCAAATGTGGCCCTCATGAGAATATGAAGCAGGCCCATCATCCGGTTACAACCAGGAAGGTAGTGGCTGAGTAGAGATAATGACCCAGAAAATATAAAGACTTGCCATAATTTGGGAAGCGATAAAGGAGCTCCATTCGGGGAAAGGCTCCAGGCCTTAACAGCCTGCCACTGGAGCTCTACAAAAGCATAGCTAGTAAATTGCTCCCCACCTCAGATGTATGTTTGAAAGGGCTAGAGCAGATGGGGTTCTGCTCTACAATCTCCGAATGGCTACAATAGTCATAATTCATAATCGGGACAAATTGCCCAATGAATGTGAGGCATACAGGCTGATATTGTTGTTAAACTGTGAAATTAAAATACTTGCTAAGGTATTGGTCACTCGACTACATAGGGTGATTAGATTCCTTGTGCATATGGATCAATCCAGATTTATGCCACATTGGAACATCTGCCTCACCCTCTGGTGCCTTTTTGGATGCCTGGCATATACAAGAGACATGCAGGAACCAACAACAGTGGTGTCGTTAGAACCTGCCAAAGCATTTGTCTTCCTGGAATGGCCCTATTTGTTCAGAGTGCTGACTCAGATGGGATTCGGCACAAATTATTTGACGTGGGTAAGGCTGTTCTACTCTGAGCCACTACCTCCTAGAGTGATTGTGAGTGGGATGCTTTCAAATCCATTTATGTTGGGAGAGGAGGTGCCGGCTGTCCTCAATGGTATGCGCTTGGCTACTAGGACCTCTGGCTTGCTGAATGCAGAGAGACATGTTACTAAGGGGCCTGCAATGGGAACCATGAGATGAGTGGATCTCATTGTATGCAGAGAACATCCTGTTATACGTAGCGGAGTCAGAGGCAACTGGAACCAGCTATTTCAGATATTTGTAATTTTTGGTAGATAACAAGGATATAGAATAAACTAGGAAAAGTCAGTGCTGTACCCCTTATTAAAGTGACTGCCAGATGTGACTTTTCAGTGCCCATTTACCATCTCTCCAGATGGTTTTCAATATCTAGGCCTCTACATACCTGGATTCAGGAGGAGTTCTTTCATAAGAATATTAACATAATATTTAAAAAATGCAGGAAGGATGTAACTAACGCAGGTGTCCCTCCTTGGATGAGTAGCAGTGTTTAAGATGATTTCCTTGCCAAAATCCAAATATGTTCTTCAAAATGCTCAGTACTGTGTCCCAGACTTTGTCCTTAGGAAGATAGAAGCTGAGGTGAGGTTTCTTCTACGGGTTGGACGGCCACCACAAATGGCATTAGCAAAGCTAACAGGGAAATCGTCTTGCCTGATACCCAAAGATATCACTGGGCCTGTCAGATGGTGGTGATAAATGAGTGGGCTTTCCTATCAGTGGGCACACCCGCCTTAAGAATAGATAGGGACGCGATGAGGCAGAGAGTCTTCCTCGCTGCGATCTACATCTGAAGAAAAATATCCCTACCTGATCGCACAAAACCAGTGCTGAAAGGAGAAGGAATTCCAACCAAAGAAACCCCAAAATGTGGCAGTTACCTATTAAAAGAGGTGGACACTCAGACGGGGATCCAAAAATGGGACAAGGTAGGAATTAGTAAATTGTGGGTTGTCTGGTGGAAAGAAGCCCTACACTAGAAGGGCTAATGAAACAATCTGAACTGGCAGTCAATAAAACATATGAATACATACAACGCTGACATGCATTAATGGCTCACATTCCAAAGGGAGTCCAGTTGGATGAGACCACCACATAGTTAGAAGATATTATTCTATTGGAGCATTTCCCCCGGAAAGCAATATCCCGCATATTAGAAAACGATAACAAATAATTCACTGGACTTGCATGGAAAACTGAAAGAGCAGTGGGAAAGGGATGTAAGAACACTACATGATGGAGAATGGAAGGAGTCGATTTACTCACTGAGGGTTGTGTCGATAAGAGCGGGATTTTGCTTAGTGCAGTTCACAATGCTCCACAAAGCATATCTGACAAGGAAGGGCCTGGCTCAAACAGGGAGTTGAGATATGTAGCTTCTCCAGGGGATGTGGACAGGTAGGCAATTTCGTCTACATAGTATGGGAGTACCCCCGCCTGGTGCCCTTTTGGAAGGGGATTGGGGACTGCCTGACTGGGCTTACGGATTCTTACAGGGAACTCAGCCCCAAGCTGTTTTTACTGGACATCTGAACCTTGCGAAGGCACCAAAGGATATTCTACAGGCTGGGACTCATGGTGGCAATATGTAACATAATCAGACAATGAGGGTGGTGGGAAAGGGGGCAGCTTGGGCTCCAGATCTGGAAATGTGGAAAAATACATGGGCTAGTGCATGCTAGCAGAGAGTTCATATATGAAGGGGGAGAGGGGTTCCGAAGAAATGTGATAAAATTTAGATCCAGTGCAGAACTTACTAGGGAATCCTGTGACAGGCGCAGATTTTTAAATGAAAAGGGGCTGGAAACATGTATAGGGGTTCCAGGCTTATATACTTGTGGCAAAATGATGTGTCGCTGTGAACTCAGTGTTACATTAACATTTTTTTTTTTTTAAGTCAGTCCACACATTTTTTGTGAATTATTTTGTAAAGATCTTCAATACCTGGTTGGCGGCATCCCGCACCCTTTTAAGTCTTTTTTGTTTGATAGAGCATGATTTACCCTCCACAAGACAAATCAATCCAGAAGCCTGTAAATGCATTTTAATAACCCTGGCATTCTCCCCAGCCCTAGACACTGTGGGCGCCTTGTATAATTTAATCTGCAACTATACAAATTCATCCATGTCCTTGCAACCCTATTGCCCAAACGAAACTCACAATTAACAAAGAACAGTTGTTAGTTCAGTGGCCTGGATGAAATGTGTAAGGGTTGCAGGTTGTTTAAAAGAACACGTGCAAGCAAAAATAGGTGACTTCTTCGCATTTACTTGTTGCAAATAAAAAGGCCAAGAAGATAGATGTATCCCAACATTCAAATCCAGGCAGTGCAAAGTCACTTAAACTCTGAAGAAATCTCTGTGTCATGACCAATGCATAAAGCACACCCGTGATTCATGTATCTACTTATAAGACTCCTTCTCAAAGAAAATCACGAAAACTATTACTGTTTAGTCCAATAGTTTCATCAGCTGACATCGGCACCTTTCTCAGCTCCCCCCTCCCGAGGTGCCCTTCGCACTACTACCATCAACAACAACAAATTTTTTTACAACAAATCCTGTGCACACGCTTAAAAGTATTAATATAATCAGTAATTATTGTTGACAGAAAGCAATGAAGAGTAGTTCTTGTCCTTCAAGTGTTGATTTAATGTAAATTACTTCAGCGGCCAGCCAACACGTGTTTCGTCAGTGGGTGTCAAACCCAAGACTTCTTCAGGGCTGGAATTGAACAAAAATCGCTAATGTCACCATACAAGGTGAAAAGTCTATTTACAGAATTTATATCTAAAGAACACAATTAAAATGTGAATAATTGAAAGACATATTCAAAAGGTGGGAATGGTGGGCATGAGGGATTTTCTAAAATATGTGGAAAGGTTGAAATTATCATAGTTGCAGGTATCTGTAAATAATACCATGCACCGAAGATATGCCAAAGGAACACTAAGAAATCACATGCCGATTGCATTGTGTTACGTCTCACGTGCCTATCAAATTCAGACCATCTTAAATGGTCACAACCATGTGTTGGTGAGCCGTGTCCAGAATAGCTATATTTAAACATGCGTGATACTGATAGTGTGTATTCAGTGGTCATATTGTCTACCATGGTTCATAATCACCAAGTGCCCGTGCGTGACACATGTGAGTGCAGAAATCTAAAGTAACAAACTGGCTCGCATAGAATTATGAGCAGTGCCTACCTTTCACATTAAATAGTCATATTGCAGACCTGTAACATATGAACATAAGTCTGAATCAACAATTGGATCCTGAGTATGAATATCCATAGCATAATGAGAAAACAAAAATCACTCCAAGTAAAACTTTAAGTTGTTGCTCACCTATCAGCTGGTGATAATTCCGACCCAGCGGGTCTTAGATGCCACTTTTAGAGACCAATAAATTTCTTCGTGATTGGCAATCTGTATAACAATAGCCTGACATCAATGAAGTGTTCATCACTGATCTAACACTTAAGCACAACATGACCCAAGTCTCCCAAACAGTATGCAAATTATTGCCTCTATCAAGTGCTCTACATAGTGTAACTTTCTTACCTCTAATAGTTCAAGTGTTATGGCCAGTGTTAAATTTCAATTCCGGACTTCGTATATCAAAGAGGTAAGTTAACCTCAATATGGCCACAGAGACCGCAGCACCATCCGTCATTAACCATCTGCAAAAATCCACAATGATACCCTTAAATACATCATTCTATGTCCATATGTCAGAAAATGTCTATCCCTTTACATAAAGCACTTCTTGAAACCTGCTATTGCAGCTTACCTTAGGCGAGTACACCTCGTGGTTCGATACACCGGCACCGAGTAAACCGGAAGAGGAAGTGAAACGTGACCCGGAAGCGTATTCTTTTATTCTAACGTCAATCGAAAAACGACTAGAATACCGACCTGATACCATTGCGCTACACTAATAGGCACACAGTATTGACCGACAAAAGCATGCAACTGATGAGAGTTAAAACCTCCACAGTAAGGGGGACAAATTTAGAATTTCAAAACGGACTATAAGGTGAAAAAGTTGCACTTCATTACGGGAGATAAGGGGAAAAACAGGGAGGCATATTAGAGATAGTATGAAACTTGTTATGCACTCAAGTCTGTGTCAAGACAATAAAATCATGCCCCACATGAATAAGCCCCCAACAAAAGTTTATAAAAGGTCCAAGCTAAAAGTTTAAAATAAACATGTCTCATAAGTTGTGCAGCAAATGGTTACAAATGGTCCAAGCTGAAAGTTTTAAATAAACTTGTCTCATAAGTTGTGCGAACAGAATCCATTAGACCACTAATGCAAGTTTGCGGCAAGTGCGGTACACGTAACAATACAAATGACAATACAGCAAATATACTTAATTCAGTCTCACTATAATCAAGAGTATCTAATCACCCAAAAAGTAATGCATTTCCCGGTCACTGTTAAGACCGAATTCATGGGTTTTAAGACGCATAATCCAAAGTGCTTCGGAACGTCTCAATTGCAGCTCCCTGTTCCCGCCCCTTGGATTTGGTTTCGTGATATCAATCCCATAAAAGATAAACCCTTTATGTACCCCTTGAGTAGGGCATTGCCAAATGTGCGTGGCCATGGGATACCTGGGATCTTGCTGTTTAAGGGCTCTGACATGTTCTGCAATTCTTTCTTTAAGTGCCCTGATTGTACTCCCTACATATAAACTACCACAAGTACATTCGAGTACATAAACTACAAATTTTGTGTGGCAGTTAATGTTATGTCTGATTACATAAATCCTATCTGGGCCATTAAAACCGGTCTTGCGATCGGCGGCCCACCTGCATACACCGCACGAACCACATTTATAAAAACCCAGACTCCGTGTGGTCAGCCACGAATCTGTATGTGTTGTTTGTGGATAGCTCGGACTCAGTCTAGTTCTTAGTGTTCTCCCTCTTCTGTACGTGATCTGTGGATTTTTGTTGATGTGTTCAACAAGCGTAGTGTCATTGGTGAGCAGTTTCCAGTGTTTATTTAAACTCCTGGATAGTGCCCCACTTAGGTCATTGAATTCAGTAACCAATCTCAAAGTATTTGCATTTCCTTTGGATACCTTATCCCTTATGGTCTCTTCCCGAGGTGTGCGTCTAATTCTGGTTTCTGCTTTCATTAGGTTGGTATGTGTATAGCCTCTGTGTTTAAATCGAGTGCTCATTTCTGAGATGCAACAATCAAAGTCCTGGTTGGTGCTGCAATTCCTCCTGGCTCTAGTATATTCCCCATATGGAATTGCACAAATCTGGTGCGGTGGATGTGCACTATGGGCATGAAGTATGGCATTGCATGCAGTGTCTTTGCGAAATAGACGTGTCTGTAGATTGTTGTGACTAGTGAAAATCTCAATGTCCAGAAAGGTAACACTCGAGTCACTTTTATGATGTGTAAATTGTATGTCATATGCATTAGTGTTCAGATAGATACAGAATTCATCCAATTTTACTTGAGTGCCTGACCAAATCAAAAGGCAGTCATCGATGTATCGACCCCAGAAGATAATTGAATCATGAAAATGACTGCCCTTCTGACCCCAAATCCAATCTTCTTCTAGGCGTCCCATAAACAGATTCGCGAAACTTGGTGAAAATTTAGAACCCATGGCTACGCCTCTCTTTTGTTTGTACCAGTCCCTTTCAAAAAGAAATACATTGTTATCAAGAATCAGGTTCATCATGGTTATTAACATGTTGGTATGCTGCCATTGAGATGCCGGTCTTCTGTTCAGAAAATGTGTAATCGCTTTCATGCCCAGATCTGGTTTGATGCTCGTATAGAGCGAGACCACATCAAGGGTCACCATGGTCATGTTATCCTCCCATGTGAAATCAGCTAACATGTTGAGTAAATGTTTGGTGTCTCTTATGTAAGACGGAAGATTCCGGAGCAAGGGTCCAAGAAAAAGATCTACATATTCCGCCAAACGTTCAGTAGGACCCCCTATGCCCGAGACAATAGGTCTTCCTGGGGGAAAGGGTAGATGCTTGTGTACCTTTGGTAGTGTATATATGCATGGATATGAAGGTCGATGAACCCTCATGTAAATGTGTTCATCATCATTAATAAGCCCTATCTTGTGCCATTCCACTAAATTCTTGTTGATAACTACAATCAAAGGGCCTATTGGGTTGTATGTAAGGAGTTCATAGCACTCTTTGTCATGTAGTTGACTTAGTATCTCATTGTTGTAGTCAGTTTTATTCATCACCACCACGTTACCCCCTTGTCAGCCTCTCTGATAATAATACTATTCTCTCTAGAAAGCTGTTTCAGAGCTGCTCTTTCTCTCGGACGAAGATTGTCAATGAATCTTGTTCTGTCCCTGATTCTCCTGCTGTGATATTTGTCCAGATCCTCTATTACTAAATTATGAAAGATATCTATGTTGTTACCCTTGGTCAGGTTAGGTGTCCATTTGGACTTGGTTTTTAGACCACTATCAATTGTATAGTCAGTTTGTACTTCCAAATCTTGTAGTAGAGTATCCATACGGAGTGGTGTATCCTCATTATCAGTCAAAGATAAGAGTAAATGAGTGTCGTGCACATCCTGTATACTTAAAACATCTGAAAGCGAGCCAGTTGGAATATTCAAAGTACTTTTATTCAGTGCTGGGTTAGTACTAAAAAACTTTTTCAGTTTTAAGTTCCGTACAAATTTGAAAAGATCTATTTTGGTGTCACAAATGTCCCCCTTCTCTTTAGGGTTGAAGCTTAAACCTTTCTCTAAGAGAGAAACCATGTCATGATCAAGTGTCAGTGAGGATAGGTTAATCACATCAACCCCTTCTCTAGTGTGACTGATCAGTTCTTGTTGTTCCCTGATCTTAGTTTCTTTTTGTAGTCTGATTTTCCCTGCTCTTTTTCCTCTGCGGGTCTTGCGTCTATATTGGTGCGTCTTGGTTGTATTCTGTTCCCTTTTCGTATTCTTTGGACCTCGCGTAAAAAAGATGAGGAATGAGTCTGTCCAATGTCAGTAGAGGTACTAGCGTTATCTGCCTCATTGTCACTGGACAGAGGAGCATTCAGAGAAGAAGCACTGGAAGAGACAGAAATGATATCTTGTTTGTCAATGGTCCCGATTTCGTTACCTTTCTGAAACCACTGATCATATTTCTTTGCAAAGGTAAAAATCCTTCCCTCATTGTAATCATACTCATCTCTTTTGAGTTTTCTCGCCTTCCTTTCTTTAATATCATTTTGATGTCTTGCTAAGATCTCATTCAATATGACATCGTTTTTTTCTGTGCCTTCTTTAAGGTCCAGGTCTCTGATTTCTAGTTCAAGAGTTTTAATTTCCATTTGTAATTTGGCTACTTTTCTCTCTGAGTTCTCTATGAGGATGCCCATTAGTGTTTGTGAATTCGAAGTTAATGACTCTTCCCATTGTCTAAGCAAATCCTCCTCTAGATCATCATATGTGGGGAAGATTTGAGACCTCAAGCCTCTTGGGATTCTATTGAGGCGTAGATAATGTTTAAGCGTTGCTCCATCCCACCATTTTGAGTTCTCACTTTTTTTCAATCTCTCAAGTCTCAGGAATTTATCCCTGAGACCTTCTTTACGATTAGTATTCCCATTAGTCTTGGTTGTAATATTGGTACTGCCTTTACTTAAGTTACCAAAGAGTTCCTCAGCTACTCTCTCTCTATCCATCTTAAAGTGTGTAACATGTAGGAGCTGCCTCCCCTGACTCCAATTGAATCCTAAAACAGAACGGGGGTAATCTTCAACACAGGGTATGTTTAGGCGCTAACCAGATATCATGAGTATCACAAGTGGAGGTAATCTGTGCGGTGCAACAGGTGAGGGACAAACCCCTAGGCCCTCAAAACAAGGACAAAGTCCGTTTTACACAAATTACAACAAATCCTGTGCACACGCTTAAAAGTATTAATATAATCAGTAATTATTGTTGACAGAAAGCAATGAAGAGTAGTTCTTGTCCTTCAAGTGTTGATTTAATGTAAATTACTTCAGCGGCCAGCCAACACGTGTTTCGTCAGTGGGTGTCAAACCCAAGACTTCTTCAGGGCTGGAATTGAACAAAAATCGCTAATGTCACCATACAAGGTGAAAATTCTATTTACAGAATTTATATCTAAAGAACACAATTAAAATGTGAATAATTGAAAGACATATTCAAAAGGTGGGAATGGTGGGCATGAGGGATTTTCTAAAATATGTGGAAAGGTTGAAATTATCATAGTTGCAGGTATCTGTAAATAATACCATGCACCGAAGATATGCCAAAGGAACACTAAGAAATCACATGCCGATTGCATTGTGTTACGTCTCACGTGCCTATCAAATTCAGACCATCTTAAATGGTCACAACCATGTGTTGGTGAGCCGTGTCCAGAATAGCTATATTTAAACATGCGTGATACTGATAGTGTGTATTCAGTGGTCATATTGTCTACCATGGTTCATAATCACCAAGTGCCCGTGCGTGACACATGTGAGTGCAGAAATCTAAAGTAACAAACTGGCTCGCATAGAATTACGAGCAGTGCCTACCTTTCACATTAAATAGTCATATTGCAGACCTGTAACATATGAACATAAGTCTGAATCAACAATTGGATCCTGAGTATGAATATCCATAGCATAATGAGAAAACAAAAATCACTCCAAGTAAAACTTTAAGTTGTTGCTCACCTATCAGCTGGTGATAATTCCGACCCAGCGGGTCTTAGATGCCACTTTTAGAGACCAATAAATTTCTTCGTGATTGGCAATCTGTATAACAATAGCCTGACATCAATGAAGTGTTCATCACTGATCTAACACTTAAGCACAACATGACCCAAGTCTCCCAAACAGTATGCAAATTATTGCCTCTATCAAGTGCTCTACATAGTGTAACTTTCTTACCTCTAATAGTTCAAGTGTTATGGCCAGTGTTAAATTTCAATTCCGGACTTCGTATATCAAAGAGGTAAGTTAACCTCAATATGGCCACAGAGACCGCAGCACCATCCGTCATTAACCAGCTGCAAAAATCCACAATGATACCCATAAATACATCATTCTATGAGTACGAGCATCAAACCAGATCTGGGCATGAAAGCGATTACACATTTTCTGAACAGAAGACCGGCATCTCAATGGCAGCATACCAACATGTTAATAACCATGATGAACCTGATTCTTGATAACAATGTATTTCTTTTTGAAAGGGACTGGTACAAACAAAAGAGAGGCGTAGCCATGGGTTCTAAATTTTCACCAAGTTTCGCGAATCTGTTTATGGGACGCCTAGAAGAAGATTGCATTTGGGGTCAGAAGGGCAGTCATTTTCATGATTCAATTATCTTCTGTGGTCGATACATCGATGACTGCCTTTTGATTTGGTCAGGCACTCAAGTAAAATTGGATGAATTCTGTATCTATCTGAACACTAATGCATATGACATACAATTTACACATCATAAAAGTGACTCGAGTGTTACCTTTCTGGACATTGAGATTTTCACTAGTCACAACAATCTACAGACACGTCTATTTCGCAAAGACACTGCATGCAATGCCATACTTCATGCCCATAGTGCACATCCACCGCACCAGATTTGTGCAATTCCATATGGGGAATATACTAGAGCCAGGAGGAATTGCAGCACCAACCAGGACTTTGATTGTTGCATCTCAGAAATGAGCACTCGATTTAAACACAGAGGCTATACACATACCAACCTAATGAAAGCAGAAACCAGAATTAGACGCACACCTCGGGAAGAGACCATAAGGGATAAGGTATCCAAAGGAAATGCAAATACTTTGAGATTGGTTACTGAATTCAATGACCTAAGTGGGGCACTATCCAGGAGTTTAAATAAACACTGGAAACTGCTCACCAATGACACTACGCTTGTTGAACACATCAACAAAAATCCACAGATCACGTACAGAAGAGGGAGAACACTAAGAACTAGACTGAGTCCGAGCTATCCACAAACAACACATACAGATTCGTGGCTGACCACACGGAGTCTGGGTTTTTATAAATGTGGTTCGTGCGGTGTATGCAGGTGGGCCGCCGATCGCAAGACCGGTTTCAATGGCCCAGATAGGATTTATGTAATCAGACATAACATTAACTGCCACACAAAATTTGTAGTTTATGTACTCGAATGTACTTGTGGTAGTTTATATGTAGGGAGTACAATCAGGGCACTTAAAGAAAGAATTGCAGAACATGTCAGAGCCCTTAAACAGCAAGATCCCAGGTATCCCATGGCCACGCACATTTGGCAGTGCCCTACTCAAGGGGTACATAAAGGGTTTATCTTTTATGGGATTGATATCACGAAACCAAATCCAAGGGGCGGGAACAGGGAGCTGCAATTGAGACGTTCCAAGCACTTTGGATTATGCGTCTTAAAACCCATGAATTCGGTCTTAACAGTGACCGGGAAATGCATTACTTTTTGGGTGATTAGATACTCTTGATTATAGTGAGACTGAATTAAGTATATTTGCTGTATTGTCATTTGTATTGTTACGTGTACCGCACTTGCCGCAAACTTGCATTAGTGGTCTAATGGATTCTGTTCGCACAACTTATGAGACAAGTTTATTTAAAACTTTCAGCTTGGACCATTTGTAACCATTTGCTGCACAACTTATGAGACATGTTTATTTTAAACTTTTAGCTTGGACCTTTTATAAACTTTTGTTGGGGGCTTATTCATGTGGGGCATGATTTTATTGTCTTGACACAGACTTGAGTGCATAACAAGTTTCATACTATCTCTAATATGCCTCCCTGTTTTTCCCCTTATCTCCCGTAATGAAGTGCAACTTTTTCACCTTATAGTCCGTTTTGAAATTCTAAATTTGTCCCCCTTACTGTGGAGGTTTTAACTCTCATCAGTTGCATGCTTTTGTCGGTCAATATTGTGTGCCTATTAGTGTAGCGCGATGGTATCAGGTCGGTATTCTAGTCGTTTTTCGATTGACGTTAGAATAAAAGAATACGCTTCCGGGTCACGTTTCACTTCCTCTTCCGGTTTACTCGGTGCCGGTGTATCGAACCACGAGGTGTACTCGCCTAAGGTAAGCTGCAATAGCAGGTTTCAAGAAGTGCTTTATGTAAAGGTATAGAAATTTTCTGACATATGGACATAGAATTATGTATTTATGGGTATCATTGTGGATTTTTGCAGCTGGTTAATGACGGATGGTGCTGCGGTCTCTGTGGCCATATTGAGGTTAACTTACCTCTTTGATATACGAAGTCCGGAATTGAAATTTAACACTGGCCATAACACTTGAACTATTAGAGGTAAGAAAGTTACACTATGTAGAGCACTTGATAGAGGCAATAATTTGCATACTGTTTGGGAGACTTGGGTCATGTTGTGCTTAAGTGTTAGATCAGTGATGAACACTTCATTGATGTCAGGCTATTGTTATACAGATTGCCAATCACGAAGAAATTTATTGGTCTCTAAAAGTGGCATCTAAGACCCGCTGGGTCGGAATTATCACCAGCTGATAGGTGAGCAACAACTTAAAGTTTTACTTGGAGTGATTTTTGTTTTCTCATTATGCTATGGATATTCATACTCAGGATCCAATTGTTGATTCAGACTTATGTTCATATGTTACAGGTCTGCAATATGACTATTTAATGTGAAAGGTAGGCACTGCTCGTAATTCTATGCGAGCCAGTTTGTTACTTTAGATTTATGCACTCACATGTGTCACGCACGGGCACTTGGTGATTATGAACCATGGTAGACAATATGACCACTGAATACACACTATCAGTATCACGCATGTTTAAATATAGCTATTCTGGACACGGCTCACCAACACATGGTTGTGACCATTTAAGATGGTCTGAATTTGATAGGCACGTGAGACGTAACACAATGCAATCGGCATGTGATTTCTTAGTGTTCCTTTGGCATATCTTCGGTGCATGGTATTATTTACAGATACCTGCAACTATGATAATTTCAACCTTTCCACATATTTTAGAAAATCCCTCATGCCCACCATTCCCACCTTTTGAAAATGTCTTTCAATTATTCACATTTTAATTGTGTTCTTTAGATATAAATTCTGTAAATAGAATTTTCACCTTGTATGGTGACATTAGCGATTTTTGTTCAATTCCAGCCCTGAAGAAGTCTTGGGTTTGACACCCACTGACGAAACACGTGTTGGCTGGCCGCTGAAGTAATTTACATTAAATCAACACTTGAAGGACAAGAACTACTCTTCATTGCTTTCTGTCAACAATAATTACTGATTATATTAATACTTTTAAGCGTGTGCACAGGATTTGTTGTAATTTGTGTAAAACGGACTTTGTCCTTGTTTTGAGGGCCTAGGGGTTTGTCCCTCACCTGTTGCACCGCACAGATTACCTCCACTTGTGATACTCATGATATCTGGTTAGCGCCTAAACATACCCTGTGTTGAAGATTACCCCGTTCTGTTTTAGGAACAAATTTTTTTGAAAATGGATGTCTTGTGAAGCCTAATGTATGGCTTGGCCTTACTGCTACTGATAACAAGCATTGGCATAGCCAATAGGTCTCGCCTTTGGGACCTTATAAGTGGTTAGTCATGCAGCACATTATCCTGGGTGCTGTGCTACCATGGATTAAAGCATTTTTGCATCTGGCGGCTTCGGCCCGAGTCCCCTTGAACTCTGGGGAGTCAATTGCCTTAAAGCTGGATTTAATTGGAGCAAATATTCAGAGAAAGAGTAGCAATTTAACAAAAATACATACATTCCCGCCTTTGGAAGGCGAAGCACTGCATTTGGAAATGACTAGGCCTGGGCGGTGAACTTCGCTCCGTTCCCGGAGTTTGCAGAGTTTTATGCACTCCGCAGAGTGCAGAAAACTCCGCTTCGCGATGTGCAGCGAACGGTAAGTTCGCGATCGCGAACGGTAAGTTCGCGAGCGCGAGCGCGAGCTGCCGCTCGGGTCGAATTTCTACCCAAGCGGCAGGAATACCAGCACAAACTGCAGTTCGCACTGCACTCCGCCACTCGCAGAACTTCGCGGAGTTTTTTTGTAACTTCGCAGAGTTTCGCGTAACAAAACTACGCCCAGGCCTGGAAATGACAAGGGGAGACATTGGGGGGGGGGGCTTGAGTATTTCACTAGAGGCGATAGAAGAAATTAAAGTTGATAAATATTAAAATAGCTTGGACAAAAGGAGATGGCACTAGTGAATATGAATCGTTAACATGTATGTCTGGTGCAGCAGTTAAAAATACAAGTGTCATTATTCTGTGTTAACTACATTACACAAATGAGGAATTAACCTTCACGAGATTGTGCCCCGTGAAATACACTTCCAAACATTCCCGCCACGCCATTTCTTTCGCCAGATGACTCGTCCCCATTAGTTTCTACTAGATGTAAGTGACTGCATATGACATTGGGAGCATCTAATAGTTTACTATGGCGAAAATTAAAATTGATTCAAGTAATATTTTGGATTTGGCAGTAGTGACTAGCAGCGTAATTTCTACATTTTATTTCACCAGTAGTATTCCCCTTGAAAACTCAGCTGCACGTAGATTTTGCATTTCCCATAACACAGACACGAGAAACGGGTGCAGTGAAAACTATCTAGCGAGCTGGAACTGTAGCCAAGACCAACTCCGTTTCATACAATGGCACACATAAGCGCACAAGCCGTCTAGGGAATTTTGAACCCGTTGAATGCAGGAGTTGGAATGCGACATACAGAGCCGTTGTCTCAATCTGCTACAGCGATCTACGACTCTAGAATGCCATTTTTACAGACCATAGCGCATGCGCATCACGGACAAAGCACTGTCTTGTGTGTAAGAGTGCACAATAAAAGTCAAAATGACGAAATGATGGAGTGTGTGATACGTTCGCCGATAAACCTTGCGAAGTAAAAGCTACTGTTATTTTCATCACCCACAGAATATGTTATTCACAATAAATGCAGCGAAATTGCTACAATTGGTGCAATATTGGGCTCCAGCCTGTGGAATAATCTTGAGAGGGACAAAGTTGCTCTTGGTGCGAGAACAAAGGGAATGCGGACAACGGGAGGTGGGTGGGAGCATTGTGAACACGGACAACGGGTGGGGGGCGGGAGCAAAGCAACAGAAAATTAAACAAGTGCGGCCGCGAAAGTGAAAGCGACCGCGCTGTGTTTAATTAGTAACCTGATCCACGACGCGACGAGGAATGCAGCTGCACCCTGCGCGCCGCTGCACGCTCCCGAGAGCAAAACGCCGTGGGAGTGAACCTTTGGAGAAGAGGTGGGACATGCACCCGCCTTTGGCCATTTGCATGCTTTCATTATTGAAAGCCACAAGCAAAGGCCAATCCAATGTGTGGGAGGAGTCTAACCCACACGGAGAAGTTTGGAGTGATTACAATAAGCCTCCCATAGAGCAGCACATGCACACTGCGCTAGGCTCGACCTAAAAACGAACATTAGAAACAACATTCTAATGAACTTCGGTCCAGTCTCCCATCACTTTATCGTATTTACAGTAGTTGAAATGGGAGTGGGTTAAAACAACATTCAGTTAACTTTGCCCTTCAGAACCTTTTTTATTGCTCTTAATCTAATTGAAGTCCTTGACAAGGCACTGAGTCTGCTTGATGTCAGAATCACACCCTGGTGGAAACTGGACAGGAGCTGCCTAGCCTTTCTTATCTTGCTGGGCTTGTCGTCACTTTTGACACCATCTCCCCACTACACTCCTAGATCAACTGGGAAACTAGATGGGATTTTTTGGTCAGGCCTTCTTTTGACTGCAGTTGCGTCTTCATCGTCAGATTAATTTAGATTTTTCCACCGTCTTATTCAATACCTGTATGTAACTGTAGTTGAATATCATCAGACATTTCAGTACGATACCTTTCACTACCATAACAGCCTTTCTAATTGGTTTACCACGGACTGCCCTTTGGATCCTACACAATACAGAGATTAAAGCGGCCAGAATGACGCATCTGTTTAAGCAGGGTTATCAAGCCTAATATGAACACTTTAAGGACAAGTCTCCACATTTTTATAAATTATTTATTGAGTCCTCTTGTCTACAAGGCCATCATTCCTGTAAATCCTAGCCAAAAGAGGCATACTAATAGTTGAAATTACTAGGGAAATGTATTGTTAATACCCAAATTTTAATAAAATGTGTTTTGATGATGGAAGCTTTGCTAACCAAGAATCACTACTGTGGAACACCTTCCTCAAAGTGCCAAATTTGTAGACAGAATATTAATAAACTGTAATACTAATAATTAGGGCTGGTGCCCAAATCTTTCCTTGAGAGCTAACTACTGGCCCTGCTGGATGTTGGGGTTGCCGAAGACTAAGGCTTCCTAATATTGATCCATGCATCTTTCTTCTACTACCCTACACTTCTTATACCTTTATGTCACTCCTTCATGTACCTTTTCATCCCAGCTTTCTCCCTTTTCCATTTGCCTTCTCCATTTTGTGCCTTTCTTTCTCATGCTGTGGGTCAAATTCTGATGATCAAAAATAATTCCCAGTTCCCAAAAATGAATGCTGGTGCCTACCACCTATAGCCACCGACACAACTTAATGACTGATCTTCCCTAAAGTTATCTTGAAGAACATAGCCTCCTTAGCTTCCAGAAGCCTTCTATACAGAATGCAAATTCACCTGATCATTTATAAACTCCACCGAATCCCAACTCTTCTTTTCTCCTCCCCATCTATGACCCTGTGATTATGTCTTCTCTAGCATATTCTCTAGAGTATCCTCTGATGGCATGATTTGTTTGCAAGCAAACAGTGAAACAATTGCATTTGCTCTTACAGGAGGTATTCCCTGGGCAAGTGTGCAATGATGGGAAGGAACTACATTTATAAGCCAGGCAATGCCAGGATAATGTTCTTTTCATTAGACTTTGCTAGACTTTGTTTAACTTTTATGTAAAAGAGGATGTGTTGTATCATTTATTGAATTTTGTTCACTAAGCAATTGGTTTACTCAACAGAACCCATTGTAGATTGTATTACCAATATCCAGGTTCTGAGGTACACAGGGTCTACCCCATTATCTTTAATGGCTTTTCATTAGGTAGCAGGACATTTGAGCCTTTTAACCTTCATAATTAGGCTTTCATGTTTTCAGTTTCTATTTTTGGTAAATTCTGGTGGGGTTTTGTCAGTGTTTTCGAGTGATTTCAGTACCTTAAAAAAACAGTGGTTATCAGTGGTTACACATTTTCGCGCCATTAAAAACAACAGAAACAGTGTTTTCCAGTGTTTATGGAACTTTTTACTTTTATTATGGCTTGCTTTCTGTACTGATAGTGCATGGTATATAGACAGTGTACGTACAGTGTAAATGAGGTACAAATACATTTTTACAAATCAAACTTATCGTAGTACACCATAAAATACTTCTTCAGTGAGTCTTTGGTCATGCACACTCGCTCTTTCCTTCCAATGTAAACTTTTATCTGTGAAAAGGCCCTCTCAACATTGGCACTTGAGACAGGCAACGCCAAAATAGCCAGTATACAATTTGCTAACTCTGGCTACTGACATAGCTTTCCATGCCAATACTGGTGCACCTGAAGATTGTGATTCTCTGCAACAGGTTCTGCAACACATGCGTTGAACTTAACTCCTATGCCCTCAGAGTTATTGAAGCGGTCAAAAATGAGGCAGCACTTTTGAAACTCCGGAGAAAGTTTCCCTTTACGGAAGGGATCTATAACTTGTGCAGAGTACCACAGTGAGGCTTCATTGACTTTAAATGCCATGGTTGGTGAAGGGCTATTTCTTATACATTGTAAAATAAAAGTTCCTGAATTGCTCCTCAACATTTCTTTGCTTACCAAGTGGCAAGCATTCTAACATGGAATATGTTGCAGTGCCAAAGTCACTAAAAGTCTCGCCCAGCCTACTCTCAAGGAGATGTTTCACATCTACACCAATTATGCTGAACACTTGTTAGACAAGGGTGTTTTCAGACTCTAGTTTTTTTATTATGTCTACTACAGCAGTCATGCTTTCCTGTAAAAATCTAAGAATGCAGTAGAGTGTACTTTTTTTCAAATCACTATCAATTTTTGACCAAAGATCCTCACATTTCTTGCCTTTGGCATTATCACTCAGCAAAAGTTCTGTAAATGGTTGCCACATGGATAATATAGCATTCGTGGCCTCTAGGATTGAGAACCGCCAGCTAAGTGACACAGTTAGGATGACTCTTTCTTTGATGCCACACAAAGCACAAAATGAGAAATATTTACGTTTTAGTTTCTGTGCATAATAAAACAGTGCACCAGAATGGACTAAAAAGTCAATAGCATACTTCATTAACTCTGAAGATTGTAACGATGCTTTCAGCATACCATCTAACAAGTGGCAAGGATCTCTTACAGGGAAGCACTTAAGCTCAGGTATCGATTTTGACAGGTCATCACACAACTTTTTCATATACGTAGCTGAATCACTGCAAATACAAACAAAATCACTCCAATTTTTGTTGAACTTGGTAAGAACTTTTTGCAGCAGCATTCCAAGTGACACTGCGTTCCATATTTTCCAAAAGTCTGGTGTCATATTTTCACCAGTATCCCAGATGCTTTGTGACTGCACTCTTTTCACATATACCTGTCACTATGCCTTGCATTGACTGTTTAAAGCCTGGGGTGTTTGGCAATTCACCTACTATCAATATTGACTCACTAGAAAAGGGGGCTGCTGTATTAAGGGTTTTTACCCATTCTCTGTGGGTAAATGTGATGGTACATATTGGGAAAGATTCTTATGAAACCTACATTTTTCCTATCAAAGAAAGACTCAAACGTAATCAAAAAATCAAATATTATTTTGATATTTTCTGATTCTCTACAGTTTATAAAATAATTAGTACCAAAAGCAAGGCGGTGAGGACAAAAAAAGTGTGCACTATAGTCGCTGTTCAGTACTTTTCTTCAAAGTTTCCAAAGACCACGCTTAACTCTCCGTAGCCCACCGCTCCTGGCCACAATCCTCAAAATGAAATCACAAAAATGGAAAGGAACGTCTTATTCCAATTTTTATTAATAAAAATTGGAATATTTTATTGGAACTTGGCCTGCTGACTGTTTGCTGAAGAAATACAATAATAAATTGTTGATATAAGACGTTCCTTTCCATTTTTGTGATTTCAGTTTATAAAATAAATAAACAACACCTAAAACATGCTTCTAACCCCTGTATCTTTAGACCAAAGACCACAAAACTGAAAAAAGGAAGAAGAAACAATATTTTAGTGACATCCCTAAACAACAAAACTCAAGCAGAATATTGTTAGCCCAGTCTTTCTTACTGCTACCTTGTATAACAAAGTTACATTGTATTGGCTCCTTCAGGAAGAAATAAAAATGACTCTTTCACTCTCCTTTTCCTTTCTTTGAATGGCATTTAGTTTGTGGTTGTGCAGGTTTTTTTCCAGTGTTTATATGTTTACACTGGTGAGGGCTATTCCCTGTCCGGTGTGGTTTTATCAGTTATTATAGGTTTAAACCTAAAACCGGACAGCCTATTCATAATCTACAGCCATATGGATTTTGTCTTTGATCTCTGTGTGATGTTGGCGGACCATCAACATTAATGATGGACTAATGCCACAAGAGAGAATTTTGATTTGTAAGGTTAGGAACTGTTACCACCAACACCAGGGGCAGAGTAGGTGGTGGCCACTTTTTTACACTGGGTGTGTGGTGTGCCTATGGTTTTGCCTTACTTAGATTTGTTATGGATCATAGTGAGTGCGAATAAGCTCAGCCTTGAGATTCAGGTTATAGTTTGCTGTGAATGCCTTATATTTTCCAAACACTTTTAGGTTTAGATTCTCTTTTAACGTGATTGGTGTCAGACACAAGGATTACGGATAAACAGTCAAACATGAAAAGATAGTGAGCTCAACAGGTTTGTTGAGGAACAAGTCTATGTTCAAGCTGAAAGTGATAGTGAAACATTTGGCTTCCAGTATAACCTGGCACATAAACCTTTCTATGGACCAATTGTATCAGTTCTAGAATGTGTATATATCGGTTAGTCTTCAGCTAACATGCCAAGCCCACCTGCAGATGTAGATTAAGCACGCCTAGAATTAGTGTTTGATTCACAAGCAGTTCCCTAAAAACAAAACTCTGGTGTGGGTGAACTTATCAAATCAAAATAAAAAATTGTTGGCTCATCTTAAAGCAAGTGTGTACATCTTAAAGCCTTGAATTGAGCAAGGCGTTCCTTCATTTGTTTCTGCAGTTACGTTTATAGCTGAAATGCATGTCGGCCCCATCTCTTGCTAAAGCCATGTCTATCCTCACTCTAGCGAAGTAATGTATCTTGTAAATAGCCCTCTAGTTCCTCATTAAACAATATTTTAGTTGTACAAAGTAATTCAAGACCGCGGGCTGGTGTGAAAATCTAGATTCTATCATTTATAATCTGTATTTAGTGTGAAAAGTACAGAACTCAAAAAAGGTTCCAATAGAGGGGGACAATTGCCTCTCCCCAACAATCTCCTATTTAGCCTCCCTTAATCCTTCCATTCTTCCCTTCCCTCACCGCAACCTAAGATGAAGATCTGCTAATTATGTCTCTAAAGATCTCTGCGTGGGGGCGTGGCCAGCCATCATGGCCGCGAGGACGTGATCCTGCTCGGCTCCTGCACCAACGTCCACGTTAATCTCTCCATCGGCATAACCAGCTCACCAAAGACGCTGCAACGGCACAAGAAATGACGGGTGACCACTCGGCCAATGTTTTCGAGGCTTGGCAGTGCCCATGAGGAGATCTAGCCCCGCTTTCACGACCGAGGCGGAGCTTGGCCGATGGCGCAATATGGCGGCCGGGACCCGCCGTTAACGAGTTTCCGGCGCAACTGACAATATCTCGCCGCCGGGGTGATTCCGGCAACAGGGGGATGCCCTCCGGACCTCACGAAATACAGCTGGGACGACTGACCATCAGCTGGGGGACCCGCACTAACGATGAGAGGAGAGGCCAGTGGAGCGCGGCGGTGATTTTTAAAATAGCGGGCGACTTGACGCAGGGACCCCTGCACGCAGAGCCCGCTAAAGCAGAATCCGCATCTTGACTGAAGCAAGCGCCAGCGGTACCTTGAATACGGCCTCCTGTCAATTCTGCCAATTTCGCAACCCCATTCTACCAGTGGCCAGGGAATTGATTAATCTATCCCTGACCTCAGCGCGCCTACCATCAGCTTGGAAGCACGCTAAAGTGACACCTCTTCTGAAGAAAGCATCGTTAGATCCATCTGAACCGGGTAACTATCGCCCCATTTCTCAGCTCCCTTTTCTAGCCAAGGTTACTGAATCCCATGTCAATACTATTCTGACAAAGTTTATAGAGGAAAACGCCATCCTGGACTCCTCGCAAAATGGCTTCAGAGCCCGTCACAGTACTGAGTCGGCCCTGTTGGCAGTGAAGGAGGAAATTCGTAGTAGCTTAGACGACGGAAATTCCGCGGCCTTAATTCTGTTGGATTTAAGTGCCGCTTTCGACACTGTCTCGCATGAAATATTACTGTGCAGGCTACAGGAGATAGGGATTGAGGGTTTGGCCTTGGCCTGGTTTCGCTCCTTCTTAGAGGGCAGAACTTTCCAGGTCATAGTGCCACCCTATCACTCCCAGGAGTCGGTGATCAGACACGGGGTTCCACAAGGATCGATACTGCGCCCTGTGCTCTTTAACATCTATGTACAACCCTTGGCAGTGGTGGCAAAAAGCAGAGGGCTGTCGTTGGTTTCCTATGCCGACGACACCCAATTAGTCATCGCCTTTTCCAAGAAATGTAAAAATAATCTTATCAAATTTAAGGAGGACTTGCTGGCGATCGCCAACTGGCTGACAACAAACTGCTTGCAGCTAAATGCCAGTAAGTCGGAAATTCTGCTGTTCGGAAGAGATAGCGATATGTGGTCAGAACAATGGTGGCCAGACCAACTAAAACCAGCACCCCTGCCGAAGGAGGCGGTCAAGAACCTGGGCTTTTGGATTGATAGAGGTCTCTCTTTTGACGCCCAATCCAAAGTAGTCGCAGGGACCTGCTTCGGGCTCCTGAGAGGGTTAAAACCCCTACTTGGCTTTTTCGAGCCCAAAGTCCGGCAGACTATCGTACAGGCCACAATCTTATCTAGATTGGATTATGGCAATTCCCTTTCTTTAGGTGCCAACAAATCCTGTATTCAGCGCCTTCAGAGAATACAAAACGCAGCAGCCCGCACTCTACTGGCGCTTCCGAAAACATGTTCTGTGTCTAGGTCTCTACCCAAACTACACTGGCTACCGGTAGAGAAAAGAATTCAGTTCAAGACACTATGCGTCGCTCACAAAATCTTGACTCAACAAGCTCCCCCGGTCCTATCAGACTTGCTAACACCGTATGTTCCGAGCCGTCGCCTGCGGTCAGCTGACCAAGGGCTGACATGCACCCCCAGAGTTTTAAGAGCCAGAGCTGGTGGTCGTTCTTTTAAAGTTCTGGCGGCCAAACTCTGGAACTCCCTTCCGACTGCTATTAGAGGGCTCCAAAATCACCTAGCTTTTCGGAAAGCCATAAAGACCTGGCTTTTCCAGGCGTAACTTTCTCTCCTTCTCCCGAGCTGTCACTACTTACGGGTATTGTTGGGTAGCGCTGGGACGCCCCGTTGCTGGGGCAGCTATGCGCTGTACAAATCTGTTAATAATAATTAGCACCACGCATCCGGCAGTGGTGTCCCTCCTTGCAGACTCGGCAGCCACGGTGGCCTGAGGTGAGAGCGCGCGCCGATTCCCGGAGGGCCCATGGGCCCCAAATTTGCTTCACAGTGCCTCTCGCCTCCCACTGCTACACGCGCTGATCAGAAGGGACCCATGCGCAACAGGATTGGTGGCTGGGACTTTGTACCTGTGAGAGAAGCTAGAAATCAAGCCTGCCTGACCTTAAGATGGCCGCCTGAACCCTTACATTTCAAGCTTCTGAGGCTACCTGGGGCCACATAGTAGCCCACGGGCTCCCGCGAGACGCTACCTAGAGGCATTGGGGGGCTCACTTGGAGGAAGGGAGGACACCCGGATCCCGTGCCGTACCCGGTGGACCGCGAGTCCGGATTCCACGACCGCGAGCGAAGGGAGTGTGCCGGCGCGCCAAGGAGGGGCCTGGACCTATGACTCGCCCATATGCCGCCCAAGAAAACACAGTCCAACAAGGTCTCGGGTTACTTTGGCAACTCTGGTACGGGTAACGGACCGAACCTTGAGCACATCCAGACAGAGGGGACGATGGCGCTGACTCGCGATGAGCTTCTGGCCACGCTCAGGGACTTCAAAAGTGAACTACGAGACGATATTAAAGCTGACATCAACGCTTCTCTCGACGCCTTCAAGTCCGACATGGCCTCAAAAATTTGCGAGCTGCGCGCCGACGTGGATTCCGTGGGGACCCGCACCCTCGACCTGGAGGCCAAATGCCAGACTCTCGAGGATCGATTCCAACCGCTTGAAGAAGGCGCCGAAGCCCTCACAGTACAACTGAACTCTGCGCTCCTCAAATGCGAGGACCTGGAGAACCGTTCCCGACGGGAGAACATTAGAGTGCGCAGCCTGGAGGAAGGACGAGAAGGGGCTGATCTAGAGCAATATATCGTTGGTCTCTTCACCGCCATTATAGGAAGCGATGGCCCGCCGATTCAATTGGAACGTGTTCACAGAGTGGGCCCGGCCCCACAAGGGAAACATCAACGACCCCGAGACGTTTTAGCCAAATTTGCCTCCTTCAAAACAAAAGAGCTGGTGCTCCGCAGAGCCCGAGGGCGAGACAATATTGACTACCAAGGAGGATCATGCACGTTGTTTCAAGATATCGCCCAGGCTACGCTGATGCGCCGCCAGCAGTTTCGCCTTGTCACCTCCGCTCTGCGAGACAAGCAAGTTCGATATAGGTGGACATACCCCTTTGGAATCTCCTTTACTCTCAATAATAAACAGCATCATTTCACTGAGATGGAGGGCGCCGTGAATCTACTTGGCCTCGCCAACGCATCACCCCGGGGAAGCGCGACCCCACCGGGCGCCGTCGGGGGACGAACGAGAAGCAAGGAGACCAGTGAGAAATGGCAGACGGTACCGGCCCCTGGCAAAAGGACTCCATGACCAACTTCTGTAATCTGATCTACTACACTCGCTGAAGGCACCCCCCATTCCCCAAAAGAAGAATGGACTCTCACACCTCCTCACTAGGAGACCCACTGCAGGGCTCATACCAGATCGCGCGATGGACTAATGGTGACCCCTCGAACCTATCCCAGTTTAAAAGATTCTGCAACGGGGGTCATCTACTATACTTAGCGGACTATTTGGTGCAGGACTGGTCCTACCCCTAAGGACATCCGACAACGCAGACCTCGAAGTTTGCGGTGACTGTTATTTATCTTCTTTCTTGTATTGCTTTTGTTTTTTCTCTTTTAGGTGCTCTTCCCAGGGATGGATACACCGGCGGCGGGAGGGGAATGAGGGGAGGCTCTTACATCAGCGGGACTGTCTTTCAAGGGAGATGGGGATTAAGCTTTTATCTTGGAATGTTAGGGGCCTCAACTCCCCTAACAAACGACATAGGTTCTGGAAATATATAGGGGATCAGGGGCCGTGGGTTGTGGCCATTCAGGAGACCCACATAATGCGGGGAGAAGAAAGCAGACTTAAGCACAAACGCTATCCCCAGATCTATCAATCCACCAATATCAAGAAACAGAATGGGGCCGCCCTAATCTTCCATTCCTCTGCTCACTTTGTCCATGAGACCACACAGAAGGACAAGGAGGGCAGATTTATCATGGTTAAGGGGTCGCTGATGGGCAGACTTTGCACAATAGCTTCTGTATATGCGCCTAACACAGGGCAACTTGACTTTCTCTCCTCCTTTTTAGATTCCTTACTAGGTTTTGCAGTGGGGGACCTCATGATCATGGGGGATTTTAACCTCATCTGGGATCCCTTCTAAACTCCACTCATACACAACGTTCCGGGGGGGGTACGTTTCCCACACCACTCAAACAAACACTGCAACAATTGTGGCTCATAGACATCTGGCGCCACCTTAATCCGACCAAGAAGGACTTCTCCTTCTCTCATGTTCACAAATCATATTCCCGCATTGACCACATTTTTATCAGCCAATCGCTCACCCATGCGGTCACAGCCTCTATCATTCTCCCTATCGCTATCTCCGATCACGCCCCTCTGACCTGCCTTTTAGATTGGCCAGCCCCACGTTCTAAGCTCACGAGATGGTACTTTCCAGAGTTCTTATGTAGGGACCGTCTCCACCGAGATGACCTTCGCAAAGCGATTAAAGACTTCTGTAGTAAACTGGATGGCTCCAAATTGATTATAGAAGTAATCTTTATTGGAGGTAAATCACATGCAGCAACCTTCAGCAATACAATTCTATTACTGGTTATTTCCTGGAATCTTAACTGTGATGCTGTTCCATAGCATCACAGTTACATCACACAATTCCAGGTATTACCACACATCTTCCCCCTTATGAATCTCAAAACATGAGAAACATGCAAAATATAAGGCATAAGAATAAACGACTTAACTATATTAAGGAAAGAAAAACAAGAATGAACAATACAATTCATAAGTATACAATACAATTCACAGATGAGATACTTTACACAAATTTCCAAAACTCCACTTCTTACCGTCATCTAATTGAGCCACTGAGCCCATAACTGAAATGATTTTATGTGGTTGCGAAAACTTACTCTCTCCTTTCTTCACAAAACCAAATCTTCTTACTACCACCCAATCGCCTTCCTCGAATACTAACTCCTTAGCACGTTTTCTACTGTCAAAATGTAACTTATTACGCCACTGACAATCTAAAACTCTTGACCTCATTTTCTCTCTATCAACCCAGACTTGATTCTTTTCTTGTAACCACATAGGAGACTACTTGGTACCCGGCTCTCTCCCTTTCAAAGCAATAAAAGGGGAGACTCCTGTCACCGAATGAGGTGTAATCCTGGGACCCCACATCATTCTTCGCAACTCATCTTTCCATGATAATCCATTTGCTAAGGAAAGCTGAATACATTCCATCACTATGCGGTTCACCCTTTCCACAAGACCATTAGTTTGTGTACGGTACAAAGCCACCTTCTCATGTCTAATTCCAAGACCACACTTAAAGGTTTCCATCTCAGAAGAAACTAATTGAACTCCATTGTCAGTCACTAACATCTTAGGTACACCCTCTTCTATAAAAACTTCCTCAAGAAATTTCATCACATTTGCAGTAGTTACATGACCCATAGACTTACACGTGAACCACTTACTATGATAATCCACCAACACAACCAAAAATCGATTATTACTTCCCAATTTGTCGATGGGACCCAATACGTCCAAAGCTAATTTCTCCCACGTCTCATGGGTAATTCCACACATCTCATAAGCGGTTCTCTTGTTACTTTCACCTTATCACTATTGCTACACGCATGACAATCCCGCACTAAATCTTCTACATTTCTGTCCATTTCAGGCCACCAAAAAGACTCTCTTAATCTCCTCTTAGTCAGACTCCTTCCTAAATGCCCTTCATGCACAATCCTCAACAACTTTGATCGCAACAAAACCGGAGGAACTATCCTGTTTCTTCTCAAGACCTTATCACCTTGCAGACTAAGCTCATCCCTCACTGAGAGATATTGTTTATCCATTCCCACTCCATTGGAATCATTCCAACAATTTATAATGGTCTCTCTTAATTTCTTATATTCTTCATCCTTTTCCACTGCTTCCTTCCATTCATCCTGACTAATAGCAAATTCACTATCCACGTTTACCACGCAATCCTCTAAGGATTCCACACAAGAATCATCGTCCACTGGCATCCTAGATAAACAATCTGCAATAACATTTTTATTGCCACGAACATATTCAACTACAAAATTGTAATCAAGAACAGATAACAACCAGCGTGAAATCCGTGGGGTCACACTACCATCTAAACCTCGACCACCTTTGAAAATATGAATTAAAGGTTTGTGATCCGTCTTAACAACAAAAGGTAACCCCCACAGATAGTATCTAAAATGTGTCATCCCCCAACAACACGCCAGAGCTTCCTTCTCTATAGTTGAATACGACCTTTCCGCTCCTTGTAGTCTTCTTGAAGCAAAACCAATAATTGTCTCACCCTTTTCTGACACTTGCAACAAAACTGCTCCAACCCCAATTTTACTTGCATCTGTAACCAATATAGATTTCTTATTAGAGTCAAAATGTCCTAATGACGGAGCGTTAGAAAGATATTTCTTCACATTGACAAATGCCTCTTCACAATTAGGATTCCACTGAAACACAGTTCCTTTTTTAGGAGAAGCCTCATTGGTTCTACTAAATCAGCAAATTTCGGAACATATTTAGAGCAATATTCAGCCAGACCTAAGAAGAACTTCAACTGCTCCTTATTGATAGGGCTCGGAGCCTCTTTAACAGCTCTCACAATACTGGCTTTAGGACTTATCCCATTAACAGATATTCTATGACCCAAATAATTGACTTCACTCAATCTTATTTGACACTTTTCCTTTTGATTGTCAAACCATATTTAGAAATTCTCTGTAAGACTTCTTCCATCAACTTATCATGCTCCTCAAACGATCTTCCTACAATCATGATGTCATCCTGGAAACATAATACTCTTTCCATTCCTTTAAATATATTTTGCATGATTCGCTGGAACACAGCAGAGGCTGACGCCAGACCAAAAGGCATCCTACAATACCGGAACGCTCCTAGAGGTGTTACAAATGAAGTCAAAGGACCGACTCGGCATGTAGATTCACCTGATGGTAGGCTGAAGACATGTCCAGCACACTAAAAACGCAACCACCACCCATCATACTTAACATTTCCCCAATATTCGGTAGAGGCTGTCTGTCCACCCAAATATTTCTGTTCAGATCCCTCAAATCAATGCACAAACGAATTTTGTTACCCTCCTTAGGAGCAACGACAATTGCAGATAACCACTCTGAAGACTCTATAGGTTCTATAACCTTAGCTTGCAACAACTTATCCAATTCTTTTTGAAGTGGTTCCCTCATCATATGTGGTATCATTCTAACTTTATGCACAATGGGCTTGGCATTTTTCTTTAAAACAATGCGATGAGTAAACCCTTTCAACACCCCTAAATCATCAGAAAAAACATGAGAATACTTTTTCATTAACATGTCTGCCCACACATTGTTCATGTCAACATTGGAGGAAACATTTTCTATACTTGGTTCAATTACCATCACAGGTTCTACAGCATTAGGATTTAGTATAATGTTCAGATCTTTTTGATGTCGCCAACCCAACAAATTCGATCCTTCCTGCATGACGTAAACCCTTCCGTGAACACCATTACTTTTGAAGACGATATTCATCCACCTCATTCCCAAAATGTTGATTTTCGATCCACCATAACCAACGGCTCTTACATCTGCTTGTAGAAGATCTTTCACCTCTCCACCCAGTCTTTCTTGAAAAGTCTCCTTAGAAATTAGAGTAAAGAGACTTCCAGAATCAGCCAACAATCTTACTGTCCCACTACCCAATCTGATATCGCAATGTGGTTTTTCCAATTTTTCAGTACTCTCTTTCTTTAAATTTAAATCATTGCGGTTTATGTCCATTATTAAACTCAACTCACATTTTTCCAGCGTTTCCACTACTTGAGATGTGTCCAACTCTGCACCATCTATAGTTAGGAACAACTCTTCATCTTGTTCTTTTTTGTCTTCCACTTCTTTGACACTAGTGATTCGAGTGCTTCCTTTAGATCTGCATGCTTTCGCTAAATGACCTCTTCTGCCACACAGCCTACATGTAGCATTCCTCGCTCCACATGCAAAACTGGAACTCACATGACCTGGACACCCGCACCTATAGCAAATAATAGGTCGCCTTTCACCAACCTTAACAGGTATATATTTTTACCTGTTCCTGGAAAACCATCTATTACTTGGAAACGCTGGAAAAATATATTTTTTACATATTTATTAGCTATTGGAGGGGATAAATATGGTCCTTTAAGGAGGCAAGCTATACTCTTACATCACCTTGGAGTGGAAGGAAGGCGAATTTATGGTGACTTACCTGAGATATCATTGGGGATGGGTGATGGTCAACCGATGAATATCTATGACATGTCATTGCATATGTTGGAAAGACATTTCACTCCAAAAGTAAATGTTGTCTTTGAAAGGCATACATTTTTTTGCAGGGTACAAAAAATGGATGAGGATATTATGACATATGTGGCATCTTTGCGGGGATTAGCTGTCACTTGCGAATTTCAAGGGTTATGTGATTCCTTAATAAGGGATCAAATTGTAAGGTGTACAAACAACAAAAAGGTGAAGGAAAAACTACTTTCCAAGGATCCCATCCTCGTCGCCATAATTTGTAGTAAACTGGATGGCTCCAAATTGATTATAGAAGTAATCTTTATTGGAGGTAAATCACATGCAGCAACCTTCAGCAATACAATTCTATTACTGGTTATTTCCTGGAATCTTAACTGTGATGCTGTTCCATAGCATCACAGTTACATCACACAATTGCAGGTATTACCACAACTTCTTTCTACTCAATGACCCAACCGACACATCCCTAGCGAATAACTGGGACGCATTTAAAGCGCATATTAGGGGTCACTGCATCTCTCTTGCCTCCTCCCTCAAGAGACTTCAAACTAAAGAACGCTTCGACCTAGAAAGGGAATTGGCAGCAGCAGAGGGGCAACACAAGACCACTCCCTCAGCCCCGTCACTGAGGAAAGTTACGGCCCTCAAAGGGAAACTTAATGCAATATACACAAATAGGGCAGAGAAAACAATCCTGAGACTCCAGGCCAGAGGTTATGAAGGGAAAGATAAGGTGGGCTCCCTACTAGCCAAACAATTACGGGTCAAACAAGAGAAAGAATACGTAAAACAGATTTTAGACGAATATGGTATAACCCACACCAATGTGGAAGGGAAAGCTCAGGCATTCCATGACTTTTATCAAAAACTATACCGAGCTGACGCCCATAGCGAGTCCAGGCAATCGCAATATTTAGCTCCCCTTGCCCTGCCCCAGTTCCCTGACTTCGCCAATGAAAAGCTTGGTGGACGTATCACCCTGGAAGAGGTACAGGCAGCAATCGACTCCTTAAAACGTCACAAAGCACCAGGGCCTGACTGCTTTACCGCCCAATTCTACCGTACTTTCGCAGCAGACTTGGACCCTCACCTAACCACGCTCTTCAATGATATCGCAAGCCAGCAGGCTGTGACCCCATCCATGGGCGAAGCTCTAATTTCTATCATCCCGAAACCCGGGAAGGACCCCCAGCAGTGTTCATCATATTGCCCCATTGCCCTGCTTAACCTAGACGCCAAATTATACTCCAAGATTCTAGCTACCCGGCTCGAGACGTATCTCCCTGACCTTATCCATCCAGACCAATCAGAGTTTATTAAGGGGCGGCACACACATGACAATCTTAGACGCATTTTTCACCTAATTGATAAGTCCCAAAAGAAGGAGATCCCTGCCGTGCTACTATCGCTCGACGCAGAGAAAGCTTTTGATCGCGTTGATTGGAACTGCCTGGAGCTTTCTCTGCGCCGATTTGGTTTCTGCGACGCCTTTATTGCAATGATCCATGCCAACTTTAGTGCCCCCAGGGCTCGAGTAGTGGTAAATGGGGTGGCCTCGAACTTTTTTGATTTAGCGAGAGGGACCAGACAAGGGTGCCCCCTTTCCCCGCTCCTCTTCGACCTGAGTATTGAACCCCTGGCAGCCCGGATTTGCGCTAATCAAACAATCACAGGAATCCGTTTTGGGACGGATGAACATAAGATCGCCTTATTTGCAGACAACATCCTTTTACCAATTACTAACCCAGCCGCCTCCCTCCTGGCTATTAACCAGGAACTAGAACAATTTGAAGCGGTGTCCGGCTTCAAAGTCTATCTAACTAAATCATATATCCTGAATCTCACCCTGCCTCACGGCGCGCAAAAGACTCTGGAGGAAACATCCCCCTTTCAATGGGCGCGTAAGGCCATTACATATCTGGGGATCCAAATTACTCCCAAACTCACTGACATCTACAAGGCCAACTTCCCACCCCTTTTGCAACGCTGACTTTAAAAAATGGAGCACAGCCTACATTTCATGGATTGGCAGGATCAATGCAATTAAAATGAACGTTTTGCCACGTCTCCTCTACCTCTTCCAGGGCCTCCCCATCCAACCGGACAAGGCACTCTTTCCTGAATTAAAAACCTTGTTGCTCAAATTCATTTGGAAAGGTAAGTGTGCACGACTCTCCTATCACCTATTAACCAGACCACGTCTGAAGGGAGGCCTAGCCCTACCAGACTTCCTCACCTACTATAGGGCGGCCCAATTAAGGGTACTGAGCGAATGGTCACTACGAGAATCGGACAAATTGTGGCTCCACATTGACAGACAGGTGACGGGTAGGGCGATCTGGGACTTACCATGGCGCCGCAAAGCTGATAGGCCTCTCAACGCTTACTTAAGTGTGCCTACCTACACCACCCTCCAAGTATGGGACGCAGTAACTAGAACTCTACCACTGACTACCTTCCCGTCCCCCTATACCCCCATACACTTCTCCCAGGATTTTCCACCAGCCCTTCAAGAGGGGCCTTTTGACTTATGGAACAAAGGAGGTTGCCTCATGATCTCGGACCTCTTTCAGGGCACTAAGCAACGCTCCTTTCACGACTGTATGAACCATTTCCACCTTCCACCCACTGAGCGATACCATTACACTCAACTAATCCACTGGATCCAACAACCACAGATTCGGCAAGCCGCCACTAGAGCATACCTTCCAATAGAGAAATTTGTACAGACGGGCACTACGGGCAAAAGATGTATTTCTTTTCTCTATAATTTCCTACTCACACTAGCACCACACCGCACCCAGCGCCACAGGGTGGTTTGGGGAGATATGCTCCAGACACCACCCTCGGATAAGCAATGGGAATCCCTGTATAGAGACATAGCAACATTTAACAGATCCATGCACCTCAGGGAAGCCCATTACAAAACGCTTAGACTGGTACCTACATCCCCATAAACTGCACACTATTTTCCCGGGCACTTCTGATCGGTGTTGGCGAGGTTGTGGTCTGCTGGGAGACTTTAAACATATCTGGTGGGACTGCCCGGTTATTAAAACCTTTTGGAAGGAAATCCTCTCTCAAATTAAAGTTATACTGGGCTACCCAATTGGGGACTCCATAGAACATGTACTGCTGGGGCTCCGCGACCCCCTGCTTAAATACCAAACACATGCGGATAGATCTATTCTCTGGCTCTGCTTGGGAGCCGCGAAGATGGCCGTAGCAGGGGCATGGAAGAAGCCTGAGGCCCCCTCGCTCACTCAGTGGCACGCTCGATTGTGGAAGGCCTTAGCAATGGAGCGACTGACGGATATAGCTGAAGAGTCACGAAAGGGATTTGATTACATCTGGACTCCCCTGGTCAGCTACCTCTCAGAGGGACTTCCCCTATTTGCCTGTAGCCCTAGGTTGAGAGCTCTCCATCTCTTCCTGATTTAGGTTTCCTCTGTTCACCCAAAGACAGGCATCACAGATGTGGTGGCCCTGGCGATGATAGCATCCTGCACTGGCCGTGGGGTGCTCCCGCCTTGACCTGGCCTCCTCCTTCCTCTACAGCCAACAACACAGCTCCACTAACTTCCCTGGGTACCACCGTAGTTAGAATGTTATATTTTTTTATTTCCTTTTTTTAACCACCTTTGCTTCTTTTTCTTTTGTATTTTGCTGCTCTTTTAGACCTATGTTACATGCTCTGAAGCAATCTAGACATTGCTGACAGAAAACTTCCAATATGGTTTTACTAGATGCTAGTTACGCATCGCACGATGTTGTTTACCTAAGTAGGCGCTATATGACAGATTGGGCCTGGTAGCTCTGGGGAGATACTAGGTGTACTTTTCTACTCTTAGTTATGATATGTCGCCTTCCGAGATAGCATGCTGAGGGGCAACACTGCCATGGTCATTAGAAAATGTGCTTTCTATCTTAGCTACTTGAAGGACGGCATCTATGCCCACTGATCTACACGAAACGCATTGTGTGATGTATGTGTTATACACTGTTTGTAATTTGTGACAAATGTTTCAATAAATACATTTTGACAAAAAAAAAAAAGATCTCTGCGTTTCAACATGCACCTCATCACATATAGTTCTTTGCATAAGCTGGGAATTGTGTAGACTAATGATCTTAAGTGCTCTCAGATATCTAGCCAATGAAAATTCTGCTGACATAAATTGAGGAATGGCTCCCGTTCTATGTCAAAGTAGCGGGTGTTGTTGGAAAGTAAGACAGTTTTCATTTCCATTTCGAGGTATAGCAAGATTTTCTATAGCCAGCCTTAGACCACTGGTGTCTTCTTTTACCTCCCAGCAGGCCAGCAGTACCTGCTTAACCACCTAAGTCTGAGCCACATTTGTCTATCCACTTGCGATTCTAGAGATAATGTTTTTTTTTTGGGAGGTCCAGCAGTACGTAAGGCAGACATCTGGGGATCTCCTTCTTAAAAATGATGTCCGTGGCGTCTAACACTTTTCCCCAGTATGTCAAAATGTCAATAGATGGTAATTTGCTTTTTGTCACACTCCTAAAGTTTCACTGTAGTATGATACAGTGAGAAATTAGTTCCACCACTCTCTCCTTTAACATTGAAACTTGCGACACCAAGGATAGTCAGGGAATGGGAATGCTGACAAATGGATCTGCCCCACAAATGGGAGCTGGAGGGGGCGTAGAGCATCCCTCAAGCAGAGTGAGGTGAAGGGTCATCAAGCCATCTCAGAGTCACTCTGGGAGCACGACCTGTGGTAGGATTTAAAGGGCCAAAACCCCCAGGACCTGAGAAAATATTCAGGCAATCACAAGAGGAACATTAGACACAATCAGGTCAACATACAGCAAGACTAGATCCAAACCTAGCACCTAAACTCCAAGCTCTGCAACTGCCAATACCGAAAAATCAAAGGAAAATCTTCCGGATCTGCTTCAAAGAGCTTGGAAAAAAGAAACTGATGTCGGTGTACTGGGTGGCACCCGATATATCCGGTGATGTCATGTCTGGGGGAGCAGCAGGAGTCAAGATTGAATGGTGGCTCTACCTGCTGTGCTTGAAAACTAAATCAAGATTCTGGATCTAGTCTGGCGTGTGGGAGGATTCATGAGATTTGGATCTGCACATAGGAGTATCCATTAGAAATTTTTGCTCACTTGGTATAGTAATACTCCAGTAAGGCCACTGTAAGTTGGCACTGAAAACTACACCAGTAGTGTGGAAGTTAAATGTCATATGTGGGCCGCAATGTATATTTACCCCACCAATGTATATGACAAAAATATAACTATTCGCAATGCCTTCCTAGATTTTCTGGCTCCAGCCCCATTTGGGAACCAGGTGTTTGCCTTGACAGAGGAGAGGTTATCTCATATAAATAGGGGAGTGTCTAACGGAGAGCTAGAGTCTCACCAGAGGAAAGAAATGGTTAACTAATGTGGTCTTAGGGCTTCTGGGAATTGTACAGTATATGAAAGAAGTGTTTTAAAAGAAGATGAGTGTGGGACAAGAAAGTAGAGGAAAATGTCTCTAATCATTAGCTGGCTGGTGCACAGGATAAGGCTAGCTCTTCATCACCACCTCCTCCGAAAATTCCTGGACCTTCCAGAAAGAGAAAGGAAGAGCTGGTGCCTAGAAGCCTTCTCAAAGGACCCAAGGCTGCAGAAGTGACCACAAAGAACTTTTTCAGAAGTTGAAGAAAAGTGTGACTTTGTAATATTTCCCATCCAGAGGATCGGAACAAGGTGATGACACTTGCCCAGGGAGATTGAATCATAGGCGGGCAAGAAAACCAGGTATGTTCATGCTTTAGCTTCTTTGCTGCACTGAAAATGGGTTCAGCATGACCTTGCAGTAAAGGCATCCATCCTGTGGAGCTCTTCCCGGCTACACCTTTCAGCCTTGCCCCACTAGCAGATTTTGAGATGCAAAAAAGTGACTAAGTCCGAAGGGAAAACATTTGCTGTCTTAGGGCAAGACAGCAAATCTATTCCAGTGGCGAATCACCCTTGGTGGCTACACAATCCAGCTTTGCCATGCTCCCTAAAATTAACAACTTCAGCAGGAGCCCGACAGCCACTGATTAGACTTAGAAGGACCCTAGCTAGCTTCAGCCTAGGTCCATGACCCTCTGAAAGAGTTTGAGCTCTTTATAACACTAGTATTTCCAAAGAACTCTAGATTCAGAACACCTTAGAATCATTGTTGTGCTGTTCCTTCTACAATTACACTTGGCAGTGCAGCTTCAGAGTTAGTAACATTTTGTTGCAGTATGTAATTTGTAAAAGAATAAGTGCTGGGCCCCTAGGTTTTGCTCAGTAGCCTCCTATCTGATAAAGACTTCTAGCTGCAGATTAATTACCTTGGAATATTTCTGAGGTGTCAGTCTGGATCTGGAAATTTCCAGGCAGGAGCCCTGTGCCCTGGGAGGTGACGTCGTTCATCTCTGCGCCTGCGTTGTCAGTGCGAGATATGACGTGCACAGTGCCTACATAGGTGCCACCCCAGTATACTGACATCGGTTCTTCTCTTTCTGTGACAGTCAGCACAGATCTGAAAGAGCTACTCCCCAGTCACTTTTTTACTGAGATTTTTTGATGTTTTGTCAAAGCATTTTTTGAGAATACTTACTCCTGGTGTGCTTAGGGATGTCCCCAAAGAAACCAATGTTTTTAAAATCCTGTGGTGCCTATCACATGCAGATGTCTGACAATACCACACCTGGTTTGTTTGTGGTGCTTGGAGCGGGACCACAACTCCAAGGCCTGTGAGGACTGCTGCGCTATGAATCCAGAGGTGCTTAGGGAACATTCTCTAGAGCTCCGTGCTGCTCGACATAAGGCGATCCCCTCAACGCTCTTGACTCCAGTCGCACAGAAGGTCCTGGGACTGCTCGTGGAGCTGCTCCTGAGGATCGTCGTCACAGTCCAAATCATCAGGTAGCGCAAGGAGCACAAGAAGCCCAAGAATTTGAAGTGTTCTTTGACTTCTCTGTGCCGGTCGAAGTCATCAGGGGAGGTGTGGGAATAACGGCATCATTTGAGGCCTCGCTCCGCCGCAAGCCTGTGCTTGCAAGAGGCTTCTGGCTGCAGGACACGCAGGGGTTCAGCTCGCAGGGGTTCAGAGCAGGAGACAGGCCGGTAGGACTGGGCTCAAAGCAGTTGTTATCTTCCTCCTCTTCTGCAGCACGGCTCTTCGGTCCTTCTTCTTTTCACGTCAAATCTGAAGAGGCATGGTTCAGAGGTGCCTCTAAACACTAGATTTAGGGGTGTTACAGGGGTGTGCAGGTTGGCACCAATGGGTCCCTTCCCTGGGGTGTCTACACCCCCTAGTATGCCACCCTCCAGTGGGAGGGAGGCATAAGCCTCTTCCTGATTGGAGGGGTCCCCCCATCTACAAGATGGTGGGGACTGAGATGTGTGCTTCACCTCGCCTCCCACACATGAGGGGTGGGGTTGGCAAAGGTGGGCACACCTCCCTTTCTAGCTAGGTTTTCCCACCGGTTTTCGTGCCCACAATGGGGGTCTGGACCGGTGGGAGCCAGTTGCTGATAGCATCAAAAGGCTGGGAGTAGCTAAAAAAGGCTGCAGGCCTTTGAAGCTCCTTCTTTGAGGACCCAGCCCACCCTGGTGGAGGAGGCATGACACCTCTGCCCAGGATGTGCTTTGATTCCGGACCCAGGGAGCGGAGGGCTCTCTACCCAGGGTCCAGAAACCTGTCTGGTGGTGGCAGATGGCTGGGAGTCAGTCAGGAACCACACCAGAGTTAGTTGTTTTTCAGTTGGCATCTCTAAGATGCCCTCTGTGTGCATTTTTCATTAAATCCAAAACTGGCATCAGTGTGGGTTTAATGTGCTGGGAAGTTTGATACCAAACTTCCTAGACTTCAGTAAAGCCATCATTGAGCTGTGGAGTTCGTGTTGACAAACTCCCAGCTCCTGTACTCAAAATGGCTTCACTGCACTTACAATGTCTAAGAATGTCACAGACACTGTAGGGGCATAGTGCTCATGCAGATATGCCCTGCCTTTAGTGCTGTAAGGCCTGCTAGAGGGGTGACTTACCCATGCCACAGGCAATGTAGGTGGGCATGGCAGATAGGGGTGATGTTGGTTGCAGCACATCTGCTGAGGTCAGGGCTTTCCATCTTTCTCTACCTCTATGATTAGCTGTTAAAGGTGGGCTCGCCCCAGGCAGTTCTCTCTCCTCCAGACTACTGTGAACCTCCTGCACTCGCTGGAGCTCACTGTAAACGTACCAAAGTCACACCTGACTCCCTCTCACTCATTCGCTTTCATAGGAGCTGTTCTGGACACAGTGCGGTTTCTGACCTATCCTCCCAACCGGCAAGTCCAGGATATTCAGGCTATGATTCTGATGTTTCAGCCTCTACGGATTTCGGTGACACTGACTCTGAGACTGTTGGGCCTCATGGCCTCTTGCATCGTCTTTGCGACATATGCCCATTAGCATATGCCAACTCTGCAGTGGGACCTGAAGTTCCAGTGGGCACATCATCAGGGGAAACTCTCTGATCTGGTTCAGATCTCGGAGGAAACTGCAAAAAACATGTACTGGTGGTTGACCAACCGTGATTGGGTCAGTGGCAGACCCCTCTCCCTTCCCCCAACCAGAGTTAAATGTAGTGATAGATGCATCACTCCTGGGATGGCGTGGCCATTTGGGAGAGGCTGAGATCAGAGGACTCTGGTCTCCGGTGGAGTCTGGGCTCCACATCAACTTTTTGAAGCTTCAGGCAATCCCGTTGGCATTGAAAGCATTTCATCCTTTCATCATTGGAAGGCTAGTACAGGTGTTCACGGACAACACCACCACCATATGGTAAGGGAACATACATGGTGAGTGGGGTCGTGGACCATTTGCCAAGAGGCCCTGCGCCTCTGGACATGACTTGAATGACAGGGCATTTCTCTGGTGGTTCAACACCTGGCAGACTTTCTGAATGCCAGAGTGGACGAACTCAGCTGACAATACCTCGCGAATCTCAAAAGGCATCCCAGAGGTGACGCAAGATCTCTTTCAAGATTGGGGAGGGCCTTGGTTAGATTTCTTGGCCACCTTTGAGAACGTGCAATGTCGGATGTTCTGCACGCTGGAGTTTCCAAGGCAGCTCTCACTCTGAGACACTTTTTGTCTCGAGTGGAGATCAGGCCTCCTGTACGCCTTTCAGCTGATACCGTTCCTGTCCAAAGTATAAGAAGATCAGGAACAACGTTGCCAAAGTCATTCTTGTGGCTCTGAATCGGTCACTGAGAGTATGGTAACCAGAACTCCTGAGTCTGAGCATCAGTTCTCTGATCAGGCTGCCCCTTCGGGAGGATCTTCTGTTGCAGCAACAGGGCATAGTCTTGCACCCAAACCTACATACCCTTCGCCTTATGCATAAAGATTGAGCGACGACAGTTGATCGCTTTCAACCTTCCTGCCGAAATCTGAGATGGTATCTCGGCAGCCAGCGGTCCCTGTACCAAGACAGTATACGGCTGTCATTGGGACAAGTTTGTGACATGGTATACATTCAAGAATATTAATCCTTTGTGTGCACCTCTCTCCCAAGTTTTGTTTGTTTGTTCTTTCTCTGGTGCAGGAGTGCTCTGCTCTAAGCACCATTAAAGGCTACTTTTTAGCCTTTTGGGCTTTCTTGCGGTTGACGGTCCATCCTTCTCTGTTTAAGTCACCTGTTTTGACCCTTTTCCTTAAGGGACTTCAACACCTAGTCCCTCCAAGACCATTCATCCTACCCCAATGGGACCCCAAGCCGGTCTTAACATTTCTCATGTGTGCGCGCTTTCGAGCCCCTGCACAATTGCCCAATACGCCTACTCACCATCAAAACGACCTTTCTGGTGGCCTTAACATCAGCGAGGAGGGTCAGCAAACTGCAAGCACTCTCTGTGCACCCTCCTTACACAACCTTCAATCAGCCAAACTTGTTCTCAGGACCTGTGCTTCCTTGCTTCCTTCCTTCCTAAGGTTGTGACACCTTTTCATGTAGTCGTTTAATCAAAGGAGGGAGGAAGAAGCAGAGATTCATTCGGCTTCCGTTGGATATAGTTGAAAATCAAAGGGGAATGAATCACACGTCCTGTTCTTTAAAGGGTCTAGGATTCTTGTATGGTGAAGACCCTCATTCACATTAAGCATACAGTGCGGTATATCTTGATTCTCTGCTCTGTTGTTAAGTGAGTAGTATCATCATTGGGTCTTTTATCACTTGAGTGCTCGGTTCTCGAGCGAATGGGCTCAGTGATGAAGCAGGGTGAGTAAATTTGCCTACCCTTCATAAGCTACCTCGAAGGTAGCGTACTTCGATTTGGTCCTGAAGAAGGCCCACAGACCTGTGAGGGCTACCAAGGGCCGAAACATGTCGAACTATTAAGACCTACAATCAGGCGCAGAGGGACATTGAGACGTCACTACAGCGCCACCAATTCACCATTTTAATCTTGCCCCATCCTTGGCAAATAAAAGATCTAACTGAGGACAGGAAGCAATTTTAACCTCACTCGTCACAACACACCTTCGCACTTACTTTTCACAACTGTCGAAAAACCAGACGGTCTACCTCCAGGTGGAGGATAAGTAGATCACTTGGGGAACCGAGCACCTTTTCATGTAGGCCGGAATATCACTTGGCCTTCCTTCTTTGCTCCCCCTCAACTTTCTAAGGAAGAGGAAAGACTTCACTGCCTGGACTCAAAATGAATGTTGTCCTTCTACCTTGATCGTACCATGGTTCGGGGTGGGTGATCAACTGTTCGTTGGGTATGTCGAGGTGAAGAAGGAAAAGGCTGTGCAGAAACTAGCCATCTTTCGATGGATAGTGCACAACATAAAAATCTGCTAGGCATTGGCTAAAAAGCAATCCTCTGAGGGCTTGCACCCTCGTTCCACCAGCACCAAGGCTGTCACCACTGTGTTAGCTCGTGGAGTCCCTGTCCTGGACATCTGCCAGGCATCAATGTAGGCGTCACTACACACGCTCACCAAACATTACTGTGTGGACAGTCAGGTCCGTCGTGATGGGCATTTTACCTGTTCGGTCCTGCAGGACTTTCTTGGTCTAATCTGTTCAAAGTCCCACCTCCGTAGAGGTATATCTTGGGTATCTATTCTAAGGTAAGAAATCTGTGGCTAGAAGTCTCTATCAGATGAAGAAGTTACTTGCCTTTGAGAAGGCCTTATCTGGTAGACACTCTGTCTAGCCGCATATTCCTTACCGACCCTTTCATCATCCCTGCTCTGCGAACTGATTTCTGTATAGGGTTTCCCTTTTGAGGCCCTTAGCACTGCACACCAGTGCATCAACATTCTTCGTTGCTCCTCTCTTCTGGCGTGGAACGTTGCGAAAAGAAACTGATGTCAGTGCTTTGGGGTGGTGCCTATATAGGCACCTTGCACGTGACATCTGGCACTGACACTGCAGCCTAGCCGAAAGACGCCCCCTACCGCTGTGCAGGGGTACTGCTAGAACATTTCTGGGTCCAGTCTGATGCCTGGGGAATATTCTAAGGCCGGGGTCTCCAGCCTTTTCTGTAATAAGAGCTACTTATGAGCAATGAAAATCATCCTGAGCTACCAATATTAATAGTGTTGTAATCGTGACCACGACAGATGTAATTGCATTAGTGTCCATTCAGTGCAGTCATCGCCTCAGCACATCAGGCAGGGTTACCAGTATTAAAGTAAAAAAAAAAAAAGTGTCATCAATTTGGAATGCCTCTATTTGGGTAGTACGTAACAGCCGTAGCTGCAGTGTCCCTGGAATCAAGGTCATAATACGTCTCCCCAATTCTGCATAATTTATCACTCAAATATCAGCTATAAACATAACATATCATCAGTGTAGTGGTGAAATGAATTCACAGTGAAGAGTATCTTGGCGTTGGAATAACATATGTTTATTTTTACCCAACTCAATAGTTGGAATTGTTGAACTGGAAATTCAACTGGAAATGTAATTTGAAATGTAACCACTTTTCTACAAACATGGAACAATGAGTTCTAAAAATACACACATTTGTGTCTCGAATGCGCTTCGTTTTGAAATATACATCTTAATTTAATCAGGCAAAAGCTTCTAGTAGATTGGGCTGTACATAAGAGAGCTACTTGCAGGTAGCTGGAGAGCTGCTATTAGCTCACGAGATACTCGTTGGAGAAGCCTGTTCTAAGGTAAAGAACCTACAGCCAGAGTCTCTACCAGAGAAGGTGTTACCGAAGGTAAGTAACTTGTTCGACAGCATTATCAAATGTGGGAGGTGCTGAATACCAAATTTGCGTAGACATGATGCACCCCATGCCTCTTTCATCCATCACCAAACAGTGCCTGCCCCTTTATCTCACTCTTTTGGGTTCCTTTTTTCATCCATGATATCTTTCTTTGTCACTGATTTTCCTTTTTCTCTTCGTCATTTTTTCCCCCTTTTGAGTTTTTCTCTCTTTTGCTCTGGCTCATAGTCTGATGAGCTAAAATAACTGCTGGTTCCCAAAAATGAGTGCCGGTGGGCCCCACCTGCAACCACTGTCTCAAAATAAGCACTACTTTGGTGCATATGCCTCTAATATGAACAACCATATTGAAATCTAAGTATTTCATTAACAGCTTGGTGCCACATAGACCCGCCTTTCGGAGGTGGAGACAAGCATTGACGGCCTACCGGACTGGTCAAGGGAGGTAGGTGCATTGCGGAGGAAAGTGTTTGACCTGGACGACAAGAGCAGAAGGAACAATGTTCCTATCTCTGGCCTGCTGGAGAAAATGGAGGGGGCGCACATGATCTCATTTCTTTGTGACTTTATCCCCAAACCTGCTGGATCTATCCTTTGTCACAAACCTGGAGACACAGAGGATGCACAGGGTATGCTCCTGCACCTCCTCCTCCTCTGTACAGCGCCCTAGGCCCATCCTGGCATGCCTTCTGCGGCCTCAGCAAGTGTGGCAGATTATAATGGCAGCGAAGAAGCACAGCCCAGCACAGCCCTTAACAGTGTGAACACCACCAGATTTTCTTTTCGTCTGACTTCTTCCCTGATACCAATCTTGTCCTGATCCAGCGGTATACCAACAACAGATACTCCTCTACCATATACTCACCTGGGCCCATATAATTCTTATTTTTCATACACACAAGTTGAGTAAAACCGCTGGAGTGGTTTAAAGTTTTATATTTCTCAGGATTAGTTATTTAACTTTCCTAACTAACCTTTCACTGATCAAAAGTTCTTTCCTCTGGTCAACGGACCATTAGTTGAACTAGTTGATGGTGATAATTAACATAACCTTTAACTATTCTTTGTTTTGAAGAAAATAATCACAGACTCGGGAAGTTTTAAAATCTTTATCTAAATTAAGTGCATGTGAACCATTTCAAAAATACAGTGCAGGCACCCTCATTCTTAGGAGAGAAAATTCAATTGATTAAACATCAAGCATATACTTCGGACTCATGCAATAACAAATGCTCAGAAAGGGAGAGGACAGAGAGAAAAGAACACCTACAAAATACATGAAAAATATATTTACCAAGAATGGTGTGAAAGACCAACCACCTGGCCAAAGGGCTGGTAAGGGTCCCCAGGATAGATCAGGAGACAAAGACTTCAGGACAGGATTCAGGACAGGATAGTTGACCTCTCTAGAATACCGACGATTGCGCCGCACCCCTCTCTGACACTCTCTTCCTCCTCGAGATTCTTCCGCGATCTTCTGATCTAACCCAATTAATTAGGATAGTAAGTTCTACTTCAGATTCTGCATTCAGTTCTTCATCAGCATCTCACAGCATCTCTCCAGCAACAGCATCCCCGACTCCCAGACAGCATCCCGAGCTCTGCTGTGTCTCCTTCTACATAACTAACTAAAACTACCTCGATTATACCTTCGTTTCCTCATGTTCCACCCACTAAAGTTACAATATCGTAAAAATACGAAATCTAATTGGTCAGGCAAGGGGGGAAGCTCCCTCACACCATGCTTACATGTCACTTTATTCTGTTAAACCATTGTTCGCAAACCCATCCCCTTAATTTTTATTCAAAACTTTATTCCCATCCACTACATGTATCCAATTTGCAACATTAATGACACTACGAAGAATAGAACATCACATTGCTGAACTTTTCACCATCCGTTCCCAGTGCATGGAGCTCCAATTTGGCCTCCATTCAAGTGCTTCGTCATTGACCTTCAAAGCTTCACTCAGTAGGCATGCGCAGGCATTGCGTCATTTCATCTAGTCCGGTTATACAAGAGAGGCCCAAATGCGCACTAATAATAAATCAAAAAGACAAATGTTACTTTCACAGAATAAATGGTCTCACTGTATACCACCCACCTCTACTCTATTTCCCTTTTCTTATTAATCCTTTTCCCGCATTAGCATTAGTAAAATAGCCTGTTTTAGTTTCAGCTAAGCAGATGCCGTGCACGCGAGTCTTCAAGACTCCATTTTAGTGCCTTCTGCTCATGCGCTAGAATTTCCCTCCAAGCGTTAGCTCGTCATATTGCGTAGATGCAGTTGACGCATGCGCACTACAGTTTCCCCGTTTTAAAGCGGTATTAGTCCGTTTTCATTGTTATCCGCGTTAGTACACACATAAGCAAGCTTCACTAACCCGCGTGTTCATGTGGTGCGTATTAGTTATTCACAGATTACGTTTAATAACTTGTTAATGAGTTAAACGAGCGGATTGCCTCCGAGCAAGTCTCTTTCTTACGAGACCTTGCTCCATCAATCCCCTCTCTGATGGCATTTTGAGCCATCACAAAATTACCCATCCCTTCCCAGATGCCAACTTTAGCACATCTCAGTTTTCTCGAATCTCAAAAGGCATCCCAGAGGTGACGCAAGATCTCTTTCAAGATTGGGGAGGGCCTTGGTTAGATTTCTTGGCCACCTTTGAGAACGTGCAATGTCGGATGTTCTGCACGCTGGACATGACTTGAATGACAGGGCATTTCTCTGGTGGTTCAACACCTGGCAGACTTTCTGAATGCCAGAGTGGACGAACTCAGCTGACAATACCTCGCGAATCTTAAAAGCCATCCCAGAGGTGACGCAAGATCTCTTTCAAGATTGGGGAGGGCCTTGGTTAGATTTCTTGGCCACCTTTGAGAACGTGCAATGTCGGATGTTCTGCACGCTGGAGTTTCCAAGGCAGCTCTCACTCTGAGACACTTTTTGTCTCGAGTGGAGATCAGGCCTCCTGTACGCCTTTCAGCTGATACCGTTCCTGTCCAAAGTATAAGAAGATCAGGAACAACGTTACCAAAGTCATTCTTGTGGCTCTGAATCGGTCACTGAGAGTATGGTAACCAGAACTCCTGAGTCTGAGCATCAGTTCTCTGATCAGGCTGCCCCTTCGGGAGGATCTTCTGTTGCAGCAACAGGGCATAGTCTTGCACCCAAACCTACATACCCTTCGCCTTATGCATGAAGATTGAGCGACGACAGTTGATCGCTTTCAACCTTCCTGCCGAAATCTGAGATGGTATCTCGGCAGCCAGCGGTCCCTGTACCAAGACAGTATACGGCTGTCATTGGGACAAGTTTGTGACATGGTGTACATTCAAGAATATTAATCCTTTGTGTGCACCTCTCTCCCAAGTTTTGTTTGTTCTTTCTCTGGTGCAGGAGTGCTCTGCTCTAAGCACCATTAAAGGCTACTTTTTAGCCTTTTGGGCTTTCTTGCGGTTGACGGTCCATCCTTCTCTGTTTAAGTCACCTGTTTTTACCCTTTTCCTTAAGGGACTTCAACACCTAGTCCCTCCAAGACCATTCATCCTACCCCAATGGGACCCCAAGCCGGTCTTAACATTTCTCATGTGTGCGCGCTTCGAGCCCCTGCACAATTGCCCAATACGCCTACTCACCATCAAAACGACCTTTCTGGTGGCCTTAACATCAGCGAGGAGGGTCAGCAAACTGCAAGCACTCTCTGTGCACCCTCCTTACACAAACTTCAATCAGCCAAACTTGTTCTCAGGACCTGTGCTTCCTTGCTTCCTTCCTTCCTAAGGTTGTGACACCTTTTCATGTAGTCGTTTAATCAAAGGAGGGAGGAAGAAGCAGAGATTCATTCGTCTTCCGTTGGATATAGTCGAAAATCAAAGGGGAATGAATCACACGTCCTGTTCTTTTAAGGGTCTAGGATTCTTGTATGGTGAAGACCCTCATTCACATTAAGCATACAGTGCGGTATATCTTGATTCTCTGCTCTGTTGTTAAGTGAGTAGTATCATCATTGGGTCTTTTATCACTTGAGTGCTCGGTTCTCGAGCGAATGGGCTCAGTGATGAAGCAGGGTGAGTAAATTTGCCTACCCTTCATAAGCTACCTCGAAGGTAGCGTACTTCGATTTGGTCCTGAAGAAGGCCCACAGACCTGTGAGGGCTACCAAGGGCCGAAACATGTCGACCTATTAAGACCTACAATCAGGCGCAGAGGGACATTGACACGTCACTACAGCGCCACCAATTCACCATTTTAATCTTGCCCCATCCTTGGCAAATAAAAGATCTAACTGAGGACAGGAAGCAATTTTAACCTCACTCGTCACAACACACCTTCGCACTTACTTTTCACAACTGTCGAAAAACCAGACGGTCTACCTCCAGGTGGAGGATAAGTAGATCACTTGGGGAACCAAGCACCTTTTCATGTAGGCCGGAATATCACTTGGCCTTCCTTCTTTGCTCCCCCTCAACTTTCTAAGGAAGAGGAAAGACTTCACTGCCTGGACTCAAAATGAATGTTGTCCTTCTACCTTGATCGTACCATGGTTCGGGGTGGGTGATCAACTGTTCGTTGGGTATGTCGAGGTGAAGAAGGAAAAGGCTGTGCAGAAACTAGCCATCTTTCGATGGATAGTGCACAACATAAAAATCTGCTAGGCATTGGCTAAAAAGCAATCCTCTGAGGGCTTGCACCCTCGTTCCACCAGCACCAAGGCTGTGACCACTGTGTTAGCTCGTGGAGTCCCTGTCCTGGACATCTGCCAGGCATCAATGTAGGCGTCACTACACACGCTCACCAAACATTACTGTGTGGACCGTCAGGTCCGTCGTGATGGGCATTTTACCTGTTCGGTCCTGCAGGACTTTCTTGGTCTAATCTGTTCAAAGTCCCACCTCCGTAGAGGTATATCTTGGGTATCTATTCTAAGGTAAGAAATCTGTGGCTAGAAGTCTCTATCAGATGAAGAAGTTACTTGCCTTTGAGAAGGCCTTATCTGGTAGACACTCTATCTAGCCGCATATTCCTTACCGACCCTTTCATCATCCCTGCTCTGCGAACTGATTTCTGTATAGGGTTTCCCTTTTGAGGCCCTTAGCACTGCATACCAGTGCATCAACATTCTTCGTTGCTCCTTTCTTCTGGCGTGGAACGTTGCGAAAAGAAACTGATGTCAGTGCTTTGGGGTGGTGCCTATATAGGCACCTTGCACGTCACATCTGGCACTGACACTGCAGCCTAGCCGAAAGACGCCCCCTACCGCTGTGCAGGGGTACTGCTAGAACATTTCTGGGTCCAGTCTGATGCCTGGGGAATATTCTAAGGCCGGGGTCTCCAGCCTTTTCTGTAATAAGAGCTACTTATGAGCAATGAAAATCATCCTGAGCTACCAATATTAATAGTGTTGTAATCGTGACCACGACAGATGTAATTGCATTAGTGTCCATTCAATGCAGTCATCGGCAGGGTTACCAGTATTAAAGTAAAAAAAAAAAAAGTGTCATCAATTTGGAATGCCTCTATTTGGGTAGTACGTAACAGCCGTAGCTGCAGTGTCCCTGGAATCAAGGTCATAATACGTCTCCCCAATTCTGCATAATTTATCACTCAAATATCAGCTATAAACATAACATATCATCAGTGTAGTGGTGAAATGAATTCACAGTGAAGAGTATCTTGGCGTTGGAATAACATATGTTTATTTTTACCCAACTCAATAGTTGGAATTGTTGAACTGGAAATTTAACTGGAAATTTAATTTGAAATGTAACCACTTTTCTACAAACATGGAACAATGAGTTCTAAAAATACACACATTTGTGTCTCGAATGCGCTTCGTTTTGAAATATACATCTTAATTTAATCAGGGAAAAGCTTCTAGTAGATTGGGCTGTACATAAGAGAGCTACTTGCAGGTAGCTGGAGAGCTGCTATTAGCTCACGAGATACTCGTTGGAGAAGCCTGTTCTAAGGTAAAGAACCTGCAGCCAGAGTCTCTACCAGAGAAGGTGTTACCGAAGGTAAGTAACTTGTTCGACAGCATTATCAAATGTGGGAGGTGCTGAATACCAAATTTGCGTAGACATGATGCACCCCATGCCTCTTTCATCCATCACCAAACAGTGCCTGCCCCTTTATCTCACTCTTTTGGGTTCCTTTTTTCATCCATGATATCTTTCTTTGTCACTGATTTTCCTTTTTCTCTTCGTCATTTTTTCCCCCTTTTGAGTTTTTCTCTCTTTTGCTCTGGCTCATAGTCTGATGAGCTAAAATAACTGCTGGTTCCCAAAAATGAGTGCCGGTGGGCCCCACCTGCAACCACTGTCTCAAAATAAGCACTACTTTGGTGCATATGCCTCTAATATGAACAACCATATTGAAATCTAAGTATTCACTTCAGTGACACCACAACAGTTGGTAACCAAATTGGTTACCCACTGTTCTGACACCGCCCTTGTTGTCTATTTGGTGTCACTCAGACCCCTTTATGAAGAAGATCCTCCTTATTCACAATTATCCATCTATAATTCTGTATGTTACAATCTTGTTTATGGAATTAATGGCTGTTTGTCCTTACTTTTCCATGATTGTTACTTTTCTCTTCAATTATCACACAGTGTTCTCCACTTATTGACGTATTTCTATATAATTACCAGACAGTTGCTCAGACGTTACCTTACAAGTGCAGATATGTAAAATACAACAGAGTGTTACTTACCTTATAAAATACAGAAAAATTATTTGAAGATGAAAATTGAACCTAAGTTATGGCAGAGAAACTACTAATCACCATCACCATTTTCTAAATCATTTTCAGCAAATTTTTGCCTCGCCGAGCAAACATCCAATGGACAGCAAAGGAGAGGAATCTAAGATCAGCTATCCCAACATATTCTACATGATCGACAATTTCGAAGAGGTGAGGAAGCCTTGATTGCCTTAACAGTGGGCTGTCTTCCTGCTGAAACTGTTAAAATGATGCAGCAGAACCGAAAAATGTATGGATGTGATAGAACTGGGTCGTGAACATGCATAACTTAGCTACTCCTTTTGGTGGCTTTGTTTTGTAGCAATTCGGCAGTTAAAAGACCTCTTGTTCATCTCTTCTTAGTTGAGACGTAATCCCAATTCTTCTATAAATTGGAGTTACCAGCTGAATCGGGAGTACGGGGTTTACAGCAACAATGCACTCCTGTCGATTTTTTTACCCCATGGATGTTTCACAAGATTTAATCAGCAGCGGCTCATCCACTATGGTGGAGGAGCGGCACTCCGGCTCCCCTTCACCCCCGCCAGCAGAGGCAGACTAAAAATAAAATGATTATCTTTTTATTTTTCATCCGTCCGAGTCTCGTGGGCGGGGCCATAGCACTGCAGCAGGGTGAGGGGAGTGTTGGGCACTGCTGTCAGTGTGCATGATGGTTTGGCCGGCCATCTTAGGACGGCCAACCCGTCATGCGCACTGACTTCTCTTCAACCCAGCTGCCTTGCTGGGTGGAGAAACCAGCAGGCACAGGCTCCCAGCTCCCGATGGAGCGCAAAACCAGTGCACTCCGCCCAATCCTGATGTTGCTCTCATGGTGAGAGTAGTGTCTGGATTGGCCGCAGGGAACTGTGGGAGCCTGTGGCCAGAAGAGCGGCGAGGAGAAGAGCGTCAAGTAAGTGTTTTTTTTCTTTGTTTGTTTGTTTGTTTGTTACTGCCCACCACCACCATTTTTATCTGACACCAGCTGCTACTGGATTTAATCTGCTGAAATGTGGGGATGAAAAATGGCTGGTTAGTAAAAAAAAAAAAAAACGCAAAATCAGAAGCACAGATTCCTGAGGTACATTCCTATTTTCCTACCAAAACTCTGAATATAGTGGTATTAATACACCTTCGAATTACTGAGCTGTCCTTTATAGAAAATTCTACCTGGTGCAGGAATACTACATGAGTAAAAGTGTCAAACTGTTTCTTCCATACTTCAAAATTGCTGCCCTTGTACTCTTGCATCCGGATGGATGGTGCTAATTCCCTGCTGCATGGCCTTCCAGACTCCACACTGATACTCCTTAGGAACATCCTACACGCCGCAGCACGTCGCATCCAGGGCCTGAACTAATATGATTACATCCAGAAAAGCTCACCATCTCTGGTAGTTCTGCGCACATCCGCAGCCAGGACACCGTCATACTGCAGACTAAAACATTTATTTCCATCTATGCTCCCACATTACTTCTCACATCAGTAATGCTTATCTGCTATGTTATACATGGTCACCAGATATGGGGGTAATACTACATAAGCTATTCAAATATGAATTACACTTCTGGACCACACTAGAGACATGGACCCCTTAAAACAGATGTTCATTAAGGTGTGATTTTAGCTTATAGACTTTCTGTGCATGTGGTGGTGAAGGCTGTTGGGTATTAGGATAAGGTAACCTGGTGGCATTAATGTTTTTCTTTCAACTCAAGCACCTTGGGTTTGCTCCAAATGGGGCTAATCAATTGGATAATTCATGCTTGAATGTGTGACAGTCTTTTATGCATGATTAGTCCTTAGATTACCTAACTTTTATTTCATAGCTTACTTCCCAACAATATGTTGTTTGGATACTTTTGGTAGCCAAAAAAGTGCCTTGTTAACAAAGGCAACTAATTGGTATTGTGAATCTCCAATTATAGAGATTATCTGTAGGAAAAGGTGAAAGAAGTGAAGCATATTAATAGGATCTACCTAGCTTGAGGAAGAGGGCATCTGAGATTTCATTAAAGACAATGAAACATGTATACTATGCATATCTTTCTAATCACTGTCTCCTGGCTGCAACATTGAGAAGTGACACAACAAAGACAAATTATGCCACTGGTAATATGAGAGAGCCTGAGTAGGAGTCAACATCCTCACTTATTGTGTGATTACACCAATGATGAGAACTAACTTGAAGGAGCAAGATATGAATGCCACTGGGACAGACTGGAGTAATGACTGAATCGACCTGAGGCAGAGGACTGGATGGGGCAGCCATACCTGGAACGAACTGACGTCCAACTGAACCAGAAAAGAGAGAACAAGTAAGAATTGGGAACTACCAAGACAAAACAGCAACAGTACTGAGTGGCACGAACATAGCGGTAGCAAGACACAGCAGCAATATAAGAACAATAATCTAGGAAAATCCACGATTTATCACATTACAATGAGAGGGTACAATTGGCAAGTTCAAAGCCTGACAAGAACCTGGGACATCATATGTTCAGCTGGCTTAAGGTAGAAGAGGCTGAAGGGAGTCACTTGAGAACAGTCGGCGGCCTGAGGATGTCCTCTAGCGAGTGAAGAAGACTGAAAGGTCATGGCTTCACAAGCGGATTGAGCTCAGAAGGAGGAGGTGTCATTGCCCACAGCTGCCATGGGTAGCCTGACCCAGCAGGCGAAGATGGAACAAGAAAAGTAATTGTCAGGAAGGACTCTTAGAGAAACAAGATCTGAGTAGGAATGAACCTAGCAGAGAAAGCATGACTTATGCTGCTGAAGGGCTCGATAGTGTCGCGGGCTTTGGAAGATAGTCTTGATGGTGGCCGCTAGGTGCCTCATGAGGTGCGTTAATGACCTTAAGGAAAGGAAGGGTGCTGATAAGGTGGACTTCAGTTCACCCCTGATGAGGGACCGCTTTCTGTCTGGTAGTTTGAGTGCACAAGAGACAATGTACACAGTTAAACCAAGGAAGAAGGAGTGCAAGAAGATTTTCAAAATGTACCTGTAAATTCCAGATCGTGAGACTGTAGGAACTAGGTTCCCAGAAAGAGTGTTTGCAGGCTGGTGCATGAGAATGGTATCGTTGAGGCAAATAATGAGTGTAACACTCTGGCTCTTTAATGGGCACCCAATGCACGGGGTCATTGGTAAAGCAACAAGGTGAGAAAGACAGACCAAAGGGAAGCAGCGGAACAGCCGAATCTGCTGTATACTGTGGTACTCCAGACACAGCTGATGGTCTGGGCAGACTGAGATTGAAAAATAGGCATCCTTGAAATCACACCTGACTAACCAGTCCGTGGGAAGAAGGGTGTACCATCCATACAAGACCCAATGATCTTGAGTTTGAAGGTTGATGACTGGTAAAGGCCCTTCTCCTTTTTGCAAATGAGGACGATCAAGCTCACAAATCTGCTTTTAGGGGATGTGGAAATTATTGCAGTTTTCTGCTCCATGTCTAAAACCTCCTGGTCCACCTTGGATTCCTCTGGCCCAAAGGGAATGGGGATTGGTCTGTGGGACTGGGATTGTGTAGCCCAAAGCCTTTTTTTTTTTTACTGGAACTGTCTGCAGGACCAAAGGATTGGAAGTAATGGTGAACCAAGCTAGGAGGTATAAAGCAACACACCTGCCAGTGAGGGGCAGTGTGTAGAGAGGATGGAAAGATGGCTTACCTTGATTAGGCGCTGGGAAGTTTGGCTGTTTAAAAACACGGCTGATGCCTCTGGAGGTGCGAGGACGCCTTGGAAAAAAGGTGGGAGTGATGGAGCTACAGGTGAGGTCCAAGCACCCTCAGAAAGAGCGTCAGACAGAGATGCAGCCTAGGAAGCAGCTGGACGAGTACCCCCAGTGATCGCCGGCTGTGGAAAAAAAGATGGGGCTTGCGGAAAACATGCTTCATGTTTGCTTGGCCTTAACCAGTGAGGTAAACATAGAGGCAGAACTGGACAGGGATTTGATTAATTTGTTTTCAAGGAGGTGCCCCTTAGTAGGAATCGAAGATAGGCTCAGAAGAAAGGTTGCCAAGCTTGGGGTCCAGGTGCAGGAGCATCTTTCCTAATGCTGCACTGCTATCTTTTCCATTGGGGTGAGATGAATGATGACACCCCTTTAGCACACAATGTCAATTGCCATCTTCAGCTTGTGCTGCAAAATCAGGAGGGGGAGGAAGGGAAGTCATTGCTAATTACTTCCTCAGAAGCTGGTATAGGTACCCTGTCCGTCTTAAAGGTGTGCTGACTGTGCTTCAGAATTAGTTGTGGGATGCAGAGGAAGAGCCTAGTCCACATTGCCCCTAATGGTCGTCCCTGGACTTTTGTTTTTTTTTATTTGTAAAATTTTTTGATCCAGTGCCTTTAGACCCTCACAGGTGATTTGCTGCGCTATATAAATGATTGATTGATAGAATCAGAAGGCCTCTTAAATCTCTCACAGGTTGGATATTGTGAAAGAGAAAACAAGCCTTGCCAGACACCCAGTCCTGTCTGGTATACTATGCCACCCTTTTTCTTCCTTTCTTTCTTTGTATTATTCTGTAGAACTCAGGAACTGGAGTTAGGCCAGATGGGGGAAGCTACCTTTCAAATAGTGTCCATGTTTACAATAGATAAATTGTATGTAAGGAAGGGAGAACGGAGAGTACCTTGGCAACTGAAGAGGCCAGTAACAAAGTAACCATTGAAGCTTTGGTTGCTAGGCAACAAAGAAAGTAGATGGTTGGCAAACCATGTGATAGACATAAGCATCTTGGTGGCCATTTAGATTAGGAAAAGGCCAGAAAGGAGGTGCGAAGACAACTTTTGTAATGGTGAGTAGAGGTGAGAGTGAGGGTGGTGCCAAAGGGAGCAACGCGCAGTACCTAGGATTGAAAAATGCCACAAGCTCAATACAGTGAAAAGTGCACAGCAAAACGGAAGAGTCGCTTAAGATAGTGGGCTGAGAGTCTAAGAATGGGGGAAAATAAGGAAAGGGAAGTTAAGAGAGATGGAAGGGTGACAGCAAAGAAAAGCACATTTGAAGAAAGGTTAATAAAATGGAAATAGGTGTCGTAAAGAAGTACTCGACAAAGTAAGATAAAAATGTACTTCTTAATTCAGTCCTGAGTGAACGACTCAGGAGATACCTTCTTACAAGCTAGGAACTAAATAACTGTTCCTCTTCAAAACTACACATTCTACTGTAGATTCTTGACTCGTACCTCGAGTCAAGAATCTTATGATATAACACATCCCCTTTCTTACTTAACAATTACAGAAATGAAAACATATATACATGATACAAAATGATACGTATAATGACCTAATAAACTAAACATCCATTACTAGAACAAAGTATTAACCACTAGAACAAGGATTTCACTAAGACAATAAAATACATTTCTACTAGTTCCCGTATATAACATTACCTCCTTCTATTACATATATCAACTATGCAACATACTGAACAACAAATTCCTCCAAGTACATAGGTTTCTTTACCACACGTCCACTCTTACTGACCATTTCCTTCCGTTCTGTCACACCACTACAACTTCTCTGACCCTCAGCACATCCTACTTGTCCTTTATCACTTTCACTTGCCCTCGTATCTTTCTTACTACCTCTTACACACTCATTCCTACTCTTCAACATGCCATCACCTTCTGTTTCTTCAATTTCCAACCACTCAAATGTCTTCTTCCTGTCCACCTGCCGAGATTCCACTTTATTCTTACATTTAGCCATCCTCCTCATGTGGCATACCCTGCCATCACTAGCTGCATTTACAAAAACCTCTTCCCCCCTCCAAGGATCTTAAAACGTACTCTCATCCTTCCTCCCTTTTACCGGCCTCTTTACATACACCATTTCTCCAACTTGTACCTCCACATCCTTGGCACCCGTTTTAACATCACTATACGTTTTGTACTTAATTTGTGCCTCCACATTTTTTCTCACAATCTCTGGTGACCATTGAACTTGCTTAGATTGTTCCATCCAACCCTGAGTGTCCTTGGTAAAAGGCACTCTGCCTCGCATTACCGTAAAAGGACTATATCCAGTCACACGAGTCGTTATACGATAGATCCAAACCATTTTCTTCACCAGCATCAACCAATCTTTCCCTCTGATACTCGCCATCTGAAGTGCACCCTTAATCATGCGGTTGAACCTCTCCACCTCACCATTACTTTCTGCATGGTAAACTGATGTAAGTTTATGTTCCACCCCATTACGCTGTAAGAACGATAGTAGCTCCACGCTCGGAAATTGAGGGCCATTGTCCGTAATGATTTTCTTGGGTAAATCCTCCCCATTGAAACAAATGATCCAAAAACTTTGCCACACTTCCTGCACTTACCGCATCCCCCACAACTATTTCAGGCCACTTAGAAAAATAGTCCATGGCCACTATGACAAACTTACAACTTCCCTCTTCATTAACTACAGGGCCCATAATATCCACACCAGTAGTCTCCCATGACATCTTGGGACACTCAACCGGAATCATTGGTGGCCTTAAAGTAACTTTGGATTTGTCAGCACATTCTCACTTCAAACACTCCCTCACTACACGTTCAACATCACAATTAAGGCTCCCGGTTTTCCATTTTTACGGATTTTTACAGATAATTACAGACAGAAAACAAAGTGTTTCCTGTCTGTATTTATTTTTAAAAGCGGAAAAATGCAGAAAAGTGTGCCTCTTGTGGGTGACTCTCCATGTTGTTTTTCGTGATTTCTAAGAAAACAGCTGAGCAGATACGCAGTATGGGAAGTTAAAAATAGGTTGAGATTTCCCTAAATGCAGGTGTATGGTAACATATATTTGTAATATAATGTTCATATTTACCTGAAGGTGCAGTGTTTTGCTATATTTGGCTGCTTAATTTACTAAAACGCGACAGGCAGTAAAGTATGAGTGCATGTTTATCAGTTAAATAAATGTGGAAATATACCATTTTATGACTCCATATATTCGCAAAACACAAAATAAATATGGATAAATACCAATAAGATGGGTAAAACATAAATATGGATAAATACAGACGGAAATGTTAAAAAAATAAATACCATAAAACCGGGAGCCCTAATCACAATCTATTCCACGCCACCAATACTTGTCCTCGCTACCTTCTTGCTCTTAACAATTTCTAAATGACCCTCATGGCACTGTTCCACAATTTTACAATGTAAACTCTGAGGTGGAATAATTTTATTACCTCTCAATAAATTCTCCTTCCATACAGATAATTCTTCCAGCACTTTCTAAAACTTACAGCAATCTTCTTCCAAAAGCCTTTTTAAACTTCCACCCTTTAATCATATACTCTTTTACTTTTTGTAATGTAACATCTTCATTCCTTGCTTTCTCCACTTGTCTGTAGACACTGCATTTTTTTCTACTTCGTCCATCCAGGCTACTTTCCACTCTTCACTTCCATTCCCACACTCCACACCTAAAGGTAAAGGAAGTCTTCTTAAGCAGTCTGCCACTTTATTTTTCACTCCTGGTACATATTGCACCCTATAGTTGTAGTCCATTAATCTTATAGATAACCTTGCAATTCTAGGTGTGGCAGTAAGTAGCCCTTCCGGCGCCAACAATTTGGTTAAAGGTTTGTGGTCACATCTCACCAACACATTCAAGCCCCACACAAAGCTTCTGAAATGCTCCAAACCCCATACTATTGCCAACACTTCCCTTTCCCCAACAGAGTAACGTTCTTCAGCTGGAGAAAGGGCCCTTGATGCAAACGCCACTGTGGTTTCTTTGTTTTCTTCATTTTGTTTATTTGAAACAACCCCAATGCCTTTCGCACTGGCATCAGTAGTAATAATACATTTTAAATTCGGGTCAAATCCATGTAAAGGATTTGCCTTACACAATTGATCCTTTATAGAAGCAAACTCCCCTCTCAATTCTTCCGACCATTTAAACTTGACCCTATTCTTTAAAAGCTGGCTTATTCCATACGTTCTCTCTGAAAAGCAGTCCACAATTTTAGAATAAAATTTTATCAAACCAGTAAACAACCTTAGTTCCTCTTTGTTCTTAGGTTCTGGAGCATCCTTAATAACTTCCAACAGAACGTTTTCTGGTCTTGTGCCTACATCACTTACTTCATGGCCCAAATACTCCAGAGTATGAACCTTAAATTTGCACTTATCAAACTCAGCAGACAACTCATTCTTTTTCAAGGTAGAAAGTACTGATCTTAAACAATCCTCATGTTCAGATTCATCCTTGCCCATAATAAGAATATCATCCTGAAAGAATAATACTCCTTTTTCCCCCTTGAAGAGCTCATGCATAAGTTTCTGGAATATCGCTGCCGCCTGCAGCGAAGCCAAACATCATCCTTACAAATCTATAGCATCCTGAAGGCATCATAAATGTAGTTACATTTTTACTCTCCGGATGCAACCTAACTTGGTGGTACACTGACTTCAAGTCCACCGTTGAAAACCACTTCATACCTCTTGTCATGGACAACATATCGTTATTTTTTGGCAGAAGAAATCTTTCTACCACAATATTCTCATTTAGATTTCTTAGATCAACACATAAACGTTTATTCCAATTGGGTTTTCTTGCAACCACTATGGGAGCAATCCAGTCAGACGTCTCCGCTCTTTCAATTATCCTTTCACTCAACAATCTATTCACTTCCACATCCACTTCCTCCTACACTGTAGGGTAAATTCCTCATTTTGTGAACTTTAGGTTTTGCATCTTTTTTTAGAACAATTTTATGTACAAATTGTTTCAATAGTCCCACCTTTCCAGAGAACACTTCCGGAAACTCCCTTTTCCATGAATCCCTCTTTCCCTCTTTTTCCCCCAACACTTGTTTCTCACTGTTGGGGTTGAGGATAATATTAAGTGCCCTCTGGTCTATCCACCCTAACACTGATGGTCGTTCTTCAGCAACATATAATTTCCCCATAGCCAATCTGTCCTTGAATTCAAATTCCAGTTCTCTGTACCCCACCATAGGAATTGGTTCCCAAGTGAAACTTTCAGGAGAAATATTTGTTTTTAGGAGATGCGAACCCAGCACTTTTTCAAATGCATTTGTCCACAATGCCCAATTCACTATAGTGTATGGGGAACCTGAGTCTTCCACTATTAAGAGTGGAACCCTCCCAACTTGATCTCGCAGACAGGTTTGTTCCTATTGCTTTTAGACAGGCTTTGTACAATATCTGTGTCGATCTTTTCTTTAATTTCAATACTTAACACACATTCCTTCCTGCAGTTTCCCATTTCCTCTTCTGTCGTATGTTCTGAGTCAGAACTACTATCGTCATCCACCATCTTTACTCTTCCTTCTCTATTTTTACTTCTACACACCTTAGAAAAATGCCCCTTAATGCCACAAGTGGAACATTTCTGATTTACCGCCAGACACCACTTACTGATGGCTAAGTGTTCACTACTCCCACACCTATAGCATCTTTTGACCGAATTTTGTTCGCAGATGGAAAAGAGCTCATCTCTCCTTTACTCACTCCTTTGGTCCCAGTATTTGATCTCCTCTGCCTTTTTTACCAACGTAACTCAAGGTAGAATCTGCATGTGCCCGCAATCTCTCCTGAACATGTTCCATATTAACATGCTAGTGTGGGCAAGTGTGTGTTCTGTTGCAGCAATTTAGTACCACTAATGTATTTAGTGTTTGGATTTTAGTTTTACATTTTGAGACCATAATACTTATTTTACCTGGAGAGGCCTGTGAAGAGAAATGAAACGAGATTGGGTGACCACCTGGCATCAAGGCAAATTGTGGGTAGTGACAGTGAAAATTCAGGACAGAGAGTCAAAATTCAGTGCAAAATTAATTTCAGGACAAAAGGTAAATTTTATGGACACACCTGACAAGGTCAGGCAGTAATATAAAAGTAAGTAAACAGACGGCCGACAGAGGTACGACTCAAAATCGGTTTGTAATGCTATGGTTTGTGCAGCAAATAGCAGTACTTTGCCACTTTGGCATTTCACCCATGCCTGTAGACTAGGGGACTACTTTCAGTGCAGGGTGGACTGCAATAACCCAGCCATGTCACAGTTGCCCCATTCTTGCCACGACTCCAACAAACTGCAGCTGGTTTGAACATTTTTGTCAGGGCTGATTCTGGTTTCCAATCCAGCCCTGCTGTGAGGTGTCGTGTAGTTCCTATAGTACCCATGCAGGACCTGCGCGTTTGGATAACATAAACTGGGTGCTTGGTGGCAGACTGACTCTGTGCACCCCCACCGCGTATGTTAGCCGGATTTGCATTAGCTAGCTCACAGTGCCACTAGAATCTCCTCTTATCGGGGAGAGATTAGTTTCTGGCAACCTTAAATCATGACAACCCTGATCCCTCAGAATCGTGGAAACAATGTACTACTTTTCACTCACTCGTGCTTACTTATTCCGTTTGTCTCAGAGAGTTACACAGAATAAACAGTCTGGGCGTTTCAATAAGTATTTATTGAACAGTTGTCATTCTAGTGTAAAATATATGTGCTGCAGCAACCAGCAGACAATAGCAGAGATATATTATCAGCAGTACTATAAAAGTGAAGGGATAGAACAGTTCTACCATATTGCAACAATCATGATCCATACATGAATATAAAAAGCATTATGAAAGTGCGCGTACTCCTACGATGCCTAACTAGATGTACCTGAGTGTACCTAGCATATGTGTAGGTCTAAAAGCCTAAGAGCCATGAATCCCTCTAGGATTTAGTCGAACCCCCATACCTGAATAGAGAGAGTGTGGGACCCCGTCCTGGTCTCGAGTTGGACACCCCGCACGGGCTGTGTTAGACCGTTGTCAGCTGGAGCGACTGCATGCAGGAGCCTCAGGGTCTCTGGTCAGTATGAAAGTCTCGGTTCCCTCTATCTTACCGTGGCAAGATGTGGTGTATTTATACCCTAAAGTGTCTCGTCTCTCAGTATGGTTTGTATTGGTCTTTGTTAGACATGAGGAAGACGTCAGGGGTGAACTTTGTACATACATATTATCCGGGAGATGTAGCTGGTGAATGCTCATGCATAATTTATGAGTACATTGTAGGCCTGTGTTCGGGAAAAACCCTGCAGTGTTCTAACCACAGACTAGATAACGTTCAACCCTCAGAGTTCGTTGTGTACTGTAGGGAACTAATGTAGGTGAAAGATCATGCCTATATTAGGGCATAGGAGATCATGACTATAATAGGGCATAGATGATTATGACCATAATAGGGCATATATGACTATGACCGTAATAGGGCATATACGATTATGACCATATACGGCATATATGAACGTGTCTATATTAGGGCCTCTATACGAAACATAACACCCACTCCAATTTCGAATTGGATGACAATGACCATACTGAAAATCTGGACAATTTAATTTTTTTTCTTAAAACCAGCTAAAAACATGGTTTTAAAAAGACATTTAAAAAATGTTTAAAAATGTTACAAACCAGCTATTCTTTTGTTGCCACTTAAAAAGTCAATTCTGTCTGTCTTATAAAAGTTGCATTACTACAAGCAGAAGAAGGCCATTCTTTCTCAAGTGAAAGTGTCAATTTAGGAAATGTTCCAAATTTAGTTTGTTTATTTATGAAACGAAGTGGAGAAGCCGAATTCTTTCCCAGGACGCGATGAGCCAATTCAAGATTAAGTGTCCTGGCTTGGAGATACAGCATAATCGGTGTTAGCTACTGCAGACGACAAATCCAACGCCTCACAGAGAACGTCAATCGCACATAGATGGAATTCAGCACTGCCAACAGTCGGTGCTGCAGCAGCTTGTGCGGCAGTTGTTACCTGAGTGCCTGTGGAGGAGCCACCTAACCCAGCAGGAGCAAACGGCACCTGTGGATTCTCAAGGAATGCGTTCATCAGAATTGGAAGACGCTGGGGACAACGCAGAGCATGGGCCTTTAGGGGGTCCAGCATAGCATCCATGTCCGGAGGCGTATCTGATGGAAACGTTAGACAGAGATCCAACGCGCATTCTTCTCCGCAAAACAGGCATCGAAGAACAGGTAAGATGCAGTCCACCCAGACTGGTCTAAACAATAGAAACCAAGAGGCGTTCAGTTCTCTTAGGCAAGGTATACCCAGAAGCTGCACCATGCGTTCACGGTATTTCCGCCCCATGAGTATGTTCGCCATTTCCTCGGAAATTGGGCCGTCCACTGCGTAGCAGTAATATTATAATCAGGATTCCTGCAATTAGGAACAGGATAAGCGGGAGACCTCCAAAGACGCTTCCCAATACGGAGTGTATAAAATTTGGGATTACTCCGAGGACTGTCTGAAAGGTGCGTAATAGTCCTGACCCTATGGTCTTAAATAGGTGTACAATACCGCTTGTATCAGACATGTTAAAGATACGACCCACCATTTCTGTGAAATGAAAGGGGCAGTTCGTACGTATAAGCGCCTGTATCTCAGTCGATGTCCTTGCAACTTGAAGTTCAAAGGTTTGTCGAGCGGAGGTTAAGGGCACGGGTTGCTGTAAAAGCATGGCTTTCAGTCTGCTCAAAGTATCAAATTGTATAAAGGAAACATTCAACGAAGGCCATAACTGCGCCTCCCTGACTGTGTTCAGTGGCGGAAACAATACTTGCATACAGCAAGTAACCCTGGAGTTAACAGTGACCAGATAGGCGACGCCCGGAAGCATCCCACAGCAACCTTGATCGTTTAGCATCAAGTAACTCCCATTCAAGAGCAGCTGGAAAACCGGCGTGATCATGGCTGCTGGGGTCCCTGACATGTGACAAGATAGATTCGCTACTGAACCACTACATGCTCCGTGCAGAGAAATATCCTGACACATGAGAGAACCGCTTAAAGCATTCTTGCAGTTTGTACCACTCAGAAACACTTCTCAATCCCCATTCCGGCATCGATATCTATATGGAACTCCCAAGTTTCCTTAATGTAACCCTTACCCATTTTTTCATATCTGCCTGCCTGCCTTTGCTCAAGGCAATATTGAAACTGAAACGTAGTGACCGGCAGAGTGATTTGGCCATGAATTAGCCATTCAGTTGATGGTAATTCGGCTACAGTGAATGGTAACCTTTCCAGTTTCTCAATACGCAGCATTGTATATTTGGCTCCCCTTTGTGCCATTTCTGTCTATCAGTTAGATTGTATTCTGAAAACAGAGACGTGGTGTTTATAAAACGCCAGGGCACATCGCCTGCACGCAAAGATTGTAGCATCCAGCTTAACATCATAATAAAACGCAACTGAGATTGCCCGTGTTGTAACATGGCCAAATCTTGTTCTAAAATGTCGATTGCCGAAGATACAATGTTGCCTAAGGAGTAAATCCTGGAGGTCAAAGTCGTTAACCCATTATCCACTACAGCTAATGCCTTCTCTAGGTTAATACGGTCTATTTCCCGTATTCTTTCTGCGGCCTCCTGTTGGGATATTTTCCAGTTTTCATTATAATAGGCATAAATGCCAGCATATATGAAACGTTTCTGACGTGTTTTCCTTGGGCCTGACAAGAAATCCCTAAGGTCCACATCAGGTGTGAGTAAGGTCAAGTGATGTTTTACTTCTGTGAGTGTTGAGGTCTCTAGCCAATCAAGGCACAACTTCCCAACACTATAGGATGTCACTACCCCTGGGTGTTGTCTTTGTACATAGCGTGTATCTGGCCTACTGATACTAAACCCCTCGGTTATACCTAGGAATCTCTGTTGACGTGTTTGTGTCAATGGGCCAAATCATCCATTCTGTCCAATTGGGATTTGACCTGTTGTACTGGAGAATGTCATCTAATCCTACCCCATGTGTAGTTGAATTCTGCCCCCCACCCATCTGTGATGGTGCTGGAAACCCAGGTGTGTTCATTTCCTTGTTCTTGGCTAGTCCAAGACAGGATGTCTGTTGCACAGTGTCATTTAGAAATATCATCTGCTGTGGAATGAGGCATGCTCTAAAAAGCGCTTCTGTTCCCTGGACCTGCCAGTCCCTAGAACCCCAGATTGATTTTAAATCTATAGTGTCCTTCCATAGGTCGAAACCCTGTGTAGACAACTGGGCCATAAAGGAAGCAGAGTAAATCTGTTTGGTGTTAGTCAACATAATTTTCTGTGCTGATGTTGTTGCCACTTTGTAATAAAATGACTTCGGGTCAGATGTATTAAACCCTGAAAAGTATGTGAATTTCTATGCAAAAGTTTGCGAGCTACCTTTTGGTGGTGTTGGGCAGTGATCCCACTGGTGGTATTCAAATACATTTCTAGGTGTTATAGATTTGTGCAAGAAATGATGACCATAATGTTGGTAACAGTACAATGTATCATAGTCTGAAGTACCTTCTAACATTTCGTTGTTCGGAAATGCTGCAGTTTTTTCTAAATCAGACATCATATTATTTACAGTTTCAGTGTCCCAATCATCAGACAATGTACTGGAAGTAATGATATCACTTAAAGAAATTTTAAATACATGTTTAAGCTTTAAAAATTCAGTCGGACCGAATATATCAAAATCAATCTTGTCACATACTATACCGTCCGGTATAGGAACTGCTGTGATGTTCACTGAAGACAAGTCTCTTGGTTCACAATGTGAAGACTGGTGTGGCTTTAAAATCAAATTGACTCTTTGGGCTGTAAAGCTCTGCTGGAGATATCGTCCATTAATAAGCATACTAAAAGTTATAATTAAACCTAGCCAGAAAAGAAAAAATAGAATCCCAGTGATATACCATAGTTCTATCCAAGGTGACACCAGGTAAGTCTTTCTAAAAAAGTGCAAAAAGTCAATGAGTTTCTGTTTGTGTGATTTTTTTGGCTGGCGTCGTTTCCGGCTCGCTTGGATCCTGTGAAAACGTATCAAAGTTCATGAAATAGCCAGAAGCAGTTCGATCAATTGTTGGAATTGCATCGGGATTTGTTGAAATTGGATTTTGCTCTTGACAAGGCATGTTGACGTAGACGTCTGTAGTCGGTCTTATTGCAACTTGGTTGCCAAGTTGATTTTCTTCTTGTTGAAGTGGAACGAGTTCCATAGTATTGTTGCTTAGTCCTTCATCCCGTACAGGTGGCTCTTCAAACGTGATGAGTCTTTCTGTTTGAACTTCTTGGATTGTAGCGAGAGGAGGGCGTCTGCTACTGTGGAGTCCACGAGGCCTACTTTTTAGTATCGGCCACATAGTGTGGTTTGATTAAGTCAATTGAGACAAATCTTTTCTCCTTTTTTCCGGCAAGAGGCGGCAGAAGTACAGTTCTTGTGCCTTGGATTGCTAGGACCGGTACAGCTGTTCTGTAGGATGGTCCGAATTCTTTCTTGTCTGCAATCTTTACTCGGACCAGGTCCCCAACTTTTGGGATCCAGACAGGTCTTGCCATTACTGCCTTGACTTCCTCAGTGGCGGTCTGTTTTAAGTGGACGTTGCTTTGTTGTGTCCTGGATTCATTTAGATCCTGTAAAACAGCCAAACGATCATGGATATCAAATGGTTTTTCATTCGCCACTGCGCCTTCACAATCCAGATCAGGTACCCACATTCTTGTCCCAAATAAGACCTCGTAAGGAGTGACACCACGCAGAGAGCTTCTTGGCTGGTTGTTAATTGCTCTTTGGACCCCATAAAGGTGACTGACCCAACTACCGCCCTTGCCTAATACCCTAGCTGTTAAAGATTGCTTTAAGTCACGGTTTTTCCTCTCCACAACCGAATTTCCCTCAGGATGGTACGGAGAGGAGTACCGCAATGCTACGCCCATTCCTTCCATGGCCTCTTTGTAAGCCCGAGAGCTAAACGCCGGGCCATGGTCAGAATGTAACGTGCCAACTGCGCATGTGCCGATAAAGACTTGCAAATCTTTTATAACAGTTCGAGCGTCAGCCGAGCGCTGAGGCCAGACCCATAGGAATCTAGAGCAGGAATCCACTGCAACCATGATATATTTCTTGGCCCCATCCGATTGTAGCGGTCCGCAGTGGTCCAAATACACACTGGCGAGAGGTTTGTCTGATTTTAGTAATGGTGTCTGTGCTGGGCGTGCTACGGTGGAGCCTTTCATCTGCTGGCATATGTTGCACTTTAAGACATAGTCTTTGGTCTGCTTTGTTAACCCTGGCCACCAGTAGCGCTGTTTCAGTAAAGAAATAGTCGCTGTAATGCCTGTATGCGCAGTGCCCAAACCCTCGTGTGCTGCTAGAATTAAGCCTTGCCTACGATCCATATTTGGTATTACTCTATCCCCCACTCCAGGAATCTGAGCATATGGAATGTTTTGTGCATCTAACTTGTAGGAGTACTTGAGTGGAAATTTCTTTGGTACTGCTGTGCTGCCTTTGCGTGAAGCATTGACAGCTACCATAATCTCGCCGTCTATTCTCGTTTTTGAACGAGTGATTGCAGCTATGGACTCTGTGCGTACAGCCACCTTTGCGGCTTCATCAGCCAATGAATTCCTTTCAACGTGAACGCCATCACGCTGATGACTCAGTGGATGTATCACGTGAGCCCTTGGTAGTTCGTTTCTCAAGTTGTGCCACCTTTCGCGTCTTTAAACCCGTTTGTTCCCAATGATGTAAATATTCATTGTAAGACTGTACACAGTAAAAGGAATCACACACAATTAGTGTGGGGAATTCGTGTTCTGTATTTACCAGTGCCAGTATTAGTGCTTTTAACTCTGCTAACTGAGCCGTGCAGTCTCCTAGAGATTGCGTTTTAGTGCAACTTGTGTGGAACTTTCCATCGCGCATGCGACCTTTAACAATTGCACACGCTGCGCTGTAAGCTTGCTTACTCCCTATGGCCGGTTGAGCAGATCCATCAGTGTAAATAATGTATTCATACTGATCTAGAGGCAAAATCTCATTCGGTAGAGGATATTCTTGTTCGTATTGCAGAAATGCTTGTGTTTTTAAACTTGGATCAAATCTGTATTCAACATCTGTTGCAGTAAGAGAATTAGCTCATTGTATCCATCTGGGATGTAAGGCTTTCGCATTTGGAATGCTAGCCTTTGTAACAGCCTCTAAGGCTGGTACTGGGGTCACGACTATTATGCGCTTTCCCTGAGCCAGAGCTCTTTCTCTTGCTACAGCGGTCTGCACTGCTGTCAGGATTTTTTCTGTTGAAGTAAAACGCATCTCTGCGTTTGTGTACAGGTGTGATTTGTATGCGATTGGTACCGTTTTGCCTTCATTGAAAAGTTAAATAAGTGTACCCGCATTGACCCGCTATTACTCGGATCACTAAGTTGCGTACGTTTACGCGTGTCTGTAAATGTTTAGAAGCTATCATGTCTCCCTTTAGGGAACGCAGGATATTTGTATATTCCTGTGTCCATTGTCTACCTGAAAAATCAGGTTTTATTAAGTCGTAGAAAGGTTTTACTCTTTCTGCGTAATCCAAAATGTATGTTCGACCAAAATTTAGGAATCCCAGAATTTATTGTAAATTCTTTAATGATTTTGGAGGTTGGAGCAGCGCACATTTTTCTAAAAAGTTAGCTGCTAGGCTTTTTCCTTCACTTGACAGCTCATACCCTAAGAACAGGACATTGAGATGGGCAATTTTTGATTTTTTTAAATTAAATTTATAGCCCTCAGAGGCAAATCCCATAATAATGGTGCTCATCCTGGTCAAGTGCCTCGGTAAGTTATCGTCCGTCAGATAAATATCATCCACATAGGACAATGCTTCTTCATCCAAATTTTGGAGTAACTCTGTTACCCTTGCTGAAAACAACCCCGGGCTATTCTTATACCCTTGGGGGAGTCGACAAAATTGCCGTTGGGACCCTAGCGCTGAGAATGCGGTCAAATACCTGCTTTCAGGCACTATATTTTGGCAGAAAAATCCATTTGAGATATCAAGTGTTTTGTATTTCTTTTCGCACAATGTTATTCATTAATGCGGCACTGTGTGCATTTTGAACTGCAAATGTCTTTGTGCAAGTGTTTAAATGTCTGTAATCTAAAACTAAACGATGTGTTGTCAGGTTTTGATACGGGGAACAGAGGATTGTTCATTGGTGAGGTGCAATTTTCTATCACCCCCTGGTATTCAAGTTGATCTAGGATCTCCCTGACTTGTTTTTTAGCTTCCTGCTTTATAGGGTATTGCCTTTGAGCATTTGGGGAAACTTTTAACGGGATCACGTGGTGGGTTGAATCCTCATCCCAACCAGCATGATTTTTGTACAATGCTGGAGCTTGGGCAACCGCCCACTCCTGCGCATATGCATGTTTTAAATGTAAAGGAACAAGGTCGGAAAATGCTGGAAAAAATACCGTTTCTCCCTTAGGGCACTCCATGACGAATGCTGGCGGCCAGTCTTGCTCTGCTAATAGGATGTCATATCCAGATGACAGATTTTTCCAAAATAGACCTTCAACTTTCCTGGGCTTGTCCATCCGGAGTGTTATCTCATGTAACTTATGTGGGACACTTACCCGAGTATCAGGTGTTTCCACCGCGATATACTCACTCAACTCCGCTGTCACCAGAAATTCCTTCAGGTTCTGGCGAGCTATTGTTACTTCTGCCGCGCTGTCTAGCATCGTCAGAGCCCATTCCCCGTTCAGAAGCTGTGTCCTCAGAATTCTGGGCATTTCTGATCTTAAGATCTGCTACCTTCTTCTTTTTGAACTGAGGTTTTTGTTTTTGTTTATCTTCTTTTTTAGGTGCGTAGTCCACAGCGCGTTGCGTGTCTCTGGACTTTGTACGCTCCTCTGACCGTCCTTACCTCTCGGAGTTTTTTGATGAACCCTGAAAGGAACGAGAGGAACGTGTATCAGTATCCTGATACCTGTCAGGTTTTTTAATATTATTCCTATTCCTGAGGTTATACCTCCTTTCAGAGGGCTCCTGTTGAGGAGACCTGCCTCTGGATTGAGATCTGCTGTCTTTAGACTTTTGTTGTTTTTTATTTTCCCACTTCTTTTTAGAAGAAGTAGGTGTCTGCTTTGTAGTGTCCTTTTCAGGACTGCCCACCAGTTGTGGTTTTAATGCTTTCCCGCCTAGACTGTCTCTGCCTAGTTCTGCATATGCAGTTTCAATTATTTTGGGTAGTTTGTGTGGTTGATCTACTGGACTGAACTCCCTTAGGCGTTGGCGGATCGCCACTGAAGCTGCTTCCCCAGATGTTAGCTAGTATTATGGCTGATACCTGGTCAAAGTTATTTAGTAACTTCATCCCTAAGGTAAGGGCAGGCTCTGCTCCGTACTCATTTTGTATCTGTCTCAATACATCAGGTACTACTGCTAATGACGGGATACCATGCGTTCTGGTATATACGGCAGCAAAGACTGTACCCCAAGAGGTGCAGTCCTCTACTTGTGGTGTGATCCCCATGGGCAAGCAGATTGTTAGTATTCTGTGTTTATCACAGGTGGTAGTATTCTGGAATACCGCCTCAAGCTGAGTTATTTTCTGAGCTATCCAGAATGGTATTTGTTCGCGTTTTGCCCATTACCGCGTGTAATGTTTGAGGAGTAATTTTATTTCCTGTACCCTGAGCTGGAGTACTAGTTGCTGCACCTGGTGCAGGTAGGATTGTTAAAGTCCTCATGACAAAATGTGTCAGGTTTCTGTAGATTTTAATTAAATCTCTGTGTTGTATGAGTAAGTCTGGCTGTGTCATTGTGTCAATGTTAGGGTGCGGTGTGTAAGCCGCTAGTATTGGCCATGTGGCCCCGTCTCCTCCGAGCGGGCCTAATCTTACTCTTTCTCGTACGTGGGGTAGGGCGCCATTAAACCAGTAATAATGTTCCTGGTAAGTGAGTGGAATCTCCATGTCCTCAAATGGACGATATTCCCGTGGTGCAGCTCCTTCTATATAGTATTGAAATGTCTTTGTTATTGCATTTGCTGCTGGGAGTGTAACCCATGAATACAATACCTCTGTTTTATTTGATTCGTGTGCCTCAATCACGAAAACTACAATGCCACCCTTAGCTTGTAAACCTTTTTCTAATAGTCTTATGGTGACTGTCCTTCTGAATTTTGGTCCATCTGTATTGCATCCTCCGGATCTTCTTCCTCGTCTGACGGGGGCAGTGGCATTTGTATTGGATTTAAGACTGCGGTAGTCATCGTGTATAGAACACAGACTAATGTTTCAAAGAAACTATGATAAGGTTTTAGGCACAATTTTAGGAACACTATGTCCTTTCAAGCTTGAATAACCAACAGCCAATAAATAGTATTTTCGTACTACTCAGCTGCGGTGGATTTTGTGCCCACCCACTCCAGACGTCTCTGGGGTTTTGCGAGTAGGTTCTCTGAGAATAGCACGACTGTGCTACTCAGATTCTACTGTTAAATAAGCACCCCACCAACGTTGGTGGCGCCATGTCGTGTAGTTCCTATAGTACCCATGCAGGACCTGCGCGTTTGGATAACATAAACTGTGGGCTTGGTGGCAGACTGACTCTGTGCACCCCCACCGCGTATGTTAGCCGGATTTGCATTAGCTACCTCACAGTGCCACTAGAATCTCCTCTTATCGGGGAGAGATTAGTTTCTGGCAACCTTAGATCATGACAACCCTGATCCCTCAGAATCGTGGAAACAATGTACTACTTTTCGCTTTGTCACTCGTGCTTACTTATTCTGTTTGTCTCAGAGAGTTACACAGAATAAACAGTCTGGGCGTTTCAATAAGTATTTATTAAACAGTTGTCATTCTAGTGTAAAATATATGTGCTGCAGCAACCAGCAGACAATAGCAGAGATATATTATCAGCAGTACGATAAAAGTGAAGGGATATAACAGTATAGAACAGATCAGAGCAGGGTAAGTTTGCTACTACTGTTTGAGAACAATACTGGCTACGCTCGATTTCACCATGCCGTTCTACATACTGTATGGACAGTTCCAGATTCCATCACTTCCTTTCACATATCATAAGACCGTATACAGCCAATGCCCTCCCACAATGCTTTTAGCATGAAACATATTTTGACCCTTGTGGATTTCTTGTGCATTCTCATCCTCTCACTAATTCTCTCAAAGGTCTGGATGAGCCAGGTTAGCAGATGAGCAGATACTTAATTTCATGCTAACTCTCGCCTGATCTGAGTTCATTCACAATGACTTTGTGCAACAGCACATTAATGCTCGTATTCCATTTTTTAACATGGTCGCTGCAATATGTTACCAATAAGGTTGGATCACAAAAAAAAATAGAAAAGTAAATTGGGCAATATCTGACACTGTTTTTAGTTTGCGTGTAGTGAAAAATTATACTAAACATTTACCCAAATGTGCTGCATAATCAAACTAGAGACATTTCTATCATAAAATGTGGCTCACATATGCAGATCTAGCAAAAATGATGGACTTGGAAAGTGATTTGAACCAGTCTACTGCTGCAGACAAAAATATGTGCTCTGTTTGCTATCAACAGTGCACCATATTCATCATCCTCTTGATGAATGCTGTCTTTGTGCAAGTACATGCAGTAGGCTGTTTTGTGCCTCCCCTGGGCATCATTGTGAGAAATTGCAAACATCTTCCGGCCACCTTGCTATCCGCACTAATGCTCTGTGAGCAAAGCCGAAAACATGGGTGCGTCTGCAAAGTAATTGGGCACAAAGTATGTTCACCCAATGAGATGCTCCTGTGGCTTAAAATACTAGGGCAAAACAGGGATTTGCACCTGGGTCTTTCATATGGCAATTCATGTGTCTTTGCACATGCAGCTGTACGTGTATGCTAATGCTGCTTGGCATCAATGTAACTACCCACATCCAAGGGCATCATTAAGAGGTTGACATTAGTGCAGATACATGAGCAGTTACTTTTGTGCTTGTTTTTGCACTAGTTCAAAATAAGAGTTGAGAGATAATTGTGCTAACTCATTTGAGCTAAATACTAAATGCCAAAACTGCTGAGAAAAGCTGTAATATCTAGTGCTGTCTGAACAGTGCAACTGTTGTGCCTGCTAAGCTCCATTGTTTATGGAAAAAAAGTCAAATGTAGTAGAGAAATGGTAATCCCCGAATGCAATTTTTATTTGCACCAGGGAATTATTGTGCCTGACTAAACCAACAAGGTATAAAGTATCTTGCAGGGAGGTTTGAGTTTTGAGCTTGCCTTTGAGGGTGTGTGTGTTTGTATAGATAGGGTGTGTGTGTATATATAATATATATATTTATATATATATGGGTTTAAATTATCTCTTTATATTTTTGGGTTTATATGTGTATTTTTCGCATGAGTCACTAGTGGAGTTAGGGTCAGTGACTACTAATCCAAGCTGCCAAATGTACTGTCTTCTCTCCTGCTGTAAAATAAACATCTTCAGAGAGGAGAGGATGTTCTGCCACTATTGAAGGAAAACTTTTCAAAGTAATTCCTGGATGAGTTATGCCACGCCCTATGCTAGCTAGAATAATAAGACCTCAGGTAGTTTCATTCAGGGATGCATAATGGTCTTGTCAGTTCACCACTCGTGCAGTTATTGTCCTACCTCCGGGGCAGCAGCTCTTAAAAGGCTGAATTGGCTTCTTCAGAGTGCGGGTTCCTCATCCTCCTTTTCGAAGCAGAGGCCTCACATGCCCAGTCCCTCCAGGACTGTCTTATGTCACAATCCTCCAGTGGCAAGCAGTCCTGCTGCCTGTAGGTTGACTTACAGGCAGACACTGGAAGGGAGCCAAGTCTACATTTGGTAAGTAAAGAATGACAAACAGAGAGCCGAAGGAAGGCCTGTGTTTACCTGGTTATACTCATGCTTTCAAGGCTCCACCTTTTCCTGGTTAGCAGTGCAAAAACAGGCACATACAGGTGACAAATAAACAAACATTGGCCAGGTCACAGCACTTCTGTAATTACGGACAAATGGTGTCCGTAAAAGAAACAATAACGAGCAACAGATTACAAGCTTATATAATGGATGGTCTGTGAAAATAACGGGCGAGTGGTCACCCTAGTAAAACCTCTTAGGGACTTAGCAGGGCTAGGAATCCTTACCTTCATGCAACAGTCTATTTTCCTTGCTTATTTCCTCTGCTGTGATAGTTTTGACCCCTTTCCATGTAATGGTTTGTATCTTTCTCATCTGTGCAAGGATCATTTTTGCATGAGAATATGTCAAGGACTCGAGGATTAAGGGTCTTGATTGTCTTAGTGGTCCCTCTTCCTTAGATGAAGTCATGTGTGCGCTTTCTATTTAGAAATCATTGAAATATATGTCTATGACTTTAGGCATCCAGATCTCTAAGACGTCTGTACAGGATTGTGCCTCTTTTTCTTTATCTTCAGTGAGACCAAATTTCTCAGGTTTCCTCCTTTGGTTTCTTCAGTAGACATTTTTTTCCAGAGTGTTTACCTTTTTTGTGAGTTGGACAGTTTCTTTCTGCATCTCATTTTTCTTATCCTTCACCATGCTTCTTCCTGTCTCAGCATCTGTTATTCTACTGTTGGGTCTCTAAAGTTATGCATTTCCCACTGTAGGAGATCTGTGTTCGTTTTTGCACTCTGGATAGCCGTTGGAGTATTCAATTGATGTTTGTGTCTTTTTTCCCTTTGATCTGTGATTTGGGTACCTTTTCTGTCCAGTTTCCAATTATTTCTTGTCCTGTATCTCTTTCTTTTTTGATTCAGCCATGCTCAGAAGAAAAGTGATTCGGGTAAGTTTGCAAAACAGGTCAGCAGTGTTTGTCTCTATTGATAATTTACTGCAAGACCTTTGTTTCTGCGTAGCTGGATTTCACAGTTCGCACACAGACCATAAGGTTTTACATTCACTTCTGTTCTCCTCATCAGTCATGGAAAAGGACTAGTTGTTCTGATGTGACTAGTAAGCATCCAGCAATGTAGTATCAGAAGGGTTAATGACGTAGGGGGAAATTGGGCACTCAAAGTAGAATAGAGGGTGTGTAGTTGCGGCTGCAGATTCTGTGTGGCTAGCGGTTCAGCATGTCCCTCAGTAATCTGTGGCCGTTCATAAGCTTTTTTAGCTGTTGTTCTCTGTTCTCTTGTTTTAGGGTTTTATACCACTTGTTAGTCACCATTCTTTGCCATTTTGCCCAATTAAAGCATTGTGTTCTGTTAATTTAGGTTTCATACAACTTTGTCAGTAACACTCACCAAACATCACCATTTTTGTCATCTTAAAAATCTGAACCCTTGTGAGCCACTGAGAAGTATTTATTTTTTTGACATTTTTAATTAAAGACAGAACATTTATTCACGCCCTTCATTTATGTATAACGTCAAGTCATTGACTGTTCATTACAGACTCATGCGTGACTTGTGATCCTCAATTTTAGTGGCAGGCTAGTTTCCATCTAATTGCGACCATTTTCGATGTCCTTTTGTCAAATGTTTACAGACATAAAGATAATGATGAACCTTTCACCTAAGCGCAGACCTTTCCAGAGTGTTGCTTCTCATTTAATTTAATTTAAACCCAGTAGTCCGCCATTGGACTATGGCGGTTGCCTGTGTCACCAAGAAGCGGGTCAAGTGAATCACACCAGGCCCAGTATGCCAAATCAGCTTGCGACACTACAGCCCCCTGACACATACCTTATGAGTTGCTGGCAAAGGTTATCTCTGTTAGTGTGTGCTAGTTGTGGGTGCCATCTTGTACTTCCTTGCAGTTGGCTGTATCTGCCACGTGTTAATTGTTCACGTACAGTGCTACAGACCGAGGAGGTTGGCTTTAATTTGCCATCAGTTGTATGTAGAACTTAGCCACAAGAGGCCCATACCTTGTAAGTTGTGGCCAAAAGTTATCTCCATTAGTGTTGGCCAGTTGCTTGTACCATCTTCGTGCGGTTGGATGTATCTTCATGATATTAATTGCTCACCTACAGCTCAAACTTCTTAAAGATGTCAAATTACTTGTGCTGTCCTTGGCTAGGGGCATGGTTTCAGGGCATAGTACCCCTCCACTGTAGATGTTGAGACCTGATTTTAGCATCCATGTGTGCCGATTTGTTTCAGTCTGTGCAAAGACACGGAGTCAGGCTACCATCTTGTTCATTCGCTAACCACCAAACTTTAAACTTTTAAGAAAAGGTGTGTGCTTTTGTATTGGTAAGCAGACTTTTCTTCGGTTGCCTTGTTCCTTCCTTTCTTTGGTGTCTTGCAACCCTTTTACATCTTCCTTTCAGCCCTTATGAAAGCCAGGTCTCCAGAAGGAATCATTTGTTTCCCCTAATGTTTGATGTGATTTAAATTCATCTCAGTAGGACCTGTACATCTAAAGATATAGTAAGGTTATTATGAAACATATTAGCTCTTTAATCGAAGTTACTCTTGTGAGAATCCAAGTGAACAGGGAAAGTGTCTGAAAGTAGTTGTTTGATATTTTTTGATGCTTCATGATAATAGCAGTGTCCGACTGGTTTTAAGTTTTTTTTTCTTCTGGGAATTGATGATGAGAAGACGGTAATCATGTGGTTAGTCCCCGACTGACTACACTAGATATGATAAACCCAGACTGCAGTCTTTTACTCAATTCTGCCCCCCATGTACTAATCCCCCATAGAAAAAACCCACCAAAATATTGAAAACAAAATATTTATGAGTTTAATGGGCAGAAGTATCAATTATTTCTGTATTCATTGTATACAAAAGAATGTATCCTGATTTAAATAAAAATACATGAGGCGTGTGTGGTTTTGAGGGCTAGTAGGACAGCCCTGTGGCTGTTCCTGAAGTAGTTTCAAATGAATGCAGACATTATGGCCCTGATTTAAAATGATCTTGCCCGGAGTATTACAAGTGCCATAGTATGTCATGCGTTTGTAGTATGGCAGACGGGATACTCAATCCCTGTCACATTTGTGACCAAATATCCCATCTGCCAAACTCTAAATCAGACATGATATTACAGAAGAGGTGGTTACTTGCCGAGAGGAAAATGATTTTTTAATTGAAAATAGAATATCTTGTTTTGTGCTAGGAAAAAAATAACTTCTGCTGGAGGTTACACGCTTTCAACTTAATTAGGACTTTTTGCACAGGTTTTCTGTACTGAGCTAGCCTCCGTTTGTGATCTGCCTCTAAGCCCTGAAGTGTATTGGGACAGGAATGTCCACCTGCATAGATAGCAAGTGTGCACTCCTGCTCAGAGTTCTCTTTTTGCATTAAGTCTCTTCAAGTTTTTAATTTCTGCTGCAACGCACACACTAAATGTGTATGTTCGTTGCAGACACACTGTTTAAAGTGGCTTGAGACCCAAAGCGGGTCTCTGTGGTCTAGAAGGGCACCCAAAGTGTAGCCTCTTTTGGAGAAGCGACTGTTTTTATCTTCCTGGGGTGGGGAAGGCTGGCAGTGGTGGCAGCATGTTGAATTAGACAAGAAGTGTAAGCCTTTTTTGTGTTGTGAGGGGAGTAAGTTTACCACTACTGTTTGAGAAAAATACTGGCTACACTAGATTTCACCATGCTGTTCTACATAATGCAGCAACATTTCCAGAATCAATCACTTCTTTTCAATTATCATAAGTGTTGGACTTGGCCCTTTTTGCAGGGTTATCCCCAAACTTTTTGATTCTTCCTCCTACTTTTTCCTGACCTGTTGTTGTTGGTTTTAGGACTCTGGGCACTTTACCACTGCTGATCAGTGCTAAAGTGCATATGCTCTCTGTGTAAATTGTTATTGTGATTGGTTCTCCCTGATTGGCATATTTGACTTACTGGTCAGTCCCTAGTAGAGTGCACTGAGTGTGCCAGGGCTGGTAAATCAAATACGACTAGTGGGCCTGCAGCACTGATTGTGCCACCCACACGAGTAGTCCTGAAACGGTAACTCAGACTTGCCACCGCAGTGTCTGTGTGCAGCTGTTAACTGCCATGTCGACTTGGCAAGTGCACCCACTTGCCAGGCCCTAACCTTCCCTTTTCTTACATGTCAGTTACCCCTAAGGTAGGCCCAAGGTACCCCTGTGGGCAGGGTGCGGTGTATGTGAAAGGTATGACATGCCCTGATGTGTGTGGCATGTCCTGATAGTGAAATACTGCCAATTTCGTTTTTCACTATTGTAAGGCTATCTGCACCCATAGGAAAGCATGGGAGTTCATTTATAACATCTTATAAATATAACTTACCATTGGGACCAGATAGGAAAATAAAGTTTAGTATGCCTGAACTCAAAATCTAAAGATGCATCTTTTAGTAAAGGTGATTTTTACATTCTGAGTTTGAAAATACCACTTTTAGAAAGTGGCTATTTTCTTGTTCAACCATCCTGTGTGCCTCTGCCTGTTTGTGGATTGACTGTCTGGCTTTGGGGTGACAGGGGCTGGGGAGGTGCAGTGGCTCCAGGAGTCTGGATGAGTCAGCACTAGGTTGGATAGGCCTGATCTGCATTTGGAGTGGTGGGAGGAGTAGCACCTGTACCTGAATAGGGCTGTACCTGCCTTCCACAATGCTGGCTCCGCCCCATGTGGTGTGTCTGGAGCCAAGGCTCACACTGACAATGGATGTTGTTGTGCACTTGCAGAGTGCCCCCCAGAACTGGTTTGAACTGGGCTCAGAGCCCCTTGCACAAAGAGAACAAGGACATTTTGGGATATAAGTATCAGACCCAAAACCCCTGAACTTTAGACTACTTCTGGAATCAAGAGGAGCCTTTGCTGAGGAGAAGAGCTGGAGAAACTGAGGAGAAGTACTGCCCTTGCTGTGTGTCTGGGGTTGACCTGCAGTTGCTGTTTCTGCCAAAGAAAGGAGAAGGACTTTGCTGTGTTCTGTGTCACCTGCTTGATGAAAGTCTCCAAGGGCTTGAGTAGGGCTTGCCTCCTGTTTTGAAGTCTCAGGAACACAAAGACTTCACCCCCAGCTCCCCTGAATTTCCTTGCTGGGAGTTCTGACCTGCCGAGAGGTGCCTGTGACTGTGTTGGGCCTCTGGAGGTTGTTTCTGCTGTTGGGAGCTGGAAAAGCAACGCAGCGACCAAGAAATCGACGCATCGCTCTTCTTGCGACAGTTTTCCGACGCAACGCCGTGGTGCGAAAAGAATCTCCCTGCATCGCCGCACCGCTGCCGAAACCGACGCAGCGCCTGTCGCCGCGGCAAGAATCGACGCATCGAGGGATTGCGGCTGAAGAGGTCGTCGCCGCTCGCCGCCGCCGAATCCCGGATTTCCACGCATCGTCCCTGTGCGGCAAGTTTTCCCTGACGCATCACCCGCGGATCGGAGTCGTCTCAGAATCGATGCATCGCTTCCCCCTACAGACCGGACCCGACGCACCGCTCCCCTGTGTCCAGCGGAGCTGTCGCATCGCATCCACAGAGGTCTCAGGAATCGACGCATCTCTTTGTTTTTCGACGCTTCCCATCACTGCGGCTGTTTGGCTTGGTGAATTTTGTCGCAACGACAGGTACTTTGCAAGAAAACACGCGTCCATAGTTTTCTATGGACTCAGTTGCTAAAACCTTTTGAAAGTCATTTTTCTTAATACTTTTATGTTAGATTTTTGTCGTTTTGGTCTTGTTAAGTTTAGATAAAGATACTTTATTTTTCTAAACCGGTGTGGTGTCCATTTGTGGTGTTATCACTGTGTTACTGTGAGTGTTGGTACAAATACTTTACACATTGCCTTTGGGATAAGCCTGTCTGCTCGTGCCAAGCTACCAAGGGGGTGAGCAGGGGTTATCTAAAGTGTGTATTCCCCTTACCCTGACTAGAAGCAAGGGTCCCTATTTGGACAAAGGTACCTACCTTTGCCAACTAGAGACCCCCATTTCTAACAATAAGACTGTAGGCAGCCAATGCCCTCCTCAAATACGTTTAGCATGAAACATATTTTGACCCTAGTGGATATCTTGTGCATTCTCATCCTCTCACTAATTCTCTCAAAGGTCTGCAGAAGTGTGGATGAGCCAGGATAGCAGATGAGCAGACACACAATTTCATGTTAACTCTTGCTTGATCCGAGTTCAATCACAATAACACAATAATGCAACATTGGAAGATTAGCTGTGTGGAAGGATGAAAAGTGAGTTTGTCTATGCTTGACTGTATGAAGACTGGAATCTATTTTGTAACTGTGTGAGTGGATGGACCTGTGGAGCTTAGAGCTGAGCTTTGCGAGACAGGGGTTTGAAATAATCGGCCCCCAGAACATTCTTGAGGTCTTTTTGAAGTGAATAGGGCTCCACTGAAGGATGGGTGGAGGCATCAAATGGCTTTTGATGGATGACATAGCCCTTAGTTCCAATCCTGTTTCCCCTCTTCCCCAGAAGAGTCCTCAGCTCTCATAATACCATGACAGAGGAATGCCTGAAACAAGCAGCAGCCCTCGGAAATGCTAAAGTACCGCCCTGTTAGACTACAACACACTGCAATTTCTGTTTACGAGCACATTTGAAAATGGGATACAGCATTTATATCTTTTGTCAACCTCTTATGATCAAGAAAAGTATCAATAAAAATATAAATACATATGTAGTTACCCAGAGGGGCTGTGGGTCGGCCCTCTACGTTAATTGGTCTGTTTAACTGTCATTCGCATTTGGCCTCTCCCAAATACAGCATGTGGAAATTATTCAGCCCACTTAAGTATTGTTTCCACTGCACTGTGATCACATATGCACAGCTGCACTTCAGTATCAGGGCTGTTTGGCCAATCCTCTATCTTTCCATTCTTTATCATTTAAAAAAATTTTTTATAGTCATCCTTATGTTTTAAAACTATGGCTTCGGGTTATACCAAGTCAAATAAATTCATACATTTAATTTGTGCCATATATTCCTGTGATGTACATTAAAACTAGAAAGGGGTTCTGTACCATTATACTTTGAACGCAACAGTGGAGCCCAAGGGGAAAAACGCACCTCTCCTGATATCCCCAAATGTATCAAATAGAGGAAAATAAGCGTTGTGCACACTTTCTAGGCACCCACTGCCAAAGTGCGGTCACAATAGGACTATACAATTTCAAAACAAAAAGAAGGTGCACCATACAACAGTTATATGTAAAGTAGTCAAACAATTCAGATCGATATCCAAGCGTATATTCAAAATTCTTCTTTTATTCAGACATGTTTATTGTAAAAAACGGTATACACAGCAGAGAAACAGCTAACGCGTTTCGTTCTAAACATTGGACTTCTTCAGGAAAAGCTAGAATATAAGGTGGTTCATAATGGTCCAATAAAACCGCCAATCCAATAACCCCTCCAATCTAAAAGGGAGCACTATGTGCTATCTCAGTGCTTCATGGCAACCATGTTCCTAATGCCATACGCAGTCAAGGTGCGTCACGTATATCGTGATACAATAAATTCCAAGCGGACTCGTTGTATAAAGTGTAGACAGAGCTGGGTAATTAAGGAGGAGTCCACTCCTGGGTCCTATAGACGAGGTGAGCCAAGGGTGGATAGACCCAATTGGCGGGCACCAGAATCCGTGCCGAAAAAAGTGTCCGTGCCTCCCAGGAGCCTACCGCTCATTGCTGGACTTGTTTGCTAGGAAACAGCCTTACTGTGCTCCTAAAACTATATGCAGTGGTTATGTTTTTAATTAAATTGAAGGTGAATGAAATAGTCAGTATAATGGATTTTACCTATAGAGAATATTATGAAATTTCAATACTTGGGGCCCGATTCTGATGCGGGTTGGAAAAGCTTCCCGACCGAGGGCCTGATTCTGATGCGGTTAAGAACAAATGTTCCCATTGAAGTCAATGGGAGTTCAACCAAATCGTATCTGGAAGCATCCGGATGCATCCTACTCCGCCGGTCGGACTTTCCCGATCCGAGTGGGTCGGACACCATTTCCCAACCGATTCGGTCGGGAAGCTTTTTCAACCCGCATCAGAATCGGCCCCTAAGTCTTTAACTTGATCAACAACAGTAGAGATCATAAGACACCTAGGAGCCTACTCACAAAGGTAAATAAATATACATGTGTATAGTTACTCATGGGTATGTTACTCATACAGCTAAGTGTAACTCTACACTTTCTTGCTATTCACCATTTTCGAGTATAGAGGTATACCTAGGTGTAGACGTACGTGTCTCCACCCCCTCAAATTAGGGTGTGGAACCTTCTACAACAGGATTTATGAGTGTAAAGTTACTGCTGGTAACTTTTCACACATAAATTGATATCTGCGCCATCGTGGCAGAGATCTTCATATAGGAAAGTATAGGAAAAAACTATTAAATTTTAATATTCATTGAAAAAAATTGCAAATATTTTACTGTAGAAAGTAAATTAATTGTAATAATTTTAACTAATAACGAATAAAATGTTACAGCACATTGTCATCAAATTAATTGTGTATTAAATAATTAATTTAAAAATCTTAATTTAATTTATAAATAATATTTTGAAATAGTAATTTAAACAAAAATTCCCCCTTTCACTACCATATGCATTTTTAGGAAATTGTGATAAAATTAGGTTTAATTAAAATTTTTGACATTTGTAATAAAAGTTTCATATAGCTTTTTAATTAAGTTTATTATTAGCTTTTAAAATGGCAAAATTATATATATATATCCCATGCACTCCGCTGCTTTCCTATAAATATCTCCAGAAACGGACACGGACCCAGGAAATTGTGCTTCAAGGTATCTTTATTCCTCTGTCGCCATTACGCGTTTCGCCTTCCACGAGGCTTGATCATATATATATATATATCCACTGCTTTGCGGTATGCTGGCCCGCGCCATTAACACTTTCTCCTTTTCTTGCGAAAGAGACCCTGCACTCGAGGATGGGTCGGGTTCAAATCTTATTGCATGCCGCATTTACCAAACAGACGCGTTTCGGCACAATCTGTGCCTTTCTCAATCTAATTCATTTCCATAACAATTGCGCTGTTTAGGATATTACTCCTTCAATGACATGGGAAAAATACTCCTCGTAAAATTTAAAGCAACCACACTATCCTGATAAACGTAATGTCCCAAAGTTCTTCATGGTTGCACGGTGAGTATTTAAAAATATAAAAGTATATGTAGGGCAATCTTATGGCTAGTTCCAAGTGGAAAACAGCAAGCTAGTCCGGCAATGACTCCTTTCCTCACCGCAAGTCAGGTGCCTTCGCGGCCCCTGCTCTGGAGTCCTCCAAAATACATCAGCTGAAACAGCCTGTTCCTGGAGCTAGGTGGCCCCACCTCGAGAGTTGATCTCCTCTCGGTGTCGGACCATCACTCCTGCCACGTCCCCGCTCTCTTCCAATGTCCTCCACAGGTCCGGGGGCAGGCCAACATCTATCTTCCTCTACTGCTTTGCGGTATGCTGCCATGTAGTGAGGAAAGGAGTCATTGCCGTACTAGCATGCACGCTCAGATGAGCGGTCATTGTGGTGGAATATATACACACACATTAAAATAATTATATGTACACTACATTTCAAAATTATTTAATTGATTTAACATTAGTTCCTATCTGGTATTATTTAATTTCCCTGCCTCCATTGTTTGTAGTGGGAATGTGTTGTAATACCTGTGAGTGGCCATGTGTAGTGTTTGTCTTGCTCCAAGGTTGGGCTTGAGTGCATTTACATCTATTTTAACACCTTGAGGGCTGCAGTAAGTTTAGAAGTGTAGTATGTGAATAACATGGGTTTTACTCTTTTGTGGTTGCATGTCTATATTAGTATGTCCCTGTCAAATCTCTCCTTAAACTTCCCTTAACTTCTTCCATTTTGTAGTAAGTATTGCCTATTTTCCAGCAACTCCCGCTTGTAGCTCCCTCATTTACTACCAAAACTTATATTTATATGTGTGGAGATCTCTGCACAGAAAAGATAGGAAAGGCAGATCTCTCTGCCAGTAGGTTTGTGAGGAGCAGTTTGTAGTATGTGTGCAGCACTATTGTATTATTACTTTACATGCTACAAAATGAAGTTTGCGAATAGGTCTCTGGATCTGAATTCATAATTATCGGTGAACTATACCACAGTGAAGACCCTGAAAGTAAAAATGTACTGTTGCTGCTTGTAGTGATTGTAAAATATGTTCCTTAGCCTCACTGCCCTGAGGTGCTGGAGGATCCTGACATGGGCCATGTGGATTGTGCTTCCCACATATATCATGGGGCACGTGCATTGAAGCACGTACACCACATGATCATTTTTGCAATTAAAAAACCGAGGAATCTTCCATGGTTTGTTCATTAGGGGAAGCTGTATCTCTTTCTTGTTCACACCATGTTTACAGGCCTTACACTTAAGGCACTTGTTAAAACCAGGATTAGCCTTCAGCCAGCTTTCTGTTTCGATTACCTCAGGGCTGCTGTTCACCAATTGTTGCCTCATTGATTTTGCTCTCCTATTGGAGACAAGGGGTTTACGTGAGACTAGGCTATTCAAAGTGGAATCTCCCCTAACCAGGTGCCAATGCCTATTCATGCAGTCTCTCACCCTTGCATGATAGGCATTGTACCCGGTTATCTTCCTAATGTCCTGTTTGGAATTATTTGTATTTTTCTTCTCTCTTTTTTTGTCAAATAAAATTTCCTTTCTCGAAAGTCCATCTACCTTCTCTACTGCTTGATTTAAAACTGTCTGACTGTATCCCCTCTCCTTAAATCTTTCTGTTAGATCAGTTTGTGCTTGTATCAATGGGCTCGTTTCGCTACAATTTCTCTTCATGCTCAGCATATGGGATACTCTGTTTCAGTTTTTGAGGATGAAGACTGCTAGAGTGCAGTATAGAGTGTCCCGCAGTAGGTTTCCTAAAAGTGCGAGTGTGCAGGTTGCCATTTCTTATAAAAATTTCTATACATATATATATTGCCTCCATGGACGGGGGTGAGACCCGTTATGTTGCACAACTTCAAAAATACATATTTATTTTTTTCACTGAAAAAAGCAAAGGGTAAAGAGATGTTATAGTTAAATGAATATGTCAGTGACAACATTAATGTTTTAAACTAAAAAAACAAACAAACAGAAATTCACCAGTTATATTTAGCAAAGCTATATCATTTATGACTTCACTGATGGCATCTCAAATAACATCACTAATGACATCATCCAATAAGTGTGCTAGTTTATTTTTATAGTTTACATAGCGGTGGGTAACTACCATATTACTTCTCTACCTAAATTTGTACACCTTGTGTCCAGTTAATGGGTGAAGGTGTTTGCGAAACACGTGCTCCTAATGCATCATATGTGTGTAGAGTTATTGAACACCTTATAAATCTTTGTATTGAAGAGTAAGTCTGTGTGCTGGATGACAGTTAACGACTTGTGTTAAGCATGCTCCACATAGGTTTTTTGGTTCTGCAGAAAAAGTTTACAACAGGGCAAAGATTCTACGTAGCAGATACTAAGGGCCTTATTCCAAGTACGGTCCGACCACCGCCACACTGCGGGTCCGCCCGCAGTATTAAAAGTGCGGCGGTCGGGGACCTCTGCATCCGCCGACAATCCAGGATCCCGCAGCGGTTGCGCAGCGGTCAGGGAGGTGCAATATGCTGCCGGTGCTGCACCGCCGAGCATAATATGTGTTGGCTTTCCACTGCCCCTTTCTTGGCGATGAGCACGCCATGAAAAGGGTGGCGGAGAGGCAACTAATGGGACCCTAACAGGGCCCCCTACTGCTCCTGGGCCTGGGGGTGCATGCAGGGGGGCACCTTTGTGCCCCCCTGGATTTGCAACTCCAGTTCCTGCACGGTGCGACATGCATACCACACCGTGCAGGAACGTGCAGTCGGCGCTCTCACGGTTGCGGTCTAAATGTTAGGCTCTCCCATGAGCCTAACAGACCACTGCCATCAGACCGCCCCTGCACTGCCTGCCCGCCATGGATTACAATTGTATCCCGGTGGGGGGCACACCACGGTCTTGGCGGTCCTCCAGCAGCTGGCATGGTGGCAGTACCGTTGGAGGACCGCCAAAGTCATAATAAGGCCCTAAGTATTGTAAGCAGCTTTGAGTATTAGGCACAATTGTCTTAGAGTGTACACTGTCCTTAGTAGATACTTTATAATAGTCTGTAATGTATATCTCATGGGAGTTTCACTGTCTGCAAACAGTATGGTACTGAGTAAACTCTCCATAAAGTAAACACTGTTTACAGTACCCACTTTCCTACTTGTATCAAATTAATTTCTCAATGTGGGTTTGGTGACTGTGAGGGGTTTGATACAGATAAAGCCTGTCCGTAGTAGGGCATTCATTGTGGAACAGATGATGAGTATCTTGAGGAACTTGACTTTTTCTGAACAGTTGTATACAGATTGAACACTGTGTGCAATGAGGGTTTCCCATATATCTGTGGTTGATTGTTAATGTGAAATAGGCTACCTGTGAAGTGTATGGTATAGTGTCTATTTTGCACATAACACTTGCTTGCAACACCTAAGGGAATTGTATCTGAGATGGTATTAATGATGCTTCATATTATTCCGAGCTATTTTGTACTTACTTTCAGTCTTCTAATGTCATACTAGTTTATAGAGTAATGTGTACAAAAACAACTTGGATGATGCCATCTGTGATGTCATAAATTATGTAATAGAACATGTCATGAGTGGTGTAATATGTGAGGTCATAAGTAGTTCATGGCAGGGGTGCAAGTTATAGTTAGCCCTGCTAACAATAACTGGTGAATTTCTGTGTTTTTTTTTTAGTTTAAATCTTTAATGTGTTCACTGGCATATTCACCTAAGTATAACGTCACTTTAACCTTTGGTTTGTTTATTGAATTTCTATTTTTTTTAAAAACAAAAACATATCTTTTTATCTACCTAACTGTAACGTTAATTTAACCTTTGGTTTTTTAGTGAATTTATAAAGATTTTTTAAAGCAGAGTCATATTTTATGACCATACGTAAAGCCCAACCCCCACCACACATAGCTGGGGGTTGTCCACAAGCCTTGGCCTGCGGCCAGGCCCTCCGCGAACCCCCCCACAGGCTGCCAACCTCAGGCTGTGCACAGCCTTTGGCTGTGTGCAGAGGGGGGGGATTGGTCACAGGGTTTGGCCTGCCACCAGGCCCTGTGGCCAAACCCCATAGCAGGCTGTCAACCCCATACCACGCACAGACTTTGCCGTGCTTAGCGTAGGGTTAGCCTGGGGCCCCGGAGACCCCATCTCCTGGGCCCAAAACATATATTATGGGGAGGGGAAGTGCTGCACCCACCCTGAGGTTGCAGGAACCACATCCCCTGAGGCCAAAATCTAAGGGTGGGTGTGCAGCTCCCCGAGCCTTATTAGGCCTCGAGGACCTCATCCCCAGGGCTCAATATAATAAAAAAGGAGAGGAAGGCCGCTAGGCCCCCGCCCGAGCCTTATTAGGCCCGGTGGATCCCATCCCCTAGGGCCAAACCAATAGAAATGGTAGAGGAGCTGTGTGACCCCTTCCCCAAGCCTCCTTAGAACCTGGGACCCCATCCCCCAGGGCCATTTTATTTTATTTTGTTTGCTAAGGGGAGGGGGGCTGCGTGGCCCCCCTCCCCAATCCTATTCTGGACCCGGGGATCCCAACTCCCGGGGTCTGCCTTTCGTATAGGTGGGTGCCCTGGTGCCAAACTAGGACATCCACCATTTATAACGTTGGGGGCCACAGGAGTAGCCCCATGGCCTCCGCGGCCCCAGCCGGCTCCCCACATGGTGCAGTAGCCTGCATTGCTCCCGACCACATGGAGCTGCTATTTATGATGCTTTCTCCAGGCGGGAGCAATATCTTGATCTGTTTCCCTGCCCACATCAGTGCAGGCGGGAAACAGATCAAACGTCTGCTCCCAGCTGGCGGGTGCATTTTCAAAAGCTCCTGCCTGCTGGTGGCAGACTTTCTGTTTGCTCCCGTTTGGCTGGAATTTAAAAAATGCTCCCACCAGGGAGTGGGCTCCCCGGGAAACAGCAAGTGAACCTGCCATAGGGGATGTAGTTCAAAAATGCTCCCGCCAGGGAGTGGGCTCCCCGGGAAACAGCAAGTGAGCCTGCCATGGGGGATGTAGTTCCTGGGGCCAATAAAGGCTCAGGGAGGGGGGCCATGTGGCCCCTTTCTGTTTTTGTAAAACACCTGCCCTGGGGAATGGGGTATCCAGGGCCTTTTAAAGGCTTGGGATTCCGGCCATGCGGCCCTTCTTCCTCTTATTTTGTGCTTAAAGCCCTGGGGTCCCCGGGGCCAAACGCGGCTCAGGGAGGGAGGGCGCGTGCCAAATCAATTGTTAAAGTGACGTTATAGTTAGGTCAGTTCAAACGTTTAGTTTTAAACTAAAAAAATGCTCCAAATATGCTGCAATTCATCAGTTCTAGTTTACTACCCGAACTATAACTTAGCGCCACCACCATGCACGGCTTATGTGTTCACATATTACATCACTCATGACATGTTCTGTGACATCAGTTGTCATCAACGATGCCCACTGTCTTTTCTGTACAAAGGTAATAAATAGCTGATTAGAACATTCAAAAAATGCATAATGTTTACCATGTGTAATGTGGTCCTACAGTGGTATCTTTGACAAACTGATTTGCCAGCTTACATTTTGTTTTTGACTCTTTGGTTTTAACCATGTTAATTGCAGGTATTTAGCGACATGACTGTTGGCGAAGGTGAGATGGTCTGTGTTGAGCTGGTGGCTAGTGATAAAACCAACACTTTCCAAGGTGTGATCTTTCAGGGGTCCATCCGCTACGAAGCTCTCAAGAAGGTGTATGACAACCGGGTGGGTATTTGATGCCTTGCACTTCGTAAACAATTTTAAATGACTGTTGGGTTGGTTGTGTAAGAATTATCTCTGGTATGGTCAAGACATAGATTTAGAGAACAGTGCTTATTCTCCCCTTACCATATGAAGTGTACAATTTCCCTGCAGCCTTGCAATGTAAAGTTGAAGCCCCATATGCTAGGACCAAAATCATAAAATGGTAAAAATACACCTTGGACGTTGAAGTTGTCTTTATTATTATGTAATTAATATAAAACAGGTAATACTACATTTTGAATACATGTAAATTATTTGTCCAGAAAATGCAGAATAAACAAAGCAAAAAGATTGTTGCATTACAATGAACAGCTGTTACTTTGATACTGAAATGCACATTTGTAGGTCAAACTTTAAAGTGCACTGAGATATGGCATATCATGTGTAACTCCATTAGAGTTCCCTATTTTTTTCCCTCTTTGAGAGACTTCTGCATATCTCATGAACCTGAATATGGCCTATCCGTTCAGTCTTTCTTGGAACTGTTACTAGTTGGTGCTCCTGTTGATTCGAGTTTCTTATGGCTCATGAATTGTTTCTTTTTTTCCACTACTTTTTTATGTGTTTCAGACTTAAACATGGTTCACAGGTAAAATTTACACAGGCTTAAAAAGGTACAAAACAAATAATAACAATATTTTCCTTACACGCCGCCATCATTTGGACTTGTTTTGCCTGTGTTAAAGACCACTTAAATATCCATCTGCTTTCAACAGACTTTTTGTTTTGCACAATGATGGTACAGACGTTGCACCCGATAACTTCTTTAAGCTATCTTCCATCATAAGAGAGATTTTGGCTTTTTATTTAATGCTCCTGTCTCGACCCTTCCAAACATGCTCATGTGGAAAGGACCTGGATCTGTAAAGGATGCCCCCTGTTTATTTGAGGTTGTACTACTAAATATCGACCCCCAGAATATCATCCTAAAAGAATATCGTGGACACAATATTTGGACAAAATATCGAGAGGTCTGTGCACATAGAGATGTATAGATTTACTATTCATAACTCCACATCTGCATATCTTGACTAAATATATATCTCCCAGGTACAAATATGTGGTGTTAGGTATGGAAAATCTATACTTACTTACCTATCAATATTTTGGTTTTGATATTTTGTCCTCTATATTCTGTGCCATCGATATTCTGGTTTCGATAGTTGGAGTACACACCTTATTCGAGATTACAATATACTGTGCTCCTTACAGTCTGACTTTCTCCTTTATAACAGAACCAAATCTTCCTTGATTACATTAACTAAAAGTGTAAGATATTCAATAGAAACAGTAGGCTCTTTTGTTATGGTGCTGCCAAGAATGTCAGTGGATTATGCCACTTTTGACTAGCCCATCCATTTGAGTATATAGTCACTGGGGATGCTTGCATGGCAAGTGTCTTGGCATCAACCTGGTCGCATTACTTTCTCAGTTTTCTGTACTTCAGATTGTTCAGATGTAAGGGCCCCATGACTTACCTGCATGCAGCATTTTTTAAATATTTATATTTCACATGGTTGTTTCTTCTTGCACATTCTTCATCTTCAAAAATTACCCAAACACCAGTTTAGATCTGGAAAACTTGGTCAGCAGTTGGAAGTAGGGAGAGCCTCAATGACTCCAGTTGTGTAGCTCCCCTAGGATTACCTAAAGTAACTTCACAGCTCCAATAAAACCTTACACCCTATGCCTCTGTTGCATAAGGAGAAACAGTGTAGTTTAGCTGGCTCCCTGACTCTCCGCTCCGGTTCCTTTGTAGAGGAGTTCTCAAGGTTATTGCAGATACCTTTCACCATGGTTTTAGACCCTAAGGGGTCGATTCCGATTCGGGCCGGAAATTTCTCCGACCGAGCCGGACCCGGAGAGATTTCCGACCGAATCGGACCCGTGCAGTCCGACCGAACGAGTACGATGCGTCCGTATGTTATCGGACTCGAGTCGGTCGGACTCCCATTGAAGTCAATGGGAGCCGGTCGTACAACGCGTACGCGGGCTCCCATTGACTCAATGGGTGCGAGTCGGACAAGGGCGCCCCCTACAGCGGGTACGCGGCGAAGCGATTCGCGCCATACACGCACAGGTAGGGGGACCCATGGGTCCCCCCTGTGTGCGACTCGCGCGGCTACGCATACAGGGGGTCCGACACGGACCCCCAAAGTACGGCTCCGACAGCTCTTACGAGCCGGAGTGCGCGGCTCGGTCGGACTGCTCGCGGCGCGCATCGTACTTACCCGGACGGGAAACGTCTCCATTGCGCGGTGCGAGTCGAGTCCGAGCGAGTCGGTCGGAGCGGTTCGAGCCGGGAGCGAGTCGGTCGGAGCGGTCGGGACGCCCGGACGAGTCGGTCGGAGATTTCGCATCGTACTCGCTCGGCCGGACCCGCGTACGGTTCGGTCGGGAAACAGGGCTCCGAATCGGATCCGGTAAAGCCGAATCCGATTCGGAGCCCTACCGGCCGAGATCGGAATCGGCCCCTAAGTAGTTAGCCTCCTTTTTAGAGGTATTCAACATCATGGCATCGCATTATGCTCCAACCTCTAGCCCTACTTTGAATGCCAGAGCAACCAGAGAATTTGAACTCAACCCTGCTTCCATGCAGGTCATTCGATTTCACACCTGGTGCTCGGTAAGGTGAAGCCTTCATATCATTTTTCATTTGGCGACTTCTGGCACTTGCTAATACATATAGAGGCGTCCCATCTGACATTAGCCTCTAAGGTGCTTGAACCTTTTAAAATGCAAGGAGCAAACACACAGAAGAGGATTCTAGCATTTTACTCAATTGTACCTCGTCTCTCTTGTGGATTTTAACCTCTCACTTTCTAGAGAATTGCCTGCAAGTGACTTCAGACTGGTGGATCCTGCTAATCATATAATGGGGTTCCCCTCCCCTTTCCTCCAGAAGCTGTCCCCGGATCTTGCTGTAGAAACAGACTTATTAATTTTTATGTTGCTTGAACATGAAATACCTTGAAAAAACAATAGGCAAGAGGCGTTTGGCAAAACAGGAACAGTTAGTTTAATTAAAGATTTCGGCCGTTAGAACAGTTACAGGCATAGGGTCTGAGGACTGTCAACTTATAATCGATCTGAGAGGGGTTTATATACAATCTACTGAATGCCATAAACAGTTTTGGCGATCCTTGTTTGGTAAGGAATGTGAACCGCTGCCTTTGGAGTCATAAATTAATGTATTTGATGGGGAATACACACAATGCGGGCCGTGGGTAACGTGTCCAGATGTCCGGCATAGGGAGTGCGTGATCACTGCGTGTACTGTGTGTGCTGTGTCCTGATTGGCTATATGTTCCTATCTTATGTGGCATCTGACTTTACAGGGTTTTGGGAGCGTGCGTACACCTCCGACCATGTGTGCTTTATTGGGGCCAATCTTCCTGGACCATTGTGGTGTCGCTGCACCTATCTGTGGAGTTGATCTGGGATTTCTTTTTTGTGTGTTTGTCGGCCGACTACGTGCCGTCCCACCTGTGACCTATCAAGCAGTGACCTTAGGCCTAAGGTCTTCAAGCCTGCCTGAATACGTATTTCAGAGTCCAGGTTGACATGGAGTTCACAACAGGCGAATTCTTTAATAAAGATGAGATTTCGTTTTCATATATAAATGTATTGTTCTTTATATTGACATAGACTTTCTCAATATTAACACTTATATAGCTCTGGCGAGACTGGGTCTTCTATCTCAACGGTAGAAGAGGTTTTGCGGCCCAACATGAACATCATGCCATGTGTGTTTTCAAAAAGGTGCACCCCAGACAAGGGGTAGCCCTTAGATGGTGTAACTGAGTTGAAACTTGTGGCTAGAGGCCATATATCACCACATTGAATTATGCCTCATTTTGTAAGCCATTTTGTCCCTTACTGTTCTGGCTGTGATGTTACTATGTATTCAGTTTGGATTCTACCCTTGCTTTGATGTAAAGTTCCTTTTATTGTGCATACAATGAACGATTAGGCACATCCCAGATCCACCTTTTAGCATTCCCTGAAGCAGGAGTCAATCTTCAGGGTCCTGCTAGTACTTTGATTTCTAAAGAGCTTTCAAAGTGTCTTCTCTGTCAAGATTTACAGTGGTACACAGAGTGCACTGTGGGGATGGGAAAGTGACAGTTGTAGTGCCATCGGGATAAACACTAAACCCTGTCCTGGGTTAATGTATTTATAATACAATCTATAGGATTACTGAAATGGAAGGTGTGATTCTATGTAGAGATTAGTTAGCCTCATCATAAAACTGATACCAAAGAGGAATCTGGTGTAACTTGATGTAATTGACAGAAACTTAAAGGCCAGTCAGAATGCTGACAGCTAATATTTTATGCAAGCAAAAGCATAGTCATGCATTTCGGGCAAGGCAACCCTCTGGGGTTGAGGTGCAGGGGGAGGTGGAAGTAGGGTATTGAAGGTCACCAAGGAGGGAGATATTGGTGATTATCCTATCTCTTGACAACAGTGTTTCCAAACAGCATGACATAGTGAAACACAGCTTCAGTGGAATTTAGGTGATCTTTGAAGCTAGGTTTGCATTATTTATAATGCCTAAAATAAATAATTCATATATTTAGGAAACATCTTTTTTTAGTCTTTGATATGTTTAACCATGGGGAGCTTCATACATTGTACATGGGTTTCAGTGTACCTAAACTGAGTTTGACTCGATTCTGTCCACCATATGATAGTTGTGTAAATAGTATTTTCTGAACTGTCTGGAAGACTTGCAATATCCAACAAAGCTCTCTTCTCGCACCCTTAATTTCAGCATCTACAAGGAGCTATTGGGTAGCCTGCTGGAGAGTCATGATGCCTCTTTCCACCAGTTGGCAGATGACACTCAAATTTCATCTAAGATAGATCCAAATCCACAGTAAATACAGAGTCTTGTGATTCATCATGCACTTCCAACTAAAGCTCACTTTGCACATTAATCTAATAATATATACCAGCCAGTTCCAAATAGCATCTACTAAGAGAGACCAAGGACATTAAACATATCCCAGGCTTCAAGGCTGTGTTATGTGCCTTGGTAAATTCATTCAGTCTTTTATGACTTTCTTTCTCTAATATGGCTCTATTAAAAGCCACATGTGTGCTTATGTCAGCTAGGCTGTCTTCAAAAGTGAATAAGTATGACGTTACACTCCTTACGTAAAAACCTTTACTGTCAAGAATACAGTTTGAGGTGGGATAGATAACCTTCAAACCCTTCCATAACTTTACACAGCTTTTTGCAGCCGAGAAACTGAAAATGTCCTTTCTTTCGGGTGTTAGAGGGAGCAGTGATAACTTGAGAGGCAAATTCATATTTAGATTAAAAACTCCTAAGCTCAAAATCTGGAAAGCATTCACTGATTCATGTGTAACTAGAGAACCAACACTTCTGGGTCACTGATTCATGTTTAACTAGAGAACCTATTTATCAAAAGAGGGGACTCTAGGAGCTATTCTAAAAGGTCCGGTGACCCATCCTCCCGAAATTAAACTTATACCAATGGGAGTCACGGTTCCTGAGTGGAGATGGAGAGAAGGGAAGTAGGGGGTACTCTTGTTGTGTGCTACTCTGCTTGTGGGAGGCAGGGTGTCCTCATCTTGATGCCCTCACACACCCCGAAGGATGTCATGCTTCATCATTGGGCTTTTGCTCCTCGTCGGGCCGGCGCTGCAATGCCCTACGGGTCCCCGAAGGGTCTCTTTTTCGGAGATCTTTTGATGAAGCCGTATGGGTGCGTGGGTGTAAGTGGCAGTGAAGTCCTAGAAAGTGTATTAAAAAATGGCTGGAGGGAGAGTGGTTAATTTTTAATAAAGTGATCCCTCTGTCATTACTAAAACAAAGTGTATGGAGCTGCTTTAAGGGTTATTATGTCCCTTGGTAGCTGGGTGATTATATGTCCCTAGTGGGCATATGTTATGGTCAACATGTTTCGCGCTTCAGTGGTCTCAGGGGGAGATCCAGGGCGCTTCGTCAGGACCGAATAAGAAAGTTATATCTACAGTGGCCCGAAACTTTCGGTGCCCCCGGATAAATGAAAGGAGTAGAGATTCTGAAACGACAAGAGACAAAAAACAAAGATACAATTTGCCATTAGGGTATTAATACCAATAGAAGTTATGCTCAGGTCTGGGTTCTCCATTGGAGGGCCAGGTGCTTGTAGTGCGTAGCGTGATCATTGCTGTTAATGGCCGCGGTATGTATACGTGAGCTAAAAGGTGCTGTGCTCTTTCTAAAAATTGTTAAAAAGGAGGTTATAACTAGGTGACAGACAAACAGACGTATAAGATCAATGATTAGTGCTCAGAGAATGGTGTCAGGGTTGTTCTCTGTATCAGTATTTTTATTTTTTATTTGTGAACATACCCTGGTTTTATGGAGTAGGCGTGAATCGTATAAATAGAGTCAAAAATTCAAAAGTGAAAAGGTTCTATTATCCAGTAAGCTTGTGAATCTTTTAAATCTAGGTAAGTAATACCGTTAGACCCTACCATTGATGGCAAACCTCGAGACGCTGTGTTTTTATGCGTAAGTACTTGGATAATATATCTCAAACCTTAGTAGGTAGGGTAAGATCTCATGAGATCAGTGAGGGTCACTTGAGAGCTATAATGGGAAGGAAGAAAAAAACAGAAAACCACATGTGTCATTTTTACAGGGCTTCCTAAGGCTCTAAGTTATAACTCACAGTTGGTTTTTAGAAATTGAAGGGAGAGGATGCCGCCATGTGCAGGATCTGTCCTGGACTGATCTTGCCTCTTATTTACTCACGGTTCTCTCGGTGCATCTGGGCTGTGTCACCTGTGTGCCTCTCGCTGTCTCCGCCAGTGGGGAAGTGAAAATTCTGTCTCCTTTTATAGGAGTGGGCTGCTTCCGGTTGGGCGTTAATTGTTTAATCACTGCATTGATTGGCAAGTTTTGGTTGTTACTATGGGTGCCATTTTGGAGTGGTGTTTTCTATGATAAGTTCATATGGGAAGGTTTTGGTTGTTACTATGGGTGCCATCTTGGAGTGTTATCTACTATGACAAGCTCGTATGAGGAAGTTTTGGTTGTTACTATGGGTGCCATCTTGGAGTGATATCTTATATGAAATGCTCATATGAGAGATATTCACGGGCTGTTGAATCTCTGTGTGCTGATAATTGTTATGTGTCGCTGGTACGGTGAGCTTACTTAAAGGGGGGCGATGCATGTCTTGTGTATGAAGTTATATATCTAATGTATTGGTGTGGCGCGCAATAGGCAGAATCTGGGTCGCCATCTTGTAGTGGGTTCTTGTGATAGATGTGATAAATGAAGTATCCCTAGTGGGCTGATGAATGACAATAAGGGGTCACCGTATTTGTTGGTGTTATTTGCGGTACACTAGTGTCCTCTTTATCAGTTTTTATAGTTGGTGTATCATTTTGCGGTGGGTGGTGCATCTCGGAGGTCTGCTGACATAGTCTTCACTATAGTGTTTATGAATGTCACACTGGTGAGATCGATGTCAAGGGTTGAATTCCTATAGTACCTCAATCCAAGGTATTTCATCATTAAGACCCTGGGTGTTCGTTTGGAGGCGGTGCACCCATCTTTGCTCTTTTTGGAAGAGGGTTTTTGTTGTCCAGAGAGGATTGGACTCAATGATGGTCCAATTGACTTGGTCTGGTGTATGTCCCTTTTCGATGTAATGCCTGCTCATTTTGGTGGTGTTCCTACCGCACCGGATGTTGCTCCTGTGCTCATTCACCCTTGTTTTTGCAACTCTAGAGGTCATCCCTATGTATAGTAGGTTGCAAGGACATTTCACCATGTAGACGCAATTTTTTGTGTTGCAATTGGTGTGTCTCTTTTGTGTCCGCTCTTCGGTCTTTAATTGGATCGTTTTGGTATGTGCTGTGAGCGGGCAGACATTGCAAGTCCCGCATGGGTAGTGTCCCTTGAGCGTCGGCAGGTCCCATAATGTCCTCTGGCTGTCCCCTTGTTTTTTCTGTGGTCTCGTGGGGACAACGATGTCTTTTATGTTTTGTGTACGTCTGAATGCGAATCTTGGGTGTTGTAGTTGCATTTCGCCTGTGTTCAAGATGTTCCAATGTTTTAATAGGACCTTTTTGACTTGATTGGATTGAGGTGTGTAAGTTGTGATACATGTAATTGTTTCATCTTTTCGCTTTTCTTGTGTTTCCAGAAGAGCTCCTCAATGGTTGTTCCGTGCGCGTTTCTTGGCAGACTTTATGATTTTTTGTGGGTAGTTTCTTTTTTCCAGATTTTTGCTAAGTTCTGCTGCCTGTATTTCATAATCCTGGGTAGTGCTGCAATTTCTCCTCAGCCTGAGGAATTGGCCGAAGGGGAGATTTTGTCTCAAGGCTTTGTTATGGTGGCTGTCGTAGGGCAATAAGCTGTTGCGATCTGTGGGCTTCCTATATGTCGTGGTCGACAGTTTTCCATCTTTGAAGAGAATTAGTAAGTCCAGGAATGGTATTTCTTCACTTGAGGTTGATAGTGTGAATTTGAGGAAGGGGTCCTGTTGGTTGATCCAGGAGTGGAATTCTTTACATCGATCCTCTGTCCACGTCCATAGCATAAGTACATCGTCTATGTATCGTTTCCACTCTTTTATTTCCGATTTGAAAGGATTAGTTTCTGGTAGGATATGTTGGGCCTCAAAATGGGCCATGTATAGACATGCTAGGCTTGGCGCATATGTACTGCCAATACAAGTTCCATGGATTGTTGATAGTGTTGGTCGTGGAACTTGAAGAAGTTGTTCTTCATGGCGAGTTCTGCGCATTCCAGGATTAAGTTAATGGGTTGTTGTGTGGGAGGATCACTGTTTCTCAGGGTTTCTTCAACTACTCTTAGTGTGGCTTCTTGTGGAATGTTTGTATATAGTGCCTCCACGTTGAGTGTTACTAGTAAAGTGATTTCCTCAGGTCCTCTGATGTTTTCGATGAGGTTGATGGTCTCCTTGGTGTCCTTGAGGTATGTCGGTGTTGCTTGAACTAGTGGCCGTAGAAAATGATCACAGTATTGACTCAGTGGCTCGAGGATGGAGTTGATCCCTGACACTATTGGTCTGCCGGGTAGGGGCATGATGTTTTTGTGGATCTTTGGTAAGACATAGAAATATGGCGTCGTTGGTTTAGTGTTCACTAGGTACTCCGCTTCGTTCTTGGTGATCCAACCATTCGATAGTGCTTCCGTCACAGAGATGTTGATTCTTCTTGTGAGGGAATCCGTAGGGTCTGTGTCTATTTTGTGGTATATTTCGTGTCAGCTAGTTGTCTAAGACATTCATTATTATAGTCGTCTGTGTTAAGGATGACAATAGCTCCGCCTTTGTCTGCAGGTTTTATGGTGATTGCCGGATCGTCGTTGAGGTTTTGAAGGGCTTTCCTTTCTTTGGAAGGTAAGTTATCATAGGTTTTCTTGGGTTGTAGTTTGTTAATGTCTTGTAGGACTGCTTTTTCATAGGTCAGTATCTCACTGGCAGTCATCGCTGCGGTGGGCGTGAATCTGGAGGGATTGCGTAGGCCTGTGTCTGTAGTAACCGTGTCCCTCCTACTGGTATCCTGTGTTTGAAAAAATGATTTCAAGCGTAGCTTTCGAAAGAACGCGTGTAGTTCACCAGTGAGTCTGAACGAGTCTTCTTTTGGTGTTGGGACAAAACCCAATCCTCTCTGTAGGACGGATTCTTCTGTTGTCGTCAGGGTCCTTGTAGATAGGTTCACCACTAGTTTTTCTTCGTTTGACTCCGTGTCCTGCGTTGGTCCTCGTCCTCCGTCCACTGCACCTGTCTTTGGTCGTTTTTTCGCCTGCCTCTTCCTCTGCCCCTGCCTCTGTTCCAAAAAGGAGGGCGTTGTTGTTGTTGTTGATAGAATGGGTGAGGTGGTGGTGGTCCATGGTAGCCCGGATACCATGGTGGTGCTCCTGGATAGCCTGGCATTGGGTAGTTGAACATTTGGGGAGTTGGTAGTAGTCCCGGACCTCCTTGGAAATTCCTCCGACTTCCGTTACTGGAATTACTGCTAGATCTTTTTGATCTTGTTGAGGATGTTGATTCATCGTCGGATGAGGTGTCTTGGTTATTTGTCACATAATCTTCCTTAGTGTGAGGGTACACTTTTTCCCTCTCAAAATTTTTAATATCTTTTTGCAATTTGGTGATTTTTCTCTGCAGGAGGTAGTCTTTATGGTCATTCATCTCGGTATTTATTTCAGCCAAGCGTGTCTTCCAGGTAGAGAATGAAATGGTTGTTTTTAGTGCATTCTCTGCAATGGTTATTTTTATTATTAGAGCATCTGAAAGGCGTTTTGCTGTACTAATTATAAGTACAAGCCAGTCGCGGGTGCATCGCCAGGCTATTTGGCTCCAATCCTTCCTGAATATTATGTCTTCTAGGAATATCTGTGGTGCTACTGTCACAATAAGGCCATTTGGAGCTATATTGGCCCGCAGATATTCCGTCATAATCGCTCCATGCATCGCTATTTTGACTTGTTGTTTTTTGAGGGCGGCTAACTTGTTCCAGTCACCTTGCGCTGTACTCGTTGAGGCTGAGCCTTCCATTCCTAATACGCTCGGTGTCCTCAAAATTTCTGATAGTATGTCTTCATCAAAGCTTAGACCTCTCTGTTCTGGCATAGTGGAATTGGATAGTTATAGGAAAGAGTAAAGAGTAAGTCCCTCGCCTGATCCGCCGTGCTAAATAATCCTATTTATCAAAAGAGGGGGACTCTAGGAGCTATTCTAAAAGGTCTGGTGACCTGTGCTCCCGAAATTAAACTTATACCAAAGGGAGTCACCGTTCCTGAGTGGAGATGGAGAGAAGGGAAGTAGGGGGTACTCTTGTCGTGTGCTACTCTGCTTGTGGGAGGCAGGGTGTCCTCATCTTGATGCCCTCACACACCCCGAAGGATGTCATGCTTCATCATTGGGCTTTTGCTCCTCGTCGGGCCGACGCTGCAATGCCCTACGGGTCCCCCGAAGGGTCTCTTTTTCGGAGATCTTTTGATGAAGCCGTATGGGTGCGTGGGTGTAAGTGGCAGTGAAGTCCTAGAAAGTGTATTAAAAAATGGCTGGAGGGAGGGTGATTAATTTTTAATAAAGTGATCCCTCTGTCATTATTAAAACAAAGTGTATGGAGCTGCTTTAAGGGGTATTATGTCCCTTGGTAGCTGGGTGATTATATGTCCGTAGTGGGCATATGTTATGGTCAACATGCTCCGCACTTCAGTGGTCTCAAGGGGAGATCCAGGGCGCTTCGTCAGGACCGAATAAGAAAGTTATATCTACAGTGGCCCGAAAATGTCGGTGCCCCTGGATAAATGAAAGGAGTAGAGATTCTGAAACGACAAGAGTCAAAAAACAAAGATACAATTTGCCATTAGGGTATTAATACCAATGGAAGTTATGCTCAGGTCTGGGTTTTCCATTGGAGGGCCAGGTGCTTGTAGTGCGTAGCGTGATCATTGCTGTTAATGGCCGCGGTATGTATACGTGAGCTAAAAGGTGCTGTGATCTTTCTAAAAATTGTTAAAAAGGAGGTTATAACTAGGTGACAGACAAACAGACGTATAAGATCAATGATTAGTGCTCAGAGAATGGTGTCAGTGTTGTTCTCTGTATCAGTATTTTTATTTTTTATTTGTGAACATACCCTGGTTTTATCGAGTAGACGTGAATCGTATAAATAGAGTCAAAGATTCAAAAGTGAAAAAGTTCTATTATCCAGTAAGCTTGTGAACCTTTTAAATCTAGGTAAGTAATACCGTTAGGCCCTACCATTGATGGCAAACCTCGAGACGCTGTGTTTTTATGCGTAAGTACTTAGATAATATATCTCACCCCTTAGTAGGTAGGGTAAGATCTCATGAGATCAGTGAGGGTCACTTGAGAGCTATAATGGGAAGGAAGAAAAAAACAGAAAACCACATGTGTCATTTTTACAGGGCTTCCTAAGGCTCTAAGTTATAACTCACAGTTGGTTTTTAGAAATTGAAGGGAGAGGATGCCGCCATGTGCAGGATCTGTCCTGGACTGATCTTGCCTCTTAGTTACTCACGGTTCTCTCGGTGCATCTGGGCTGTGTCACCTGTGTGCCTCTCGCTGTCTCCGCCGGTGGGGAAGTGAAAATTCTGTCTCCTTTTATAGGAGTGGCCTGCTTCCGGGTGGGGCGTTAATTGTTTAATCACTGCATTGGTTGGCAAGTTTTGGTTGTTACTATGGGTGCCATCTTGGAGTGATATCGTATATGAAATGCTCATATGAGAGATATTCACGGGCTGTTGAATCTCTGTGTGCTGATAATTGTTGTGTCGCTGGTACGGTGAGCTTACTTAAAGGGGGGCGATGCATGTCTTGTGTATGAAGTTATATATCTAATGTATTGGTGTGGCACGCAATAGGCAGAATCTGGGTCGCCATCTTGTAGTGGGTTCTTGTGATAGATGTGATAAATGAAGTATCCCTAGTGGGCTGATGAATCACAATAAGGGGTCACCGTATTTGTTGGTGTTATTTGCGGTACACTAGTGTCCTCTTTATCAGTTTTTATAGTTGGTGTATCATTTTGCGGTGGGTGGTGCATCTCGGAGGTCTGCTGACATAGTCTTCACTATAGTGTTTATGAATGTCACACTGGTGAGATCGATGTCAAGGGTTGAATTCCTATAGTACCTCAATCCAAGGTATTTCATCATTAAGACCCTGGGTGTTCGTTTGGAGGCGGTGCACCCATCTTTGCTCTTTTTGGAAGAGGGTTGTTGTTGTCCAGAGAGGATTGGACTCAATGATGGTCCAATTGACTTGGTCTGGTGTATATCCCTTTTCGATGTAATGCCTGCTCATTTTGGTGGTGTTCCTACCGCACCAGATGTTGCTCCTGTGCTCATTCACCCTTGTTTTTGCAACTCTAGAGGTCATCCCTATGTATAGTAGGTTGCAAGGACATTTCACCATGTAGACGCAATTTTTTGTGTTGCAATTGGTGTGTCTCTTTTGTGTCCGCTCTTCGGTCTTTAATTGGAGCGTTTTGGTATGTGCTGTGAGCGGGCAGACATTGCAAGTCCCGCATGGGTAGTGTCCCTTGAGCGTCGGTCGGTCCCATAATGTCCTCTGGCTGTCCCCTTGTTTTTTCTGTGGTCTCGTGGGGACAACGATGTCTTTTATGTTTTGTGTACGTCTGAATGCGAATCTTGGGTGTTGTAGTTGCATTTCGCCTGTGTTCAAGATGTTCCAATGTTTTAATAGGACCTTTTTGACTTGATTGGATTGAGGTGTGTAAGTTGTGATACATGTAATTGTTTCATCTTTTCGCTTTTCTTGTGTTTCCAGAAGAGCTCCTCAATGGTTGTTCTGTGCGCGTTTCTTGGCAGACTTTATGATTTTTTGTGGGTAGTTTCTTTTTCCAGATTTTTGCTAAGTTCTGCTGCCTGTATTTCATAATCCTGGGTAGTGCTGCAATTTCTCCTCAGCCTGAGGAATTGGCCGAAGGGGAGATTTTGTCTCAAGGCTTTGGTATGGTGGCTGTCGTAGGGCAATAAGCTGTTGCGATCTGTGGGCTTCCTATATGTCGTGGTCGACAGTTTTCCATCTTTGAAGAGAATTAGTAAGTCCAGGAATGGTATTTCTTCACTTGAGGTTGATAGTGTGAATTTGAGGAAGGGGTCCTGTTGGTTGATCCAGGAGTGGAATTCTTTACATCGATCCTCTGTCCCCGTCCATAGCATAAGTACATCGTCTATGTATCGTTTCCACTCTTTTATTTCTGATTTGAAAGGATTAGTTTCTGGTAGGATATGTTGGGCCTCAAAATGGGCCATGTATAGACATGCTAGGCTTGGCGCTAATGTACTGCCAATACAAGTTCCATGGATTGTTGATAGTGTTGGTCGTGGAACTTGAAGAAGTTGTTCTTCATGGCGAGTTCTGCGCATTCCAGGATGAATTTAATGGGTTGTTGTGTGGGAGGATCACTGTTTCTCAGGGTTTCTTCAACTACTCTTAGTGTAGCTTCTTGTGGAATGTTTGTATATAGTGCCTCCACGTTGAGTGTTACTAGTAAAGTGATTTCCTCAGGTCCTCTGATGTTTTCGATGAGGTTGATAGTCTCCTTGGTATCCTTGAGGTATGTCGGTGTTGCTTGAACTAGTGGCCGTAGAAAATGATCACAGTATTGACTCAGTGGCTCGAGGATGGAGTTGATCCCTGACACTATTGGTCTGCCGGGTAGGGGCATGATGTTTTTGTGGATCTTTGGTAAGACATAGAAATATGGCGTCGTTGGTTTAGTGTTCACTAGGTACTCCGCTTCGTTCTTGGTGATCCAACCATTCGATAGTGCTTCCGTCACAGAGATGTTGATTCTTCTTGTGAGGGAATCCGTAGGGTCTGTGTCTATTTTGTGGTAGTATTTCGTGTCAGCCAGTTGTCTAAGACATTCATTATTATAGTCGTCTGTGTTAAGGATGACAATAGCTCCGCCTTTGTCTGCAGGTTTTATGGTGATTGCCGGATCGTCGTTGAGGTTTTGAAGGGCTTTCCTTTCTTTTGAAGGTAAGTTATCACAGCGTTTCTTGGGTTGTAGTTTGTTAATGTCTTGTAGGACTGCTTTTTCATAGGTCAGTATCTCACTGGCAGTCATCGCTGCGGTGGGCGTGAATCTGGAGGGATTGCGTAGGCCTGTGTCTGTAGTAACCGTGTCCCTCCTACTGGTATCCTGTGTTTGAAAAAATGATTTCAAGCGTAGCTTTAGAAAGAACGCGTGTAGTTCACCAGTGAGTCTGAACGAGTCTTCTTTTGGTGTTGGGACAAAACCCAATCCTCTCTGTAGGACGGATTCTTGTGTTGTCGTCAGGGTCCTTGTAGATAGGTTCACCACTAGTTTTTCTTCGTTTGACTCCGTGTCCTGCGTTGGTCCTTGTCCTCCGTCCATTGCACCTGTCTTTGGTCGTTTTTTCGCCTGCCTCTTCCTCTGCCCCAACCTTTGTTCCAAAAAGGAGGGCGTTGTTGTTGTTGTTGATAGAATGGGTGAGGTGGTGGTGGTCCATGGTAGCCCGGATACCTTGGTGGTGCTCCTGGATAGCCTGGCATTGGGTAGTTGAACATTTGGGGAGTTGGTAGTAGTCCCGGACCTCCTTGGAAATTCCTCCGACTTCCGTTATTGGAATTACTGCTAGATCTTTTTGATCTTGTTGAGGATGTTGATTCATCGTCGGATGACGTGTCTTGGTTATTTGTCACATAATCTTCCTTAGTGTGAGGGTACACTTTTTCCCTCTCAAAATTTTTAATATCTTTTTGCAATTTGGTGATTTTCCTCTGCAGGAGGTAGTCTTTATGGTCATTCATCTCGGTATTTATTTCAGCCAAGCGTGTCTTCCAGGTAGAGAATGAAATGGTTGTTTTTAGTGCATTCTCTGCAATGGTTATTTTTATTATTAGAGCATCTGAAAGGCGTTTTGCTGTACTAATTATAAGTACAAGCCAGTCGCGGGTGCATCGCCAGGCTATTTGGCTCCAATCCTTCCTGAATATTATGTCTTCTAGTAATATCTGTGGTGCTACTGTCACAATAAGGCCATTTGGAGCTATATTGGCCCGCAGATATTCCGTCATAATCGCTCCATGCATCGCTATTTTGACTTGTTGTTTTTTGAGGGCGGCTAACTTGTTCCAGTCACCTTGCGCTGTACTCGTTGAGGCTGAGCCTTCCATTCCTAATAGGCTCGGTGTCCTCAAAATTTCTGATACTATGTCTTCATCAAAGCTTAGACCTGTCTGTTCTGCCATAGTGGAATTGGATAGTTATAGGAAAGAGTAAAGAGTAAGTCCCTCGGCTGATCCGCCGTGCTAAATAATCCTATTTATCAAAAGAGGGGGACTCTAGGAGCTATTCTAAAAGGTCTGGTGACCTGTGCTCCCGAAATTAAACTTATACCAAAGGGAGTCACCGTTCCTGAGTGGAGATGGAGAGAAGGGAAGTAGGGGGTACTCTTGTCGTGTGCTACTCTGCTTGTGGGAGGCAGGGTGTCCTCATCTTGATACCCTCACACACCCCGAAGGATGTCATGCTTCATCATTGGGCTTTTGCTCCTCGTCGGGCCGACGCTGCAATGCCCTACGGGTCCCCCGAAGGGTCTCTTTTTCGGAGATCTTTTGATGAAGCCGTATGGGTGCGTGGGTGTAAGTGGCAGTGAAGTCCTAGAAAGTGTATTAAAAAATGGCTGGAGGGAGGGTGATTAATTTTTAATAAAGTGATCCCTCTGTCATTATTAAAACAAAGTGTATGGAGCTGCTTTAAGGGGTATTATGTCCCTTGGTAGCTGGGTGATTATATGTCCGTAGTGGGCATATGTTATGGTCAACATGCTTCGCACTTCAGTGGTCTCAGGGGGAGATCCAGGGCGCTTCGTCAGGACCGAATAAGAAAGTTATATCTACAGTGGGTCGAAAATTTCGGTGCCCCTGGATAAATGAAAGGAGTAGAGATTCTGAAACGACAAGAGTCAAAAAACAAAGATACAATTTGCCATTAGGGTATTAATACCAATGGAAGTTATGCTCAGGTCTGGGTTTTCCATTGGAGGGCCAGGTGCTTGTAGTGCGTAGCGTGATCATTGCTGTTAATGGCCGCGGTATGTATACGTGAGCTAAAAGGTGCTGTGATCTTTCTAAAAATTGTTAAAAAGGAGGTTATAACTAGGTGACAGACAAACAGACGTATAAGATCAATGATTAGTGCTCAGAGAATGGTGTCAGGGTTGTTCTCTGTATCAGTATTTTTATTTTTTATTTGTGAACATACCCTGGTTTTATCGAGTAGACGTGAATCGTATAAATAGAACTTTTTCACTTTTGAATTTTTGACTCTATTATCCAGTAAGCTTGTGAACCTTTTAAATCTAGGTAAGTAATACCGTTAGGCCCTACCATTGATGGCAAACCTCGAGACGCTGTGTTTTTATGCGTAAGTACTTAGATAATATATCTCACCCCTTAGTAGGTAGGGTAAGATCTCATGAGATCAGTGAGGGTCACTTGAGAGCTATAATGGGAAGGAAGAAAAAACAGAAAACCACATGTGTCATTTTTACAGGGCTTCCTAAGGCTCTAAGTTATAACTCACAGTTGGTTTTTAGAAATTGAAGGGAGAGGATGCCGCCATGTGCAGGATCTGTCCTGGACTGATCTTGCCTCTTAGTTACTCACGGTTCTCTCGGTGCATCTGGGCTGTGTCACCTGTGTGCCTCTCGCTGTCTCCGCCGGTGGGGAAGTGAAAATTCTGTCTCCTTTTATAGGAGTGGCCTGCTTCCGGGTGGGGCGTTAATTGTTTAATCACTGCATTGGTTGGCAAGTTTTGGTTGTTACTATGGGTGCCATCTTGGAGTGATATCTTATATGAAATGCTCATATGAGAGATATTCACGGGCTGTTGAATCTCTGTGTGCTGATAATTGTTATGTGTCGCTGGTACGGTGAGCTTACTTAAAGGGGGGCGATGCATGTCTTGTGTATGAAGTTATATATCGAATGTATTGGTGTGGCGCGCAATAGGCAGAATCTGGGTCGCCATCTTGTAGTGGGTTCTTGTGATAGATGTGATAAATGAAGTATCCCTAGTGGGCTGATGAATCACAATAAGGGGTCACCGTATTTGTTGGTGTTATTTGCGGTGCACTAGTGTCCTCTTTGTCAGTTTTTATAGTTGGTGTATCATTTTGCGGTGGGTGGTGCATCTCGGAGGTCTGCTGACATAGTCTTCACTATAGTGTTTATGAATGTCACACTGGTGAGATCGATGTCAAGGGTTGAATTCCTGTAGTACCTCAATCCAAGGTATTTCATCGTTAAGACCCTGGGTGTTCGTTTGGAGGCGGTGCACCCATCTTTGCTCTTTTTGGAAGAGGGTTTTTGTTGTCCAGAGAGGATTGGACTCAATGATGGTCCAATTGACTTGGTCTGGTGTATGTCCCTTTTCGATGTAATGTCTGCTCATTTTGGTGGTGTTCCTACCGCACCGAATGTTGCTCCTGTGCTCATTCACCCTTGTTTTTACAACTCTAGAGGTCGTCCCTATGTATAGTAGGTTGCAAGGACATTTCACCATGTAGACGCAATTTTTTGTGTTGCAATTGGCGTGTCTCTTTTGTGTCCACTCTTGGTTCTTTAATTGGAGCGTTTTGGTATGTGCTGTGAGCGGGCAGACATTGCAAGTCCCGCATGGGTAGTGTCCCTTGAGCGTCGGCAGGTCCCATAATGTCCTCTGGCTGTCCCCTTGTTTTTTCTGTAGTCTCGTGTGGACAACGATGTCTTTTATGTTTTGTGTACGTCTGAATGCAAATCTTGGGTGTTGTAGTTGCATTTCGCCTGTGTTCAAGATGTTCCAATGTTTTAATAGGACCAACACACCTGGGTCACTGATTCATGTTTAACTAGAGAACCAACACTCCTGGGTCACTGATTCGTGTGTAACTAGAGAACTAATACTCCTGGGTCACTGATCCATGTGTAACTAGAGAACTAATACTCCTGGGTCACTGATTCATGTGTAACTAGAGAACCAACACTCCTGGGTCACTGGTTCATGTGTAACTAGGGAACCAACACTCCTGGGTCCCTGATTCATGTGTAACTGGAGAACCAACACTCCTGGGTCACTGAGTCATGTTTAAGTAGAGCACCAACACTCCTGGGTCACTGTTTTATGTTTAACTAGAGAACCAACACTCCTGGGTCACTGATTCATGTACTACTCGAGAACCAACACTCCTGGGTCACTGATTCATGTGTGACTAGAGAACCAATACTCCTGGGTCACTGATTCATGTGCAACTAGAGAACCAACACTCTTCGGTCACTGATGCATGTGTATCTAGAGAACCAACACACCCTGGGTCACTGATTCATGTGTAGCTAGAGAAACAACACTCATGGGTCACTGATTCATGTACTACTAGAGATCCAACACTCCTGGGTCACTGATTCGTGTACTTCTAGAGGACCAACACTCCTGGGTCACTGATTCATGTATAATTAGGGAACCAACACTCCTGGGTCACTGATTCATTCATGTATAACTAGGAAACCAACACTCCTGGGTCACTGATTCATGTACTACTAGAGAACCAACACTCCTGGGTCACAGATTCGTGTATTACTAGAGAACCAACACTCCTGGGTCACTGATTCCTGTGTAACTAGAGAACCAACACTCCTGGGACACTGATTCCTGTGCTACTAAAGAACCAACACTCCTGGGTCACTTATCCATGTGTAACTAGGACACCAGCACTCCTGGGTCACTGTTTCATGTGTAACTAGAAAACAAACACTCCTGGGTCACTGATTCATGTGCAGCTAGAGAACCAACACTCTTGGGTCACTTATTCATACACTACTAGAGAACCAACACTTCTGGGTCACTGATTCATGTGTAACTAGAGAACCAACACTCTTGGGTCACTGATTCACATGTAGCTAGAGAACCAACACTCATGGGTCACTGATTCATGTACTACTAGAGGACCAACACTCCTGGGTCACTGATTCATGTATAACTAGGGAACCAACACTCCTGGGTCACTGATTCATTCATGTATAACTAGGGAACCAACACTCCTGGGTCACTGATTCAAGTGTAATTAGAGAACCAACACTCCTGGGTCACTGGTTTATGTGTAACTAGAGAACCAACACTCCTGGGTCACTGGCTCGTGTGTAACTAGAGAACCAACACTCCTGTGTCACTGGTTCATGTGTAACTAGGGAACCAACACTCCTGGGTCACTGATTCATGTGTAACTAGAGAACCAACACTCCTGGGTCACTGATTCATGTGTAACTAGAGAACCAACACTCATGGGTCACTGATTCATGTACTACTAGAGAACCAACACTCTTGGGTCACTGATTCATGTGTAACTAGTGAACCAACACTCCAGTGTCACTGATTCATGTGTAACTAGAGAACCAACACTCCTGGGTCACTGATTCATGTGTAACTAGAGAACCAACACTCATGGGTCACTGATTCATGTACTACTAGAGAACCAACCCTCCTGGGTCACTGATTCATGTATTACTAGAGAACCAACACTCCTGGGTCACTTATTCATGTGTAACTAGGGAACCAGCACTCCTGGGTCACTGTTACATGTGTAACTAGAGAACCATCACTCCTGGGTCACTGATTCATGTGCAACTAAATAACCAACACTCTTGGGTCACTTATTCATACACTACTAGAGAACCAACACTCCTGGTCACTGATTCATGTGTAAGTAGAGAACCAACACTCCTGGGTCACTGATTCATGTACTACTAGAGAACCAACACTCCTAGGTCACTGGGTCATGTGAAACTAGGGAACTAACACTCCTTGGTCACTGATGCATGTGTAACTAGAGAACCAACACTCCTGGGTCACTAATCATGTGTAGCTAGAGAACCAACACTCATGGGTCACTGATTCATGTACTACTAGAGAACCAGCACTCCTGGGTCACTGATTCATTTATAACTAGGGAACCAACACTCCTGGGTCACTGATTCATTCATTTATAACTAGGTAACCAACACTCCTGGGTTACTGATTCATGTGTAACTAGAGAACCAACACTCCTGGGTCACTGATTTGTGTACTACTAGAAGACCAACACTCCTTGGTCACTGATTCATGTATAACTAGGGAACCAACACTCCTGGGTCACTGATTCATTCATGTTTAACTAGGGAACCAACACTCCTGGGTCACTGATTCATGTGTAACTAGAGAACCAACACTCCTGGGTCACTGATTCATGTATAACTAGGGAACCAACACTCCTGGGTCACTGATTCATTCATGTATAACTAGGGAACCAACACTCCTGGGTCACTGATTCATGTGTAACTAGGGAACCAACACTCCTGGGTCACTGATTCATGCACTACTCGAGAACCAACACTCCTGGGTCACTGATTCATGTACTACTAGAGAACCAACACTCCTGGGTCACTGATTCATATACTACTAGACAACCAACACTCCTGGGTCACTGATTCATGTGTAACTAGGGAACCAACACTTCCTGGGTCACTGGTTCATGTACTACTAGAGAACCAACACTCCTGTGTCACTGATTCATGTGTAACTAGAGAACCAACACTCCTGGGTCACTGATTCATGCACTACTCGAGAACCAACACTCCTGGGTCACTGATTCATGTACTACTAGAGAACCAACACTCCTGGGTCACTGATTCATATACTACTAGACAACCAGCACTCCTGGGTCACTGATTCATGTGTAACTAGAGAACTAACACTCCTGGGTCACTGATTCATGTGTAACTAGGGAACCAACACTCCTGGTTCACTGATTCACATGTAGCTAGAGAACCAACACTCATGGGTCACTGATTCATGTACTGCTAACGAACCAACACTCCTGGGTCACTGATTCACGTGTAGCTAGAGAACCAACACTCATGGGTCACTGAGTCATGTACTACTAATGAACCAACACTCCTGGGTCATTGATTAATGTACTACTAGAGAACCAACACTCCTGGGTCACTGAGTCATGTGTAACTAGGGAACCAACACTCCTGGGTCACTGGTTCATGTGTAACTAGAGAACCAACACTCCTGGGTCACTGATTCATGTGTAACTGGAGAACCAACACTCCTGGGTCATTGATTCATGTACTACTGGAGAACCAACTCTCCTGTGTCACTGATTCGTGTACTACTAGAGAACCAACACTCCTGGGTCACTGATTCATGTGTAACTAGGGAACCAACACTCCTGGGTCACTGATTCATTCATGTATAACTAGGGAACCAACACTCCTGGGTCATTGATTTGTGTACTACTAACGAACCAACACTCCTGGGTTATTGATTTGTGTGCTACTAGAGAACCAACACTCCTGGGTCACTGAGTCATGTGTAACTAGGGAACCAACACTCCCTGGGTCACTGATTCGTATATTACTAGAAAAACCAACACTCCTGTGTCACTGATTCATGTGTAACTAGAGAACCAACACTCCTGGGTCACTGGTTCATGTGTAACTAGGGAACCAACACTCCTGGGTCACTAATTCATGTGTAACTGGAGAACCAACACTCCTGGGTCACTGATTCATGTGTAACTGGAGAACCAACACTCATGGGTCATTGATTTGTGTACTACTAGAGGACCAACACTCCTGGGTCACTGATTCATATACTACTAGAGAACCAACACTCCTGGGTCACTGAGTCATGTGTAACTAGGGAACCAACACTCCTGGGTCACTGATTCTTGTGTAACTAGAGAACCAACACTCCTGGGTCACTGGTTCATTCATGTATAACTAGGGGACCAACACTCCTGGGTCATTGATTTGTGTACTACTAACGAACCAACACTCCTGGGTCATTGATTTGTGTGCTATTAGAGAATCAACACTCCTGGGTTACTGAGTCATGTGTAACTAGGGAACCAACACTCCCTGGGTCACTGATTCGTATATTACTAGAAAAACCAACACTCCTGGGTCACTGATTCATGTGTAACTAGAGAACCAACACTCCTGGGTTACTGGTTCATGTGGTCACTGGTTCATGTGTAACTAGGGAACCAACACTCCTGGGTCACTGATTCATGTGTAACTGTAGAACCAACACTCCTGGGTCACTGATTCATGTGTAACTGGAGAACCAACACTCATGGGTCATTGATTTGTGTACTACTAGAGGACCAACACTCCTGGGTCACTGATTCATATACTACTAGAGAACCAACACTCCTGGGTCACTGAGTCATGTGTAACTAGGGAACCAACACTCCTGGGTCACTGATTCATGTGTAACTAGAGAACCAACACTCCTGGGTCACTGGTTCATGTGTAACTAGGGAACCAACACTCCTGGGTCACTGATTCATGTGTAACTAGAGAACCAACACTCCTGGGTCACTGATTCATGTGTAACTAGAGAACCAACACTCCTGGGCCACTGGTTCATGTGTAACTAGGGAACCAACACTCCTGGGTCACTGATTCATGTGTAACTGGAGAACCAACACTCATGTCCACTTATTCATGTTCAACTGAAAGACGGATACTCTTGGGTCACTGATTTCCAAGCCACATTCCTCAAGAGAATAGAACTAAATGTTTGACACGTGGAAGAATAGTGTGCAACTGAGCTAACATGTTGTTTCATGTTTACACAGGTCAGTGTTGCTGCCAAAATGGCTCAAAAAATGTCATTTGGGTTTTATAAATACAACACCATGGAGTTTGTGCGAATGAAGGGCCCGCAGGGGAAGGGCCATGCAGAGATGGCAGTGAGTCGAGTTTCAACTGGCGACACCTCCCCCTATGGAACGGAGGACGATTCCTACCCCGGGTCACCAGTTCATGAAAGGGTAAGTAGAAAGATGGGTTCCAAACACACCTAAAAAATAACGCTGCTTATTGGGGTATCTTTCTGGTCAATGGGGCCCTGTTTCCGTCAGCGCCTGTTAATGATGTCTATGGAGACAGTAGTGACAGGGTGTAGGCATCCGATAAATCTCTGCAGAAAAGTGAATCGTAGCATTATTCAACAAGGAGTCCACAAAATGCTCCGATTGGCTTGTGTTTGTCAGTTCTGAAAAGCTGCACCAAAAATAATGTGCACACACTCCCCCCCCTCCTAAAACTACTAAGCTGAATGACATATCAGTTTCTTCCGAAAAATCAATATATATATATATTTATTTTGTTTTTTTAAATGTATAACATACCTTTCCCCTAAAACTACTAAGGTGTATGACATATCAGTTTCTTCCGAAAATGTTTAAAAAATATATATTTAATTTGGCTTTTTAAATGTATAAAATACCATCCACACAAGAAAGAGTTACCATGCCTGTGTCAAACGTACCTAACAGAAAGTATTTTGCAGTGTGTAACCACCGCAAGTAGTTGTCATGCAAAAAGTCGGACCATTCCGCAGTCACCATCATCGCCCAGTAGACAAAACTCCTGCTACGTCACAGTATCATTGGAAGACTAGAAGACTAAACTGCCCCCAAAAAAATTCTCAGCCCATATGATGACCGATATTTTGTGGGTTTTTTTGTCTTTATTTACAATAAAATGAACAATTCACAGGTAAAAATGCCACATTTTACTCGCTTGCACATAATCTGTGATAGTGAAACTAGACACTGATATGCAATGGGAAACACCAGAAAACAGACAGACTACACACGCGGTGATTTAAGGTTCGGTGTTGTCCCGGAGAATGCTCTCATTTCGGAGTCAGCCGTTGGCGTCCTGTTTCCCACATAAATGTGTTTGTACTTCGGGACGGGAGATGATTTATTGCCCGGTGCGATCAGAGCCAAATCACTAGGTCTGTCTGTGCTTCGGGTGAGTGATTGGCCGCACTTGACTTGCTCGACTTTATTTCATTTCATTGATTCCTGGCCTTGTGGTTTATCCTTCTTACTCGCCATACGTGGTCTAAATCACGTGTTTTTTATCGCATGACTTGTCTAAAAAGCTGGCCTGGTTCTTCAGGAATGAGCGGAACGCGAGACCTCTATACTACAATCAGTGCTGCCAAATATCACGCATCAGGTGTGACGCTCACGCATTTCAGTGCGGTGTTCCGCATTATCGCACTGAAATGCATTGTCACGCATATCTGTATTGTATCCCAACCTTAACTGAAAGCTCCAAGGGCAGGAGGCAGCAGCGCGCCGCCCGTAGCGTGCACTTCATGCACTGTGCTCCCACAGCAGGCTTTGGCTCTCGCACTGGGAGCTAAGGCAGTGTTGGCAGACTCACAGTGACAACAACTGCCGTGCCTGATTTATGATGGATTCAACATCATATGTGATCATGGGCGCGGCAGCCTGACGTCATGATCCCAGGTAGTGTCCAATGAGACCAGTCAGGTTGTTGCTTACAATTGCGCCGCGGGGGACGTCACATTGTGCTGCCGGGGAGTGGGAAGTTAAAGGAAGGAGCAGCTTCGCGCTGGCTGGTTTGCGGGTGGCGCCGTAATAAAAAGAATGCAAGAAACCTCTTTGGAAGAGAATCTCTCGGAACCAGGGAAACGTCATAACTCTGAACAGATATCAACTTTTTCAGTTCGATACTGTCAGACGGTGGACTTTCCGGAGAGATCAGAGAGCACGTATGGAGGGGGGCTGTCTTGACAGCATGGGCGAGATCTACTCTGCAGCAATAAAGGAAGCTCCGTTGCAGGGTGAACCGTGCGAAGAAGCTTGTTCTAAAACCAACGGTAAAACATAAATGCAGTAAGTTTCTTTTTTAAATGACATAAATGGTTCCTCATTGGTACACAGTGCATGCAGTTCTCTTATTGACTCATGCAAGTAAGTTATCTGGTGCGCAGGTTCGCGGGGTAGCTCACTTTACTGGTGTGGCATTTCGAAATAATACAGCCTGCCTGGCTGTGACCGCTGTGTGTGTCTCACAGCCTCTCGGGCTTGCCCAGCACCATGCTGTCATGACACTGCTGACGGCGGCAGCCAGAGTCCGCGAGTCAGAGAGCTGACTCTAATTAATTTATGGCATAGAGGACCCGCTGAATACTCTTTGCAATGACCTGATCACCGTGAAGGCCCGCAAGTAACTCTTCGGTCTCGTGCCCCTTAAGGCCACTGGAACAGAGTTAGCTGCCTGAAAAGTGGATTTGAATGTGCGTGCTGATGCGTCGCCTCTTTGCATTTCGGCAAATGGGAAGCATTTTTTCAACGGCACATAAAAGCTGTGGTGAAGAATCATTCTTCACCACAGCTTTATGTGACCCCTAAGTACTCGAGGCAAGACACATTCTGAATGTGTCTTGCCTCGGAGTACTTTAGGGGTCATGTTTGTGACAAGCATCTTCCGTCATTGAAATGCGGGGCCGGGGTGACATTGCCACTGGAATGCACTGGGCTCGGAGGTTCAGGGAAGAAAAATGTAATTAATTTTTGAAAAACGAGTCAAAAGCGAGCCAGACACTCGAGTTTTGTGTCAGCTGAACTTATAATTCTGCTACATAAGTTGCAGAGAGATGGAGGAAGGGAGACACTGGGATAGTAAAGAGAGTGGAGGGAAAGAAAGGTATGGAAAGAGGAGAGAGGCAAGAGGAAGGAGGGGGAAGAGAAGAGGGAGGAAGAAAGAGGAGAGAAGGTGGTGAAAGGAAACAGGCTGAGGCAAGAAAAAGAAAGGAGAGAGAAAGCGGACGTGTGATCCTAAAAGACCAGATGTAAAAATTATTATGTAGAAGAGGGGAAGAAGAAGAAAAAGATAAAAGTCAGAGAGAGGAAGGAGAGAGGCTTGATGGAAGCCAGTGTTTCATTCCAGTTTTCAATTTATGACGCCAGCTCTGCCCTAACTACCAGTGATAAATGAGCTGAGGATGGAACTGCCTTCCTTCCATTGTGAAATTATCTTTTATTCATTTTATCATAGTGACATTCTCTTTTATTTATTTTATCATATTATCATAAATTGCTTTCGTAGAGCTCCTGCCTGGCTGAGATTGTTCTGTCTTAAAGGGGCTTCCTCTGACTAGAAAGCAAAAGGCCTCTCCTGCACCACTTACAGGCATCACCAGTAAGCATTCCAGAATGTTCTTTCTGTGATGACGTCTGCTTGGATGTTGATACCTATTGTGACATCATTCACTAGCTGGCCCCTTTAATGAATGGTCTTGTGCAGCACAAACGGTATGATTCAGACAACTTTATTGCGCAAATGGGTGTAATGTCAGATATTTATGTTTCCCTCAGCTTCGTTCCTAGATTTTGCTCGCCAGAAAGTGTCACTCATAGTCGTTGAAATGTCACTCATATTTGCACTGAAATTATGACAATGTCACTCATAGGAATCTGAAACCTTGGCAGCTATGTACAATGCCTGTCAAGGGTCCCGTTCCATACCTCACTAACTCTAGCTTCCCGGGCCCCGCCCTCACAGACGTTTTTAGTTATACCCCGAGGGCTCAGCAATTCCTGAGCGGCAAGGTGCAGCACACTCCCTAAACCTGCTACAAAAACAATGACTCTAATTTAAAAACATCAGGTGAATAGCCTTTGCCTTTCATTCTTTTGCTGTTTCTGCCATTTCTCATTGCACCCCCCGCCTTACAACACCCGCATGCTCCCCGTCCTTTCTTGTGCCTCTGTTACCCAATCACATCCTGGTTTGCATTGACTGGATTGTAGTCAGCCTACAGTAAGGTCCTATACACCGAACTTCATCCTTTGACTTGTAACTCTCCCTGCTACTTCTCGTCCCTTGTCGTTATTGCCCACCTACTGCCCGGCCACCCGTTCTCTGTCTCAGTCACTCTGTCCTAAGTCTCTCGGTGTCTCCCTGCCCATCCGTTGCTGCCCTCCTGTCTCTCAAAAGGAGCTCGCGGCCGGTCCCTCACTGCCTCGCCCAGGCCTTGATAATACAGGATCGGGAACTCTGCATTTTGCAGTGCTGGCTACAGAGGGAATCGGCAATGAGGGAGTGAGTCAGCAAAACAAACAGGAACAGCATTACGAGGAGCCCTTGAACACCTACTGCCACCCCACCCCCTCTCGAGCTGATGTCTGTGTTGATGTTAGTATAATAATGTAGTTTTCCATAGGCATCACTGCGAGTCGTACAACCTTGTAGCTTTGTGAATAATGTGGTAACACTGCACACAGGTATTGTCAGTCCTGCCGCTGTATGCTATGTGTATTTGTAAAGCGCACTATCACCCGCGAGGGTATCCTGGCACTGAGCAGGTGTGTGCCTAACCATGCCTATGGTAGGTTGGTTAATTGGAAAGCCTTCTTGCGGACTTCAAGAAGAGAGGAGTAGGATCTGATGTGGCGTGGGAGATCCTTCCACGTTTTTGGAGCGATGTAAGAGAACGCCCGTCCTCCTGATCTGGTTCTGTGTATGCGTGGGATGTGTGCGATTAGGAGTCCTTTGGAACGGAGTAGTGTGGGTGGTTGGTGGAAGGAGATGCGACTGTTCAGGTAGGTGGGGCCTGAGTTGTGTAGTGCATTAGGTGTATGTGTGAAGAGTTTGAATTGAGCGTGTTTGTGTATTAGGAGCCAGTGTAGTTCCCTGAGGTGTGGTGTGATGTGAATGTAATGCAAGTGAGTTGATGGGCCTGAAACCTGCAGGTTGCATAGAGGTCCTCAGCAGTGTGTTATACCTGTGAGCTATTTTGTTAGCCATCGTTTTGGCCTTTTGTCTGCTCTGCATCCCAGGCCAACACAAACATCCAGCTTTCAACAGCATAGAGAGATCCGGTACTTTCATGAATAATCCTGCCTCAAAAAAAAAAAAAGAGAGATGTAGAGGAACTCATACCAAATGTTGGAGCTTATGAGCAGGCCAACACTCTCCCTTAATAATGCGAAAATCAAGTACATGATAACCACGAGCAGGAAATAGACACCAGTTTGGAAGTTGTGGCAGAGCCAGCATTCCACTTGAGTGTCCATTTAGGACCTAAAATCGGGATCCTGGTTGACCAGACAGCCAAGATGGGTCTAAGGATAACAGTCTTCCATCTGGCATCACGAGCATCAATTTAGAAAGTCAGGAGTTTAATTATTTTGGGTGTTTTGTATAGCTCCACAACATTACCTGTGAGGCTGTTCTTCAGCATTCAACCCATATGTACCACGGAAAGGTGTGGGGGTTGGAGGAAGATAGTTTTTCTGGAGTCAAGCCAGCATATATATGAATGTTGTTTAGAGAACATTGTTGTAGGTATAACAACATTCCCTGAGTAATTGTGGGTCTGAGCATAGGGGTGGAAAGTTGTTAGTAAGGGTCAAGATCGCAGACTATATACCTTGGATCATCGACATTGAGAGCTTGGTCACAATGCAAGGTTGTTATCTTTCAGCTGTGCCAATGAGTAGTCAAAGCTTGCTTGAACAGTTCTGTTTTGCAGAGTCTTCAGAAGAGCACATAGTTTTGTTCTGATATGAAGTGTGGGGGAGCGCTTACTGGTCCCAACACTTAATATGCTTGAACTTGTTTTGTAAGATTGTTTGTGTTTATTAGGCTGGTTTTATGTGTAGATTGTTTTTCATGTTAAGCCACTTTTCACCACCTAGTTTGAAACTTTCCCCAAGTTTTAGGGAGGCTAATGGGTGGAGGGGGCTTGGCCATCAAACATGGCAACTGCCTTTCTGTGAACTATGGACTGGTGACCCGCAATCCAGCATTGTCCTGGGCATTTTGTAGCCATCCATAGCTGAGAGTAATTCCAGAGGACCCTGCTGATTGAAGCCCAATGGTTGAGGCCTCAACCGTTCGTGTTCTCCTGACTGGCCCTGCTTTGTTCGGGACGTTGGACGAGTGTGTGGAGCACATATTGATGTGGGAAGCCTGATGGAGATGGGCTTCTAAAGAACGAAGTCAGTTAGTTCCCTGGGTCTGTTATGATGTATGGGAGCAGATCTCCCAAAGGATTGATGCAGCTGGGCTGATGGTCCCTTGGAGCTGGTGAAGCCTGCCAGCACGGCCAGTCAAAATTGCGGGTGCTGATGCCTGCTGCTGGGTGACTTCATTATGTTGAGTAGAGGTGGTAGAGTGCTGTGGCATCCTTTGAACTTTGTAATCCCCCACTAATGCACATTGTGTTGTCGGAAGAGATGGTTACCCACTGCAGCGGGCTTTGACATGTGGATGTGCAAGAACTTGCCTGACTGGGGTACGGCTGTGCCTGAGACTGGGGGCCCTGCTTTGGACATTTACGCCCTTTTCTTCAAACTAGGCCCCACTAAAGTAAACTGATTTGGCTCCAAGTACCAGGAGGCGGTGGATTCCACATGGGACAGAGATGGACAGAGGGCCTCTTTATTTTCTCTTTTCCCCTCTTCTTCCTCTGTGCTACCTTGTGGCCATGCGTGGGAAGTCCCCAGTGTGGAGGTGGGGACTGTTGAGAAACTATTGTTCAGTACTCTGTGATTCCCCCTACCTTTTCCCCTAGTGGATCACTTTGGTATGGAGGGCTTTAATGCAGGTTGATAACTGAGGTGCCTCTGTGCTGGCCTGATCCCAGGTCCCTGGAGCTATGTATGTATGTATGTATGTGGGTGGTTGTGGTATGGAGATGTAGAGATCCTGAAGATTATGTCACCGTCCTTTGCAATGACCCTGCACCTAGTGCAGCCCGGAAGTGTCATTGGCACTGAGAGAAGTGTGGCCCTGAATCTACTGCTCAGTGAGTGTAGCAGCAGATGGAGCCGTGCATTTGCTGCCTCATCGTTCATGGGTCACAAAGTTGTGCCATGGCCAAGGTCAAAAGCAACGCATAAGTGGCAAGTACTGGTCCCAGCTTGTGGTGTGGCGGAGGCAATGAAGGCTACATTACCTCTGTGGAAACAATACTCCAATCAATCTAGGACACAGGAGCATTGCTGCAGTGCAAACTTGGTGAGGTTGTCCTGGATGTCGGTCTCCTCCGCCAGAACACACGAAAAGTCATACACTGCATGACACAGGTCTTGTGGTCAAAAGACATGATACAAGCCCTCCAGAGCAAAGTCAACCGTCAGTTGAACATTAACAAACAGCTTGAAAACAGCGTTGTGGACGCCGAAAGCAGTTGAAGGCATAATATCAGAATTGTGGGTTTTCCATAATATCCTCATCCAGGCCATAGTATACTCACCCCTTCTTTGCTCCTGGGTGGCTGTGGATGATTTATACTGCTGCATTATCTTCGAAAGGACACATATATTCTTGGTCCAGCGTCAGCCCCCTGGGGCTCCTTCATGCCCCTCAAATTCTGGTTCCTTAACCACATGAACCGAGATGGAGTGCTGCCGGCCACTCGCCGAGAAGGAAAACTCTTCCATAACTCATTGAACGTCATTGTCTTCCTGGATTATACATTCAGTGTTCAGCAACAATGCAAGTCCTATGCAGAGGTCAAATAATTGAGAGCAATGCATTTGGGCTAAATGTATTTGTTCCCTGCTGGTGTAAAGTGCTCCATGAAGGAAAGTCGCACTTCTTTGATACATCTGAGTGTGTCTGGGACTGACTTGAAGAATGGAAGGACTTGAACAGACTTTCTGGGGCTGCGGGTCGGAGTTGCCCAGGTGAAAGCTGGCTCTTGATGATTGGGCACCAAGGAAGACTGGTGGCTTCCTGCAAGAAGGCTAGAATCATACTTCAATTTGAATACAGGATCACCATCAATCATAGCCTCACTTTGATTAACCACGGAAGGTCTATAGTTTATGTTAACCCTAAAAATAAGGACAGAGAATCTGAAATCACCTTCCTTGAAGCAAAGGTGATACTCTGCAGCAGACGTTACTCCTGTTGTCAGATGACTTGCTATTTAGGAAGTTGGGGTCAATAAATCAGAGCTGCAGATGCTATCTTTGGATGTGGCTCCACTGGCCTGGATGAATTCACAGCATACTTTGTATGAAGCAGGAGACAAGGCAGGCAGGCTGTTGTATTGGCTGGCCTCATATAATATGGCTTCCAGAATTGTGTTCTCAATGCGGGTTACAGCAGAGCACTTGGTTGCCGACTCGTTTGGGATCGTTGTACACATCACACCCTCCATCAGTGATTGAAGCATCTGATCTCTTGATCTGAGAACTTCCCATCTGGGCCCTAAATAGTTCTGCCCAGGAAGACCATTATCTTCCTTTTACACCCAAGGAGGCGTTGAAGGCGATTGCATGGATGCAGTGCAGGAAAACTCTGGGCCCAAATGTCTTCCCTCTGGAATTCTTCAAACTATTTGCATCATTAGTGACCCACCTATCTCATGGTCTTTTTCAGTGAGGTCCAGATTGGCCAGTTCACATGTGGCCTCCTCCACACCATAGTCTCAGTGATACTGAAACTTGGTAGACTTCCTGGTCTATGCTCCTCCTACTGACAGGTTTCCCTCCTCAGTATAGAGGCAAAGCTCTTAGCTAATGTTTTGGCCAATTGGTTATTAAAGATCATAGCTTCCCTAATTCACCAGGATCACAACAAGTTTATGCCGGGGGGACAGCGCCTCAGGTGGGTTCAACTAGCACTAACCTGTGCTCAAGAATGCTCTGTTCTTAGCACACTGGTGGATTTTGAGAAAGTGTTTGATTCCCTTGATTGGGATTTCTTGTATCAACTTCTGCACAAAGTAAACTTTTTCCCCAAGTTCCTCTTATATTTTAAAGTTCTATACGGCCCCATGGACCCGGCTGAAGGTAATATAGTGTGTTGACTAAACCTTCCCTGATCAGTAAAGGTACTGTACAGGGATGCCCTTGTCCCTTGTCTTGTTGCAGCTGGCTATTGAGCCTCTGGCCCAGTGGATTAGGCAGGGTGGCCTCAAGCAGGGCTTTCAGTGGGAGGGGGCAATAGAAGACCACATCTTCCTATACGAAGACGACATGCTCCTCTTCCACCGTTACCCCATGTGAACCGGCCAGTGATTAATGAAAATCTTGGACATTTATGGTGGGGCCTCTGGCCTCTTGGTTCCACTGGTAGAAATTGATTATTATGCCAGTAAGGGTGGGCCCTGGGCTATGTATTGGCAATCCTGGCTGAGAGTCTAGCCAAATAGTTTTAAATATCTGGGCATGTACATCTCACTAGATCTCCAACTATGCTGAGATCTCTCTTTACTGCTTAATGTACACAATGACCTGCGTAGTTGGCACTCCCTCCCACCTCTCTATGGGTAGAACAGCATTGGTTAAAATGATACCATTGGCAAAGATGTGCTATACCTTTCAAGAGTATTTATTTGACACCCCAGTCAGCCTCTTTGACGCAGCGTGCACACTTATTCCACAATTCCCTACGGTGGGCAAACAGCCCAGGGTATCCTTCAGAAAGTGCATGCAGGCAGTCCATGACGGTGGACTGGGCACAGAGGGGATCTGCCCAGGTCGTAACTATTAATGAATGGCTTTTCAGTAGTGGTGACGGCTCAGCATACAGGCTGGAATTAGATCTTATTGGACCGGTTGGTGCACACAACCTCCTTTACAGGGTTCTGTTCCCAATGCTCTCCCCTCTGTTATGCCACATTGTAAGCCTAGCATGGGGCTCGTAAGTGGATAGGGTTGGTAAGATAGACCTACGCAGGAAAGCCCTCTTTTGCAAGGGCCTGGTTGTCTCGCTCGGTGCGATTGGAGGGCCTCGGGACTATGGACTGCAGCTGGATCCCTAAATTAGGCGATGTCTGGGACAACAGCTATATGGGATCATTCAAGGACCTGACAGAAGACTTCTCATTACACAAAACTCAATTCCTCTGTTTCTTGCCCTGGAACCCTACAGAGAGCAGCTGATGGAGCTACCAAACTATCACCCAGTACAAGTGAAGTTGGTTCTGGAGCTGCTGGGAAAGAGAGGCATATTCCAGATGTATTGCTCCTTAGTAATCAAAGCCCCTGACCATGTTAGGAGTCTAAGTCTTAGTTGGGAATGCAATGTGGGCATCATGGATTACTACGATTGCAAAGAGGTGAAAGTGACACCCTAAAAATTTACTGTATCAGCCCACCTATGTCTCATTCAATTCAGCTATTTCCTCACAATATATTATACTTGAGGAGGGATGTGGAAAATGTGTGCAGGGCAGGCACATCCTCAAACTGCATCAGATGCCATGATGTGATTGCCAACTTTATACATGTGGTCTGGGCATGCTCGAAATTCAGGGAGTACTGGTTACAAATGCAACTTTCGCTATCAGCGTTAGTGGGGTGGCTTTTTAGGTCGAGCCTGGGAAGCGCATGCACTGCTCTGCGGCATGCTGTATTGGAGTAGGCTCTTGAAGCCCCGCCCACTCTCCGCCCATATTGGTCATTGGCTTGTGTCATTGCCCTTCGTAAATGCTGGCTTCTGATTCGTATATAGGCTTGTTAGTCCCTCCTTAGTACCGCCTTGTCTTCATTTGTAACCTCCCATGAGGACTGGCCCTTTTACTTCGGTTGTTGCACGGTCTGCGTTATAGGTTTGTGAGCAGTAGTTTCTTTAATGCTGTTCCCCTATTCCACCCACGTCTTCGCAGCACCCGCCGGCTTTTATTTTAACAGTAATGTGTTTATTCAAATTACAGCACAATCCACTTTAACTATAACGGCCACGCTTATTTAATTATTTAATATGCGGCGCGGTCCACTTTCACTTTAGCGGCCACGCTTATTTAATTTTTTAATGATCAGTTAGCGCGGGCCGCTTTCACCTTGGCGGCCGCGCTACAGAACCTTTTGAAATTACTTTTTTTTTTTTCCACTTTGGGTGAAAGCGCCATACGCGCTTTCACTTTAATGTTGCCCGCGCCCCGTTGTTTAGACGCTGCTCACTGTAACCTGAATAGGCGAGCAGCGTCTAAAAAAAGGGGCGTGGTAACCATTAAAGTAGTCTCGCATTTGCGAGAGTTTGAGCTCTTGGCATTAAAAATAACAATCCCTTATATATATATGTTCCTTTTAAAAACACATAAATAAAAGGCATTGTCCTTTACAATGCCAATAGCTTAAACGCTCGCAAATGCGAGACCTATTGCATTGAAAATTCTTGTTCCTCTTACTCCTAAGGTGGTATTTTTGGTTTTATTAGAGATGTGGGAGTCCCGCAAAGCATCTGCTAGTGGATTGGCCTCGGCTGTGTGGTCGCCAAACGAGGCATCGGAGATAGGACAAGGCGACCCTGCTACAGGAGGGTTTGCGAGGCATGGACCGTTGTTCACACTTCGAGAAAGAAATGTAGAGTTTACCATTTCCATATGGTAAAACCACCCCAGTGTTGTGCAGTTACTGACAAACCCTCGTGAAAGGTGGAATTACAAACTGTGATGATTTTTACGGCTTTGAAACTTCACGCGATCCCCTTTTCTACGTGTTTTTACCACATACATTTACCGTCTGCCAAGCCTGGGGCTTAGCAGGAATAATAAGTTATTCTACACCGGGTAAGTCCAGGAGTGGCAAAACCTAACCTGGCACCGTGAAATTAACGCATGAAAGTATGCATTAATTGGATTCCGCCTGACTTGTAATCATGCAGTATACCTTCCTTTGATGTATGATCCTGTTGTATGTCATTGCATGTCTATTATCCGATGCACATGTTGTGTACACGGTCTTCTTGATCTGTGTGTTGACAATCCGATATAATTGAAAATAATGTGAGTCCAGTGCAGTGCTTAATTCGAGCCGGTGGGAGCCATCAACACTTATTTTTGGGAACCGACACTTCATTTCCCCATCAGATATTTGCCGAGAGCAAGAGAGGGAGAAACACACAGATCTGAAAGACAGAGGAAGAGAAAGACGGAGTAACTATCACAGAGGGAGAGAGCATGAACCTGCAAGAGTGAGATAAAAGGCAGGGAGTGGCTGAGTGAACGAAGGCATGAGGTGGATTCTAGACTAGGTGTCCTTGGAATCGGCCCCCCGACTTTGAATGAGCTATGGGCTTCTGAGCAGAGCTTCAGGCTCCGGCACTCCTTCTTTTACAAATTAAGCACTGGTCTAGAGTGGGTCATTTTGCGTGAACCCAGATGAGCAATGCCCAGGCCACTCATCTACGCCCATCGATTGTTGTCCATAGGGTTGTTAGGATCTTGCTGTTTACCAGTGAGGTGGGGTGACAGTGAATGATTAATCCAGGTTCTTAACGTTCTGCTTCAAGACTGAAGCCGCGGCCACAGCAGTGGGCCACATTAACAAGGGGACCTTGTCTTTAATGCCACACAGTATCGATCTTTGTGTGGGCTGAGTTAACAATTAACTCTCCATTGTCCCGTGCTGCGCCTGGTCCGGTAATTTGGGACTCTGTCCTGAATGGCCTCTCTGACGTGTGCAAGGGCGCTTACTCTTCCTCTGGTGAATCCGAAGCCTGATCGGCAGCAGCATGGTCGATTGTGCTGTCCTTCATACTCCTGTTCTTCTGTTGGGACTTCTGGTTGCAGGGTGCGCAGTCCGATTCTTCAAGGGGGTGCAACCCTGTGCTATTGGAAGGACATGTCAACGAGGTCATGGATGCTTCACTAAGGAGGACAGTGATAAGGACACTCCAAGGAGCCCTCTTTAAAAGAAGATGCTTGCTACAGTCCTCTTGACTAGCTGGACCTTTAAACACCTCCTCCTAGAAAGGACCATGCGACAGTCCGTGCTGGCGCTGATATTGAGACCCTCCATAATGTGTAGATTACATTTAAGGCTCCCTGTTTTCCGTTTTTACTGATTTGTACAGATAAATATAGACAGAAAACATCCATTTTCTTGTCTGTATTTATTTTTAAATATGGATAAAAACGGAAATTGGGTTGCTTTTTGAGTAATTCTAAATACTGTCTGCCATGACTGCCAGGCCAGTAGATGTGTGTGGATTGATAGATAGGGGTGTTAAAGAGGAAAGGAATTTTAGTAAAGAGGCTTTAACAGCAGTAAATATGTCCAAAGTTGATACTGAAATTTGCATATTTTCATACGAGTGCTCTGATTTATCTTCTGCGAGTCTTCACAGCACTGAAACCTGCCCTACATTCAAGCATGAGCGCATATTTATTAGTTAAATAAATGTGGAAATATACTAATTTCAGCTTACTTTTTCCACAAAACCCAAAATAAATATGGATAAATACAGATAAAATTATCAAAAAATAAATATGGATAAATACAGACAGAAATGGCAAAAAAATAAATACCATAAAACCGGGAGCCCAAATTAGGTTCTATAACTACCTCGGGGAGGGGGGGTGGGGGGGGGGGGCGGCATTAGGAGTGAGCTGCTGTTCGCCCCTGTTTTAGTCATTGGTAACTCCAGAAAGGGAAAGGAGGGATTTCCGGAACACGAGATAACGAGGACTCCAATCCCTGAATCAGTGTATCTGCAAGGGTTAATGCATGCTTCCTCCATTCCATGCAGTCACTTGAACATTTCACGTGCTTTGAGCAGATGAAGTCCAGGTTAAAATCTCTCAATGCACATTTCGAATCCCGACGGCGTTTTTAACATTGTCAACTCAGCGCCTTAAGGATTGAAGGATTGACGAGGCGCGTGCCACTTGGGATCAGCCCGTCGCTCAGGATGGATCCTAACCTTAAGCGGTCTTTTTATCCGGACCTCCGTGCTTAGGACCGAAGGCGCCCGCTGCAGATTATCCATCTCTGAACCCTAGCGTCCGAAGCCAGTCTCTGACAACTGACTAGCGATATTCCGTGATTATTTGTAATCGTGTGTGTGCTGGGGCAAGCAGCGCTGTGAAGGCACAGTGTAATGAATGCAGGACAGTGTTGTTATGTAGGCTCGGTACTATTCAAATGTGCGGACATTTGCTGCCTTTTCATCTACACATCTTAGATGAATATGCGATTTGTGAATGACCTTACTGCAAACTCCCTCCCACCTTGGCCCAGAAAAGGACCTGCCACAGGGCTTGGCACTACCAATGATGCCTGCCTCTGCCCCCACCGCCCCCTCCCCAGCACCACTAGGCTCTATTGTTTCTAGCTGTGATTGATCAAAAAGCTGCCTGCACAGAGCCGGCCACTCGTCAGAAGACGGCTTTGAGCATAAACACAGTACATTTTGAACATCTCCATATTAATGGTGGGCCAACGTCAGACTCGCCAGCTTCTAGACCAGAGGCAGGATGGTGCTCATGAGTGTGCATCTCAGAAGCTGACCAGGCTTTCTCTCTGCCTCTGGTTGGAGAGGGAGCCCTCAGCGCGTGCAGGCCGCCAGTGTCTGTGCTGACACTTATCATTTTTAGCTCAGGAGGATGAAAGCACAGCAAGAACCATCTGTATTGCACTATCTCTGCTCTCTCAATTGTCAGAGTACATCATTGAAGCCTTTTCTTCATTTCCCTTGCTCCTGGCCGCTGAGAGCATCCTATGATCATGGCTGAAAGATGTGCCCTCTTCTTTTCACTTCTCTGATCCTATCAGATTGCCTTTTCTTTTCTTTGATGCCTCTTATTTACTATAAACTAGGTTTCTATTCCACAGCGACTTCACGCACATGTGACCTCGCTACGGAGCAGTACCTGCTGGAAGGCTGCCTAGGTGCTTAGAAGGCGAGATGACTCAGTTCATTTCATATATAGATCCATAGGCATTAGCAGCAGATAAAGCCTCCCAGTCCAATATAGTCTGACTGTTTCACTTCAAACACTGTTTAGTATCCAGCTCACTGTGATTGCTTCATTTAGTTTTTCTTTAGTTTTTTATGTAATTTCCTCAGGTTTGCATCAATGATTTTTAGAGTTCTAGTTTGTCTCCTGATGACCCCCACTGTACTGCACTATCTATCAGGCTAGTACTAAGAAGCTACTTTCTTTCTCATTTCTTCTCCCACCTCCCAACACCTTAGTTCAGGTCTCTGTTTTCACCAATAGCAGTGAAACACCAGAGGCCGTATTACACAAAGTGACCTGGGGACGCAACAGGCGTTTGTGCCTGCTTTGCGTGCCCCTGGGGCACTTGGGTATTACAGGAGGGGCTACATACGCTTGTGCGGCCCCTTCTGTAATACTGATAGCACTGGCGCACATAAAGCGCCAGCGCTATCTTCAGGGGGCGTGCCCTCATTTGCATGCGGGCCTGCCCCATGCAAATGAGGGACTAATTTTGCCTCTGCGTCCGCACCGTATTACAGATGCGGGTGCAGAGGCAAAGAAGATCTCAGGAGGCGCCCTGATAGTGCGCCACCTAAAATCTGGCACACTGGTATTGCACCCCCTGAGAGCAGCCCTCTGGCGGGGGGGGAACAGGGGTGCCATGGACGCCCCCAGGCAACCCCTTGCAGGCAGGTGCAGTCACTTACTGCACCCCCCTGCAAGGGGATCTCTAATCCCCCTTCAAAGTGCATGCGGGTTGCCGCCTGCACTGTAACAACACAGAGCGGCTTCAAAGCAGCCGCTACGTTTTTCACATGAATGCGCTTCTCCCAGGGCAGCACGAGTTCGCGGCTGCCCTGAAGGCAACGCATTCATCATAATACAGCATATTTTCCTTCATTGCGCTGGGCACACCTTTTAAAAGGTGCGTCCAGTGCAATGAAGGAATATGCGCCGCATGTATAATACAGCCACATATGTGAAAAAAGAACTTCTGGTTCATGGCCTCGGCTTCGAACATAGCAGACTCAAGCCCTATCACTCTGATACTCCGGCACGGCCCAAGCACAAATAAAACCAACTAAACACACACATGCAGCTTCAGAGTAGAAGTATTAGCTATGGAAGAAACCAGCTGCTGAACCAAAGTTCCTGTAGAAAGCCCCCCAACAGCATTTACCTCCAGCGACCATTGCCTGCAAAAATGACATCCACAGCTGAAATTGCAGATGCACTCCAGGGAGCGTTAAGGCCAGGGAACGAGAAAACACAGATGAGACCACACGGAGAAGCCAGAATTATGGAGAAATTATCTGTAGCCAATGCAACTTAAGGAGGTGTTGTAGAACTGGAGCAGCCAAAAGTGAACAGAAGAGAGTCAAAAGGGGTGGGGGATAGGTGTGAGGCCCTCTGTAGACTGACCATCGACACCCGTTCTTCAAAGACAGAGGGTGCAGAACGTCAAAAAGATGAAAGACAAAAGAAATGAAAACCCCACTTCTTAAGAGGCGCTATAGAAGGAATTTGGACGGGAATTGGTGAACACCCTGATCAAAGGATCCCTGGCCCTGACATCCAGGGAGGCTCTAGATGGAAAGTTTGTAACAGGCTAGAACTGGGAGAATCTGAGAGTGGCACACAAGCAGGCAGCTGGCCAACTTGACCCGAAAAGCCATAAACGAAGCGGGGACTCGTAACAAAAAAACTGCAAAGCACTGCACTCTATGGGTGCCTGGTGTAGCCCTCGATGACTTTGGTCTTGCTCGCCGCTCTGCCGCCTGCAGCTGCGGTAGAGCATAGGCACTGTCCTGGTCCCTCAGCCACCCACTTCTCAGTTCGAGCCTTGGTCCCCCTGGTGTGCCCCGAAGTTTTTTGTCAACTATGTTGTTGTTTTCACTGTCTGCTACCACTTAAACGCACAGAGATAGTATCGTATTGTTTCACTGTTGTCACCTAATTTCAAAACGCTGGGATAGTAGTGGGGTTTCTGTAATAAGTATTTGTCGTTCCTTTTACTGTGCTCTGACTGAATTATTTTTGCCTCTCTTTCTGGTTCAAACCGGTATCCTGCTCCTTGTAGTTCTTCCCCCCGCCGCCCAAGTCCCCTGCCCTCCCGCCTCCTGGTCAGCCCCTCCCACCTCCAAGGGCTACTTAGTGGAGGGCGCAGCCGTGCCACTGGCGCGCCAAAGGCAAGCTTGTCTGTGCCCGTCCCCGTCTGGACCATGCACAGCGCCAGGAATCATGGCCCATCTCACCCCCTCAGATACTCCTCTGCAGAACTCCGTGCCCTGAACACCGCTCTCAAAAACTTCGATTCCCAACCCTCTGACCTCTTCTGCAACCCTTCAGCCACAACCACCACCACCTGCTCACCGCATGCGAACAACTCATCTCACCAACGACTGCCACCCTGATGGACTCTATCCACTCAGGAGCACCAACCGACCCCTGCCCCCACTGACTCTTCACAGAAGCAACGAGATCAGCCACCAGCTCACCACCATCCTCAACCCCTCCATAACCACAGCCACGTTCCCCGACGCATGGAAGCACGCAGAGGTTAGACCCATCCTCAAGAAACCTTCGACAGACCCTAGAGAGCTCCAAAACTACGTCCCATCTCTCTCTTCCCATTCCCCAGCAAAGTCCTGGAGAAGGCCATCAGCCTCCAATTCACAGATCATCCGGAGAGAAATAAACTGCTGGACCCATTCCAATCAGGTTTCAGAGCCAACCACAGCACAGAGACAGCCCACATCGCAGCAACAGATGACATCCGAGCCCTATTCAACAGAGGAGAGTCAGCCACTCTCATCCTCCTATATCTCTCCGCAGCCTTTCACACTGTCTCCCACCACACACTCATCGACCGACTGCGCCAGATTGGAATCACAGACGATGCGCTCAGATGGATGGCACCCTTCCTCACGGGCCGCACCCAGAGAGTCCGCCTCCCTCCCTTAACCTCGCAACCCAAGCGCACCATCTGTTGAGCCTAGGCTCATCCCTCAGCCCCACCCTCTTCAACATCTACATGACGCCACTCGCAGACATCGTCAGATCGCACAACATCAACATCATCTCCTACGAGGACAACACTCAACTCGTCCTCTCAACGATCCCCACCTTGATGAAGACCAACTACACAACTGCATGAAGAACGTCTCAACTTGGATGAAAAACAACTGCCTGAAACTCAACACAGACAAAACGGAAGTGCTGATCTTCGGCAGACACTCCGCCCTTCAGAACGACTCCTGGTGGCCAACGGTACTCAAACCCACCCCCACGCCAAAAGACCATGCCCAAAATCTCAGCATCATACTGGACAGCAAACTCTTCATGAAATGTCAGGTCAACGCCATTGCCTCAGCATGCTTCCACTCGATCCGCATGCTCTGAAAAATTTTCAGATGGCTCCCCATCAGCACAAGGAAAACTGTGACGCAGGTCCTCATCACCTGCGGGCTCGACTATGGCAATGCACTCTATGCCGGCACCTCCACTGAACACATGCAAAGACTCTAGACAATCCAGAACGCAGCAGCCAGTCTGATCCTCAACCTACCCAAGAGGACACCCACCACCTGAAAGACCTCCACTGGCTCCCCATCCAGAAGAGATGCCAATTCAAGCTCCTGACCCACGCAGATAAAGCCCTCCACAACCAAGGACCAGACTACATGAACCACTGCCTGAGCATCCACCAACCAGGGCCGGACTGGCAACCGAAACTGGCCCTGGCAAACTGCTCGGCCGGCCCCCCTGGGCGGGAGGGGGTGTGCAGCCGAGCTGTTTTCTAGGGCCGGTTTCGGCCAATTTTGTTACAGGGGGCCGATATTGCCGGCCCTCGGTAACAAAAACGACCCCCCAGCGGCCCAAAACCGGCCCCCACCCTGGCAGCGCACCGGGGAAACGCCTGGTGCCCGCTACGGCCAGTCCGGCCCTGCCACCAACCCTCCAAAACCACCACTCTGCACACCTCGCCCTCACTCAGACACCTTGTATCCGCTTCAGTCACTCAGGAGGACGCTCCTTCTCCCACCTCGCCACCAAAGCCTGGAATCCCCCTCCCCCTCCGCCTTTCGCCTTCGCTAAACCACTTCAGGAAGGGACTCAAGACTTGGCTGTTCAACTGATACCTGCAGCACAGCGCCTGGATGCCCCCGGGGTGATTAGTCGCGCAATACAAATACTACTTGATTGATTGATTGGAGAATACGAGTTGAGGACTAACTCATGAATCAAAGGCACCTCTGCTTATACGGACGAGCAGTGAGGTAGCTCGGCTTTTGACACACATTGCCAAAAATGGATGAATCAAGAAAGCGACTGGTGGTTACAAGGACGAGGTACAATCAGTGCTAAATTTGAGCTGGTGGTTTCCGGTGCTCAGCACCACACTTATGATAGTTTGCCACATGGTGGCGCTGATTGTCTAATTTATAAATGAGCACACCAACAGTTGTTTACTAATTCAATTTACATGGCAAATTACTAGTACCAGCCACCCAAGCCATTCTTATAGCTTTGGGGGTCTGGAATAGTCTGAATTATCACACTTGTAGTAGTGTGATGGTTAGTAGTTGTGTTGTTAGGGGCATTGGCAGCGCTGGCAGGGGCAGTGGGTGGTGCAAGCTGCAATGGCCTCCTGAAAATGGCCCTGACACTTAGATTTCTACAAATTAATAATAAGAAATAAGTTTAGCCTGGGACCAAAAGAACTGTGGTAACACTATCTGCTGGAGGAACCCAACCCTGCCAGCCCGCATGTCACTTCATGCAAGTCTTAAAGCACAAGGTGGAAGAGAATAAATTCCTACTAAAGGCATGGTGAGATCGCAACAACGAAGTCAATGAGGGAGACTCTTGCACAGTTCGCAATGGCAGAGAAGAAGGGCCAGGCAGGCCTTACAAAAAGTCATTTTCAAGCATGCTTAGACATCTTTTTATTGAAGTTATTCAGTTAAAAAACAATGTTATCGAGTCATAGAGATGGCTAAGTGTGGGAAGAACATTTCTGCATCTTACAAGGGTTGTATGTCGAATCATATAGTATACAGAATGTATTTGTCCTTGATTTCAAAGTATGCTTGCAGGACCTGTGGAAGGAAAGGTAGACAGACCTACAGCCGGAGATGGAAGACATTAAATAGAGCCTTATGGAGGGAGTGTGCCAAGCTGTGGGATGTGGACTAATTTGGGAGCAAGTGTGGTCAGAATTGAAGAAATGACGGGCAACTGTTCCACCAACATAAACAATGCAGAAGAGAAACTCAAATCACTAGATGCTGAGATGGACTACCTCCAACAGAAATGCGAAGACCTCGGAAACCTGGCTAGGTGGGGCAATATTAGAATTTGGAATGCAGCGGAGGAGGTGTAAGGAACCAACATTAAAAGTTATGTTCCATGCCTCTTTGGGCAACTTCTGGGTCGAAAGGAATGCAAAATGTTTGGGATTGAAAAAGTACATAGAGTAGTACCAGGAAGAAAGAGGACTCAACCCAACTCCATGACATAATAGTGAAAATCGCCTCTTACCTACAGAAGAAAGAATTTCTACATATGACGAAGATATGTGCCCCCTGTTTGGAGACGACAAGATCATTTTCCTACATGACTTGGTACCAGCCAGTCTTGCTGTAAAACTCTCACAGGCATCCTCAACTACAAAGGGATACGATTCAGGTTTACATTTTCATTTGGAATACAGCTTCAGGGGAGTGACAAGAATGACCATATAATGACAGTCCAGAAAGGCGATACAGTGCTGATCCCTTCTCAAAACAATACAGAGAGAGGAAATGGAAGTTTCACCTAGAGACAGGAAATGGTGGCTATGTAAATACATTTACAAGAATAACAGAACCAAGATTGCAACTACCATCCATGAATTTTTACAGTTGAGTGACAAATCAGAAACAGCCAAAGAGACTTAGTGGGATGCATTAAAGGCAGTGATTTAGACTAAAGAGTGGCACAAACAATGAGGCACAGCAGATCTTCACATGGTCAAAGCAGCAAGGTGGCAATTACGCGTCATGCTCATAAATAGATCCAAAAAATCCCTACGGCACTAAAACGTAAAGTGTTTGGAAATGGAACAAGGACTACACTCTGCTAGCAGATATACGAAAATCCCAAAAAAACAGGGGCAGAATGTACAGGATAAACATAGCTGATGGGACTATTTGGCACATTATAGAGAAAAGAGGTTTGTTGAAGGATTTTCTATATCAATCTAAGCAGGGCAGAGGAGAAAAAGGCTGAAGCCCAAGACGGATTTCCGAGGGGACTGAACTTCTTCAGAGTGACAGGTGAACAGGGAGACACTGTAGGCCCGTATTTTTGTACCAGGAGTTCTGGCAGTGATAAAAAGCCTAAGATGATACGAAGCACCAAGACCAGGTGGTCTCCCATGTGAATTCTATAAGACATTCTTGCCACAACTGGTCCCATTGCTGAGGATATTGTTTTGATCCATAGTGGAAAATGGATAGACTTCAACCATGATGCTGCAGGGGGGCATTATCGTTATCTAGAAGCCTGAATGAGACCTCCCACAATACACTACTTTTAGGCCAATCGCCTTACGAATTAGAGCCAATACAATCTACCTGAAGGTCTTAGCCTTGAGACTGGCCCAGAAACTTCCCAATGTTGTACATGAGTATCAATCCAGATTCGTCACAGAAAGGCAGGCTTTCAATAGCAAGCAATGGGCAGCTCATCTTGTTGAAAAAGCAAACAGAAAGAAAATACCACCGGCACTGCTGGCCCTAGATGCTGAAAAAGCTTTTGACAGGGTGAACTGTACATTTTTAAGGGAGGTTAAGGCAAAATTTGACATGGAGGATATTTATCAAAATGACGATGCCATCATACACAAAAGTTCGCAGAATGTTCAGAAGGTACAAGCCGGAGGTGCCCATTGTGCCCTCATCTGTTTATATTGGCATGAAAACCCCTAGTGCTAGACAATCGAAAGAGATCTCCTAGGCTATAGACTCGAAATCTCTCTTTGCCAATGATGTTTTGGGATAACTGACTAATCTGTTCAAGACAATTCAACATCTCCTGGCACCTATGAAGATGCCTCGGGCTGGAAGATAAGTGCTGTATAATCCGTTCTGTTGCCCCTGTGGATGGGGTAGAGAGCTAATACTTGATTGCAGGCTGTCTCACCCTTTAGAATCACTACTGTTAAATCTCTAATGTATTGGAGGGACCATAAAACACTCATGGTGAGAGGCCTGTATGAAGTCAACAGTCCTTCCTGATAGAACACATAAAAAGAGACTTTCGCAGATGGCAATACTTTTCCATCTCCTGGCTGGGAAGAATCACAGCCATAAGATGACAATACAGCTGAAGCTACTATAAAAATATATATATTTTATTTGAAAATCTTTTTATTAAATTTGCTCAAAAGACCATAATTCACATAAATCACTGATTTTCGTACATGGTAGGGTTTTAACAGCACAATAATGATATGCGAGAGAGAGACAAGGCAGTAAATCGCCAACGGCGTTGAACGCACAAATCTGCAATATGGCATATTCCCGATCAGCCTGCCAGAACCTGTTTGAGCAGTCGCATCCCGCATTCCACCCAGACGCAGCTGAGATATGTCACTCTTCCTCCAGCATCGCTCTATACCGTTGCCATGGTGCCCATATTTTCTCCCATTTTTTACAGCACCCCCTACTTTTATACACTGTTTCTTCAGCTCGCTGGCACCAGTCAAGGTCCTTTTCCCACTCTCCCAGCGTCGGTGGCAGAGGTGCTCCCCATCCTCTAGCTATGTTTCGCTTGGCAATCCCTGCTGCAAGGGCTAACCACATTTCTACGTGTCTGTGCCAATCAGCATCTCCTCTGATCATCAGGAGAAGCCACTTAGCGTCCATTGGGACTACCACTCCCGACACCCTAGTGCTACTATAAATATTTGAGGCCTCCTGATAAGAATAGAAGCCACAATATTACTAAAACTCTGGAAGGCAATGTTGGATTTCTTGTGGCAGGGGACTTTTGCGAGGATCTTGCAGTTTGTTCTCTGAGTTCCTAGACACAAGGGAAGACTAGGCTTCTCTTATGTGCAGGACTACTGAAGGGCATCCCAACTCTTTATATCGATATAGTGGCGCACCTAAAAATTGGATCAATATCAAATTAAACAAAGTCCACTTGGGTCCTTCAGTTTTCTGTATTTCTTCCTTTATTTATATTTTCCAACATGTTCTTTTAATTCCATAATCCAGATGTTACAGCCAACACGTTTTGTCCGCACAGTAGAGTTCTTCAGGGCATTAGGTAGTCTCCGGTAAGTAACCTTTAGAATTCCTGGGGGCAGCCGCTCCAACCCCTCGTGAGTTGTCATTTTCAAAGTTCATTTATCAGTAGAAGATTCCAGAAATACCAATCGTATGCCCAAACCTTGTATCTAGGGATGGGTCGAATCCATAACAGACACCTTAATCCGTGTCCTTCGATATGGCAATAAACACTCCTCACATGAACTAAACAAAACGTTTTTGTTTTGTTCATGTGAACTTTGAAATTGACAACTCACGAGGGTTTGGAGCGCCTGCCCCAAAATATCCATCTTCCAGAAGGACGTTCTGGCAGCCATCAAGGACATACTAATGTTCTCAATATCAGCTGACCCAGCTATAACAATTCCAGGTCTCTGATCGGACAGCTGGGAAGAGCTGAATGGTAAGATGTGGAAACTGATATTCCATTTGTTGGTTTGTGCATAAATCAAATAGCAGGTAGCTGTAAACAGTCAGGTGGGCCAACAAAACTCAACTGGTATTCCAAAATATGGAAAACATTGGTGCTAAAAAGCCATTCCATTCACCTGTTGAAAGACAAAGACAGGTTTCTGGGGCATGGCAGTCTGTCCTGAGCTACATAGAGAAGGACTGCAGGGAGATTATTTGTCCTACCAGTCTGAGCATTACAGTTGTTTGACTGAATAGGAAACCATGAGACATGGGCCTCCAACGTAGAAGGTGGAGGACTTCATTAACTTCGAAAATGCCAGAGGCATGTCACACGAAAAACCTAAATAGACTTGCAGCTAGATGCTTAGAGGCGGGGTTTGAGGGCAGGGGCATTTGGTTTATGTAAAGTTCACTTTGTTTTATACGTTAATCTGACACAGGGTGGCCATTGCCAGATACAATGTGAAAACACACAATTGATGTACTGTAGTCTTAAATAGGAACTAGGAGTTTTAAGCTTTTATACAGTGGCAAACGCTCTTATTCAGCATTTGCAACTGTAAAAATGCTTTTTAGGGTGGACTAATCCCGTTTTAGGAGTCAGAAAAGTTTTTCCGACTCCTAAGTTGGAATTGCAAATGGATACCAATCCAGTATCTAGAAGAGGCATGTTGTAGGTGTCCCTTCCACATACTGAATCGTTAGGCTGTACATTTATCAATATCTTACAATAAAATCCGGTCAAAAAGCATTGAAAAGTTACAGAGACCTCAAAGGAAGTGTCAATCCATTCACTTTGTGAATTAAAAAATAAAAAATAAATCGTTTGGGAACAGGCAGTGTCTGTCACTGCCAACCCTCAATCAAAAAAAAAAGCTTTTGCTTTTAAATGTAGCCCTGTTTCCTTTGAGAAAAACATTCTGCATTTAACATTAAAAAAAGTTTGCTTCTATTTAAAAGCTATCACAGACAGGATGGTCTGCTGACCACAGAAGGCCACAAGCCTCCAATCGTAGTGTGTCACAATTTGTAACTTGTCTCATTAATATTCATACGGTAGGTCGGATTGCTACCCACTATGAGTTTGAATTTTACAGATCGACTATTAGCAATTTGTGACCAGTACTTTGTGGCCAGTTATTCGTGTATCTGTCCCTTAAATTGGAACCTTTATTGAATCTGTAATAAAAAAGAATTTACAAAAAAAGACAAAATTAACATATGTTTTCTCAGATACATTTAGTTTGAGAGTTTTACAGTAACACACTTATAAGCGTAAGTGGTTATGGTTATTAGTAGAGGGTAGGCAGAATTCTATCCAAAAATGTGATAGAGGGGAATCTGTTCCACTTTTAGTCCACCTGGGCAGCAAATTTATTTCGGAAAATGCCTAATTTCACTTTGCAGGTAGACTAAGCGAACATTCCTGGGAGGCATCAGCTGCCCAGCAACTTCTCATGATGGTGTACCTCCGGTGACTTATCCTGATTGCCTGAAGTACTGCCAGTTAGATTTGCTAAAATATCCACCTGTTTCAGGAACTGTCAGAGGCAACACTTTAGCCACTTACTACTATTCTTTATGTTTGGACCAGTCTGATTGTCTGCTGAGGAGAGAAACAGAATGTCACATTTGAGGCCGTTGAACCTGTTCCGAAGCGGTGGGAAGCCGTATGGGTAGCTATGCCCTATACAAGAACTCAATAATAATAATAATAATGTCACTTTCAAGCCTTTAATGATTATTCATTAAAAGGTGTGGTCTGTCAGTTTCCCAGTGATTTATAACCTGCTACAGGATTCCTCCTGTTGCAATTGTTTCCTTTCTGAGAATGAAGAAGTTGATCCTGGCAAAGACACATTTGTTTTGTGAATTAATCTGTTTTTGCGTCAGCAAAAGAAAACTATTTTACCCACCTTAGTTATGTGCCTTAACTAAGAAATTATTAGACAAAAAGAATAGAGAGGGAGGGGTTGAAGGATAATGTGAAAAAGAGTCTGAAAATATGGGGAGGATGAGTTCCTTTTGGAAGGGGGCTGAGCTGTGGCATCACCATTGTGTCAGAGCTAAAAAGACTAGGACAGGTCCCCAGCTGCCTCCTGCAAGCATGGACAAATGATGGGGTTTTGAGCTGGGAGCAGTTTAAAAAAACAAAAAACAAACGCAGAGTGGCCAATCAGATTGCCCAAAACCCATTGTTGCCCTCATAATCTGAAGGGTGCTGCACGGTCAGAGGAGCCACGGAGGACTTGCTTACAGGACATATTAAGGAGAATCCACAGGATTCAGTAAATTGACATGCCATGTGAAATCTGGTGGTTCTGCCTGTTCTCCCTTCTGACAGAATATTCACCCATTCAACCTCTAGATACTAAAACGCGTTCTAGCATGTGTTTGGCGACTTCTATATGTTACTGTGATAGAAATACTTTGTGCTGATATTTCTGGGAATGATTCCTGGACTTGATCTGGCACGCCACAAAATTCTCCATCTTATGATGTGAATCTATGGAAGGATGTCTGATCTGTTCCTTTCCTTTTCTCACTATAGTAGAATTCCTAATCATGATCAGAAATGCAGGGTGTCTGTGACGGAAGAACATAAATTCTCCTCATGGTATAAATAAAGAGACCACGGTCTGCCTAGTCCTTGTTACATTTCGCAGAGTACATCTGTATGTATGTTTTTAAATGAGGGCACAAAAGGCTTGCATGGAAGTGCTGGAATAAATACAATCAGAATAATAAATAGCCTAAAAGCAGAAATCCATATGCTTTTATTTGGAAATTTCAATTCTTAGGCATATGTGTGTTACAATGTGAGCTAAATATTTGAAATGTGATACAGTTGTGTTGCACATGTTATGTATTTAAGTGGATTTAGGAAAAACATTGATGAGTCATATAATTAAAAAATAAAAACCACTTGAATAAATATTAAATAATATTTATTAACACCCATACAGGTCACTGATAATATTAAATAATGTAACACAAATACTGATATGGTATATACCACTAAGAACATACTATTATTACCAAATACATTAGAAAGGAATATATTAGCAAATAGGATTACATTAAAAAAAATCTCAAACAAAAGGCTAATTAAATCAAATGAAATTATGATGAATAATTGTATTTTTTTTTAAATAATACTTAAAAATATCATACGTATTTTACTTTAGCTCGGGAGCCCATCCTAACAAATAATTTCAGAAGAATCACATGGCCCTGGGTTTCAGCAGACTGTAGATTGCACTCTAGGATTTATCATTTGTTCTTGCAGTTTTTTAATAGCTATGAAAATGCCACTCTTTCCCCTGCATCATTACTGGCTATTCATGATGAATTTTTAAAAATGTTGTGCCAAGTATTTAATAAGGAGGCAACTCAAAGGACTCCTGTTCTCCGGAATGGGCACAGATGGTATAATGCCGAGTGAAGGTCGGCAAGAAGCGATCTCAAGAGGGCTACTAGAGAATGTAGCCACTTGGACATTTCAGCAGCTTGGCTTAGATATAAAGCTATACTTGAGTGTCAGAGCCCCTAATCTGGTCACCGTATATTAATCTTGTATCAAGCGCAGTAGCTGCCGGGGAAGAAATTCCTGATTCTTGGAGGAGTGCGGAGATAATTGCAGTGTACAAGAAAGGTGATGCTTCTAGTCCAATGAATTACAGGCCCATTAGCTTATTCGACAATTTGCACACAAAAAATTCAAGACCATTATTGGACAAATTGCAGGCCTGGATGGATGCAAACTGTAGTCTTTCACCTCTTCAGGCAGGCTTCCATGCCAAAACAAGTACTTGTGATCGAGTTTTTAGGTTCAAATTATTAAACTGGAAATAAGTGTTAAACAACCAGAAAATGTATATTGCTTTTGTTGATTTAAGATCATCTTTTAATCTTGTGTCTCGAGAAAGCTTATGGAATGTACTGTTAAGCATGGGAGCCCCTATTAACTTGGTAACTTTGATAACCAGGATGCACGATGCCAATTGCGCTCAGGTCCGATGAGGGAAATACAGAGAGCTAACTGAAAGAATACCCATACATCGTGGAGTACACCAGGAGTGCGTTTTGGCACCAACATTATTTATCCTGTATATAAATGGGGTGGTAAATGATCTTGCTGAATGTAGGAATGATTCACCATGTCTGAATGGAAGGAAAATACCAATTCTGTTGTTTGCTGATGATTCCTTATTGATAGCTAAGACCCCTGCTGACCTACAGATATTACTAGATAAATTCTTGAATTTTTGTGCATGTAAGGGACTGGAACTCAACACAGCAAAGACATCATTTATGATGTTTGGAAAGGGTAGATCTAGACACTCCATAGTTAAAGTTGATGGAAAGCCCCTTGAGCAGGTTCACAGTTTCGACTATTTGGGTGTTAAGATGTCGGACAAGTTATGTTGGGACCCCCAACTCAGCAAAAGCCACCTGCTTACAGTACAGAGATCAAAAACTGTCCTCTGTTTTTTAAGCAGATCCAGCTGTGTCCAATAAGCCCAGCTCTGGAGGTTTATCGTGCTGTGCTCTTTGGAGCTGAGCTATGGGGATACGCTGACATTAATAGATTGGTGGTTATGGAGAATGATTTTGTAAGGTCTCTTGTTTCGGTCCCCACTAGTACCCCACTTGTCCCTCCGTTGTATGATGTAGGCATTAAGAGAATTGCTGATGTTGCATCGCTGAAGCCATTGATGTACTAGTTACGACTGTGGTCTATGCCTGAGCTACTCAATTTTCGAGAGGCTCTGAAGGAGCTGTTGAGGATAAATAGCGGCCAAAAGATTCCCTGGTTGAAGCATGTGGCAACTTGCTTTAAGTTATTCGGCCTGTCCAATCTGTGGGATCACCTCGAGGGAATAAGTAAGGCAGTGATACCTACTGTAAAAACTAAACACTGAGAATATGTGCATGACCAATATACCTTGAGTACTAAGGCAGGACGTTTGACCAGTCAATTTCTGAGTTTTAAATCCAGTCCCAAATTTGAACTATTTTTAGATATGGTTTCAACGCCATTAGCAAAGAATTTGTTTTTGAGATTTCGTTTGGGCTGCTTGCCCTAAGGACCTTTGGTGATAGGGTTAGAGCGCAAGCTTCAGATAAGTGTCCAGCAAGTGCTGGATACGCCCAATTTGTTTCAACTTAAAAATTACACGTTATTTGATTGCACATAGAATCCTAAAAATAGATTCCTCGGGCACAATTGTCTTTGCAGTAAGTGTTTTTTTACTGAATGTTTGGTTTAAACGTCTGAAGATTGTCTTAAAAGTACAACAATATGTGTGCCTTTGTAACTTTAATAATAGATTATGACTTGGTCTTATTTTTTACATAGAGTTTATCTGTCGGATATTCTTTTGTATGATAATCAGTATGAACTTATATGCAACTCTAGTCTTGTATTTTAAATACTGATTCTCTTAATGCATGACGTTTTTAGATATTTTACTTATCCAGTGATTGCAGTTTTGAGGAGTTTTAATCTAGAATGTTTTTAGTATCTGTGTATTTTAGCTGTATTAATTTTTGCTAGAATCTATTTCTTGATACCAAATTATATTTCCAAAGCTGTTGTGTACTAATGTCAAATGTAATAATCTCGTACGAAAATTCTGTATGCTTTGATGTTTTTTTAAAGTTCTATTGAACTGAACATATTTATTGAAAGAAATACAGCAATTGTAAACTATTTGTAAATCACTTTCAGAACTTCTTATCAGTCATTTCTACCTTTTTCAATGTCACTAATAAACCAATTGCTACTCTTTAGGTCAGGTGGCAGCCAAGACCTTTTTATTTTACTAAAATTATATGTATAATATTCTTACTTTTATGGGCTATCAGCCAGCCCTCTTCATCCATTAATTTGTTATTGTGTAATTCACATTTTTCTCCCACCCACTACATCATATATCACGGAGCAGTTGACCAACCCACTTTGGCTAACTTCACTGTGAGCGACAGCATTCTGGCCTTTCATAAGGACCACACCCACACACAAAGTAGTTACCTTAAGTGCCTGGCACTACAATGGCTACATATGCTTTTTGAAACCAATAAATATTTGTGCTTTCAGCCAACATTTGTTTCCTTTAGATTAATGAGGGCTTGGCACCTCCCCCAACAATGCAGTTTTGGGAAAACAATGACAGACCAAAACAAGCCCTAGCAAAGCCAGAAAGGAGGTCATCGCCATACCTGTTGGCTTTGCCAATGCTTGTTATAAGTGCATGTGTAAAATTTTAAGCTACCAGTACATGATTTTGGATATAATACTAACATAACATGTAGAAATAACATGTTTGGCTCATTGATATTTCAGCTGTGCAGATTAATTTTCTCCTGCACACCCAATATTTGCAGATGTGTTTCTTCCACTTTCTTTAAAACGCCTTTACCCACTCGTATCTTGAATTCCAGGAACATGTTTTTAGGCTAGCAGTACAATGCTTTTCAGAAATCGCAAAGGTAGTTTTTGTTATTCTTGCCAATGTGTAATGTTTGTTTATCTAACCAAACAGCGGAGCCATCAAATATGGCGGCTGAGCAGTAACAATGTATTTTCAGCGGCTCACTATACATACCTAAGTAATAATATGAAGCAGGCTTGAAACTTGGCACATTAACTTGGCCACAAAACAGACTTGCTGCCTGTGCCATTTGTTGACAATGGATGGCAGTGATACCTTTTGTACAGGGGGATGAAACTTTATTATGAAAAATTAGAAATATTGTATTTTCACCCTCTGAAAATGAAAGCCACTAAATAGGCCTGAAATGCGCATACTCCATTGGCCTGGTACATCTGCCATGTGTTTAACATTAATTTGAAACCGGATCATCTCCGAAAAACTTCTAAGCAACCGAATAGTCCGTTTCACTTTTAGTTCATGTCTACAGTTGCAAACCGTTACATACTAAAGAAAAATAAACAATGACATAATCATAGTAAAGATGATACCCTGAGAAAGGCATGACTAATGCTCGGGGTGTTCTTGACCGCCATTCGATACCTTGAAATAGAATAACTGGAAAGAAATGTGTTCGATAAATGTGCTATTTCCCTTCTCAGGTCACGTCCTTTAGTACACCTCCCACGCCGGAACGCAACAATCGTCCATCGTTTTTCTCCCCGTCTCTTAAGAGGAAAGTGCCTCGGAATCGAATAGCTGAAATGAAGAAGTCCCACTCAGCCAATGATAGTGAGGAGTTCTTCAGAGATGGTGATGACACTGGAGGTAAGGGATTAGATGATGGTAGCATTGTATACAGGCATTGCAAAATTACAGAATTAAGGAATTATATCACGGGCTGGTCAGTGCCGGTTTCCAGAGCAGTAACTCTTCTTAGCAAGTACATTAGTAAATCATTGTTACGAGACACTTGGTAACTGGGCATCAAAATACGTATATGTTTAGTGATTAAAATCTTCTTGTTGGGCTCAGAGAGGCTAAGACTGTGGCTATGTAGGAGCTACCTTCATGAACTCCGAGCTCTTGTGATACTTCGGGCCCGATTACGTGCCTGGCAGACCACGGACCGCCAGACTGATGGGGGTGCGGCGGTCTCTTGACTGCCCTATTACGATTTGGGAGATCGGACCACCACATCCTCGCCGCAGCCGCCAGGTAACCACCGTTCCCTGGAGGTGTTGCAGCAATCAGGAGCCCGCAATATGCTTGCCGGGACCGCCGCGGTCCCACCAAACATATTACAAGTTTCCTCTCTGCCGGCAGTGTCATGGAGGGTCTTACTCCATGAACACCATGGCGTAGAGCAGTTCAGTGGTTCCCAAACTTTTGACTCCTGAGGACCCCCAGTGAGTCACCACTAGAAGCCGGGGACCCCCGAGCAATTTGTATGATTTCAATTTCAAGCATTAAAACAGTAATTTGAAAAAAAGAAACACATGTGTGCACACAAAACAAATACTCGAATTACTAAGGGATTTAGGGGCATATTTACAAGCCCCCATCACCATGGGAATGTCACTTTTTGCGACGTTCCCGTGGCGATAGGGGCTTCGCCTTATTTACAAGGCAGCGTTAATGAGGAGAAATGCTATATTTCTCCTCGTTTTTGCATTTTCCATGTGTGCTGCCTTGTGCAGCACACATGGAAAAAGCAAAACGCCTTGGATTGTTTATGTTCAGGAAAGTGACCTTCCTGCACATAAACAATATTTTTAAAAAAATTACATTTTGTAACTTCCATGTGTGCAGTGACAAAACGACATTTCAAGATTGTTTATGTGCAGGATGGGGGACCTTCCTGTACATAAACAATCTTCTCCTGCACGCAGACACCCTTGCACCATAGTGCAAGGGTGCCTGCATTGGCGCTACACTGCTAAGTGTAGCACAGGTGCAGGGGGAAATGCAGGGCTGCACCAAATTCTTGTAAATATGGTGCAGCCCTGCGTTTCTGAAGTGACGGAGCGTGTCGTTAAGCCAAGGAGGCTAACGACACGCTCCGCCACTTCTGTTTTACATATCCCCCTTAGTATTTTAAATTGAAAGAATTTGCAAAAACCAAACATTTTAATGGGAAGGTTGGTGCTGCATCTCCGTAACTAACTTTTAAATGGTTGGTTTTACTTTGCAGTACGAGGCTCCTGCAAGGGCCAGCCTGGAAACCCAAAGCAGCCCTGGCAAATGTTTTCAGACCAGTCACCATTCGGTGCACACCAAGTGCAGTGAGTGAGCCTGACCACTACAAAGGGGGCTTTGCGAGGCTCTCCACTCCAAAAAATTTAGGAAACAATGATGCATTCTACAACACATTTATCATTATATATTGAATTGTATTAGCTTTTAAAGAATAGTAAATGATGACCTTACTATGTACCAGGATAGGACAAACTTTGTTGGGGTTCTTCAATGATTCCCTTATTATCACCCTCCAACAGTGCCTCTCATCTCTCCAAAGCCCATCTGTCACATGTATTTCATTTGTTTTTATAGCATCTCTCATACCAGGATGTCAGAGCACTTTACATCACACACATATAGAGAAACTGAATCATTCATGTAAATCAGTGTATAGAAAATGTTACATAAGGCAAAGGGGACTACAAGGTGTAGGATTCACGTCATTCATACTGGTAGGCATTTTTAAAGAGTGCTTGGTCTGGAGAAGCACAAACTCAGGGTTCAGAACATAACACAGTGGCTAGCATTGACTTTAACAATAAAATGTATTTCCACCCAAATAAACCTTTTAGCAGCATCAAGATAATGAAAGACTGGGAAAAAACATGTTACTAACTTGTACCATGCAGTTTGCAAGCAGCTCTTTGATGACAGTTTATAGGTCACTGTGCTAGATTACGATTGTCACTTATAAACTGCACAGTAACAAAAGAATCTCTGTTACAAAAGCAGTAACCCACTGACCTATGCACATAAAATACAGTTTTTTTAAAATGCATGGTAAATGTTCTTTGCAGTAGGCATATTAACCTTCTGTGCTACATTAGATAAGTCAAAGCTGCCCCTGGACAAACCTCTCATCTCTCTCTAGCAGGTACATAAATCACTGGCGTTATCTTGACACTTTTATTGTTGCTCGAAAACTGCTAATTATACAAGGAACTTTGCAGTGCTTTTAAAACTGCTGGCTGCGGACCCCCTGGAAATGTGTCACGGACCCCTGGGGGTCCGCGGACCACAGTTTGGGAAACACTGGGCCGTAGAGGAAACAAACAAAGGTGGCTCTGCAGGGCGCCCTGTGCCTCCTCAGCATGTGGTTGCACACTAGGGGGCACAACATGTGCCACCCTCCAGTGTGCATGCACCCCAGTTGCTGCATGGCATGGACTTTTAAATCCATGCCGTGCAGGAACTGTTTTTGGCGTTCCCATTGCAGTGCCCATTTTCAGGGCACCGCCGTGGGATCGTCAAAACAAAAGCCTGCTCAAGCACGAGTTGCACTCGTGTCTGGCGGGCGGTCTGACCACAGATTTGGTGGTGCGACTGGGGGGCTTACCCAGCACCGCCAAAGCTGTAATCAGGCCCTTAGTGACCATAGGGTGTGACGTGCAGTTCTGTTTCTGTCTATGATATGCGAAATCGAAGAGAAACCTAAGCAGGAAGCTGGGGTAAGACCGAAAGCTTTACCACTGATAGATCAACGTAGGAGAGATGAGCTGGGGAGAGCATGGTACTGAAGTGGTCTGTGGCTCTCAACTAAAATGGCTGCTGAACGACTGTGTAAACCTGGTTGAGACATAGTTGGCTAAACCGTGCCTGACATTATTTGTCATCCATTTCATCTGATGGGCAATCCTGACATCCAGTAATGACCATCCTTGGCAGGGGATGATGATACATTATCACATTAGACAGAATCTATGCAGGACTTTAGCAAGTGTTTGCTGAGTCGTTTGTGATGTCACCAGAACTCCGAGGTGGCAATATGGAACCATATTAAACATGGTACCCGCTATATATTTTCTATATTACATGTTTATTTTGGAGGCAGTTTCTCGAAAAATCAGTTTTCTTCAAAGTGCAGCATTTATTGGAATTCAAATATTTAGGTGTTGTTTACCTTTCTTGAATAAAGTGTTAATAAAACAAGGTACAATGGTGATGGTTAGTCGATTTAGGGTTTACTACATTTGACACATAGTTTCCAAAATTTCCAGATTTCACGAAAAATATTGTTTTTGTTTCAAATGAATAAGCATAATAATGGCATGATGTGCCGCATGATTTGACTTCTTAGCTGCAAAATTAGATAACCATGCCACATCATTTTGGCCTCCATGCCGCGTAATCCTTGTAGTCCTGACATTGTTAATCCTCTGCAAAGTGGTTTCTGGGCTGTCATAATGATGTTTCCCATATTTTTATACCACTGCATTTTGTGTAATTAAAGCACAAAAACGTGACATATATTGCACCGAAAGTGATAGTACCAGTGTTGTTATGGTTTAGTTTCCATAGGAAATATAATTTTTGTTTTCTTATTATCTTTGGTGCCTTTCCAAGAATTTGCACAAAGTTTTCCAAAAAGGTACATTCACTTTGCGTTCTACATGGCAAGTTTTGTGCAGATGCATTAAGCAGGTCCTGAGAAAAAGGAGAGGGTCCTAAAAGTGGCATTTCCCATTTCAATTGCCAACGGATTCTTTGCTCTTCAATATAGGAAAAAAGGCTCTATGAAATTACCCCCTCCAGATACTAAATACCTCTTAGGAGACTAAGGGTCTGATTACGAGTCTGGCAGTCTTGCGACCGCCAGACTTGTGGTGGCGCTGGAATGGCGGTCCACCGTTTTGCCGATTACGACTTTGTAAATCGTATCAGCGGTGACCGCCGGCTGCGCCAGGGAACAGTTGTTTACTGGCAGTGGCGCAGGAGCGCTACAACGCATTATTATGCTGAGCAGGGACTGGCGCAGTTCCACTCAACATATTTTGAGTTCACTGGACCACTAGCCTTTTCATGGCGGAGCCCCGCCATTTAAAACCTGGCAGTGCAAGAACAAAGGGGGCCCTACAGTGCCCCCATGCCCCCCCCACCAAGGGGATATATTCAGGGGGGCACAACATGTGCCCCCATGTCTATATTCCCCCCGGTTACAGCACGGCATGGATGTCACCGTCCATGCTGTGCTGGAACTTTTTGGCCATTCCATGAGAAAGGTCAAAGGACTGCCGACCGTATTACGAGTTGTACTTTTACAACTCGTAATGTGGCCGGTGGTCCATGCATGGGTTTGGCGCAGCGGAGCAGGCGTTGAGCTTGTACCGCTACGCCAAACTCATAATCAGGCCCCAAGTACCTACTACGTAAGTCTTAGCCCTGTAACAAAGCATTTATAGATAGCTGATCTCTTGTGGACTATCAGTGAGACACAAGTCAGCATGCTGGCATATTTTCAGTGATGTCAACAATGATGTCATTGAACATGCCATGAGTGATGTGAGTCCGCAGCTTATTGGTAGCTCAGTAAACCATAACTGGTGAATTTCTGTGGTGTTTGTTTTTTGCTTTTTGACATTATTACTGACAGTTTCACCTAAGTATACTGTCACTTTAACCTTTGGTTTTTTAAAAACTTTTTTTCAGTGTATTTATATGTGTATATATATATATATATAAATTGTCTTATGGTTAAATCAAAGCTAAAAATAACGCGAGCAAGGGCATGAGTGGAATTGAACAGAGGTTGGGTGGAGTAGATAAAGAGCATAGAAGGAATGAGTGCAAGGAAGGACATGCTCCTATGGAGTGCTTAAGGTACAATAAAACAAGCATTAGAAATGCAATAGGTCTTGCATTTTTTTGAGTTAGAGCTATTGGCATAGCTCAACAGCTACCGGACAGAAATTGCTGCTTTGCAGGTGCCGAACAGAGCATTGCTCCGTGAAACGGCCTGAAAGCCTAAAACGACGTTGATAGCCTACAAAATTAAAAGGCAGATCAGGATGACCAGAAGGAACCGCAGATGTATTGGGATGGCCAACGCAAGCAAACAATGACTGAAATCGCCTGGGCGTGACCCAGGCACGCAAAAGCGGGAGAATCGGACCCAATGCACCAATAAAAACCCCGTATTTCTAAATGGCACAACAACGAACAAATGGCAATTCATGGGAATGCCAAAAGCCGATAGAGGAGATAACAACAGGTCTTGCAGACAGCGCATGTGCGCTGCCCAGGCTCGACCTAGAAACGTAGTTCTCTGATGTCAGTAGTGGAAGGGTGCAAGTCATCCAATCAAAAGGATGGCAAAGAGGAAATGCAATGTGACAGGACAAAAAGAAGATTAGGGAGGAAAGACATTGAATCATGAGCAAGGAACTAAAGTAATGGACAATAAAGACAATAAATAATGAGCAATGGGCTGAACCAAAGCTCACTCTAATTATTATGTTGTATTGGAGACAATAGCTTTTATACCTTTCTGTAGGCAAGACCTAAAAAAGATAGCTTACAGTAGGTCTTAGATGCATAATAAAAGTACCCAGTGGTATCTCAAGGCATTCAAAGGATTAGCCAGTCACAAGAGCAGAAAAAGGAAGACAAACAAATCGGGTGATTGGTACATCACTGACCTACAGTAGTATGTGCCAGGTGGAGGTCGAATATAGATCATTGGAGATGGGAGAAATCTAACCGGTATGACATGCATGTATAACTGTGTAATGTAAAAGTATCTGTCCTATAGAAAGCCTATTGTCCATTCTTGGACTCAATTGCTATCGGCTATTTACAAAGTGTGTATTGTTTAGTTTTTGACATTTGAAACAAGCACCCGAAGCTCTTTTCATATTTCTATCACAGCTGGAGAAAAGAAGAAGGTTCTTTTGTGCTTCAAGAGTGTTACCACGAAGTGATTTTTTCCTTTATGCTTATAGTTTTGTGTTTATATGTAACGGATGTTTTGATTGATTTCTATTCTATTTCTTAAATTCATAAACTGTTGTATACAGTTAGAACAATAAACCTCGCCACTCCTCTACATATCTTTGCTGCAATTGTTCTAATTAGTTATATGATGGGATTCATTGAAATTGAGTCATTTGATGCTGAATAAATTAGTAATTTTTTTATTTGATTAATTTCACCGTTTGGTATAGTGCTCCTGGACCACTATAAGTGTTACAGCGCTTTACAGAGAACTCTGAGCAGTTACAGCAGAATATATTAAACAGATCAGATGGTGGCATGCAAATCAAAACAATAAAATACATTTCAGAACTCGGTAATAGAATTGTAACTAAGGTCAGTTTGGTAGGGCAGTGGAATAGGGTGAGAAGTAACACATTAATTCAAAGAAAGAAGGAAGAGATGGGTTCCTGGTAATATTTAAAAGAGATGCTGGTGGGGTTGGTTATAAAATCAATAAGCTAGCATTCGAGGCATTGGAGGTAGTAGCTGTGAAAGAATGCAATTGCTGCAGCAATGCATGGATTATCTACTCCTGAGACCATTGTGTTCACCAGCGACGGTGAGTAACCTGGATCTATACATGGGTTGCTCCTGATGAATATCTTTATAGTTGAGGCCACACAATTTAAAACGAATTCTGGCTGTGACAGGTAGCCATTCAGGATCATGGAGGAGCTCCATAATATGGATGATTTCTTTTTGTGTTGGTAACCAGTCTGACTGCTGGATATAGGATTGCATTAATAGGAGCGAGTGAGGACTGATAGACACAAGTTCAAAACCAATCCTGGAAATGAGAGCTTAGACTGAGGTTTTCAAGTGGTCAAATAACATTAAATGTTTGTGCTTCTTTAGGATGCAGATGAAGAAGTTATCATGTGAAGGATAAGAGATAATGTAGGATCTACGGTGTGGGGCAGGATGGTGCAAAGTAGTTTGTTATCAATGTGTGCCAAAAGAGTAGGGTCAAATTAATACATTTGTCTGGGAGAATGAGAAGAACTTCTGCCCTTTGTGAATTTAACAATGGAGCGTTTTGTGGCATCCAACAGTTGATTTTCCTCAGGCAAGATTTCAACAGTAAAACTCATTGTAACACACCATCCACAACAATTAAGGAAGGAGTCTCTTTTTAGGAAAGATAGAATAGAACACTTTCCTCAATTACCTCCGCCTCTTTTTCCCCTGCAGAGCCTCCTCAATTTACTCTCTTGATATGATCACATGCTTGACAACTCACAAACTCAAAACAATTGAACTCTGATCATGCCACATCAAGACGTGCTTTTGTTGAGTCTTCAGAAGACCCCATTACCACCCAGCTGCCAACGTAAAGGCACACACTACATTCAATCATACCTTGGCAAAGAGTTCATATGAATGATCTTTTCCAAATCAGACAACTGCAGTCCATCATTCAATACCTTTCCAAGAAACACATTTCTAATGCATTCTAGCTAATGCTAGATCCGCTCAAGCTCATGCATGAAAGATTATAGAACAAGTACACTTCATGACCTAGACTCCTGAAACCTGGCCCTCAGCCACTTCTTCAACCTCGTAGTACCACTGATTATGACATACTCCACAAAGAAAAGCCCAGAGAAGAAAGAGGGGGCCCAGCCATTAGAAACACGAGTGAGCGGTAGAAGAAGCCCCAGATTCTCCTTCCTGCCGCTTCCTCATGTAAATGTATACCGATGAAGCCACCCAGAAATAAAGCTGTAAGCTTCCACACTATCTACTTTGTCCCTTCCTGGCCACTTCGATGACCTTGCTTTTCCATGCTAATTCATTACTCTACCAACATCTTCCTGAAAGTCTCAACATCCTGAGGAACATAAATAAAAAAATTCATTGCAATATCATCCGAAATCTTCTTGCTTCATGACCTCTCCCAGCTCACTCCTTTCATGACTCACAACAAAGGAAATACACTTTGTTGAATCATTGCTTCCTCAAACCTCATCATCCCCAACAAATTAATCAGACTTGATTGGTCAGACCACTGCAGCCTTTCGCTCTATACTACACCATAAAGCTACACAAAGAGAGCAAACAAAACCATCCAAATTTGAATAAGGCCACTAAATGTTTCAGCCTCCCAAAAACCAGAAACTTGCACCATTTACATATCAAGCCTTCAAAGAAAAAAACCTCCGATCTAAGATACACCACTAAACCTAATACAAGCAAAGGAGCAATCAGGAAACTAGAAAAATATGTAGGCAAATACCAAACTTAAGATCACTGAGTAGAGAGAAAAATCCAAATAGGCACAACACATCATACCAAAGCCAACTATTTAAAGAAACTGATCAAGCACTCTTCTGTATCATCAAACGCTGTGTAAACCCACCTCAACCAACCCACAAATAGTATTGTATCCTTCTGTGCTTTGTCAATGATATTGCTACCCTTTTCTATATGTAAACCTTGAAAATCCACAACGATTTAAAACTTGCAGACAACAATCTTTCCAACCATACCACCATGATCTACCCTTAAATGGACACAGTTCAATAAGTTAGACCTACTGTTGCTACTCCAAATCATGGAAGCCTCAAGGCCATCATGCTATGCCGATTCCAGCAAATGTGATAAATGTGGTGTTCAAGGCCACACCCTGCCAATCCTCAAAATCATCAGTTCCTCCCTAAAATATATGCCCATCATCACAAAAGTATGATCTGATCACGCCCCCCCACCAAAGAGACCAAACCTTGACTTCCAAATCCTCTGAGGAATCTTAAAACTACCTTTCCTTGTCAAAAATATAGCAAAAGCTGTCCTATCTCACATATCTAAAAAATAAGCTGTTAATTTAAAGTCGGGATCTGACTGAAATGTTGCAGAAAGAGTTATGGTGAAACGCGTGGACAGGAAAAGGTGCAAGGCTGAGAGGAGGCGGCTGGAAGAGGTAGGTGCAGATTGGATGCAGACTGGGGGAGGTGCTGGCAGCAAGAGGTTCAGGCAGGAAGAGGCACCAGCAGGTAGCGGTTCAGGCTGGGTGCGGGCTGGGCAAGGTACAGGAAGGGAGAGCTATGTGGAGGCAGAGGTGAGTGCATAAGGAGGTGAACGTGGGCTTGGAGAGGTATGGGCAGGATGAGGTGCAGCCCGGGAAGGTGCGTACAAATATAGGCGTTTGATGGCTGTAGACTGACGGGGTGCTTGCAGGTAGAGGTGGGTGATGCGCTCAGGCTGACAGCAATGCAGGAAGAGTTAGGTGCTGATAGAGATGGGTGTGGAAGGGGTGTAGACAGAGGTGTAGGTACAGAAACGAGAGAGATGTTGGCAAAAAGACTTGAGGTGAAATGGGCAAACCATGCCACATCCAAAACAGAACGATACCAAAGGGGATGATGGACGAAGCGCTTGAGCTAATCAAACACTCACCCCCAGTCAACTGATCTGGGTTTAATCCATCATCATTCTTTAGCTCACTCCACCACCCTAGTTCAGACATGGCCATATGCAAATCAGTCTGACCCTGTGCCTCATGGGAACAGTCCAGCCCGAACTGCCAAGCCACGTCTTCCCTGGACCGGAAACAAGCATCCTGGGACCGGTTTCTGGCTATTCAGCCGTCATCAGCCAGGCTAGCTTGAATCCAGTGGCAAAGTGAGCAAGGGACCCACGTCTGGGCATACCCTGCCAACTTAGGGCGAACAAAGCGATACCAAAGGGGATGATGGACGATGCGCTTGAGCTAATCAAACACTTACCCCCAGTCAACTGATCTGGGTTTAATCCATCATCATTCTTTAGCTCACTCCACCACCCCAGTTCAGACATGGCCATTTGCAAATCAGTCTGACCCTGTGCCTCATGGGAACAGTCCAGCCCGAACTGCCAAGCCATGTCTTCCCTGGACCGGAAACAAGCATCCTGGGACCGGTTTCTGGCTATTCAGCCGTCATCAGCCAGGCTAGCTTGAATCCAGTGGCAAAGTGAGCAAGGGACCCACGTCTGGGCATACCCTGCCAACTTAGGGCGAACAAAGCGATACCAAAGGGGATGATGGACGAAGCGCTTGAGCTAATCAAACACTCACCCCCAGTCAACTGATCTGGGTTTAATCCATCATCATTCTTTAGCTCACTCCACCACCCCAGTTCAGACATGGCCATATGCAAATCAGTCTGACCCTGTGCCTCATGGGAACAGTCCAGCCCGAACTGCCAAGCCATGTCTTCCCTGGACCGGAAACAAGCATCCTGGGACCGGTTTCTGGCTATTCAGCCGTCATCAGCCAGGCTAGCTTGAATCCAGTGGCAAAGTGAGCAAGGGACCCACGTCTGGGCATACCCTGCCAACTTAGGGCGAACAAAGCGATACCAAAGGGGATGATAGACGAAGCACTTGAGCTAATCAAACACTCACCCCCAGTCAACTGATCTGGGTTTAATCCATCATCATTCTATAGCTCACTGCACCACCCCAGGGGCATGGTGAGCAAAAAAACGATGGATTTAGGCCCAGATCTTTGTACTGGGGTGAATGTATGACATTGTTCTGCATTCTGTCCATCAATTGTTGTTTTTGCATTTGTCACCCCGAGTGGGACGGGTATGCCCAGACGTGGGTCCCGTGCTCTCCATGCCACTGGAGTCAAGCTATCCTGGCTGATGAGGGCTGAAAGCCCGAAACCGGTCCTAGGATGCTTGTTTCCAGTCCAGGGAGGACCTGGCCTGGCAGTTCGGGCTGGACTGTTTCCTTTGGGCGCAGGGTCAAGACTGATTTGCATATGGCTGGGTCCAAACTGGAATGGCATGGTGAGCAAAAAAACGATGGATTTAGGCCCAGATCTTTGTACTGGGGTGAATGTATGACATAGTTCTGCATTCTGTCCATCAATTGTTGTTTTTGCATTTGTCACCCCGAGTGGGACGGGTATGCCCAGACGTGGGTCCCGTGCTCTCCATGCCACTGGAGTCAAGCTATCCTGGCTGATGAGGGCTTTCAGCCCGAAACCGGTCCTAGGATGCTTGTTTCCAGTCCAGGGAGGACCTGGCCTGGCAGTTCGGGCTGGACTGTCTCCTTTGGGCGCAGGGTCAAGACTGATTTGCATATGGCTGGGTCCAAACTGGAATGGCATGGTGAGCAAAAAAACGATGGATTTAGGCCCAGATCTTTGTACTGGGGTGAATGTATGACATTGTTCTGCATTCTGTCCATCAATTGTTGTTTTTACATCCAAAACAGAAACACCAATAATTAATAACAAAAATACTTGCTGTCTATAGTTAAAATGCGCCACTTATGTACAACATGAGGGTTTCATAGAATGCAAACCTCTGTAACAATGCTGGCATATTAGCTGGAACACGAAAGTGTGTCCTATCTCGGAGGACACTTTGACAAGGTTTTAGTTTCTTGTTTTCAGAAAGCCTATGTGAGTGCACAAAACCCGTTGTATATCTGGCTCTTGCTTTTAGTAATAGAATGACAATGTGGCAATAGCGGTAAAACTTCAAAAATTGCCAGTTTTTGGTACATTTTTTAGAAAGCTCGTCTGTGTGCTCATTTTGTTATAAAGAAGGGAAAGAACCGCTGTAGATCTCTCTTTTGTAATATGGTTGCCAAATATGTTTTTGTTCTACCATTTCTATTTACCCGATCATGTTGAGAAATTCTTGAAATTATATGCATGACTTTTTTCAGCTTTCTACACTGTCAACAAAATACCTATTATGAGACTCTGATAAAGAATGTATGGCTATGAGGTCATCGGACAACTAAAGCAGTCTGTAGCCAGATCTGAAAAAAAGAAGCGGTTCGATATAATTTCAGATCTTAAAAGTGCACAAACTGAGTTGAATACTGCAGAGAAATCTATGAGCAGTTGGGCTGAACTCCTAACTTGTGAGTTCACCTGAAAGCCCAGGGTTTGTTGATGCTGATGCTAATGCGCTTTGCTATTTTAGTCTGCATTATATGTAGCTGGAAGCCATCTATCTTCCATGCTGCTAAGAGCAGTGCTGAATCAAATGGCTTTGTGTTCACTCGCATGACAATGAGCCTTTAAGAACATTATTAAAAGTATTACATTAGTGGAGCTCCTGGGTAATAAAAGGCCATTTATTCATGTGGAGGGAAGTGACTGTCCGTGATATCTGACTACAGCTCACCACCACCCTTTTACTTTTCCCACTGTGATATAGAATGAAGAGATGGCAATTAGCATTGGAGTTGTTTGGCATTGAAAGCTCCATGTTGCTTTAGGCTCCCTGTGCTCGCACAGGTCTTGTGGTGTTACTGGAGGGAGGCTGTGCGGCGGAGTGGAGATTCAGGAGGTCTGGATCCCACATCTGTATACCCCCTGGTCTCCATGTGCCACTTCTCCCTGGCTCTTACTAAACAGAATGTTTCTACGCTTCTCATAGGGTTTTGACGTGGCACAGGAGGTGGGGCTGGTGGCTTTACCCACCATCAACCTTTTGTCTACTGTACTCAGACCTAATTATCTGAGAGCCTAGCACCAGGCGCACAGGCAACGAATTGAGACTGTTGGTGGATAGTTGTTAATGATATTTATGGTTTTTTGGGGGGGGGAGGGTTGTGTTTAGAAAAAAAATGCACTCAGTAAACGCAAGCAGCGCATATTTACTACACATAGCGAGAATGATTCATTCTTTTAGAACAACAGCCTGTTTTAAGATAACAAAAACTTAATATTCTAGAAGAATTACTATTTATATGTTTCGTTTATATATTAAAAGTACCCAAAAAACAAGGGCTTGTGTCCTGCTCTACTAATTTGCACTCTCTTCCTGATGTGGTCATGAAAAAGTAGCTCATTAAATTTGATCCAACAAATTATTTGAGGAGGGGCTCCCTCAAACCACTTGGAGCATATTTTTATATGAGTCAGTGAAGGTATGTTTTCACTCTGCAGTATTTTACATTTCAATTTACTTGGGGATCTGCTTTGCAAGTATAATTTACTTTGCCTGTTTCTGTATCCGAGGAATTGGAAGGGTAAATTGGCAGCAGCTTCTGTGAGTTTCTTAAAATCTGAACAGAGGCTGTTAGAAAGTGGTTATTAATTGTGGTGGATGGTGGTCATTCACAAATAATAAGGCCGCCATCTTTTTAGGTCCAGTTAAAGATGTCAATAATTTAAACCTGAGCTCCACCTCTAGTATCTATGGCACAGCGTACACAAGTTTAACTTACAAAAATGTATCCAACATTTGGAAGTACCAAAACAGTTAAAAAGACAACACAATAAAAATCCCACTCCAATGTATATGGGACCTAGGCGCTATTTAAGTTCGACTGCGATGGATCGAGGGTCAGATACACCAACCAGGTTTGACCCAGCCGGACGTTTTTTCTTTAGGACTTAGGGCCAGATGTACGACCATTGACTTTTGCGACTCGCAAATTGCGAGAAATTGCGAGTTGCAATTTGTGAGTTGCAAAAGTCAATGTACAACAGTGTCTGAGACACTGTTTGCGATTCCCAATGGGGTCGCAAATTGCATGCCTCATGAATATTAATGAGGCTGTCGCAATTTGCGACCCCATTGGGAATGGCTGGCACTCCCAGGGATGGTGGCCTGCTGGGGTCAGCAGACCTCCATGTCTGGGACTGCTTTTAAATAAAGCAGTATTTTTTTAAATGCAGCCCGTTTTCCTTAAAGGAAAACGGGATGCATTTAAAAAAATTAAAATTTAACTTTTCATTTTCATTTTTTGAGGGCAGGCAGTGGTCCTGCCCTTAAAAAATGTTTGTGCATGCATTTCCAAGGGGAAGGGGTCCCCTGGGGACCCCTTCCCGTTTGCGAGTGCTTTACAACCCTTCTGAGATGGGTGGTAAACTGCGAGTGATTTGCGACCGCAATTGCGGTCGCAAAACATTCTTACATAGCCTTTGTGGTCGCTATTAGGAAGGGAACGCCCCTTCCTAATAGCGAGTCGCTAAACACTATTTTGCGAGTCGCAAAATATTTGCGACTCGCAAAATAGGGTTAGTACATAGCCCACAGGTTTTTTGCATGCGCAAACGGGTCTAAAACCCAATTTGCGCATGCAAAAATCCGTCGTACATCTGGCCCTATGTTTTTTTCTGGACGTCCAAGTGAAGCCGTTGGTTTTTGGTGAGAAAAGCTCAATGAGGGAGAAATTTAAATTTCCACGCCCAGGGAAGTTCTCTCACTGCCTGAAATCTTTTGCTGCCTTCTCTCAATCAAGATTTTTACCTTTGGACATAGTCTTTTTTTCAGAGCTCAGAATCCTCCAGCAGGGCAAGACTGGGGGCTGTATCCAAGGAGGGTTCAACAAGGCCGTACCTTCTCCACAAGTTCCCTCTGGAACAGATTTGCTGCTGCGGAAAAGTTACAAGCGGGGGGAAGCCTGTTTCTTCATCTCAGCAGCAAAGCACCTTGAGCAGATCCGCTTGACTAGTTTGTCCTGGTCTTCTGGAGGCCTGAAGTCTACACATTTTCCAAGTCACAGGTTTTTCAGTGATGTTGCGAGAAGCCTAACTTAGACACAGCCAAGGGTCCCAGGACTTGGGGCGTGGCTTGGCCAGCAATGGAGTCGGACGTGTAGCTGCAGAGCTCCGTCAACGGCTCCCTTCCCTGGTCACATTGCTCCACATATATTTGAGCTGAAGAGGCCGCCGCCAGCTGAGACTCCTCCTGCGTTGGTCCTGATGCCCTGGTGACCAAATGTGAGAACGGCTGCTGTGAAACATCGAAGCGGACCCCCCTGCCTGTGCTTCTGCTGAGAGCAGCTCCGAGACATCGGGCGCGGCGAGGTACGTGGAGCCGGGTATTGGCTCCACCCCCTAGGCCCCGACGACCGCTGCGGCCCCGTCTCACCCTATTGATCACCCATTGCCGCGGATAGCTCCAAATCGGCCTAATCGGAACCGGGAGGGACTGTGGTGAATGCCCCGCCTGGCCCCGGGATGCGCCCAACCACCCACAAGGCTACCGGGCGTGAAGCGGAGTTGCCGGCTGTGACTCCTCACGCGAGGCCGGGGTCTAGCTCCGCCCACTAGGCCTAATCAAGCAGAACGTCACTGGATCGGCGTTGAGGCCGTGACCTGCCGCAGGGACCCTGCACTTACTGGTGAGACTCTGACGAGGGAACAAGCGGTGGGGGCGCTGACGCTTGGGGGCTGTTCCGCCCTCTCTTCTGGCCGCCACGTGGGGTACAACAGAGGCGCTAGACCCCGCGGCCCGCCTGTGATCGACGGCTGCCCCACCCCTGAACCTGGGTGGCTGCATTGGAGCCCCACACCACGGTTATTCTTTATGACCGAGAAGCAACACCTTTATAGACCTACGCGGCAGTAGCACGCGACCTGCCCGTGTCGGTGCCTGCGGCCTGTGGTGCCGCGACTTAGCTGCTCTCCCGAGTGTTGCCTGGCAGTGGAAATGAGGCCTATCGGAGCGGACTGACCCAACATACCCATTGAAACAAGTAAGGCGTACAGAGTCATTCAAGGAGATTCAGAGCGCCCTGTGTTGGAGATACCCTGTTATTGGGCGTCCTGTTTGTGCGACTGGTCAACTTGTGTGCCTTTCCTCCCGGAGCCATTCAGAGTTGTTTCGATTGGGGCGCTGCTGATGCTGCAGACTGGCGACTGGCCACATACTGTAATCTGTCACGTCTGATACGCTCTGTCTCTCAAGATCATAGCGCCGGGGTCGGGGGTAGTGGGACCCACCTGACTACCTCCCTATCGAGATTTAGTGGCGCAGTCACGAGTAGCATTGGCGAGACACGTTTGCCCTGTTTGACTGACCTTGGGCTCCGTTTGTTGTGGATGGTGGGCGTGGATCTCGGGAATTGCTCTACAGGCGCCTGAGGAGTGATACATCTAACTTGGCGTTCGCTGTCTACTGCTCCATGTCACGAGGGGGCCGAACGAAGACCGGCACCGGGGGTGCGACGGGCCCTCACCCACTGACCTGGGCGCAGGCGGACAGGATGACAGAGGCGGAGACGGTGGACCCCATGGCGCATAAACTTGATACGGTACTAGCGGCAGTCGAGAAGCTCGGAGAGACGATGAATCAAACCCGCACCTCTCTAGAAGGCAAAATAGACAAAGTGGCACTCGATCTCACGCTGCTACATGCGGACCATCGGAAGCTCGTAGACCGTACGGCTGCCACTGAAGGGGAAATTGCAGAGGTTTCACCGCGAGTGTCCACGGCTGAGAAGAACATCCATGATTTGTTAAACCGAGTTGAATTCCTGGAAGATAGAGCGGAGGATGCTGAAGGCAGGGCCCACTGCAACAATGTACGCGTAGTGGGCCTTCCGGAGGGAGTGGAGGGGAGGGGAAAAATGCAGTAAACTATGCGGAGGATTGGATCCGTTCGCTGATACCGGGAGAGGCCCTGTCTCCCCACTTTGTTGTTGAAAGAGCACACAGGATGCCTGCCAAACCCCCACCTCCGGGCTCGAACCCGAGGCCGTTCTTAATCCGCTTATTAAACTACAGGGACAGAGACGCTATTCTCCAAGAGACTCGAAAATTGCAGGACGTACAAGTAGACAATCACAAAGTAATTATCTTCCCAGACTACACTTTCCAAGTCCAGAAACAGCGGCACTCTTATTTAGCGGTGAAGAGGCGTTTGCGACAATGTGATCTCAAGTACTCTTTGTTGTTCCCTGCGAAACTGAGGGTCGTCGCAAATGGTAATACCCATTTTTTCACTACACCGGAAGGCGCAGAGGAATGGTTGGACTCTTTCAATTCATCACAAGCTGGACGTAGAGAGCAACTGCCAGAGACCACTCTACGGCGCCGCAGACGGAGACGGAGAAAATCGCAATCCTTGACCCATCAGGCATCTGGCTTGACACCAGAGTTGATACTGAGCGGTCAACTCGAGGCGGTACAGGCAGTGGCGAATATCAGCGGATCCCCAGAGGGGGAATCCGATTCAGACTCTAACCGCCAGGGGCCGCATAGTGACGAGGAACTTTCGGACACTTTCCCTGTTTCCCAAGGCTCCTGTGTGCTGCCGCATGTCACTCCGCAGACTTCCGACGATATTGCCTGAGCATGCGTATGTCAATTACTCACCTCCCCTCTCATCCATGGAATGAGTGACACCCGGTCTTATTGGTCACGCAAGTATAAATGACTCTGTATGCTGTTTCTGTATTGCAATGATTATGCCTGGCACTCACGCAAAGGTCATTTTTTGTGGGGTGGGTCCTGGAACTATCGGCACACTCTCTCTATTAATTCTTTAATATATGGGAATTTTATGTATATTACGCAGGCGGCGGCCCTGTCCCACAAGTGTCTGGCCAGGGATGGGCTCAGCCGCACAAGACGGTCCCCTCTTCCACTTTCATTAGCTCTTAGATTGCTGCGCACCATAGCCTCCCCCAGACGTTAACTGTATGCTATTGCATTTCAAGTTTGGGCGATTGCCTGTTGCAAAATTGCTCTCATGGTATTCTTGATTGTGAATTGTTTTTATGTTTTTTATGCCATCATTCTTCAACAAGGGTATGATTGTTGTAAAGTCGGGCCCCGCAGGGAAACACACACTGGAATGACCTCTATGCACCTACTGTCACCCTCTCCCATCATTCGGCTGGATGGGCCCACATGCGCCCCTGACGCTCACCGATTATGGCGCCCATTAAGATAGGCACATGGAATGTGCGAGGCATTCGCAGCCCGGAACGCCGTTATCTCATATACTCCTACCTGAAACGCCACCACATACAAATCGCGCTCCTTCAGGAGACACATTTAGCTCAAGCAGAAGTCGCACGCGTTCACAGACGTTGGAGGGGGCAACTGTATGCGACGGGATACTCTGCATACGCGCGGGGGTTCTGGTGTGGGTGAGACCGGGTACTCCATTTAGTGTGGTGGACACCTTGGTGGATAGGGAGGGCAGGTATGTTATAGTTAAAGGGGTACTTGATGGTAAGCCGGTGGTATTGGCATCACTTTACGCGCCTAACACTGAGCAGGCAGCCTTCTTAGATCATTTATCATAAAAACTATCCACATGGCACGACACCCCTATGATCTTAGGAGGCGACTATAACTGTGTGCTGGACGTCTCTTTGGACCGATCCTTCCCTCCCTTGCCTGGCACCGCCACGCACACAGCCGCGAAAGCGTTAGGGCATTGGACACTGCAGTGGCGCTGTTCTGATGTATGGCGGCACAGGAACCCACTAGGTAGGGTATATTCCTACTACTCCGGAGCCCACAGACTTCATGTACGCCTGGACCGCTTCATGGTGTCAAACGACCTCCTACCATGCATTCCCGACTCCACCTACATGGGACGTACACACTCTGATCATAACCCGCATGTCATGGAGCTACAGTGGGAGGTTGGGCTGCCACTGATCCCAATTTGGCGCCTCCAGACGGATGTTCTCCTGGATGCGCCCTTCCAGGACTTACTGGCCACTACTGTGGCGCAATATTTTGAAGAAAATGCGGATACGGCCACATCACCATTGGTGGAGTGGGATGCCCTCAAGGTGGTTGTTAGGGGGCATTGTTTAGGGACACAGGCAGGCATGCGCGCGCAACTGGAAAAGGAACTCACTACTTTAGAGCGAAGACTAACCGTTACTGAGCAGGCGGACATAGATGACACTCAGGGGCGGCTGGGCCGCCTCAAGGAGGAGCATGCGCGACTACTAGAGCGACTGAGATGCCTTAATTATGCTGCTCATTCGGCAAGAACTCACCATATGGGCGACAAAGCAGGCAAACTGCTCACATGGCTCATCCGTCAGAATGAGTCGTCGACGCCAATAGCTTCGGTGAGAAAAACAAACGGGGAAACCGCATATACGCAGCGAGACATTCATGGTGCGTTTGTAACACATTATCGGGATTTGTATAAATCGCGCGTGCAAGTTACGCCCCTAGAGATACAGATATACCTGGAAGGCCTAGATCTGCCGCGGCCTACGCGCGCGCAAAGCGAGGAGCTCAACACCCCTCTTCACTCAGAGGAAATTCGAGACAGTATTTTTCCCTGTCTAACGGGAAGTCGCCAGGGCCGGATGGCCTACCGACTGAATTTTATAAGGCATATACACACATTTTAGTGCCGCAGTTGCTAAAAGTATTTGAAACGGCGCTTGATGACTCTACCCTCACCACCACGCAGAACGAGGCCCTGTTAGTCTCCCTCCTTAAACCTGATAAAAATCCCGACCTCTTAGGCTCCTATCGTCCGCTTGCTCTCCTTAACACAGATTATAAAATTTTTGCATCGCTCCTAGCCAGACGTCTTTCACCCTTAGTGAAAATGTTGGTACACCCCGATCAAAATGGTTTTGTTCCCGCGCGGTGCACTTCTCTCAATATACGCAGGTTTTTTAGAGTGCAACAGTACGCCGCCCACAGCTGGCCCCGATCGGGCTGCCTGGTACTGGACCTGGAGAAGGCCTTTGATTCATTGGAATGGCCTTCTCTGGTGTCTGTGCTGGGTAAATACGAACTAGGGGAACACTACTTAAATATGGTTCGTTTATTATACCAACGGCCCACTGTCCGGGTTCGTACAGGTAGGTTAATCTCAGATTGCATTGGAGTGCGACGGGGGACACGTCAAGGCTGCCCACTAGACTTGTTGTATCTTCGAGATGTCACTGCAATCCCGGCGTCCATTGCAGATATACTTAAAACCTTTGAGGAGAAGTCAGGGCTCAGGGTTAATTGGGCCAAATCGGGGATCTATTCCTTTAACGTTGACACGGTGGAGGACAGTGTGTCCCTGAATGGCACACCCCTTACATGGTATCCCACCACATTCAGATATTTTGGCATCTTTATATACCGATCGCCCGATGACTTATTGGAGGGTAATCTGACGAGAGCAATCTCGGCCATACGAGCTCAAATGCAATTCTGGAAAACGCTTCCGCTGAATGTAATGAGCCGCATCACCTTGCTGAAAATTATCGTACTTCCCAAATTGCTATATTATTTCTCAAATCTCCCACTTTATATTTTACCTAAGACATTCCGAGAGCTGGAGCGACTTTTCCGGGACTTAATATGGAATAAGGGGAGGCCGCGTGTCGCTTTGTGAAAGATGTACGCTCCCACTAGCCAGGGTGGGCTATCTGTTCCCAACATGGAACTGTATTATTTAGCTGCCCAGCTCCAATGGGCGACGAAATGGCTGGATGGCAGATGCCTGGAAGACACAGCGACCATGCACCAGCCCTGGACCCGCTCCCAAATTTATCACTTGTTTCATCCCGTCGCCAAACTTCCGCGACCTCTACAACTGCACTTGGGGTTAGCTCATAAATGTTACAAAAGAAGTTTATATCTTACCCGCGCGACACTTCCATACGCCCCGATTTTACCACTGATGGGGACACCAAGGGGTAGACTGGGCACCTCAGAGGCAGCTCTGGCGACCTGGCACGCGGCGGAGTTAGACACTTTGGGCGATTTGTATAGAGACGGCGCATTATTAGCATTTGAGACGCTGGTCGAAGACGCTGAGTTGCCAGCAGGTCAATTTCTTTTACACACCTCCCTCCTGAAGGCTTTGTCAGCCGCCTGGGGAGATTTGGCAACTGAGCCGCCGACACATCTGTTAGTACAATATTTGCATGTGATGGGAGCGTGTGGTGCATTGGCTGGTAGAAGCGCTGCTCACACACACGTTGAAGCCGATGCAACGGCTCAGAGTGAGATGGGAGACAGATAGAGGCCGGCCTTGCACTGATAAGGAATGGGATGCCATATTAGCGGGCGCTGGGAACATACCACGGAACTCTAGGTTCAAGCTTATCCAAACATATATTATACAGCAGGCATATCTTTCGCCAGACATGATAACTAGGTATTTTTGCGTCACCACCTCTGTATGTCCACGCTGCCACCATCCTGATGCAGACCTGCTTCACATGCTGTGGGCTTGCGCATCCCTACAGCATTACTGGCAAGAAGTAGTTACAGTCCTAACTTCATGCACAGACACGCCGCTGCCGTTGTCATGGGAAGTCTGCCTTCTAGGGCTTTACATCAGATCCAAAAAAAACAAAGTCACCTCGAGGTTCCGAGATTTGGGTCTAATTACTGCAAAACCTCTGATAACTAAAAAATGGAAAAATGTAGACCCTCCAGAGATACTCAGCTGGAAACGTTCACTAATAATATGGGCACAGGCGGAAAGCACGGCACTACATAGAGAGGAGACAGCGGGGCTCCGCAAATACCCCATTGCGCAAAGCTGGGACGCATTGCTCACTGAATTACAAACTGGCCACCCAACAGCAGTAGATGATACCCAAGCTGTTGATCTGTAATAAACACACTAGCCCCTCATTACTCAGCTGAATGAAGTAGACGCGCTTCAGATCACACAGAGTAGAAAACTATTGCGCCTCCTGGTCCACAATGGATAGTCACTTATACCCCATCCGTCCCCAGGCATAGAGGTCCTCTTTGCTGGTAGGCTATTATGCTCTGTTATGTGCACTGCCTCAACTTTCGATTAGATATATGGTCATGTGGAAATGTACCGATAATGCACCTTCGTACCCAGTCATGCAAAATTGTTGTTGTTTGTATTTTATAGATGGCAGACTTTCTTCTTATGTTATAAGTTTCAGTTTGATTTGAATATCTTAGAAAATGGATCTTATTGGTATTCACCAGTGACTATTACTTGTGTTCTATCATCATATAATTCCTTTTTTCTATCGCGTAGTAAATTGATGGTCAGGCCCGAATGGCAAGATTTGTATGTATACGATGTATAAATACATGAGCCTGTCATAACAGTTCAGGTAGGATGTGCTCTGAGTATGATGCGGATAGTAATAATACCAATTTATAAATCATGATGTAGCACAACCGTGAGCAATGGCATGCAGGGACCCTAGAACACATGCTCATATAAGATACTAGTATCTGTAATGGAGAATAGCACGCCAGTGTTAATTATATGCTGTTGCAATGGGTAATGCTATTCTGTACATGTGCTCTGTAATTTTGCCATGAACATTCAAATATGTTTGTGTGAAATCGTGATGATAGTCATGTAAAAATCAGAAAATACTAATAAAGATATTTAAACAAAAAAAGGCTCCCAGGACTTCAGGAACAGCACTTTAGGGTCATGACTCACTCCAGCAGAGGCCACCAGCAGGGTCCAGATCCGGTTCAGTTGGTACTGGTCAGCTGGGCAGTACAGGAATAGATCCCTTGCAGCCTGGTGTGGCCCTGTTGCTTACGCAGGAGGTCAGCCACTGACCAGTGAAGTCCATTTCTTTGTCCTGGGTACAAGTGGGAGCAGGTGCAGCCCTTCAGGTCTCCTCTCTTGTCTCAAACAGCAGTTGCAGTCCTTCTTCTGTACTTTCACAAGTCTGGTAGTATTCTGAAGAAGGTGCAGAGGGTGCGACTTTTATGCCTGGCAGTAGCCTGTTCGTGGTGGTGACTGCTGGCCCCTCCTTAAACAATAGGGTAAAATTTCTCAGAGGTAACCTACCCACTTTTGCAGCTTCCTGTGTGCTCTACTGCGAACAATCTCATAGTGCCCCTCTCACTAAATCCATACTGTAGAAACTTGTCTTCCCTCTGCAGAGCCTGTGTGCCCACCCAGAGGTGTGGCCATGGTATATGAACTTGCTAAAAACATTTCCCATAAACAAAATGTCACGATGGTAATAACATCTGTATTATGAATACACTTGAAATATCATTAATAAGATTGGATAGAATGCAAGTTACTACACAGAAAAAAGGAAAAGTAGTATTGCACGTGAAAAAAAGTGTCTCATTTGCCCAGCATCTTTCTGTTCTTTCTGAGCAGGGAGGATGTCAGCAATTTAATCAGATTGTTGTTTCTTAGCTATTTGATGTCATGGGAGCCATTTATAAAATAGTTCCTGTTCAAAGTACTGGACCCCTTACTTTTCAAAATAATAAAGCTAATTTATAGTCATATTCTAAACTTTTTGTCACGGTGATGAATAATTGGGGTCAAGACTAGGCCAGATCTTTCAGAGCCACACTAAGTGCCTCAGAGAACTGGTGCACTACGCATTTTTCTTTAATTTTCGTAATTGCCTTTCCAGAAAGAGACTCGAGTGGCTTATTCGATTGCAGGCTAAGAAAAGGCTATTAACTACAGAGTGAATGCTACATCTGCTGAATGCTCCAGTTTGAGAATCTTGCCTATAAGACAATTGGAGGAGGAATCTTGTTAGATGTGCTACAGTCTCTCTTATGTAATCGATTTAGGGCAGGGAATTTAACTATATCAAGCGAAATCTCACAGAGAAGGCCATCTTTCTAGGCACCATTTTTGCATCCTTCCCCTCCTTTTCAGACAATAGCCCAAGATCAGCCTCCCACCCAACCTTCAGTTTTATAAATGTGCCTGGGCCACCAAGTATCGATAGACTTGTTTGTAAATTGTTAATTTCACCTCTAGGTAATTGAATTCTAGGATTGTATCTATTGAAAGTTGATATGGGCCCAGGGCATGCTGTAGTTCAAGATTTCTACAAAACTGAGTGGATTATATCTCATCCCCTGATTGTAATTCAGAAAATAATGTAATATGTCTTTAAGTCAGTATGTCGCCCAGTTTTGCTGTCGAGATGTAGTTCCATCCTACAAACCCCACCACACCCCCACATGCTTAACTCATGCTGCCACCCGCAAGGGCATCTCGCTAGCAGGCTGGCCGACTAATCCTGCCATTTCACCACCTCCTTTTGTATTTGGACTCCTGTCTGCTTGGTAGCGGGAACCCTGCAGAGGACGTCCAGTGTAGATAGCATGCAGAGGGGTTATTTCCCATGAGTGCTCCCATTCTGATCCCTGGGTAATGCTTCAGCTGAAACAAGCAATCGTTTAATACGGTCAAATATGCCACCTAGTAATGTGTTTCAATATTAGCCCTCCATCATAAAACGACTGATAGCACTTTCACATGGAACTCCTCCTGCCCGAAGAAGGAGCACAGTTGTGTAGTGAGGCACGTGAAGAAGTCCTCCATATTCATATCTGCATAGTTTCACTAGATGTATAAAAGCCAAGTGTATAGATTTTGATTCACCGAAATGCTAGTGGTAGTGACACGAAACACGCTTTGATCTTAATGGCATCACAGTAAGTGACCCATGGCCGTGAATCTTTAGAGGAAGTGATGTCACATGGCCATAACTGTGATGACATCACAATAATTGACACTGCTGATGTTATGTAGTAACTGCATGATCAATATAACATAGACAAATATCTATTGTAGATACCTCCTATATTAGGGTGGCAACATGTTCTTTAAAAGTGGAATGTGTAATACTTGCCTTGAATTGTAGTGAACAGGCAAAGCAAGTGAGACAGACCTCTTTATGGGGTGCTCGAGAGTGTTCTCACCTGGAGAACATTTTGAAAAAATGAGTCAAATAGTGCATTTTAAAGCACAATTGTTACGTAAATTTAAAGCCACTGGCTCTGAAAGGGCACTCATTAAATATTCATGTACTTTTATGGTGTGCCAAGCCAATGAAACCTGTCGCTTCTCAAGATGTGATCCTATTTTTTTCTTAATATATTTTGGGTGCCCCCATATGTCAAAACGTACCTCTATTGTGCCAGGTCCATCATTTTGTCGTGGGTACCTCCATATGTCTGTGGTGTCCGCTTTAGCCAAAAACTACATACAATATGCTGGTGCTAAAAGTTTGCTTTTAATGCCGCCCAAATGCTATCAGTGACGCTTATATCAAATATGATCTCTAGTATGTCAGAGCCAGCATTTTGTCATGGTTGCTCTGCTCCCACATGCCATGGTTGTCCTCCCTTATGACAAGAATTAACCTCCAAAGTGCTGCCAACATTTGGCACAAATACCCCCATGCCAAGAACTTCTTCGAGTATACCAACACCAGCATTTTTCCACAGGTACCCAAAATGCCAGGAATTGCCTCTGGTATACAAATACCAGTATTTTACCATGGGTGCCCGTTAGTCCAAAAATTACCTCCAAGTATATCAGTACCCATATTTTTGTCGCAAGAATCTGTCATGTTAAGAATAGCCGTCAGTATGCCATTGCCAGTAATTTTGCCATGGGTGCTTCTATAAGCAACAAAATTATCTTCAGTATGCCAGGGCTAATGTCAGACTTGCAAGCATAACACCACATTCTTACTCACAATCACATTCAGTCACTCATACTTATTCTCACTCACTCATTCATTCCTATTGACTTGACTCCTTCATTCTCACTCGTTCTTTTACACTCACTCAGTTTCTTACTCACACTCACTTGCACTCACTCTCACTTCTTCATTCTTACTCACTGTCACTTATTCTCACTTTAACTCATTAATTCACGCTCTCTTTCACTCACGTTCGCTCATACTCTTGCTCATACTTCCTCACTTGATCACACTCATTTGCACTTACTCATCCTTCCTTTTTAACTCACTTATTCTCATTCAGTTACACCCACTCATTGCTACACTCTCTTTATCACAAACTCACAAACTCACTCACTCTCTTACACTCACCTCATACACATTCTTACCCATTTATTGTCATCCACTCACTCTCACTCAGTCATTTGCATTGACTTGCACTCCTTCGTTCTCACTCGTTCTTTTACACTCACTCTTTTCTCACTCACCTATTCTCCCACATTCATACTCTTACTTACTCCAACTCACTCAGTTTCTCACTTGCACTCACTCTCACTTCCTCGTTCTTACTCGCTGCCACTTATTCTCACTCTGCCTCAATAATTTACGCTCACTTTCACTCATGTTCACTCATGCTCTTGCTCATACTTTCTCAATTAGTCGCACTCATTTGCACTCACTCGTTTTCACTTATCTTCACTTTCTAACTCACTTATTCTCACACAGTTACACCCACTCACTGCCACTCACTCATTATCACAAACACTCACTCACTTGCTCTTTTACACTCCCTCATACACATTCTTACTTATTTATTGTCATCCACTTGTCTTCAGCCACTTAGAGTCACTCCAACTCTCACTCATTCTAACTCTCTGACTCACTCATAATCACTTACTGACACCCAGTTTCACTCCTTCTCACTCACTACCTGTTACTGACTCGGTCACTTCAACGCCCATACACCTGCTGTCACAGACACACAAGCTCACACATATACATTCTATCTCACACAAACACACTCACGCTCAAACATGCACACAAATTACATTTAAAAGCATTTTTATTGCAAGAGAAGCTCTCGTTCCAGCTCCAGTTGTTCCATTTTTTAATACACTAATAGTGAATAATATTTTAGTCCCTAGTGTAATTAGAAAATAGGCAGAAAACAGGGGGGGGGGGCAAGAGCGCACGAAGGTCCAGCATACATGCTCCAATTGAATACTTGTCTGTACAACGGTATGCAGTTCCTGTAGAGGCGGAAGGGAAGAAGTTCTAACAGGCCAGAAAAAGTAGGGAGCTGGGGGGGGTGAGGGTTCCTTATTGGATTAAGAGCCCTCACACACTCTTGCGAGTGTCATGCTTCATCATAGGACTTTGCTCCTTGTCGAGCCGGCGCTGCAGTGCTCGACAGGCACCTTCTAGGTGGCTCTTTGGCAGAGATCTTTTATCCAAAACCGTCTGTGAAGTATCTGTGTAGGTCCCTTGGTGTAGATGTGCAGGGAGAGTGTATAAATGCAGGTGATTAAAAAGGTACCAGGCGGATAACAAGACAAAAGATTATTTATTCAATGAGTCCACCTGTCCAATTAAAAATTACGCGCGCCGCTCATAGAGGCAACGATCTATAGTGGCTTATCAAAATCATGAGGTCAACATGTTTGTTGCCTAGGTTAGTCAATTAATGATCTGTGGCAATTCTTCAGGACCAAACAGAAGAGAAGCTATGATCTACACAATGCTTGGAACCAATAGTAACAAACACGTGATCCGGTGAAGAGTTCTATAAAAATACAACATAGACCTGATTAGGCTGGATTGTAGAAACCTAATGAGGCTGACCCAATTAAAGTTGTGTGTTTGCCTCCTCGATGGTGTCTGGAGCAGTACGCTGTACTTCAGTGTAGTCGACCTGGCGACAATCTCGCGTAGACCTACCCTGTCTCCAGCACCTCGGGAGGGTTCATTAGGTTTCTACACTCCATCCTAATCAGGTCTATGTTGTATTTTTATAGAATTTCCTTCTGTTTGATTCTGAAGATTTGCCACAGATCATTAATTGACGTTAGTAACCTAGGCAAGAAACATGTTGACCTCATGATTTTGTGTGACATCGCAAGCGACTTGTTCACAGTTATTAAAGCACACTTTGGTGCCATTGTGGGCTCCTACACACCTGGTACCTGCCTCCCCAACAACCCAGTGCAGAGTTTCTCAGTTGACCGCTGGGATGGTGAAATGTATGGTACTTTTTTTGTAACCAGCGGTTTTATTGAGATTTTATAAACAAGTCCGTTGGCCATGTCAGTGAAGCATCTTCTGGCTAGCCAAGTATCTTCAATTAATCGATATCTTTATTACAGAGATTAATATAAATACCATTTAACATACAAAAAATGTAGCCCTCCTCCCAACAGAAATTTTATTTCCACCTCTAAATTTGTTAACTCTAGGAAATATTCATAGCCCATATCCCTATGTAAATTTTAAGCGCCACACCCTCCCCCATCGCCCTCACCCTGCCACCTCCTCAGTATGCAAGCATCCTCCAGGGGACCAAAGTGTCCTGACCAGAACACAACCTCCTAAATCTCTGTAGTCTGAGAACAGCTCTTGCTTTTTTGCAACAGCTCCCTTCTCTAGTTTCTTACTCCCTGCTCCTGGCAGTGTAACTGACTGACTCCCAGAACTTTCTATGTTCTAGCTCTGCAGTCAACTCACTAAGACATTCTGATCAATCAGATAACATCCAGGTTGTGCAGCTGGGTACAGACTCACACCTGCTCAGTGCCAGGATACCCTCCCGGGTGATAGTGCTCTCTACAAATCTGCATAACATAACACCGACCAGATTCATTACAGTGTCGGAACGCCTCTTGCATAACTATCACTCAGTCATGTATTTCCTATTATTAAACATACTTCTGCCGACAGCCATATGACAGCCAATTATCTTCATTCGAAGTCATATCAACAGAGTAGTCAACATCACGCTTGCCTATCTATACCTAAGTTGTAATAGCCCAAATGTCTGAAGTGCTGCTTGTATCCTATTAGTAAGACAGTCCTACGAAATGATACTGCTTTCTCATTGAAAGTATTTTTAATCCTGCTCAGAAATACCAACACTATGTCACTAAATCAATTTCTTATTTAGAAGTGCTGGCATTATCCAGTTCAACGTAGTAGACTCTTGTGGAGCAATAACGGTATTATACAACAGCTATTCCTGTAGTAATACCCGATAGTACAATAGCTGTCCAGTTAAAGTATGGACTGTCCCCAAAAATGTGATGTTACTCTGTAGTAAAAAGAATTGTTACACCTTGTTTCACATTCTTTATTGTTCTTGTGTATACCAGCATTGTGCTTAACTATTTCATACCTGTTATAAATTAGTTATGCCTTTAAAAATGAGTAGTCCTATAAATTTTGGAACAAAGAAACAAATTGCATGCTGGTGTTTGCATTCTGATGGAGGGCTACATTTACTTTCAGGTTTAACTTTGTGGCCTATATACTGACGAACTAAGAGCTGAATAGCTTGCAGTCACGGGTTAGTTGACTAATTCCTTTGTCTATTATATGAAAACATTCAGGTGTGCCTGGGCATAATATTCTACTGTAATACACAAGGGGGTAGCTGTTCCTAAAAGAATAGAGTCATGTGAGGGGATTGAATCCAGGAAGGATGTTAGAGTCGGGAGAGCTTCCTTATTAGGAAGTGTTGCCCTCACACACCCGTGAAGGTGTCATGCTTCATCATTGGGTGTTTTTGCTCCTCGTGGGGTTGGCGCTGCAATACCCCTGGGGTCCCGCGAGAGGGCTCTATGGCGGAGATCTTTTAAAGTTAAAAACGCCGTAATGGTGAGTGCAAGTGTGTGGAGCTGGTGAAACCGTGGGTTAAAAATACTGCGGAGTTACCCAAAAAGGGAGATTTTTATTCCTGGGTCCACCTGGTAAGGTTAAAAACAGAAGCCAAACTGTTACTTTCCAACAATGAGGAAGCACAGTTTAGTCATAGGTGCAGGTGAAGTGGATTGGGTCGACATGTTTCACGCCCTATTGGTCCAGGAGGGATCCATGGCGTTTCATCAGGACCGAGTATAGTGTAATCTATCCCTGCCCTGATTCAGGAGAGGGAAACTCAGGTAGTGGGTATCAATAAATTACCCACTTGTGTCCTAGTCTGGGTATGACTAGTAAATTAGGTGCAAGAAAAAGGGTAGATGGTCAATCACCTAAAAAATATATATCCAACCTGAAAAAGAGGGGAGAAAAAATGTGGTAAGAATACAGCCACCAGAAATAATGTGCAGTGGCTAAACCGTATCGGCATGTCATATAAAAGACGTGCTAGAGGTGCAATATGAAGATTATATCATTGCTGGGTGTTACTCATTCAAAAAATCAAGCGTGAGTGACATGCGTTCATGTGCTTAAAGAAAAGTATTGTATCGTTAGCAGGACCACAAGTACACACCCAACACATAAAGTCATAAGTAGATTTTGCGTATTGATAAACATCCATGACTTAAGAGGGATATGTTGCTTACTCTCTTTGGTAAAGGATATAGCCCCTTAGGTAAGAGCAGGTGCTCGCTGTTTGAGATCTGCAGGATAGGGTAACAGAAGAGGCTCAAAGTTAAAACTTTGAGTCTCTTCTGTCACCCATTACAGCGTTTTTTACTTTAAAAGATCTCTGCCAAAGAGCCCTCTTGCAGGGCCCGTGGGGTATTGCAGTGCCAACCCCACGAGGAGCAAAAACGCCCAATGATGAAGCATGACACCTTCACGGGTGTGTGAGGGCAATACTTCCTAATAAGGAAGCTCCCCCTGACTCTAACATCCTTCCTGGATTCAATCCCCTCACACGGCTCTATTATTTTAGGAACAGCTAACTCCTTGTGTATTACATACCTGTTCTTGAGAGCTAGGGTACTAGACCTCTTTTTCTGCTCCCCGCCCCCGTCTCTTGTGAATTGCATAATATTCTACTCACAAAAACTCAAAGTCACTGTATAAGGGAGGCATCAAGGCCTGACTGGCTATCTGATTTCATTTTGCTTGAAATGACAATTATAGTATCACTAGTGCTCGGACCTGCAGTATCCATTATGCGATTTATCAGATCGTTGTCTATGAGTGGTGTGTTCTGCTATCTTTTTGCCAAGGTAGTCTTTATTCCATCTATACAGTACATTACGTTATGGAGAAGCGCTCTAAATTGAATCTCTTCCGTTGTTTTTTTTCTGAGATCTTTCTTTTATTTTTTTATTTAAGATAAAACTCAATCCTGTCGACACATGTTGTGTCCAACAAGGCCTTTTTCAAGGCTCACGAGTAACACCAGGTCAGCGAACAAAGTGACTGAATACTTGTTGATGCTTGGCAAAGTCCTTGTTTACCCAAACATGTTTGTTGGCTTGAGATTCATCCTAAAATTTATTGAAATTAAGTTTCTGAACAAAGATGACCAACAAATTCTAATTTGGAGTGTATAAACATCGGCTAGATTGTTTCTCTTAAGTAAACTGTCTTTGAGAGATTCAGTTTTTGAAACGAGAAAAATCGATTTAGATTTTATTTTGTAAAGTATTAGATCCCATGGTATGCTTGTATCTTTTCAGATATGCACAATGCCACAAATCTGAGATCGCGGTCCTTATCGGGAACAGGAAGGTCTTTGGTTGGCTCGTGGTTGAAGCTAAACAGAACGGATGAGAATTTTCTACTCTATGCACATCTAACCTATGTCACTTTGCCATTACACCGTATTTTATCAGGTAACGTTCCACTTTGTGTACAAATAGAGGCATTGTTTGTGAAAACAAATAAATTAAGAATTGAGGCATTATCGTCATTTGCAGAAAACCAATCAAGGACCTTGTCTTTACCAGAAGATGTATCATCACGTGGAGATCATGATATAAAATGGTGACTTTTTATAAACATTATCAATGTCTGTTCCTCATTCCCAACATTTGAAACATTGAGCTGATATTGAGACAACCAAAATGACAACAGCTTTACATTTGTGCAATGCTAGAAGACTATGCATGCATTCAGACATCTTGGTAGCCACATTTGACTTCTGTATGGATTAATTTCCTCTCTTGTTCCAGTTGAAGAATGAGACCTGCAGTTATGTTGTGGTTTCAGTTAGTGCTCAATTCCTCTCTATATAGCATGTATTTTTATGTCTCTGCTCAGAAAACATATTTTCCTTTGTTTTATGGTGATCTGGCCCCTGCTGCATATGGTTTCAAATACTGCTTGTTGAAGAAGCAGCTTCCCGCTTATGACGCTCAGAGAGCATACTTTCACTGTTTTGGAAAATGAACCCCAATAAGATCCTGCAACACTATTTGTTGGAATAGCATAGCATTTCTATCATTGTGCCATAAGAATCTGGCTACTCCTCACTGATGACGCATGATTAGGCCAAAATAAGCCTTGGCGTTGCTTGTGCTCGAGTGGAATAATGGACAAAAAACAGTGTACTGGAATGTGGACCCGAGCAACTACCAGTGTCTGAGATTAATTGAAGCTTTCCGCCTTTTTGCTTACCTCAATGTGACACCTTATGTGTGATACCCTTTATGCTATACCCTGTGTGTGAAGGACATGCCCAGTTGTGAGTCTTGTGTTCACTATTATATAGAAATTAAGCTGTACATCAGTGATGAGGCCTAAATAGTCCAAAACAGGTCTGGAGTTGCTTGTGTTCCTTTCTAGAGGGGCCTGGACTGGTGTTTTGGGCTGAACTATTCCTATGGAGTACGATCAAGACTGATTCGTACATGGCTAGTCTCGGTCTACAGTGGCATAGTTAGCAAAAAAACAGCAGACTGGAATGTTGGCCTGAATAATTACGGGTGGCTGAGATTAATTCAAGCATTCCACCTACCAACGTTTTGTTTTCACCCTGAGTACTTGCGGCAGCAATCCAGTCCAGGAAGCAAATGCGTGCATGTGATAAAATGCAAAATTAAATGACTGTTTCTTGTTAATGAGGTTAGTGGTAAAGTGGTGGTTATCCTTGGGCCTGTCATAAAGGGCATTAAGGCCCTGATGTATGTTGACAGTCCGCATATGCAGACTGTGGATTTACTTTTTGTGACTGACCTCTCATTCTGCAGTGCAGCCTGTGACCTGTCTGACCTCCTGAAAAACGACCTACCAAACCTATATAAATTATGCAGGTTGCGCGCAGTGCTGTAAACTCAGGAATGGTGCCCTATAAGGTACAGAGGGCCACCTTCCTTGCATTTTCTTTCCCAAATAGGAACTCGTTTATTTTAAAGCAGCCCATGCTCATTAAAGGCACAGGTGCTACTTTAAAGCAGTCTTTCATTTTGGAAGCACATCTGGAGTAGCAAGCAGTTGTCCCCTGTGCAACTGCCTGCTCCCTGTAGGCTTCCTGATACAATTCTCAAAGAAAAATCTGTCCAATGGGGACAGTTGCCCCTTTGCATATTGGATGCCACCCTTTTTGAGGTGTTGGTGCCTGATCAACGGTGTGCATTTGCAGTTGCAGAGCATTGATACAGTCCATTGCTGCTCCAAAATCCGAGGAGGGTGCCTTTTTAGCACCCCCTCTTATTCGTGAATCATAATGTTTCGCTGAAACTCGTTTACAAGACATTTCTAACTCAAAAAAGGGTTTTGATACATTGTAAAAACTATTTTGCACTCAGTGTCAGTCAGAGTAACTTTATTCGTCCTAAATAAGACCATAAAAGTACAATAGACATAAATAAATGCACACAATTCACACAAAGAATAAAACATTCCAAATGCTATGGCAATTAGCCGCTTAAATCCATAAAAAGCATAAAATTCATATAGCGTACCAGGAACTTTATCAGTAGGTGACTTATGTAAATAAAAATACATTAAACTATACATCACATCTAAAAGATTAAAAGAAGCACATCTTAAAATGCATTTCATAAAGGACAGTTACATGTCCACAAGCAACTTCTTCCCCAAAAGACTAACGGCAATTACATGTCGGCACTCCCTTCAGCAAACGACTTTCTCAACCTCAAAGACGAGGCAAGAAAGCGAGCTTTAACATACCTAGAATACCCATTCGGGAGTGACTGCAAATACAATAATGCAGGTTTTACTACTACAAAATGCAAAGCTTTTAATAGTGGGATTAGATACATTCTTTGGGGGGTTTCATTAGTAGCCACAAAAAAAAACAAAATGCAATAGGTCTAGGGGAGAAACATTATCACAAATACAGGGGCTTAACTTTGTACTCCAGTAAGCAGTTTTAGGGAAAGCTAACAACATATGAAACTGGCTAAACCTGAATCTGGTGAGGAGAAATCTATGATGGACATTAATAGTAGTGAGCAAATACGGCTCAATGGCAGGATCTGTTCTTATTAATGCATGGCTGCGTACCGTGGGTTTCTCCAGCTCAATAGCTTCCCTCTACAATGACCTCCACAGTAAAATGTTTTTCCTGGTCTAGGCAATATCAGCTTTGGAGATGGAGGAGGGTGAATCAAACAAAGTGGACCCAGCTAACCTAACAAAGGTGTCCCTAATATAAGTCAGTTATTTAATTGACCACCACCCATCAAGCTTCAAGCAATCCTGAACTATTTCTCATCCCAGGAGATTTTCCAGCCACTCCCAAATATTAAGCCACCTAATCAGCGGGCAGAGTGCAATAAAATGAACCATAAAAACTGGGGTAGAGGCCGGAACCACCAACAAGCGCCTACAAAAGCCATTCTCTACCCCTTGGAGTTCCCTCAGATTGACATAGCCCCAGACATCACTGCCATAAGCAGCTACTGGGGCAGACTTGGCCTGGTATATCTTAATCAGGGTGTTCAATGGTTTATTACCAATTCTAGAGGAAAAAGAAAAGAGAGCGGCTAAAGTTTTCAAGAGAGCTAGTCTCTTGGCTTTAAGCAACGGGGCCCATATATTCCGGTCATCTAAATAAGTGTACAGCTGTACACAAGACAGACTATTGCCCTGTACATGGAAAGATCTTGACTTAGTCTTTTTAGGCCCAAACACTATTACTTGAGATTTGCTATAGTTGGTGGAAAGGTCTAATTGATTCATGTAACTTACGAAACCATCTAACAAGGTGAGAGACCCAGGGCGGTTCTAGGCAATAAGACAATATCAGCTGCATATAACAATGCAGGAATTTGGCTAGAACCAATATGGGGGCATTCCACCTGCTTATCAAGTAACGTGGCCCCTAAATCATTCACGTATATGTTGGGGCCATTGTGCACCCTTGCCTAACACCCGACCTCAGAAAAAAAGGGCTTGTGCAAGACCCGTCCGAGTTAGACCGAACAACTGCCTTCATATCTCTATGCAACTCACTAAGGAAGTAAACAATCGCTGGATTGATGCCCATGTCCAGCAAAATCTGCCACAATTTAGATCTATTCGCCTTATCGAAGGCAGAAGACAAATCCATGTACGCAACAAACAATGAGCCCGATTTTGCCACTGTGTACTTGTTGAACAGCATGTGAAAATTTAAACACTGATCACAGGTCTCCAAACCCAACAGAAACCCATACTGAAGATTAGATAGAACAGACCCATCGTCTGCCCATGACATCGCCCTCTTAAAGATCACCCTGCCCGTTACCTTGACGCCGACTCAATCAAAGAGATGGACCTGTAACAAGAAGGAAGATCCCTAGAGCCTTTTTTATACACAGGGATAATGATGGACTCGGACCATGAACATGGTAACCCAACAACCACAACCAGATTAAATAATAGTGTTAACATTGGGGCCCCCAGACTCGGTGACAATTTGAACAGGTCGGCAGGGGTCTCGTCAGGATGAGGAGCCTTATGGCTTGTCAAACGTACTATTGCCACTTCATCCTCCTCTACTTCAAATATTAAGTTGCCATGTTGCAATGCTACCACAGGGGGCCCATACGAGGAAACCTGGTCCTCTGAACCATAAATGCCTTCAAAATGTGTAGTCCATTTCTTGGGGGATATATGGGAGGAGATAGCTTGGTCATTACTTACACTGAAAAGTGGGCGATTAACAATCTCCCAAAATCGGACACTGTCAGCCTTTGTAGCTGCCTCCATCCGGTCGGACCAAGCCTCCTCCCTAAGCTCAGTTTTCCTTCTCTCTATCACTTTTTCATATAAAGCACGTCTAGATGAGATTAAACCCCGATCTTTTGGCTGGGCTTTGAGCATAAACAGTAGCGATTTATGAGCATCGGAGCAATCCCTGTCAAACTACCCAGGTTTATTTTTGGGTGCCTTATTAGGGGGAAGGGACAACCTAATCTTAATATGTGCCTCGATCATGTGATAGGCACACAAAAAGGCAATATCATCCGGTAAAATCCCCTAAACAGTAGGCAAATTCCTTGCCCCTTGCAAACATAAGATCCTTCAAAAATACCTCAGGGATAACCATGGCCCACTTGATTCTTCTACCCTGGCCACTGGTTCTACCATCCAGCATGTGTCTAGTAACTGGGACAGCGGTGTGTACGAGCAGGTTACCGATGCAGACAACAACACAGTAGTGATCACTGAAACCAGAAACACTTATATCAAAAAGGCCAAGCATATTCTGCAAAAAGGTAGAAGCAAAAATAAAATCTAGGGTACTGCTCATGCCGCGCCCAACAAAGGTAGCGGCGAATCTACCATTAGTTTTTAAATGCTTTTGTCATGACACATTCCAGATTAAACTCCACCAAAATGTAATTTAAACATTCTCCCGCTTGACTATGTTCTAAGTGAAAGACATCCTCCCCAGGAAATTGGTCACTGAGGGTAAAAGAATATCGACACGGGTGTTTATTAAAATCACCCACTAAAATAAAACCAGCTCTAGTAATACCCTGGGAATCAAACTCTAAAAGCTGGGCCTGCAGGACAGAAAGTGAATTACAATCATTTGGGCCCTGATTTGCATTATATAAATTCAAAACCAGAAACTACCACCTGCAGAAGAGGAAACCACCCTTAGGTCTACCCTTTGGGGATGGTGTGGCAGGGATGAAAAAAGACTTATAGCCATCTAAAAAGAAGGAACAGTCAGTCTCCCAGGTCTCCTGTAGACAAATTATAGAAAAGGATTTGAGGTAAGATTGCCAATTCGGGTCCAATCTTTTGTTATTTACACCAGCCACATTCCAAGATGCCAGTCTAAGGACACTAGTAGTATTATTTTGGGCCAGTAATATTTGATTCCCTGCTGTGCCAACAGGGTTGAAATCCTCCAGAACACCCGAGGCGCCTGACCCTCGGGAGCTTATAACAGCAGCACTGTGCCTGTTATTTCAACTTACAGGCCTCGAAAGACTGCAGTCCTTACGGGTTATTGAACCAAAGGAGTCACTCGAAGGTGGCCCCACGTTCAGGAAAGATGGTGATGACTCGTCCAGAGTGGACATGACGCACCTAACCGGTGCCCCTAAACTCTTAATAGACGCTTCTCCAGAAGCAATTCCACTAAAACTACAATCCCAGCAACAACTTGTATCGGGGGAGATTAGAGCCCATGTTCAATATCAGCATATACCAAGGGCAAGGGATCCCCCAAAGGTGAGTTCACAAACACCCTGGATTGCGGTCGGGGGCAGTGACCTGGCCATTCTCTAGTGTGTTGTCAGACAAATTCTTTACTGTGGGCAAGTGAGTCAGTCAAGTGCCTCTGCACCCAGGGCCTCAAAAGAATTAGATGTCTTTAAAACAAAACTATTTACCTCGGGATTTCTCACTTGTCTATTGTGGGGACAATTGATATTCACAATGGGCCCAGGGGGAGTTGTAACAGGTGGCCAATAAACATCTCCCAGGGGCTATGCCTGGATGGTAGAGGTATGGTCCTTCAGGCTGGCAAGATTCAGGGCTGTGGGAACTACTCCTGGATGGTCAAAGCTAATAGCAACACAATCCCCACCATGGGTTTTGGGTGAGGTCCCACCCAGTCGACCCTTCTGGCCATGATAAGCCTGTGTAATAATCTATGTCCTTCACTGCCCAGTAAGGACAACCAATGAGTTACTTTATTCCTTAAAGGGTTAATAATCTTCTTTAGTTCCACGCTTTAGTACAGGAACTCTGGTGAGTACCACTACATAAGTTACAGAGGCAGGAGGAAGATTCAGTGAGACATGCAGTGAAAATGAGCCCTCCTTACTTTTAGTGGTGGCTACCCTTCCCACTGGGGGTCCAACGACAATCGAATGACAAGTTCCTTTTTGGATAATGGAAGGCTCAGGGGGCTTGTGTTGTGTCTTGCTTTCTCTTCAGAACACCTGAGCAAGACTTCAAAACACCAGGACACAACGTGAATACTCTTCAAAATAGGACTCTACACCCCTTTAGAATACCAAGGTACAACATAAACAGAGCTCAACTCTCATTTCCCAAGTAAAGAGGAATATTTATTACAACAAGTTCCCATATATCAAAATAGCAATAATGCACATGTCAAATAAAAGCATATAGTAAATGTTCATACACAAGAATAAACGCATAGAAAGATAACTGCATGTACACATGAATAAGGTAATTAAAACTTGGAACACATCACTAGTTGTCTGTCTTGCATCATCCTGCCAGCACGACTGGGGAACCCGGTGGCAGTCTTAGTGGGAGCTCTCAACCGGGAAAAGGTCTCTATGCGGTGCGTCCCCTAAAGAAAGTTTCTGACAAAAAGCCAAGAGGTCTCTGTCTTTATACTCTTTACTAACACAGAAAGAGGCTTCTAGAAGCTCCACCTCCCTTCATCAGCACTGTAGATGCTGGCTGCATTCTCTGCATCGAGGTCACTCAATGAAGCTGACCAGGCTCCTATGAGAGCTGAGGCAGATTTCTTCACTTTTTCATCCTTGGGCTATGCATCCCACACTGTCTGTTCTAGCATCTTATCTTTCCCGCTCGGTGAAGTGAAAAACATAAACATTTCTGTGTGTGCGCAAGTAACCCGACCCGCCCTGCCTGCCTTCGCAACTGAAGGGCAGGGTCAGACAGAAACAAGATGAAACCATGCTCACAAAATGCATTTTTTTTAACAAAAATGGAGTCAATGGTCAATACGTGATCTCACAATATGGAATTCCCTGTAGCATTACAGGTTGTAAGATGCCACCGGTTCCTAACTGGATATCACGTTAATAAAAGGCACTACAGGCCCACCTTGTGGGGGGCGATGTGTGGCTATAGCACCTGACTCAAGATCCCTCGCAAGCTTAAAACCTGTTTGCCCCACTTGCTCCGGACCTTCAGGAGCAGGGGTCAATTGATCACATTAGGCAACGTCTGAGACAGGTTGGATTCGCAAAACTCTATTAAGATATTAAGACTAGCCTCAATTGACTAAAGTTTATTTAGCCATTTGGCCAAACATTTTCCCACCCCGACCTCAATCATTGACTGCAACAAGGGGACAAACTCCCCATTATTATTAATGGTTTCAGAAACTGTACTATGGGGCTTGCCTATCCCAGGAGTCTGGCGATTCTGGCCCCCTTTTGCCCTAGTCCCAGACCGACCAGTCACAGTTCCTGCCCTTTTACGTTTTTTTGCACTTTGGGGCTGGGGGACCACAGTCCTCAAATAAGTTACTAGAACCAGCCACGAGCGCTGGTTGGTGGACTTGAGCGGTGACAGACATGGTGGCGGCTAACTGGGTTGAGCCGGACCCTCCTGGGGCACCAGTCGATGTGTTGTTGTGGGCTGTGATAATAGGGTAGTCTGAAATAACAGGGGTTACAACTGAGGCAGTCGGGACAATACTAATACCTAATCTTCTTTCGCAGGTGTAAATTTCGTCATTGATTGCCCCCCATCATCGAGGATAGATAGGAAAGGATTGATGATTTAGAAAGCCCAGATGTGGCAGAATCTTTTCATGCAACCCCTGGATGTGAAGTCCACCCTTCAACTGAGATGTTTTTCCGTTTGCCTGTCCCGAAGTAATTAGTGGTATCCCAATATCCCAGTAAAAGCAGGCCCGCTTAACCAGCTGTGGGACACTCCTACAACAGAAACAGACCAGAAAATGATTTGAGGAAATGTCAGCCCTGTAGCAAAACAACCTTACCAGGGCATAGGAGTTATATCCGACCCCAAGGACCAAGAGGGGTGGACCCGGCCTCTGTCGGTTGCTGACGGGCACAGGATAGGCCCACCCTTGGCCCGGGTTGGGCCTGGGCACAGCCTACGCACGTCTTGCGCTGCGGGACTACAGCGCGCCTTAAATCCCCAATGGTGTCATCACAGGTGTGCAGGCAGAGGGTGTTGTGGGACTTGTGGTCCCCAGCGGGTGCGTCCACGGTGGCTTCCCCCTGGTGCAGGCAATGTTCCAAGTGCAGTGGGAGATGTCTCCTCAGGTGGCAACGTGGAGAACAGCAGGGTTAGCCCCAACAGCAGTGACAAGTGGCAGCAGGCGCTTCCTGCAGTCACAAACGCTATGTTTTGCCAAATCAAAGGCTTTGCAACCACAAACACATTTGTATATGAGTGTTTTTGTTGGGAACACATTGATGAGTCAAGTATAGCACCAATTATCTGCACTTAAGCTGGAAGCACAGGACAAGCGCTTGATAGTAAGAACCCATGCAAGCCAGACATCAATAAGCTACAGCAAGGCACTTATTGTAATTAATAACTGTTAGATCTGACATCCTTGGTGTGGTTTTCCCCCTAACCTTTTGCCTTCAGACCTCCTATTTTTGCTGACTTAGTTTTTGCTGGCCTTAGGACTCTGCACACTTTACCACTGCTAACCATTACTAAAGTGCTTGTGCTCTCTCCTTAAAACATGTTAGATTGGCTCATACCCAATTAACAAGTTTAATTTACTTGGAAGTCCCTAGTAAATTGGCACTACTTGTGCCCAGGACCTGTAAATTAAATGCTACTAGTTTGCCTGCTAAAGTATACAAAAAAGTGATAGATGGAATACTTGAATCAATCTCAGCCACTGGCAATTACTCGGGTCGAATCCCAATCCATAATTATTTTGCACACCATGTCATTTCAGTTTGGACCCAGCCATATGCAAATCAGTGTTGACCCTGCTCCAATCAGAACAGTCCAGCCCAAACTGCCCAGCCAGGTCCTCCCTAAACCGGAACACAAGCAACCAAGGACCAGTTTTGCCCTAATTATAGGCTCATCAGCCGGCTACAGCTTGGTTGCAGTGACACAGCGTGCATGGAACCCACATCTGGACATACCGTCTCACTTAGGGTGACACACCAAAGTATACAAAAAAATGATGGATGGAATGCTTGTATTAATCTCAGCCACTGGTAATTACTCAAGGCCGCATCCCAGTCCATCATTATTTTGCACACCATGTCACCTCGGTTTGAGCCTCCATTCGGAACAGTCCAGACTGAACTGCCAAGCCATGTCCTCCCTGAACCGGAACACAAGCAACCCAGGACCAGTTTTGCCCTATTTATGGGTTCATCAGCCAGGTACAGCTTGGTTCCCTTGACATAGCTTGCACGGGACCCAAGTATGAGCATACCCGTCCCACTTAGGGCAACATACTAAAGTATACAAAAAAGTGATGAATGGAATGCTTGAATTAATCTCAGCCACTGGTAATTACTCAGGCTGCATCTCAATCCATCGTTATTTTGCACACCATGTCACCTCAGTTTGGACCCAGCTATATGAAAATCAGTTTTGACGCTGCTCCAATTGGAACAGTCCAGTCGAACTGCCAAGCCAGAACACAAGCAACCCAGGACCGGTTTTTCCCTAGTTACGGGCTCGTCAGCCAGGTACAGCTTGGTTCCAGTGACACAGCGTGCACAGGACCCACATCTGGGCATACCCATCCCACTTAAAGCGACACACTAAAGTATGCAAAAAAGAGATGGATGGAATGCTTGAATTAATCTCAGCGACTGGTAATTACTCGTACCGCATCTCAATCCATCGTTATTTTCCACACCATGTCACCTCAGCGATTGCCAGTGGCTGAGATTAATTCAAGCATTCTAACCATCACCTTGTTGTTTTTGCATTTGCCGTCCTTCGTGTGCCGGGTATGCCCAGACATGGGTCCCGGGCTCACTGTGCCACTAGAACCAAGTTATACCTGGCTGAACAGCCCTAACGAAGACAAAACTGATCCTAGGTTGCTTGTGTTCCGGTTCAGGGAGGACCTGGCCTGGTAGTTCAGGCTGGAATGTTCCCATTATGAGCAGGGTGAAGACTGATTACAATAACCTAATCCTAATCAGTCCAAAGAGAATAAAGGCAGATGAACAGGCAGAGAATTAGAGTGTTTGGGATCTATCCATAAAGGCTTCCCTTCTGCTTATCAGATGTCCAAGAGAAAGTTTGAGTTGCAAGTGGAACCAGCATCCTTTCATTTAGAGAGCACCTTCGGGGAGCAGAAATTCCAGATTTTTCTGTGTCTGGCCCCACACAGACCAAAGAATTTTATATCCTAACTGTCAAATTAGGTTTCCAGCACCACTATCCTGTGATTCTACCCATCTCGCGTGTGAATCTGGCAGACTCCCCAGAACTCATCCCACAAGTATGGAAACCTATGCAACCAAACACTACTTGGTTATTCTCAGAGTTATAGTCAGGACAAGGTTTGTCTTCCACCTGCTTTATCAGTTTGGTACTAGAATATCGAGTGCTTAACATCATGCTACAAAAATATTGATGATAAAAATATTGACAAGGTAAGCATATATAGTTAATTATAGGTTTACTATACATATCTCCATATGCAGTAGCGGCTGCTCCCGGGAAAGAGTAGTGGGGTGGGGGGGCTTGAAAAACAACAAAAAAGATCACTTATCTGCAGACCGGCCGGCTGGCCAGCCGCCACCTCTCCTCCGTCCTCTTCCTTCTGTGGAAGTTGAAGCAGGAAACACCCAGGCTCCCCTAAGCCAATCACAACGCTGCAATGCAGTGTTGTGATTGGTCTGAACACCGTGGGTCGGCACTCAGATAGGTACTGGGAGCCTGAGCACGTTCTCCACCCATGCTGTACAATACAGCCGGTGGAGAACATGCAAAGTGCTCATGACTGTGTGGCTGGCCCAAGACGGCCGGCCAAACAGTCATGCGCACTTAGAGAGTGCCACCACTCCTCCCACTGCTCTGCCCAGCCCCGCAAAACTACCTCAGCACGGAAAAATAAAATGATAATAACATTGCGTTATTATAATGTTGTTTTTCCTTTTTTGCAGTGCTGAAAGGCAATGGGGCAACATTCCTCTGCCTTAGCGGAGGAGCCGCCCCTGTCCATATGTGTGTTACTTGATGATGTATGCATCTTCATGGGGCGTAGATGTAGAACTGAGAATAGTAAATGTACACTTATCTTTATATTCTTACCTCTACAATATTTTTGTCATCAATATTTTGGCTACAATGTTTTTTTAGCACAACATTTTTGTAGTCGATATTCTGATATGCAAGTGTTTCACCACACCAGAAAACTATAACTGAAGGCATTGGCCTAATTCTGAAACTTTACAGTGAGTACTTTCCTCTGGAAATGTGATGGCCCTTGTGCTGCTGCTGAACGTTCTTCAAAATCTCAATTGGTTTTGCTCAGTAGGCCCAAAGATAGCTTACTGACACTGATTTATGAGTATCAAAGCAGAATCTGGTTATCTTGGTCTGCCCTTCAACCTCCCTGGGGTATTCAGTGGGGAAGGTATAATGCTGCCTGCCCTCAATTACAGAACTGTAGGTAACTCTTTGTTAATATTGATTACTTAAATCCAGCTCCCCTGATAATGTATGCTTTCTTTATGGGCTAAAGGTCTTGAACCGTACAGTGACATCAGTGTTGATATTGTTGCCAAAAACCTCATTTCTCACAGGGTTGGTGCATTAGTGCTGGACTGGAAGGAAGGAATAATGAAGCCTTTCATGAAAACTATAGACCCATCTCTTTGTTCCCAGCAGCAACTAGGAAAGAAGAAATATATCTTGTGTGTCAACCTACCATCTCTCTAGAGAACAACCTGCTGGAATTGAGCCAGTTCTGATTGTGGCCTGGGAGGTGCACAGGAAGAGTCCTTAGTATTGTACTGGATGGCTGTAGGATGAGTTCTGATGGAAGGCACACTACAGAGTAAGTTCCTTAGTGTTTAGATTTTTGTTATAACTGAGAAGACTCAAATCTTAGCTCTCCCTCCTTTCTGCTATAAGCGGGTGGCAATTTCTTATGTGGAAGCTCAAGGCTTCTCTCTGTCACACATCCTTTTTTAATATTTGTATCGAACCACACTCCAGCATTATAAGCTCTGTTGTGGTGGAGTCAGTATGCTATGCCAATGACATACAGCTGATCCATGACTTTGATAGGCCTCTGTCCAAGTTTCTTAAGACTATTTAAGCATGATTATCTGCCATCGAGGCTTGATTGAGAATCATCCTACTGAAGCTCAATAGTAGCAAGGCACAGGTGCTAATTCAGGGCCAGGACAAGCTATGCACGCACTCTCTTTGATCGGTAGGGGTGGTTTCTATACTGTCTCGAGCCCGAAGGTTAAATGACGTAGCTTTTCTTTTTGATAAGAAGGTAGGCTTGAAGAAGCTTCCTGTTACAACTAGATAAACTTAATCAATAAAATCGTCCCTTTGTTTCTCAATCCTTGGAAGAGAACTGAAGTTGACAGGTTAGAGCTAAAGGAAGATGAATCCACACCAGTGACTGTGAGCCAAGCATGGTGAAAATGCATACCAAGGTGGAGAAACTACAGGAGGCAGTACAATGCCTACAAACTCAGAGTATTCTGAAGGCCACTCTCGGTGTAATATTTGTTTCATAGGCGTGCAGGAGAGAGTTGAAGGACCAAGCTCAGAACTGTTTCTGAAGGAACACCAGTTTGCAAATGTATGAGTGGAAATTGCGACAGTTAAGGATTCAGTGTGCACTAATCCTCTCGGCCAAACTGTGAATAGTGATTGGGTGAAACCAGGGTCCACATAGGAGATAAAAAGTCAGCTAGCCATCACAGAATGTGGAGGGCATTCAGTGCTTGATTTCTAAAATAAATAAATGCCGTAACCCAAAGTTTTGCTCAGAAGCCCACGGTAGGTGCTATTGAAGGTCGGGGTGCTGAATACCAAGGCTGCATTGTCTTGATTCCACCCCATGCCTCTTTAATCCCCCACCAGTCACTCATTGCATCTTTATCTCGGTCTAGCAGGTACTTTTTCATCCCTGACTTCTCTCTTCATCACTGTTTTTCAGCTTTTCTCTTCCTCCTCCTTTCCCCCTTTTGAGTTTCTCTCTTTCCTTATCTGGGTCAAGGTTTGATATGGGACAATAAGTGTCAGTGCCCAAAAATGAGTGCTGGTAGGCCCCACCTGCAACTACCAGCTCAAGTTAAGCACTTAGTGCATTGTAACAGAAGAAACAAAAGGGTCCAAATAACTGAGAAACCAATGAAAGAACAAGCAGCATGGGAGAGAGAACAAGTGGTTGAAAACATTTTGCAGAATCCAAGATTGCAAGAAGCACCAGTCAGTAGCAGCCCAGGGACAACTGGCTGAGAGGAGGACTCTGACACTTGGGAGACAGGAGATATGCTGGGACATTGCCCTGGAGATTTCCTCTATGACGATATAGAAGTTTGTCTAAGTATTCAGCCAGATAGACTTATACATCAATAGCCTACTGAACTCCTGCATTAACTATTTGCGGTTTGCAAGGACTGGGAAGGACTGCAGCTAGGTGTTGTGGGAATGGGGTGTTGTGGGAATGCCCGTGGCTAGCCGGGAGATCTGACATCTCCCCTCCTCCCATGAAAACATGACATGGCACATTTCTATTGTACCCTCCCAGTACACACGGTACACCCTAGATTGGATATGTGTCTGGGTGGGAATAGGAGTAAAGGTCCCCAATGCAGACTATTTGGATCGCATTGAGTCGGATCACAATCTGCTCCTTGTGTTCTTGAACGGGGGCAGTGCTGAAGCCCTTATGTCAGCGTCTCATCATTAGTATTTGTGGACCCGTCAGTGCTCCTGGGCCAGTGTCCCCATGTCAGTTAGTGGATAAGTGTCAGAGTGTGTTTGTTTCCCCTTTGTTGCTGTTCCAGTATCAGTATCAGTGCCAGATTTCCCCATGTCTCAGTGTCAGTTCTCAAGTGTCAGTATCCCAAAGTCAGTGTCCTCGGTTCTTCTGTGTTTTTGTGCATGTGCCAATATCAGCATCCCAATGTATCCCTCCTCAACTTTCACCTTTGGAGTTCCCAAAATGAAATGTGAAGAGTTTGCACTCTTCTTTGATTGGAAAGTAAAGCCTATTTAGTGATCCTTCCCTTCAACTTCAGACACCACTATTGTCTCTAACCTTCTCTGTATAACTCAGTGGAGGTGGTCACACTTCATGTAAGGCACTTTTGATGCTGTTCTTGAAACTGTTGTTAAAGTGAAACCTTCTAATCACTTCACTGATCTAGTGCCTTGCGACATTGCTAGTAAGCTATCTAACCTTACTGGACAGTGTTGATTAACTCATTTCTCTCACAGGGCACTTATCGAGACCGCCTCAATTGGCCTGGTCACACCCACTCTAAAAAAAGGACTTTTGAACATCAACAATCTAAATTATTTTCTCCCTGTTTCAGGAACAGGTGTTCTTTACTGGGAAAGTTATAAAATTCGAGTGTAGCCTCTCAGCTCTCACAACTATTCATGGTCAATGATCTTCTTGATGACTGTAAACCAGGTTTCAAGCATGGAAGCAGCAGTAAAAATTATCACCTCCAAGTGGTGGACAATGCCTTATGTTTCCTTGATGCTGGTAACTCTTGCCTCTTAGTGTTTCGTGACCTCCTCACTGTGGAATTCAACTCAGTCACTCCTCTGTCCTTAACATCCTCAAAGTTAGAACGGGCATCTTGGGAGTGGTAATCAAATGGTTCTCTTCAGATAGTACTTCTTACCACAGATACCTCACCTTTATATTATCTCCAGGCACCGGACTGAATCGGAGAATTTTACAGTTGTGACTGAGGTGACTCCATACTGCCCTGGAAGTGACAGAGCGGAGCATCATGTAACCATCACCCCTATACACTGACGTTGATTCCTTTTTTTCCCTTGCTCTTTAATGTAGATCTGATGTTATATGGTTCCTACAAATCTAGTAGGACTGTGTATGTAGAACAAAAAAACATCATAATACAGGGACTGAGCCTTACCATATAATCAGTAATTGGTGGTCTGTTTGTGTAGCTCACAGCACTGCATCTAAACTCCTAAATCCACTGTGTTGTAGACATTGTCAGTAGCCTAGAACATCACCCTCAGATCCCCAAGGAAATCGTGGAAACAGATCTAACCCTTTCATTTGTCACTCATGCATGCCCAAAGTGTCACAAAGAACAGATACAGTATTGCATTGTCAAACGTTTATTGAAAAGCTCTAATCTTTGTAAATATAACATGAACTGCGATTATGTAAAAGATGAGATACATCATTGAAATAAGCATGATTAGAATGGTGAAAAAAAAAAAAAATTCAACAATGTTAATTGTTCATAACGTTACAAACTACTCCTATCTAGTCCTAATATCACTATGCTAAAGAGAGCATGTCGGGAGTACCCTTTATGCCTGCCTGCCTATTGGAATGACCGAATCCCGTACCTTGGTATTGTATGACAGGAAGCTGGCCTTAGTGCATTAAGGAATGCACCCTGCCTCAAGTTTGCAAGCCTGCACACTTCTATTGCACGGCTATCTTTCTTCTTAGGATGAAGGTCGGGTATAGCTAAACTGCATCTCAGTCACATGTTACAGCAGCGTTCCATGACGAGTCTGGCATGAAGTTAACCTCTCTATGACTCATGCATGGACTTTTATAATAAAACAGCAAGCTTATTGCACTGTGCCAGATGTGCAGAACAACGTTTTAATTAGACCGCAACAGAGAAGTTGTCTCCTACAAGCACATAAAATAAAACAATTCCTCTTATTTTGAATTGTACGACCCTGGAACAAAATGTTCAGGCTACAAGGCGGCAGTTTCTATCTAAAAGAAATACGTCAGAGGACATTTTCACAATAGGAAAAAGCATGTGCAAACCACCACTGAACAATGATGCTAAGTTAAAAATGAAAAGCTAAAATGGAAACTAAACGTAAGCCACATAACAACGGAGGTTTACAAAATGCCAAAGGACTGAATACATCACTGAAGACTAAGCTAGACTTGCGAGCTGGGCCACCGACGGAAGAAAGTTACTCCTTCACAGTTGTGGTGCGAAGGGCAGCAGGAATGCTAGAATTACAGTTGTATACTGTTTAAACTAAGGCAGATTTATTAACTGAGATTCTTTAACAAGGTCCAACCTTTTTTAGAAACAGTGATTTCTTTTTTTCTCTTTTTTTTACTTTTTATTTTCCATTTTATCATGTAACCGTACAAAGTACAACTTTAGGCAGCACAGTTTATCCGGCATAACAGGTGCCTTATATGTGCATGCATGCACAATCGTCTTTCCAGCTCCTACCCTCTCCGCTTGGTTTCCCCAGTCTCATTACCCCTGTCTATGGTGATTCTCCTATACCTCCCGCACTATCACAGCTGTAAGAGCAGCCATGCTATTACCGGGAGTCCCCTCCAGCACCGGTGCCAGAAGCTCCTGCAGCATTCCCGCCCATTCAAAGCAGTCCTCTTCCTTTTTGTCATCCGTTCTAACATCTCCCATTCGCCGTTCTTCGGCCAGTGCTTATTCTCCCATGTCCACAATCCATTGCGTGCATGTAGGGCCCGTAGGCGATAGCCATTTCATAGCTATCCGTCTGTTTTCTAACACCAACCGCAGTAGAGCAAATCGGTAATAAACCTACTCCCACTAGGGCACGGTATTAGGTGCAGAAGACAGTGCCGGACAGTGTTTTCTATATGGATATCGGTCACCTCCTGTAGTCGGTGCATAATCATATCCCAGTAGAGCACCAACCCAATACACCCTCAAGTCATGGAGAGCAAATCAGCACACACCCTCGCACACATTGGGCAAGTGTCCGGCCTAGTCGGATACATTTTATGCAGTCTCGTCAGCGAAAAGCACGATGGAGGACATAAAAATGTGCCAGCTTGAAACGGGCACTACAAGATATGAACCCCACCAGTGCACAGGCTTTACTCCATTCCCCATCCTTCAGGGTGTCTTTTAGGACTCTGTCCCAGCCGTGTCTTGCCTTCAGCTGGATCTTAGGCACATCACATTTGACTATATAAACGAGATACCAATCTCGGAGGAGAACACAGGTTGAGCAGTACATCCAATGTCCACTACTGGTCAGGCGCTTGTGGAAGGCCAGTCCAAATCTCGCCAGTTGTTTTGGTCAGTGTGGCGAATTGTAAAAACTGTCTGGGGCCTAACCCAAATGTCTCCCGTGCTTCTGCAAAGGTAATGCACCTCTCCCCAGGATACAGGTTCTCTAATGTTTCGCAGCCACCATCTTTCCAGGCAGAGACTGGCATATCCTATGCAATACACAGAAAGGGTTGTAGCCACCATATAGGTACGTTTCTTTAAAATTGATGTTTTGCAATGTGGATTTAATTGCTAGTTCCCACATCTGCGTCACCTGCTTCACCACATAGGGGCAGCCTTCATGCAGGGGAGCCCCCCCCCCCCATGAGGCAGCGAGGTAAATTGTCTGCACCTGGCATCCCCGCCAGTAACCTTTTTTCCCCATTGGGCCCATCTATGCACCACTTAGCAGCATGCTGGAGTTGTGCTGTTATATAGTATAGTTCCATGTCCGGTAGCCCGAGCCCACCTTCTTCCATGTCTAATTTCAGTACTTTCAGCCCAACTCTGCTGCGTTTGCCTGCCCATATAAGTGCAATTATGAGACTGTCTAGTCTTTTAAACATTTGTTGGTCTACTGGGCTTTGTGTGTTTTGGAGTACATAGAGGCACCGGGGCAAAAACACAATCTTTGCTACAGCAATTCTGCTGTCAACGGACAGCGATTGTTTGTTCCAAAATGCCTTGAGACCCTCACGGGTGAGTAGCGCGCTTTATAAATCCCCTGATTGATTGATTGATTGATTGATTGATTGACTGATTCCTTCAATCCATTCAGTACTTTGCCCATATTATACTCGTTCTGTTTCACCGAGGTATGTTCCATCTGTATCCCCAGGTACCGAAAACTGTCCACTTCCCACCACAAACCTTACTGCCTCCAACGTGCCTTGAGATGGGAAATATTAAGAATTTAGCTACATTCAACTTGATTCCTGACAGCCTCTCAAATTTTCGCAATGCAGACATCATAATGGGCACCGCTTGCTGCGCCCCTGTCGTGTACAGCAGTGCATCGTCAGCATAGAGGGAGCCTATATTCAATGTGTCCCCCACCGGTATCCCCGATCCCTGTAGTATCTCCCACAGGTAGACTGTCAATGGCTGTATGGCAAGTGCAAATAAGAGGGGAGACAAGGGACATCCCTACTGGGTGTTAATACAGTCTACATAAAATCCCACCCGATCATATCAAATGCTTTCTGATATTGAGGGCGGCCACCGCCATTTCTGTCTGGGAGTCCTGCACAGAGCACATGACATTAAGTGAGCCTGCGGATTTTTATGAGGGTACTACTATTGGAGATAAATTCACATTGATCTTCATGCACCAATTGTTCAATGATCCTCTGTATCCTATTAACTAGAATTTTGGAAGGGATTTTCACATGCACATTAATTATGGAGAATAGGCTGTAGTAGTCGACCCTCTCCGGGAATCTATCTGGTTTGGGGAGCATGACTGTAAGTGCCTCTCAGAGATTGTGGAAGTACTCCCACGTCCCTTGCTTCGTGAAGGACCTCCAGCAATTTCTCGAAGAGCACGTCTGCATATGTGGCATAAAACTCTGTTTGGGAACCCATCCATACCTGGTGTTTTGTGTCTGGGCAGGTCTTTGAGGACCACCAACATCTCCTCTTTAGTGAGTGCCAACACTAGATCTTTCCTTTGTGAAGGCTCTAGTCGTGGAAGAGCTAGACCCTCCCAAAACCTCATCTACTGAAATCGTATTGTAGTCCTCTAGTCGCTGATCTAGCATTTCCAGGTACCTCCGGAGTTCCCTGTTGACTGAGGCCTGTGTCATGGCCGACCTACCATCACCCGTCGTAAAGGACATGATCAAGTTCGTCGGCCATTTCCTCCAAAGTAGCCACGCCTAAAGTCTACGGGGCATATCCTCCTCTTAGTGCAGTAATTGTCTGTACTCTTTCAGGGTAAATCTGTCCAATCTGTCCCACATTTCCTCTATCGTACGCATAGCGGCTACTAGGTTGCACTGCTCCATTGGGTTGCCCTGCTCTCCCTTTTGGAGCTGTGCTAAAGTATCTTCCTTCTTCCTGGACCCGCAATTCCCTTCAGCTTTTGATTCTGTACACTTTAGTGAGGCACTCCTTGCACAAGACAGCTTGAAGTGTGTCCCACTCGTTAGCTCTAGTTTTATTGGACGCCCAGTTATGTGCAAGACATCGTTACAGCACCTTCTATATATCAACACGAAACGCCCCATCTCGCAGCGTCTCTGGGTTTAGGTGCCAAGTAGGGATGGCCAGTTGTCGTGGCAAAACACACAAGTAAGGAGTACTGGGGCAGTCAAGAATCTACCCAGGTGTTTGACTGTGGCCACCTGAGCGCCCAACACTCTCGCCACAAGTATTCTGTCTCGTCTGCTGTGCATATCGTGCATACTCGATGGTATGTGAATTCCATCCTTGTTGGATGTAGCGCCCGCCACGTGTCAAGCACTCCACCTGTGCCATTACCTCCAGCGCCCCAGTCATGCCCAATTTCATGTTCTGTTTAGGGGGTGATCTGTCCATACCTCCATTTAAAACACAATTGAGGTCCCCTGCCCAGATGAGGGGCATTTCTAGGTGTAGTGTAAAAATGTCAAGCACTTTCCAAAAGAAGGATTTATTGTCGCAGCTAGGGGAGTATACATTTAATAAAGCCATGTCCCTGCTGTCCAGATGGCCCGTGAGAAGCAGTTACCTGCCTTCCACATCTGCCTGTGCCTCCCTGAACTGAAAAGGGACCCTGTGGGCAATCCACGTAGCCATCCCCCACGCATATGAAGGGAATGTGGATGTATATAGTTGTCCCCTCCATTTCTTTTTTTGATTTCTCTACCTCGGGGGTCAGTTAGGTGGGTCTCTTAAAGAAAGACTATGCCCACTCTGTAGCGTCTGAGCTACGTATGCACCCTATATCTCTATGTGTAGTCCTGCAGGCCTCTTACATTCCAGGTAATAATTTTGACTTCTCCTGCCATAGGTATCTATGTATGTCCCCTTAACTCCCATCCTCGTCATGCCTAACCATGCCAATGCCGTCATCACCTGATGTCACAAGTGGGAAACCCACCCTGTCTCCAAGTCACCTTCCTCTACCCCTCGGAATCCGATGTGCCTGTGCTTTTCCTGAGATACACCATTGAATTGCAAAAAAAACTATAAAGTCAAACCAATAGAGCATGTACAGCCCCACCCTCTCCTCTCGGGTAAACATCAAGCCTTCCTTTCTGAAGATGTTTCCCCATGTGAGATGCTACTGAGTGTTGTCACCCTCCCCCTACTCACTATGGCCTCTATATCCCCACACTGCCTATAACCAACCAATAAGTAACATGAATAGTAACATGCGGCGAGCCCCGCAAAGCTATGAGCTACCACCGGGGTAAACGGGCGAGGAACTCGCAGGTCAGGGCCCCCCAAATACCCTGTCCCTTCCCTCTATAAAACCCAGGAATTGGTAAAAACAAGGAACAAAATAGTCAATACCCAAAAAGGGAGGAAAGGCGAGGCACTGTATAACACTGGCCTCGCCCCTGTTCCAATAACTCTGAATTGTGAGTGTGTTCCTGCTCAGAAAAGGAAGGACAAGAGGCAAGAGCCCCCCCATCCTTACCGATTCCCCCAGTCACCAAGTATTATGAGGGGGGGGGGTAGAATCCATCTTCACACCATCCCCCAAGCTTCAAAAAAGAGAAATTGTAGCTCAACACAGGAATTTTTCAATTATCATGGTGGCGCTCAGAGTACATTTCATACTTTATAGTCAACAATAGACTCAGTATGCGCCCGATAGTGAGTGAACGTCCTCCTCATCTTTGCTCGGGGCATCCCGCCGAGCAACAGCCAGCATTCATCTTGCTGTACTTCAATGCCGGAACATCTAGCAGCAGCCTCCAAGCCCCATCTCCCTTTCTTCATAGAGCCTCTGGACCTGGTGCGCCCCCTCCGACTCGAGCCACCAGTCTTCCCAGGCACTCGACCCACCTCGTGCGTATCAACGTTGTCAGTCCAGGCCCACACATCTTCTGGGCAAGTGAAAAAGCTATACTGGCCATTATGTACCACCTGCAGCTTGGCCGGAAAGAGCAACATATATTTAATGTTCATAGTACCTAGTTTCTGTTTGGCGGCCAAGAAGGAGTGTCTTTGGGGCTGCACATAAGAGTATTATCTGGGAATATTCCATACAGCAGTGGGATGGTAGAGGATAAAAAGACTCTGGCACCCCGCCTCTGCCCGGCTTACCTCCTTAAGCGCTATTCGCCCCCTCACCAGCAGTGCCCCCTGTCTTACCCGCCCGTCCGAGGCGCCGCTAATTGTGGCATAGGAAGTCCCGCAGCCAGAGTCCCCAGGCTGACGCCCTGTTGTTCAGAGCCAGCGGCAGGGCTGACACACCGCTCACTCCGGGGCTCACTCGACTACTTGCAGGGGTCCCAGCAGCAAAGAGGCCCCAAGCAGGCTCACAATTACGGCCATAGGAGCGCAGGATTTCTTCAGATTACACAGGGGTAAGAAAAGCCATGACTCGAAATATGGTGACGGACATTTTGCCTTGCCTTGCAGACAATGCGGCCCTCCCAACCTGTGCAGCAATAGCAGGCCCATGCCTTTTGGAGCAGAGGTCATGGCGGCAGTAGAGGCCGATCACACCAACAGGGACAGATCTCCTCTAATGCTTCCTCTCCTGCTTCAGCGCCTACCAGGTTGTTTTAACTTGCCCTCACAGTCCATACTCAGCAGGTAGGAGGCAGGATACACATTCTCTAAATGCCGGTACAGATGAAATGTGCTGACGTGGACTGTCTCCTCACAAGTGGGATTTCCACCTCAAGGTGGTAAGGGGAGTCTTCGATCAGCGGAGCAAACATACCCTGGTTAGATCTGTTTTTCACCATCAAAAATGTTCAGTGTCGAAACTACTGTGCACTGGAGTTTCCTCCAGGAAAATCACTGTGAGATGCATTCTATCTGCAATGGGACCTTGGTCTCTTGTACTCATTCCCACCACTGCTTCTCTTGCCTTGAGTTCAGAGGAAAGTCAAGACAAACCAGGTTCAGGTCATCCTAATTGCCCCAGACGGGCTAGCAGAGTTTGGTACCCGGAGCTTCTGAGCATGAATTTCAGCAATGGGAGAGGGTCCTGCACCCGAATCTCTTCAACCTACATCTCCATGCTGGATATTGAAGTCTACAGATAAATGTGTTTGATCTGCCAGTCACAGTGGTTGATGCCATCCATGCAGCCCGACGCCCATCAAAAAAGTCTGTCTATGTTGGTTGCTGGGTGAAATGTGTTGCTTAGTGTGGGCTCATCGTCCCGACCCTCTGCAGTCCAAACGTTTAGATGAATTATTGTTTGTTCTACTGTTGGCCCAGCAAAGCTGCATCTGTCAGCCTTTTCTACCTTTTTGTGTTCGCCTGATCAACCCTCTCTGTTGAACTCGCCTGTTGTCATGCTTTTTATCAAAGGCCTGACTCCCTTGAAGCCGTTTGTAATGCCACAATGGGATTTGAACTTAGTGTCAACCTTTCTTATGTGCCTGCCTTATTAGCCAATACACAGATGCTCACTGCAACTACTGATGCTCAAAACAGTTTTCTTGATTGCCATCACCTCTGTATGCGTGAAATGCAGGTGCGCTCATTTCAAGTACCCTAAACCTCTTTCTTCTTGAACAAATTAGTGCTAAGGACCTAGCAACCTATGCTGTGCTTTGCGGATTTCTAAAACGCGTAGCTACCCGAAGGCTTCCCAGCGTTGATTGAGATAGGACCTATGTATGCAGGAACATGTAAACAGGGTAGGATTGGTGAGGGTATAGCCAAGTTTTGAGCTGTTTCCTAACCCTTGTCTCATTGTCATAGTTTCTAAGCACTGTGGGCATTGTGTTCCACAGCTTAAGTACAAGATGTGCAAAGGACCTTCTTTCTCAAAATTGTGACACATTTTCAAACTGACCAGTCTATCACTCTTCCAACATTTGTTGTGCCATCTCACCATTTGAAAGAGGAGGAGAGGGTCAATTAGCTCAAACCTAAAATGGCTTTGAGTTTCTACATCGACCACACAAAAGAACATTGTGCAGATGATCAGCTCTTTGTGGGATTTTCTGGTGCAAAGAAAGGGAAGGGAAGGCAATGCAGAAAAGGTACCTGTCAAGATGGATAGTCCTCTGCATCAAAATCTGCTGTGTGCTGTCACAAGGCCTGTGGATTCATTCCACCAAGGCCACTGCAAAGGCATTGGCAAGGGGGTGTCATTTCTGGACATTTGCCAGGCTGCGACGTGGGCCTCGTTTCACATGTTCACAAAGCACTACTGCCTTGAATTCAAGTCTGAGGGGAGGGCCATTTTGCCCCCTCGTCCTGCAAGACTTACTCATCTGAGTCCATTTCTCTTACCCTGCACCTTTGGGAGGTACTTCTGTGGTATATGTTCTAAAGGTGAAGAATCTGTGGTTAAAAGTAGCCATCAGAAGAATAAGTTACTTACCTTTGGTAGCGCTCTTTCCGGTGGATATTCTATCTAACCGCAGATTCTTCACTGCCTTCCTACCTCATCGTTCTGTGTAGATGACTCCTGAACATCTCTATATTTTCTAGGTTAGATTTTGGAATGCTGTCACCTGCAATTTGTTGAAAGTGCTCTGCACCTGAGGGCGCGGAAGGAGAGAGATTAAGAAACTGATGTCAGTGCTTCTACGTGACTCCACTCCGTCACTTCCGAGGCCACAGACATCGCAGAACCACATGGTGTCAGTCTTTCTCCAACTCCATACCACTATAACCAAGAGTCCTCCAGGCTCTATCCAAATGTTATTATCTTAGTGTCTGTATTCTTGTGTCCCTGTGTCAGTCTCTTAGTGTCGCTGCCCAATACCATTGTCCCAGCATCAATGTTTTTGCCCCTGTCAGTGTTCCATTGTCACTGTCCTCAAAGTAATAACCTCATGTCAGTGTCTTTATCCCAGTGTCGGTGTCTCTATGTCTGACTGACTGCCTTTGTGCCAGCATTGCTGTAGAATTGCCGGTGCTGCTGTACCAGTGTCGTAGTTGCCACTATTGATATCCTTATGTCACTGTCCTAGTGTCAGTATTTGTAAACCATGTCAATGTTCCAGTTTCATCGTCCCCTTGTCACCATCCCCATATCCGTTTTGGTGCCTCTGTGTTTAGTTCTAGTGTCCTTATCTTATTGTCAGTAACCCAGTCTCAGTGTCTCCATGTCAGTGTCCCATGTGTCAGCATCCTGCAGTCAGCAGAGCTCTCAATTTACGCATAACTCATTTAGTCCAGGTTTTTTCTTTCTTTTCTGGGAGTTGTAGTCCTTTTGATCCTGCTGTAAGATCGGCACTACAAATCCCAGAATACAAAGGAAAAAAACCTGCACTGGACCATTTACTTACACATGCAACTGGGAAACCTAAGAGTGCTGTGTCAGTTATCGACATGTTGGTACACTTCTCTTCTTTCCCCAGCCAGTTTATGCCTTGTAACTGTTCTGAGTGTCCTTAGCCAGTGTCCCAGTGAGAAGCTCCACTATGCCAGTGTCCGAGTATTAGTGTTTGTGCCCCTTGTTGGCTTTTCAATGTCAGTGTTCGCATGTTATTGTTGGAACTCCCATTTCAGTGTCAGTGTTGATTTGCCTGTGTCAATATCCTTGTGACCGTGATCATTTACCAGGGAGCCTTTGTCAGTGTTCGAGTGAAACTCCTCCATGCACTGTCCCGGCATTTGTGCACAGTCCGCATTCCAGTGTCATTAGTCCCCTCTCCTAATCTGTACTCTTCGTTAGTGTCCCTATGCCAGTGAATTACGGCCTGATTTAGATCTTGGTGGACTGGTTAGTCCGTCACAACGGTGACAGATATCCCATCTGAAGTGGGGGTCACGGGAAAAGCCTTGCAGTTCCTCCAGTCCTTTCTTACTGATAGAAGGTACAAAGTTAGTTGTGGAGGCTTCAAAACTAAAGCTTTTGCTCTTCCATGTGGGGTACCTCAGGGCTCTTCGCTTAGCCCTACTCTTTTTAACCTATATGTGACCCCTCTGGCCGAACTGGTGAGATCCTATGGATTTCAGGTGCTCTCCTACGCGGACGACACCCAAATCATTGTTTCTGTCACCAACAACCTGCAGTTAGTTGCAGAAACGTTTAATGCATGTATGTCCAACATTATTGGTTGGATGAAGGGCAATTCTTTAAAGATTAATACAGACGAGACCGAGGTACTGGTTTTTGGGCCACAGAATTCCATCTGGTCCAAGGCCTGGTGGCCAACAGAATGCGGACCTCTTCCTGCCCCGGTAAAAACAGCCAAAAATCTGGGGGTAATCTTTGATGAGGGTCTGACTTTTGATGCCCAGGTCAATCGTACAGTTAGCACATGTTTTTATATTCTAAGAACCCTCAGAAAGGCGCTTCCACTCATTCCCTCAGAACTGCATCAGCCCACTATCACCGCTTTGATTACCTCTCGTCTTGATTACTGCAACGCCGTTTACCTTAATATCACCGCTGCATCTCTGAACAAACTCCAGATGGTACAGAACGCAGCAGCAAGACTGATTTTAGGTTTAAATCTTTTTATTATGAAGCTACACGAAAAAGAGGTGCGATACGGCCGGGCCACGCAGGGTCCGTTAGATCTAATGATAAGTGCATTAAAAATACAAAGGCCTCACTTCGCAAAAATGTTCCCCCCCACCCGCCCAAATAGAGAAAAGAAAGGAAAAGAAAGGGAGGAAATAGAGAAAAGGGAAGCCACCCTCTGCCCCCCCCAGATTCATTGCTCCTGAATGGCGCTGCGTGGAACGGGTCGTCTTAGATAAGGTTGAAATAGCTTATGTGGAGGAGTCCGAGGCAGTAAGGTGCAGAAGGCGTAGGTACTTGGGGCAGTGCAACTCCCTAAACTCTGGAGCTAGCAGGGCTAGAAAGGGTTGCCAAAGGTCACTAAAGGAAGAGCCCTTGCCAGCCAAGGTGAGAGAGATTTTTTCCATGCCCAACACGTGCCACAGTCGCTGGTACCACCCTGTGTGTGTGGGAAATCTGAAAGAGACACGTTAGTGACAGATTCCTTACCTTAGAATATCCCCAGGCGTCAGGCTGGATCCGGAAAGTTTTTGCGTAGCAGTACCCTTCCGCGTCAGTAGGCGGCGTCGTGCGGCTCCGCGTCCGTCGCCGGCGTCGTGATCGCCGGGATGACATCGCGGGCAGTACTTAGACGCCGCCCCTGCGCGCTGACGTCAGTTCTTCTTTTTCCGCGCCAGTAAGCGCAGATCCGGGAAGAGCAGTGCCCTAGTCAATTTTTTACTAACTTTTTTGTGAATTTTTTCACTGTTTCTTTTCGAGTCTTTATCGACTCCTAGGTGTCGTAGGGATGCCCGGCTTCAAGCCATGCGACGCATGTGGTCGAATGATGTCGATCACAGACCCGCATCTAGAGTGTCTCTTCTGTCTCGGCCGAGACCACGACACGAAGTCGTGCCCTGACTGCCGGAAACTTCACCCGAAAGCTTTGCGAGAGCGGTCTCGAAAGCTACTCGAGGTCCGGCAGTCGGCTCCGCGCCGCACCAAGCCCCGGTCCCGGGAGAGGTCGAGGGGCCGGTCGCGGAGTCCCCGCCGGTCGTCGGAGTCCAAGTCTTCGCGCTCCTCGGGTAAGTCGAAGCACAAGAAGTCTAAGAAGCGTCATCGCTCTAAGACTTCGCCTCGCCGGTCTCGCGACTCGGCTGAGGCCCCAGTCGGCACCGTCCCCGCAGCCCCGGACATGCCTATAGAGCCGCCCCCGCATTACCCGTCCTTTCCGGGTTCGGGGGCGACTCCGGCCGAAATACAGGAATTCCTGTCGGCCATGGCCCGCCTCTTCGGGCCTCAAGGTCCCTCCGGTGTGCCTTCGGGCCCCACGGGCCCTGATGGGGTTGCTCCGGCGTCGCCGTCGACTCCAGTCCCGGCGCCGCCTGTCCCACCAGCCTTCATCCCGGCCTCGGCTCCGGCCTCGATCCCGGCTCCGGTGGTACCGCAACCCCCATCGACGCCGGTTGACCTAACCACGCCTCCGCCGACGCCGATGTCCCCGGTGCCGTTCCTGACGCCGTCCGGGGCTCCGGACGGTGTCGTTCCCGGCTCTCTCCGGCTCCGGACATGGAGCCGGACCGGCGCGTCGCTCGACGCCGGCGCCTATGAGACCTTGGATCCCAAATGTCCCTCCTCCTCCATATTTTGAACCTGAGGAGGACCAAGAGAGCTGGGAGGGGTCTGAGGACCCTCTCACACAACAGTGTGAGTATGATCCGGACTGGGCTGAGGAACTTGGGGATGCCAGTGGTCTAGACACCTCCCTGACACTGGCATGCTGTCTCCTCCCGTGGCTACGGAGGAGGGAGCTAATTTCGCAACGGTGTTGCGTAGAGCAGCTGGAGCCTTACATCTCCAATTGCCTACTGTGGCTGTCAGGACTAACCTCCTGACGGAAGTGCTTCAGCCGGCAGCTTCCTCTTCGGAGACTGTGCTGCCGTTTAATGATGCACTCACTGACGTTCTTTTGGGTGCCTGGTCCAAGCCCACCACAGGGGCTCCTGTGGATAGGAACGTGGCCCGACCGCCATCGCCCTGCTCCGGGCGACCCCTTGTTTCTCTCCCAACATCCCACCCCGAGAGCTTGGTTGTCCAAGCCTCTGCCTCCCAAACCGCCTTCCCTACCGCCCCTCCGGATAGGGAATCCAAACGCCTGGACCAATTTGGGAAGAAGGCTTTTCTTCCTCCAGTGCTGGCTTGCGGTCCCGTCAGCACCGCTTGCCTTTTGGGCCGATATACCCACTCCCTGTGGGATTCGGTGGCGGCTGTTTTGCCGCAGTGTTCTGAGGAGGTCCAGACACTGCTTACCCACGCCATTGCGGAAGGGCGAGATGCGGCTAAATACACCATACGTTGTGGCCTTGATACCGCCGACTCGCTGGGCAGATCGCTTGCAACGACGGTGGCGCTACGTCGCCACGCCTGGCTGAGAACAACTGGTTTCTCGGGTGATGTCCAGAATACACTCATGGACATGCCCTTTGATGGAGTCGGTCTTTTTGGTTCAAAGGCAGACCATGCGCTGGAGCGTTTTAAGGACTCACGGGCTACTGCCAAGTCCCTGGGCCTTTCTGTTGTAGGCCCTCCGCTAACCTCTGCTTTTCGCCCCTTTCGTGGCCACGGAAGGGGCGCCCAGTCACGTAGCTGCCCAGCCACCGGCCCGCGCAGCAAGCGTCTTCGCGTGGCCGAGGACGTGGATACCGCCGTGGCGGTTCGGGCAACCAGCGTGCGGGTCAGGCCACTACCTCCAACCCGTCCGCGGCCTCCAAGCCCTCCTAGTACTTCCTTTCAGGTGCACAGCACGCCCGTAGGGGGCAGGGTCCGCCATCACCTTCACCACTGGCGTACCATCACCTCGGACAGGTGGGTCTTGGACATTGTCCGAAGGGGCTACTCCCTCCCCTTCGAGACCACCCCCCCAGCCATGCCACCTCAATTCCACCGCATGTCAGGGGATCACTTGGTGCTTCTGCAGAAGGAAGTTTCGGCCCTCTTGGCCAAGAGGGCCATCGAGCATGTTCCGACCCCAGAAGTAGGACGTGGTTGCTACTCCCACTACTTTCTGGTGCCCAAAAGGGACAAGGAGGACATGCGTCCTATCTTGGACCTCCGAACGTCAATCGCTTCCTCCGGAAGGAGAAGTTCAAGATGCTCACCCTAGCTCAGGTCTTGACTGCCCTCGACCCTGGAGACTGGTTGGTAGCGTTGGACTTGCAGGACGCTTATTTTCACATCCCTGTCCTGCCGGCCCACCGGCGTTACCTGCGGTTCACGGTAGGCCTCGAGCATTTTCAGTTCACCGTGCTCCCCTTTGGCCTTACAAGTGCCCCTCGGGTGTTCACCAAAGTGATGGCGGTGGTCGCAGCTCATCTGCGCCGGGCAGGGGTTCCAGTCTTCCCCTACCTCGACGACTGGCTGCTGAAGGCGGGCTCGTCCCAGGCAGTCGTCTCCCACCTCCAGACTACGGCCGAACTCCTGCACTCGCTGGGGTTCTCCATCAATGTGCCGAAGTCGCATCTGATTCCTTCTCCACAGCTCCTTTTCATCGGAGCAGTTCTGGACACGACGCAGTTTCGGGCCTCTCCTCCCGAACGGCGAGTCCGGGATATTCAGGCTATGATTCCGATCTTTCAGCCTTTATCCTGGGTTTCGGTACGGATGACCCTGAGGCTGCTGGGCCTCATGGCCTCCTGCATCCTGCTGGTCAATCATGCCAGATGGCATATGCGGGCTCTGCAGTGGGACCTGAAGTTCCAGTGGGCGCAGCACCAGGGCAACCTGTCCGATCACGTCCAGATCTCGGAGGGGACTGCAAAACAGTTGCAGTGGTGGCTCTCGAACCGGCAATGGGTCATGGGCAGATCCCTCTCCCTTCCCCAGCCAGAGCACACAGTTGTGACGGACGCGTCCCTTCTGGGATGGGGAGGTCACATGGGAGAGGCAGAGATCAGGAGGCCTCTGGTCTCCGGCGGAGTCCCGGCTCCATATCAACCTTCTGGAGCTCCGGGCGATCCGACTTGCACTCAAGGCATTCCTTCCCTCTGTCAAAGGGAAGGTAGTGCAGGTGTTCACAGACAACACCACCGCCATGTGGTACTGCAACAAACAAGGCGGGGTGGGGTCGTGGACCCTCTGTCAGGAGGCTCTGCGCCTCTGGACATGGCTGGAACATCAGGGCATGTTCCTGATGGTTCAACACCTGGCAGGTTCCCTGAACGCCAGGGCGGACGAACTCAGCCGCAGGTGCATGATGGATCACGAATGGCGTCTTCACTCGGAAGTGGCGCAAGGACTCTTTCTACAGTGGGGAGAGCCTTGGTTAGATCTATTCGCCACCGAAGAGAACGCGCAATGTCATCAGTTCTGCGCGTTGGAATTTCCAAGGCGGCACTCGCTCGGCGACGCTTTTCGTCGCGAGTGGAGTTGCGGTCTGTTGTACGCCTTTCCGCCTATACCACTTCTACCCAGAGTGTTGAAGAAGATTCGGCACGACCGGGCCCAAGTCATCCTTGTGGCTCCGGACTGGGCTCGAAGAGTTTGGTATCCCGAGCTACTCAGTATGAGCGTAGATCCCCCGATCCGTCTGCCTCTTCGGGAAGATCTTCTGTCGCAGCAGCAGGGGACGGTCCTCCACCCGAACCTGTCCAGCCTCCACCTGCTTGCGTGGAGATTGAGCGGCGGCAGTTGATTCCTTTCGACTTGCCTCCCGAAGTTTGTGATGTGATTCTGGCAGCCAGGCGTCCCTCCACTAAGGTGGTATACGCCTGCAGGTGGAACAAGTTTGTGGCATGGTGCACAGCAAAGGCTGTGAATCCCCTTTCTGCCCCTCTTTCTGAGGTTCTTCTGTTCCTTCTTTCCCTGGCCCAACAGGGTTCTGCCCTGGGTACCATCAAGGGCTATCTTTGTGCCATCTCGGCCTTCCTCAGGCTTCCTGATCAGCCCTCCCTTTTCAAGTCCCCTGTTGTTAACAGGTTTCTAAAAGGCATTACACACCTCTTCCCTCCTGTTCCGTTTGTGATGCCTCAGTGGGACTTGAACTTGGTTCTTACCTTTCTTATGTGCGCTCCCTTTGAGCCTCTACATAACTGTCCTCTTCGTCTTCTGACTCTGAAGACAGCCTTTCTGGTGGCCATCACCTCTGCTCGGCGGGTGAGTGAGCTCCAGGCTCTATCATGTAAACCTCCCTTTCTGTCTGTCCATCCAGACAAGGTTGTTCTTAGGACGCGTCCGTCCTTCTTGCCAAAGGTGGTTACTGCCTTCCACATTGGGCAGACCATCACTTTGCCCACCTTCTTTCCGCCTCCGCATCCTTCCAGAGAGGAAGAGAGGCTCCACCGTCTGGACCCAAAACGTGCGCTTTCCTTTTATATCCACCGCACACAACACTTCCGGGTGGATGACCAGCTCTTTGTTGGCTACATGGGCGCCAAAAAAGGTCGGGCGGTGCACAAGCGAACCATCTCCCGCTTGGTAACCTTGTGTATCAAAGCCTGCTATTCTTTGGCTAAGAAGGAGCCTCCTGTTGGGCTGCGTGCCCATTCCACCAGGGCAACGGCTGCTACCACGGCCTTAGGCCGCGGTGTTCCGCTGCAGGATATCTGTCAGGCAGCTACGTGGGCCTCGCTGCACACGTTTACCAAGCATTACTGCCTTGACAGTCAGGTCCGGAGGGACGGCTTCTTTGGCCGTTCAGTCCTCCGGGACTTCCTTGTCTGATCTTTGTTCGCAGACCCACCACCGGGGTTGGTATTGCTGGGGTATCTATTCTAAGGTAAGGAATCTGTCACTAACGTGTCTCTTTCAGATGCACAAGTTACTAACTTGTGTAACGATATATCTGTAAGAGACAGTAGTTAGTGACAGATTCCTCACCGCCCACCCATCCTCCCCGTTCTGCGAACTGATTTCTAGGGTTAAGGACATCCCTTTCAGGGCCCTAGTATTTTTCAGACACCTATGTCAGCTTCTTGCATGGCTCTGCGTTCCTGGCGTGGAAAGTCGTGTACAGAACTGACGTCAGCGCGCAGGGGCGGCGTCTAAGTACTGCCCGCGACGTCATCCCGGTGATCACGACGCCGACGACGGACGCGGAGCCGCACGACGACGCCTACCGACGCGCAAGGGTACTGCTACGCAAAAACTTTCCGGATCCAGCCTGACGCCTGGGGATATTCTAAGGTAAGGAATCTGTCACTAACTACTGTCTCTTACAGATATATCGTTACACAAGTTAGTAACTTGTGCCTCAGGGAGTCTTCCAATGTATCAGTATGTTCTGAATGGCTGTGCCGAGGGCAAAGGCTATCTGTTTCCCTCGTCTGGATTTCAAGGGGTAAGTGAGCGGGTTTGGCACTCCCAGCAGTACGTATGCAGGAAACCTGGGGAGTTCCGTAGCTAGATATTTATCTACCTCGTCAAGAACATGCGACCAGTAAGTCCGGATGTGCGTGCAGTCCCAGAGGAGGTCAACCAACGTGCCCCTCTGTCCGCACCCCCTCCAACAGTCGGGACTGTGTGTGGGGTCGACCTGGTGAAGCCTCTCCGTGGTGTAGTACCAGTGATAGACGAGCTTGGTGAAGGTTTCCGTCACGCCTACATGTGTTGCTGTGTGGCGTGCCCTGTAACATGCACCTTCCCATTCCTGGGAGCTGAGGTCTCGCCCTAAGTCTCCCTCCCATCGTACCCGCCCGGCGTGATAAGTGTGAGTGTATCTGGACAGGAGTAATTTGTATAAGTCTGAAATCAGCTTCTTATCCGAGGGTCGCGTGATGAGCCATCGCTCATAATGGGTGAGGAGCCGCGACGCCTGCGCCCGGTTGTCGGGGTGCATGGCCCAGTGTCGAACCTGAAGATAGCGTATGCGTTCCGATTCAGGGAGGCCATAGTCGGCCCGGAATTGCGAGAAGGAAACTATCTCGCCGTTGTGAAACAGTTGACCTAGAGCTCGGCAACCCGCTGCTCTCCACAGTGGGAAGGACTGCGGACCAGCCCCGGGTGTAAAATCTGGATTATTGAAGAGGGAGGTGAGTGGGGAAGGGAAGGTGGTGAGAGCATGCCGTATGTTAGTCCGGTCCCAAGCTTGAAGGATGGGACGCATCACTTGAGAGGCATACAAATTGGGTGGGCGATGGGGTTTCGGTAGAAAGGGAACTTTCATAAGAGATGTGCCAGCAACTGCCCGGTCCTGAAAGAGCCAGTGCTTCTCAGATTCCGCTCTGCTCCATTCGACCAGGTATCGTAGCTGTGTGGCGTTGGAGTAGAGCGTGAGGTCTGGGATCCCGAGGCCTCCCTCGTGAGGCGGGAGGAAACTCAATAGTCGCTTCATTCTTGGCTTACGGCCCTGCCAAACGAAGAGGGAGAGGTCAGACTGCACCTTTTGTAGCCATCCGGTAGGGGGTGGAAGAGGGAGGGTCTGGAAGAGGTACAAAATCTTAGGGAGGATCGTCATTTTAATGGCTGCGACTCGTCAACCACGATATTGGATAGTGTTTCCATTTCTGCAACGCGAAGCGGATGTGTGCCTGCAGGAGGGAATAATTAACCCTTCTCATGGCCTGCAGGGTCGGGGCCAGTTGTATACCCAGGTAGGGGACAGTCTCATCGGACCACTTCAGGGGGTGGCTGGCCTGCAGGTCCGCCAGCACCGCCGGCGGCAGGGACAGGTTTAGTGCTGTGGATTTCGCCAGGTTGACTTTGAAGCCGGAGGCTCTCGCAAAAGTCTCCAGCTCCTTCAAAAAACACCCTAGGGCGGTCGAGGGGTTCGTGAGGGTAGCCAGCACGTTGTCCGCATAGAGGCTTATGGTATGCGTGTCCCCTCCGAAGCGAATACCCGTAATTAGGGGGTGGTCCCGAAGTGCAAAGAGCAGGGGCGACAGGGGCACCCCTGTCTGGTACCCCTACAAATAGAGAATGGTGCAGATGTGTGGCCGTTGACGCGGACAGTGGCGGTTGGAGAGCGATAGCAGTTAAAGATGTGTGTTCGCATTTTATCGCCGATACCACCGCGTTTCAGTGCTTGTTCGAGGTATGGCCAATGGACGCGAACGAAGGCTTTCTCCGCATCCACCGTTAGGAGCATATATTCTCCAGGAATGCGGGAAGCCTTCTCTATCAGATGCGCGACTCGTTTGGTGTTATCGCTCGTTTGCCTCTGCGGTATGAATCCTGCCTGATCAGGGTCCACCAGCTCCTGCATATAAGGGCCAAGCCGGGCCGCTAGGATCCCGGTATACAACTTCAGGTCAATGTTTAGGAGCGAGTTAGGCCGGTAGGACCCACAGGACGTGCTATCTTTCCCTGGTTTTGGGATAACAGCCACCGCCGCCTCCAACAGCAAGACTGATTTTAAACATTCCCAAACACCAATCTGCCAGAGAAGGGATCCGTTCTTTACACTGGCTCCCTATCAAGGAGCGCATTTCATTTTTTTTTTTGGTTTAAATCTGTTTTTATTGACTTTTGAGTTACAGATACAAGAAAGGCCGTATACTTTTAACAGTACCCATGCACGGTGACTCTTAATAGCAATGGAAACATGTTCTTGCTACCTGAATATTGAGCATTGTAGACATTCAAAATGTGCCCATCGCACCAGAATACATATGATGACGACATTTTGGCTCATTCCATACACAAGATGAAGGCCAGTCCGGTGTCTGCATGGTTTCGGCAGTCCAACGAGTAGTGTCTTTCTGCTGGTACAGCGTGGACGTCAGTACAGACATAATATGATCAAAACAGATAACACCCAACAACCCCAACACAGACCGGCATTAGTACCAATATCCCCATCTCCCCACCTCCCCTTGTTTCCTCAACAACGTTCTTCAGCATTACAGACTGACTGCCACTCCCCTGTATTGACATCTATTATGTTCACCGTGGTGTCAGCGCTGATTAACACACACGTGGAACTGTGCAGCCGCACACCTCCATGGGTCCCGACATCTACTCCGGGTCCCCGCACCTCCCCTCGAACTTCCCTCCTGAGCATTCCTCCTCAATCTGCTGAAGCGTCTGTAGCAGTCCCTCCCACTGTGCAGCTATGGGCTCCTTCCGCAATCCCAATGTTTCTTCCCGTCTGATGGCAGTACCCTCCGCCCTGGCCCATGCGGAGAGCGAATGTCTCCATGCATGCGTGTGAGGCGGGTCCTGCGCTTTCCATCTCTTGGTGAGCAATCGCTTAGCGACCACAAACCCCAGGTCCAGGAATCGGGATGTAACTTTCATGGCTGGGGTTCTACGGAACTGGTGCAACAGATAAACAGTCCAGTCAAAGGGTAGGCTACGACCTGTGCTGACGCGTAGCAGCTCACTGATTGTGTGCCAGTGCGTGTGTAGCTTGTGGCAACTCCATAGCATGTGAATCAGGTCCGCCCCAGGTTCGGTACATCTAGGGCACACTGCATCCGTACGATGGAAATACCTATTGACCGTCTCTGGCGTGAGGTATGCCCTATGTATGATGAACAACTGTATCTGTTGGAACCTCATGTTCCTGGGTATGCGCACTGGGCTCTTCAATACCCGTTCCCATTCCCTGTCTTCCAGTGGTCTCCCTAGATCAATTTCCCATTTTCGTCGGAGAGGGTCTAAGTTAATCGCCGCATGGGTTCGCAAGGATGCCACAAACCAGCGGATCAGGTGTCTGCCTCGCCCCATAACGTGGAGGTATTGTATGGTAAGGTGCTGGCTGGGTTCTGTGGACATGTCTCCCCATTTAGCTGTCAGGGTTGCAATCAGTGAGCGGTGCACTAGGAACTGCCCTGGTGGTAATCCCTCATCCTCTACTAGGGAGCCATATGGGGCAAGTGCGCCATCACAATACAAATCTCCCAATGTTTGTATGCCAGCTTCTCGCCAGTGCGTCAATGTGAGGGAGGTAAGTGTTTGCATCCCGCTAGGAGAACCCTCCAGTGGCAACGCCGGTGCATATGGGACCAGCGTCCTGGTGAGAAATAAGCTTCTACGGTAGCATTTGTACGCCACCGCCAGAAGGAGGGGCGTTGGCGTCGCGGCCCTGGTGGCTGGGTGGAAGATTGCAAGGAGTCTCTCCAGGGAGCATGGAGGCAGTGTAGATGCTGTATCCTCTCGACCCCGGTCCGCAAACCAGCGGGCTATCCATTGCAGCTGTGCAGCTAAGTAGTAGTGTTCTAAGCAAGGTGCCGCCAGCCCCCCTTGATCTGTGGGAAGGTATAGTTTCGCTAGCGACAGCCTGTGTCTACTGCTCCCCCAGATGAAGTCCCTGATTAACTTAGAGAATGTGGCAAAAAAGGCCGCGGGTATATATAAAGGTAGGTTAGCGAAGTAATATAGTAGCCTGGGGAGAATCACCATCTTGGTGAGCGTCACTCTGCCTGTGACCGTTAGCGGCAGTGTGCTCCAGAATCGCATTTGTGACTTAATGGCTGTGGAGGCCCTACCCAGGTTTCCGTCAAAAAGGTCCCTTGGCTTACGGTATATCTGTATTCCCAGGTATCGGAAGGTATCCCCCTTCCATTGCACCCTCGTACCATTGAGGGTGTATCCCGGGTCTTGACTCCCCTCTCCGAACGCATAAAGACAGGACTTACTGGCGTTTACCCGGAGACCTGAGATAGCAGCAAAATCCCGCAGGACATTGGCCAGCTGGTCCGGGATATTCTCGATGTCTCTCACGTACACCAGCAGGTCATCTGCATACAACGATACTTGGTGTACCGCGTCTCCCAGAGGTATGCCGTCCCGTAAGGTTTCGCGGAGGGCCGCCGATAGAGGTTCGATCGCTAGCGCGAACAGGAGTGGGGATAGTGGGCACACCTGCCTGGTGCCCCTGCATATGGGCACAGCATCAGATATGTACGGGCCCAGCCTTACCCGGACTGTGGGGTTCTTATATAAGAGGCCTACCATTTGCAAATATTCCAGCCCCAAATCATACCGCTGTAGCAACGCCGACAAGTAGCTCCACTCCAGGCAATCAAAGGCTTTTTCCAGGTCTAACATTAAACAACCCGCCTTTGGCCAATCTTGTACACTATCCGTTGCCACTCGAAAGAACCTTCGCAGGTTCTGTGACGTGCTCCGCTTGGGCACGAAGCCATTTTGGTCACTATGGACCAGGGCCGAAACCACCGGCGCCAGGCGCTCCGCTAGTGCCTTGGCCAGTATCTTATAGTCCGCATTAAAGTGCTAGCGGTCTATAAGATCCCAGGGTTGTGGGATCTCTATCTGGCTTTAGCAGGGACACCAAGTACGCTTCGCGCATCGAAGGGGTAACTCGCCTTCCTCTAGCGCTGTTGCGTAAAGCGTATGCAGATGCGGCACCAGAGACTCCCGGTAAGCTTTATAAAATTCGGCCGGCAGGCCGTCTGGACCCGATGTTTTCCCAGATGCCATGGATGCAATCGCCTCCCCTATCTCCTCCAGGGTGAGGGGGCAATTGAGTGCCTCCTGGTGCATGTTTGAGGTTGTGGGCAGCTGGATCTGTTCGAGGAATCTCTCGAACTCGTGGCCCGAACAGTGGACTCTTGACCGATACAACTGTGTATAATGCTCCACCATGACTCTATGTATCTCTCTTTGCGTGTACACCAATTCTCCCTCCTGCGTACGTATAGCTGCAATCGGAGCGCGAGTGCTGTCTTGTTTGAGCAGCCAGGCGAGCAAGCGGCCCGCTCTATCTGCCGTGGCATGTGTGCGGACTGTGTGGGCTGCATAGTTATGACATCGCAAGCGCTCCAGCAGCTCCGCGAGCTGCGTCCGAAGGGCCTCTAGGCGACACGAATGCCTGCCCCCTCCTTCCCCCTCGCGCTCACATTGCAACAGTTGGGATTCAAGTCGGGCGATGGACTTCTCCAGCTGTCTCCGTATATTCCACGTGGCGCCTAAACGGTGACCCCTGAGTGTAGTTTTGAGGGCATCCCACTCCACCCGTGCGCTACTTGCTGTGCCCTCGTTGAGCTCAAAATATGTCAGGATAGCTGTCCCTAGTGATGAGCGGAATTCAGAGTCTTCCAGCGCAGCAATCTGGAGGCGCCACGTGGGTATAGGGGGACGATCAGCCTCCCAACAGAGTTGGATCCGCAGGGGATTATGATCGGAGTACGTCCGTCCTAAGTACTTCGAGGTTTCGATTAATGGTAGTAAAGACCGGGACCCCACCACCCTATCTAGTCGGACATGTAGGTCGTGTGTCGCCGAATAGTAGGAGTAAATACGATCAGTTGGGTGGAGGACCCGCCACATGTCTAACAATGTCCAGTGCGAGAGCCAGTCCTTAAGCGCCCGCGCATTTGACACCGCCGACGTCGTGCGGAGAGGAGGGAAGGATCTATCAATGTGTACGTCCAGCACCGAGTTAAAGTCACCTCCCAGTAACCAGGGGAGACCAGCATAAGGAGTAAGCACCAGCGACAGTTGCGCCAAGAATGACGCTTGATCGACATTCGGGGCATAGATCGAGGCCAACAATATGTGCTGACCATTAAGTGTTCCGCGCACCAGGGTGTACCTGCCTTCAGGGTCTATTGCCGTGTCTGTGCAAACAAATGGGATTCCCGCCCTTACCCAAATGAGTGTGCCCCTAGCGTGGGCGGAGTACTCTGTGCCATACACCTGCCCTCTCCAGCGCCTGCGCAGTTTTCCCAGTTCCAGCTGTGTCATGTGTGTTTCCTGCAGTAGGGCGATTCCAACTGAATGCCTCTGGAGATAGGCAAATATGGAGTATCGTCGTGTGGGAGTGTGCATGCCGCGTATGTTCCACGTGAGTATGTCAACCCGTGTCATTGTTGGGATGTGCCATGTGCTGGGAGGCTAGGGGTGGGACATACCTTAGTAAGCACGGAGCCTGTCCGAGCATGTATGAACCGGTCTGTTTGAACCAAAACAACGTCTGAACTACAAACAACATAACGTACGGGGCGAAATTCGCGTGGTTGTCCGTCCAAACTCTGTAACCATACATATGAAGGAACTAGGTCAAGAGTGGCCTGGTGGGGTGTGTGTGCAGGCAACGTTCTGTTGTGGCTGTCCCCCTCTTGTCCAGTGTATGTGGTGCGCCTCACAAAGGACCCGTTGGTAAAGTCCACGGAGCCAGTAGCGCTCCGTTGCCAGCATGAGTTATCAACGCACCCGCGTGGATCTCCTGTACGGAGACGCACAAGGTGCTTGTGACATAAGCGCCGGGATTCCCAAAGAACAACGAACTGACAGGCGTGGGCAGTGCCCACAGTCATCCACCCCCGCTCCCTGCATGCTATACCCAAATCATTATAACTGATTACATGCTACTTGCGTGATCAACCGTCCACAAAGTTCATCCGTGTAGTGCTATCAACCCAGGATACCATCCGCAGTCTGTGGGGTGACCACCAGCATGCAAAGTTCTTCCGATACTTAGGTCGACGGCGTCGACGAACCACTCGACACCGCCGTGCGTTGCACGAGAGGTTCCAGGCGGTGCTGAGTGTTTGGAGTGCCAAGTGTCGTCACCGCTTCCAGTACGTTTTGGCGCTCCATTCTCATTCTCTCCGGGCTTGGAGCCACCGTTCTCGGCGCTGCACCGCGTGTCACCCTTCGTCGTGGTCGGCGTCTGCTTCTCTTGCCTACTGCGATGCCATCACCTGGATCCGCCGGTCTCGTTCCCGTCTAGAGCCCCGAGTCTTCTAGCCAGTCCCACGTCTCCGCCGGTGAGTCAAAAAAGTGGGTTTTTCCCTTCGCGACCACTCGCAGCCTGGCAGGGAACAACAAGGAGTATGGCAACTCCAGCTGTCTGAGCTGTCGCTTCACCGCCATGTAGTTGTTTCTCCGGCGTTGCACCAGGGCGGTGTAGTCGGGGAAGAGCATGACTCGGCTGCCACTGACTGTCAGGTCATCCAATTTCCGGGTTTCACGTAGCACTGCATCCCTGTCTCTGTAGTTGAGGAGTTTGAATAGAAACGGGCGCGGTCTGGTTCCCGGTTGAGGCCTTTGCGCAGGTACTTGGTGGGCTCTTTCCACTGCAAAGTGTTTTGACAATGTTCCCTGCGGCATAAGGTCACGCAGCCAGTTCTCTGTATACTGCTCAGGGTGTCTTCCTTCTTCTCCTTCTGGCAATCCCACGACGCGAACGTTGTTGCGTCGCGAACGCCCCTCAGCGTCCTCTGCTCTGTCCTCTAGGGCATGTATTCGTTCCATCATGTCTTGCAGCGCGGCTGCATGGCTGTGAGTGACTGGTTGGAGTTCCGCGAGCACTTGCCCCTGGGCAGCGACCTTATCCGTCAGCTTGCGGTGGTCTGCATGCAGAAGTGTGAAGTCAGAGGTAACCTTATCGATCCGGTTCTCCAAGGATGCTCTGGTATGGTCTAGAGTAGTCCCTATTCTCTCCACTGCTGCAAGGACAGAGTCCAGTTTGGCCTCCAGCGCCGTAGATGTCGGCTCCACGTCGTTTTCGCCTCTCAGGCGGGGGGGATCCAGGCTGCCAGCTCGCAGCGGCCCCTGTTGCATCTTGGCTCTCATGCGGCCCATCACGAGCTGCTGCGCCGTGGACATCCACAGCTAGCGCCTGGCAAGGTCGTCACGTGAGCGATTCGACTGCGGTAGAGGCTCAAGTCAGGGATCTTCCGCCTCCCAGGCGTGCGACTCGTGAGGTATTCGGTCCGATGACAGTTCGAATCACAGCTGTAGTCGACTAATGCCCTCCGGTACCAGCCCCAAGGTCACTGTGTAATTCGCTCTTCCGACCAGCGACGGTCAGTATCCTCTTCTATTGCCTGGTCTCTGATGTGGCAGTCCGCCTCGGGCGTGGTAATTGTGGAACGCACCCCGTTTCAGTGGTGACTCGGGCAAGCAAGGGCGAAACCAGAGACGTATCCGCGTCTATTGTTTCCAGACAGCTTGTTGTGCAATGAGGGGCCGTTGACGGCTTGCTGTGGTTATCATTACCAGAGTGCCAGCCTTTTCTCCCGTCTTCGGGGCGCTGAATAGGCCCGCCCCATGAAATCAGTGGCTCTTTTGTTGTGGCAGTCCTTCTCAGGCTGTGTCGACTGTGGGCAGCGCACTGCCGCAGTAGTAACTTTGGCCCGCGAGGGCAACTCCAGAGTCGTGTCCGCCTCTATTATTCCCAGCTGGCCTGCCGTGTAGCTAGGGACCGCCGGCTGTCCGCGACTGCGGTCATTGCCCGGATGTCAGCCGTCTCTCCCGCGGCACTGGATATACCCGGCCCCACGCAATTGAGTTCTTGTGTCCATTAGGGGCTGGGTGGCCTTAGCAAGCAGTAGGGTGGCGTGTGCTAGTCCGCTATGTGTCCGTGTGGTCACAGCCTTAGAGTCAGTACTCGCTGTGTAAGGTGCACTCTGTAAGTGGTGCCTCACCGGAGAGACCGCGCGGTCGCAAGGCAGATCCCCTCACAAACGCATGCTGTCAGCGGGTTAGCGGCAGCCGGCAGGGGCCTCCCCAACCCTCATCATGCCTGGAACTGTTCAGCGCATATGAGCGAACGGGAAATTTGCATGTTGATCCTGGACCTCCCTTACTCAGGCAGCTGGGCGCTCCTCTCAATATGCCGGGCACAGACGGACCAGCAGGGAGTACCCCATTGGCCTCCACCTCGCCCCAAAGGTACCCTCGCGTCTTACTGCAGCTCCCAGAATGCTCCTGAGGGGCGCGGTCCCCGCTCGCCTCCAACACTGTCCAGGCCTCACCTGATATGGTTGCATGAGCGCCAGGGCACATAGGCCGCAAGTCCCACCTCAAGGTGCGTAGGCTTCAAGTCGCACCTCTGCTCACCACTCGCTGGGTCTGTTGAGACGAGCTCCCCCGTTCACCGCCTCCTCAGTGTGGTCAGCACAGCTGCCGCAGGGGTCCCAGGCGCAGCAGCAGGTGCGCGCTTCTGCCGGTCAGTTCAATGGCGGCGCACACAGGGTCATGTTGCTTCCAGGCCTGACTCTTAGGGGGAAGCCACTGGGGGGTCTGCGAATGTAATGCGCTCCTGCGCGGTGAACTCGACTCCGTCGGGGGCCGCTGCTCTTCAGCCCCCCGCCGCCCCAGCTTCACACTCCCCAGGGATCTCTCCGGGTCTGGACGAGACCCGCGAGGGTCGCGCGGTCTCCCGGCGGTTCAGCCACCACTCAGGTTCGCATTGCAGGCACAACTGCTCTCCGCAAGCCGCTCCGGGTCTCCGCTCCTCCGGCTGCCAGCTGCTCACGGGCGGTAGGTCACTCACTCCGTTTCTGTGCCGCGGGCGGCCGCGTCAGACGCCGCACCACCCGCAGCGGTAGGACAGGCTCGTCCGCCTCACGAAGCAAGGCGGGGACCACAGGGGACCCGCCGCAACCTCTTCGTCACTGAGGCCGTATCCGCTGTAGCAGTCACCGTCCCCGCACAAGCGGCCGCCTCCCAGCAGGGGTCTCCGTCGCGCGGCATCACCACACACAGGCCGCGCCCGCCTTCCTGCCTGTCCCCGCTGCCTCGGTCATGGAGGTCACTCGGGAAAGAGTCTCCTGACTGCCGCTACACCTCTGCTGTCTGGTTCCACACTCCACAGGCTTGGATGGCGCACTTCCAGGATAATTGCGCCGGATTACCGGGGATTTCGGCCAGAGCACTAAGAGCTCGCGTCCGCCATGTTGGCTGGCAAGCCACGCCCCCCTCAAGGAGCGCATTTCATTCAAGGTCCTAAGTACTGTATATAAGGCCATGCATTGCAATGGCCCGTTCCAACTCAAATCTTTGTTTCAACGGTATACTCCATGGAGGACTTTGAGATCATCCACACAATTTAAACTGGTCGTGCCCAGACTTCGTAGATCCAGATGGGGCGGCCGCTCCTTCTCGGTGGCCGCTGCCAAGCTTTGGAACTCACTCCCCCCGGCCATTGCCAATGCAAGCTCCCTTCCTCCTTTCAGGAAACTCCTGAAAACATGGTTATTCCCCTCTTAATCTGCTGTTGCGTTTCTTTTCCTTACTGTGTCTGCTTAGCGCCTTGACATCTACGGGTTTAGTGAGCTCTACAAATACTATCTTATCTGTCTGATGAAATATATATCCCATTATATCCTATGGAATTTATATTTCGGCGGACTGGATATCCGTCACCTTTGTGACAGAGTAACCCATCCGCCAAAATCTAAATCAGGCCCTTGTAATCTGTGTTGATTTGCCTGCCAGTGCACCTCTGTCAGTGCCCTCTTCTTAGTGATGTAGTGCCTCTTTGTCACGATACTGACGTCTATGTCCTCATGGCAATGTTGGTGCTCCTGTGGCACTATGCAAGTGATTGTGTTGGTGACCTAATGTAATTGCTGTTACTCCCTCTGTCACTGTGGGACCTTGGAGTGAGTGTACCGACCTTAGTGTTCCACATGTCATCACAGGTGAGCCATCTGTTGGAATCTTTTCTCCCTCCATAGCAGGTATGCTAGGAGCTTATGGCTTTTTCAACACAGCACCCATTATTCTTACTTAAAATATCCCAATTCCTCACAAAATGAATAAATGAACATCAACAAATCCCATTGTGGTTGTGTAAAAGCCTGACTTCTTAGCTGGCTAACCAATTCCAGTGCATCTTTTCAGTGAGTGGGAAAACAATACAAAGCTCTTTCTGTCACTGCATGCTCACAAAATAAAAAAATAAACCTTGCCTGCTCAACATAAACAGGAAAAAATCAGCAAGTTAAATTAAAAGAATCCTGCAATCAGTAGTACTAAGGCTACCTCGTTTGCAGCAGTTGTTTATCATAAATTTACACTAAAACAGACTCCTGTCCAGTGGCAACCCACTTTGATTAGTATGATTACTCCCATGCACAGAAGAGCAAGTAGCACCAACCCAAATTAAGCATCCAAAACCTGAAAGAAAACGGATTAATTTTGAAAAATCCCTATCTAGTGGGAATGCGGCGCCATGCAATTCCCACTACCAATTTGCAGACAAATTCAACAATAATATCTAGAGATCTTAGATTACGACAAATCTGATTACCTTAATCAACGAACAATAAAACCAAAACCTTGTTGATGCAATTTACAAATTTGACTAGTACATCAAAACCACAGTGATCAAACCACCAACTGAACCAAGAATCAAAAGCACATAACCAAAAATCTCACGTACAGCATAACAACCCATTATTCAACACAAACCACACTCTCAACTACACATCCCACTATGCATCACTAACACACTGAACTCTCTCACTCTCAATAGTCATTTCACCCTACTAATACTCACAATCCTTTTTGTTCAGAAACAGCTCCACAACGTCTGGAACTCAGCTTATAATCCAAAGTGGACTCGGGAATATAGACAGAAGGCCATTCTGAGGAAAGGGCAAAAAGAAGTCTCTAAAGCCACCCACTCAAAACCATCCTCTGCTACCAACATTTTTGTGGGCGAGTGGTACCCCTAAGATCATACACCTCCAAAGGGTGCTCTCTGGTTGGGTGGATCGAGGATGGTGTTAACCTCAATATCTTGGGGGTATGTGTCCAAAGATAAGGTACAAATCAGCATCTAAAATATAGTCAAATAGGAAAGGACTGACTTAGTAACTGAGTTCTAGAGCTGAATTGGGAAAGCTATAAATATTTATTACAAAAGTTGAAAAAGCACACTGCAGAAATTGTGAAGTGCAGATGCAGTAGATCTCATTTAAATGGATAGAACATTGCTATTAAGGCTCTCAGTAACAGGTACAATGCAGAATAATAGGTAAAATCTTAAATAGGTAAGTCCCAAATGTGCAGTGAGATCAGTAAGAAATCAGACAGCATGCCTAGTGCAAAGGAATAGTCTCTGGCTCACTCCCAAAATCAAAGGAGATTTCCACATAGAAGTACATGAAAACTGCGGAATCATTATGGTGTTGTGCAAAGAAATACATTATCAACTAATCAGAATATGGATTTTTAAAATTAATTATATAGCCTTACCATTTAGGCACTAACCCACTATATGAATATTGATTCAACCCCCTCTGGCCTAATGTCATCCGGAAGTGTCAGAACAAACTAGTTCCATAAACAATTGTGAACCATTGTGAATGGATGTAATACTGTGTCCAAGTGGAAGATCCTTGGAAAAATTTTATATTAGTGAGCCCATGCTAGAGAGTCTTTGAGAACAGTGTCATTCAGAAATAAACAAAATATGTCTTGCTTGACTACGTGCAGCAGAAATAATAAAGCACAAACATGATGAGGCATCAATTTTGAATAGGATGGCGTTGAGGCCCAACTGAGGCCTAATTTGCATTAGCCAAGAAAATACACTTTAACAGGTCATGTTTTTTTTAAATTTTTATAAATATTTTTATTGTCATTTACAAAAACAAACATAACATAATTAACTTCAGTTACAGTTATACAGCCTCCGATGTTATTAGTCAGCATACAAAACAATTTATCTTCATACATCTTACATATCCTTTTGTAGCACAGACATGCAGTAACCGTAGATTTAAAACAGTTCCTTCGGGTTACCCCCTCCCCTAAATAGCCCGGGATCCTCAGGTTATTGAAGTATCTGGAAGAACTTGTCCAGTAGGGTCCGGTTGAGTATCCCCCACTATTGCGTCGAGACCATAATACTTCCTCCATTTGCCCCATACCTTATGAAATTTCTTCGGGCAGCCCCTCGCCTTGTAGGTGACCCTTTCGGCTGCCATATACATATCCATCCCTGCCCTTCTCGCAGTAGTGGTGTATCTACGGCTCCCCATTTCCTCGCCACATCTCTTTTGGCCACTACCAGCACTAGCGCAAGGAAGATTAATTGAGGTCTACCCAGATCAACATCATATGAGATACCCAATAGTATAAGTTTGGGATCTAGGGGTACCGTGGCTTCTAGTATTTTGCCTAATTCCTGCGTTATCTTTGCCCAGTAGGCCTGTATCCGGACGCACTCCCAGATAATATGGTCAAAATCGCCTTCTCTGTGTCCACATCTCTGGCATCTAGGATCCTCCGCTCATCCCATTTTATGTAATCGAACCCGGTCATAATATATTCTATGCAGTATTTTATATTGTATGAGGCGAAGTCGTGATTTGATCGCCACCTCTCAGGGGTTCATCAGAGCTGCCTCCCAGTCTATGTCTTCTAGCGTGCCCAGATTACCTTCCCAAGTCGACCGCAACTTGCCCAGTCTGTCTGGAGCGTTATTATTCGGGGTCTTGTACGTTAGTGAGACAGCTTTAGTCGTGATAGACTCCTGGAGCAGTCTCCCCTCTAGTGGTGCATATTCCGGCAGCGGGGAATCATCTCTCTTTTCCGCTAGCCAGGAGTGTCTAAGCTGTGCGTACTTGAGGAACTGGGATGGGTGCAATGAGAATTCAGCCTTGAGAGCATCAAAGCTTTTGAGCGTACCATTGTGGATAATATGTCCTAGCGTGGAGATACCCATGTCATCCCACCCTTCAAAGCACTTCAGTTTATGCAGTTCTTTGAGCCAGGTTAGTGTCACAAGGGTGTCTCTTTGGTCGGTTTATGTTCCCACCCCATTGCCTTCGTGGCCCTTCCCCAGGATTCTACGGTGACCTGAGTGGCCGGGAGGAGCTTCCCCTTGCCTTTGCCACCATATAAATAGTGCAGAAATGTGCGGCTGCTCATGGTTGCCCTCTCTAACCTATAGGTAGGGTGTGCCCCTGGTGAATGTATCCACTCGTTGATTGGGGTTAGTTGTTCCGCCCAATAGTAGGCTTCTATATCAGGTAGTGATATTCCCCCATTGTACTGATTGCGCGGTAGAGTATGAAGCGTAATCCTGGGCTGTTTCCCTAGCCACAAGAAAGAACGTAATTCTGCCGCTATCTCTTGGAAAATTGCTTGTGATAGGGGGAAGTATGTGTTTTGTAGGGCATATAAAAATTGTGGTAGTGTAATCATCTTGAACATGGAGGCCCTGCCCAATATTGTGAGTGGGAGTGATTTCCATTTTTGCACGCCTTCCTTAATGTTCGTAAGTATGCGTTTAATGTTTCTCTGATAGCAGAGGTTTTTATCTGTCGTAAGGTAGATTCCCAAGTAGGTAAACCCATTGTTTGTAATCTGGAGATCTCCAGGGAGTGTGGGCCACGTGTGTAACACGCCTGGGCTGTATATCACGGATTTATGCCAGTTGATTGTGTAACCCGAGTTTTGTCCATAGGTATCAATGGTGTGGAACAGGTTAGGTATCGTTGTGTCTGGGTGCGTAATATATAGAAGTATGTCATCCGCATACAAGGAGATCTTTTCAGCCATATCGTCCTCTGGGGTAATTAGAAATCCCTGTATCCCCGGGTGTTGGTGTACCAGACAGGCTAGAATCTCTATCGTGAGGGCAAAGAGTAGTAGGGACAGCGGGCATCCCTGTCTCGTACCACGCCTTATGGGGAGATCCTCGGATGTCCTTCCGTTTAGCCGGACTCTTGCTCTGGGGTCTTTATACATTAATCCCACCCATTTCCTGAAATTGGGGCCTAAGCCGAATTTAATCAGGGTGGCCTCCAGGAAGGGCCAATGGACTGCGTCGAACGCTTTTTCTGCGTCTAAAGATAGCAACAGATGTGGAGTATCTCGGTCCATGACCTCCATCATCCAATTGTGGGTCCTTCGCAGGTTCAGCCTGGTCGCTCAGCCAGGTAAGAAACCTGATTGGTCCTGGTGTACCAGGGTCGTGATCACTTGGCGCAGTCTTGTGGCCAGGATAGTTGACAATATCTTTACCTCTGTGTTGAGCAAGGATATCGGGCAGTAGGGGTCGCACTTATCCTTTGGTTTCCCTTGTTTGTGGATTGGTATGATTGTGGCCATTCGTAAATCTAACGCGAGGACTCCGTCTTCGCCTGCTTCTTTAAAAAGGGTTAAGAGGTGCGGACCAAGAAGATCCATACATTTTTTATAGAGTTCTGCCGGCAGGCCATTTGGACCTGGTGTCCTACCGAGGCGTAGCTGGACTATAGCTGCTTTGACTTCTTCAATTTTGATGTCAGAATCTAGCCCTATTCTGTCTGTATCTTCCAGTTTGGGTGTATCTATTTAACAGGTCATGTTGACATTGTTTCCAAAAAACAATAGCTCCATGTCCGTGTACACATATGGATTGGATTTTAGATTACTTGCTCAGGACACTATTAATAATGCAAATTCTTGATTAATACATAAAAGCTCCCACACCATCAGATCGTAATGAAATGAGCGTCAGTCAGTTAACGCATAGATCTATTATTTTGAATGTAGCTCAGGTAAGTATCTATTTTATTAATACTTTGTACTCACCTTAGTTTAATAAATTTATAATAACAAGATAATGAAAAGTTGACTGGTTTTCCAAATATTCCTTGCTATTGTAGGTCCGACTTCTTGGGCGGATGAGGCTTTAACAAGAGGTGGACGAGCCACTGAAAGCTTGTGAAAGCTGGAGCCAGGCTCTCGCTCAGCTCAAGGTCCTGTTGGAACCTCAAGCACATAATGAGACAAACTTTCATGTTGCTTCTTCCTGTCACTCTCTGCTCTACCCAGGATGTGACGTTACGTCCAGAACTGCTGACTTTGGAACTGGGGAACCAGGTTAAAGTCTTGGCGTCTACCTAACATCCTGTGATTCAGGGCAAATCACTTAATCTGCCCATGGCTACAAAAAATGAATGTGACCTTCTGTAACGTGCCTGGGGCTCATGTAAAGCACTCCAGTACCGTACTTTGGGTCGAGTTTGACCTATGTAGAAACTGCCTAAAATGCACATATAGGTAAAAACAAAGCATCAAGATAAAAAGGTGAGACAAACTGAAACTAGAAAACCTGCATAAATCGTAGCTTTCCTCCTTAAATTGGGTGATTTTAGGCACATATTTTATTTCACCAAAACTCCTTTTTCTTCCTAATTGTGCATGAAAGCACTTTAAAATACGTCAGTCAAGAATACCAGCTGTACAAAAAACTGTTTGATTTACTAGATTGTAATGTTGTTCTGTCTATAATAATCTCGGGCACATATAGGGTTCACATGACCACTGTCTTGCCTCTTAGTTTACTAATGGCACTGTAGTTAGGGCGGTGGCGGGGGCAGGAATGGTTCTAAGTGCATGTTTAAAATCGATCACTTTTAACAAGTACTTCTCAGTGCAGTGCTATAATGTGACGGATCAGTGTTAAAGGTTCAACATGTTAAATAAATATACCTTTTTGAATTTTGAAGAGCATTTTTCATGTTTTACGCAATGTTTGTCGTATGATTTATATAGCAAACATTTTCTGGGCTATAAGAGCCGAGCCAGACCCTTGGCTCGGCTCTCCATGTTCATTTGTTGGCTCGCCCACCTCTAGCTTTAACACTGTATGTTCGTGGTATTTATGTAGAATTTGCAATTGTGTTTTGCCTTTACTTTCGATTGTCAATATGTTTTTACAGTTCTTTTTATTGCGGAGATATAAATGTATGTTTTCTATCCGTCTAGATATCCTGGAGGTGCGACAGAAGCCCATCTTGATGTCATAGCAGAGAACTGGCGTTGCCTTGGAACCTTGCTGCCAAGTGCCTAATTACCAGACCTGCGTTGGTTTTCTATGACAGTACTACCACCTAGTGTCAGGAGCACGTACGTGCAGAGAGAAAAAGGGAAGTCTTCAAGAATACCAGCCAATCAAAAGTGCCTCTTTATTCTGCAGTCGAAGAGTGTGCGTACCGTGCTTCTCCTCATAGTGTTCTAGACGAGGACGTAACAAAAAGAGAAAGGGGGCTGCGATTAAAAAAAACAACGTAAATGCTTTACGAACAATTTACTAAGATGTTTACTTTGTTACAGAGACAATGAATGCAACGAAATGTACGTAATATGTGCTGACATTTATATATGCTTTGGTAAGAAATTGACAGAGTTTCCAAATGTACCAATGAACTTGATGCTTGATTGCTGTACATAGATGAACCCGATCTGTACTGTCACACTCACTTCCGGGGCAGAGGCCGTGTCACTCTGGAGGATTTGAGCGCGCGCTTGAATGAGCCACAGTTCATCGAGGGTCCCTTCAGTTCTCAAGACAATTTAAACGGCTGTTCCATGTCGCATTTCGTAATGTGATGGTAGCATACTGCTACCTTGAGTGAAAGTGATTATTTTGAGTTTGTGTTTTTTGGAAGAAAACTCTAGAATTAACCTACTAATGCGCCGAGGGTGAATGCTGGTGTAGGTCTCAATGGAGACCTCATCGAGCAGAAGACACGGGATTTGAGGGTACTCGGTGGTAGCAGTTTCTTTATCGATTGTGGTTACAAGCGGAAGCGCTACACCCAAGTATAGTGACTCAACGAAAAGGCTCTAAACCCAAATGATTCAGTTTTAGACCAATGTTATCACCAATTAACCACAGCAAAGCTGAGAACGCAGAAACAATGCTGCAAGATGGACGAAACACTATTGAAAACAGTAATATGCATTAAGGAGACTTGCTTATGCAGTCGTTCAGTCAGGCTTGCTCTTTGTCTGGGCAATCGCTGGTCTTTTCTGTAAAGTTTGCTCTCCCACGACTGTGAAACCAGGGGAATCTCTGGGAGTGTTACTAGAGCAGTACTAACAGGGTGAGATCCAGCCGTTGGTCCCTGTCAGATTATTGTGCAATGGGGAACTGTCATCGAAAGCACTGCATTCGAAAGGTGCATCCTCCGCTACAGCCCTATTCGTAGACTTTTGCAGAGCTGGTTGAACAAGATTTCCAATCCCTCAGATTCCCTACCATTACACAGACTGTCCGACGACATTGTCTGTTCATTTGTATTCATGCAGGTGGAATGTATCTGCCCTAGGTGAGATCATCCACCAGAGGGTCCAGTGGGCACTGGAACTTCAGCCTGATGAAGCACTAATGTAAGCCTGTATGCCACGCTTTCATGTTCTATGGAGAGCCCATGCATCTGACAGAAAGCGTGCAAAGTGTAGGGAGGACAAAACGCAGGCGCAATCACTGTCTGATCCAGTTCAAAATGTGACTGCCACAGGGAAAAGGGAAGATTGGAGTTTAAAAGAAGCTTTTCTGCCTAGTCTTGAAATGTTGCTGAACCTACAACTCTGTATCCCACATTGTTGGGGTGGCACTGCTCTAACAGGAAATTCAACATATAGGTTTAAGGTGCTTACAACAGGGTCCCATTCGGCTCTTGAATCTAATAAAGGTAACTTAGTCACTGCATTTGTTTTGAAAGAAAGTGTATGGGAAAGAGAGCCCAGCTAGGGTTAATTGCTGATAAGTGATCCCTAAGAGATTATACTTGTAATCCAATATGTGACTCGTACTGAAACAAGCACTCACCATGGTCTATTAAACTGCCCTAAACAAGTAACCTTTTCAAAATACGTGTGTGTATGAAACCAAAAGGAATGCTTGTGACTGAAGTTAGGTGACTTATGACCCATATTTCTATGTTCATTTCAGGTTGAATTGATGTAGAGCAGATAGCTGCCTCTTTAGTTCGGAATAATTAATTCTAAGTTTTTCTATACCCGACTCTTGGAACTTTGTAGCAGGACACTAAAAACAGTATTATGGGAGTGTGGGTCAAATGAGAAGATTTAGCCATATGCAGAACAGCAATTCTTGGTACGCGGGAGCTGGTGGGTCTGACATTTATGAAAGGCTTTCAATGGGTTGGTCTCACCAGTTTCGAGGGAATGTTTGAATTGAAATTCTATAAACACAGAAATAGAAGCTGTGGGCAAATAAGTTATAGGAGATGGCAGTCGAAGACAGGGAATACAAATTTACAGTCACCGTAATTTGGGCAGTCCAGCACTCTTGCAGAGTTAAGCAGTATCTTTCTGTATTAGATTTCAATCCTTGTCTGCAGTTCGATCAGAGGTTGCCGCAGCTCCTGGACTTGGCTGGCGTGCATGCCCGTGGTTCAGTGATACTGATATCTGTGCTTGGCACCAGACATACCCATTCAGCAAAATGGATAGAATGATATTGGAAAGGCTAATTAAGAATAGGAAGCACATTACTGTGTTGGAAGGCAGGAAGCTTCTTTGAATTGTTTATTCTAGCCTTCATTGAGCACTCCAGTTACGGTAGAGTAACAGTGCACTTAAGGAACTATTTCATTGTGCTGCTCACATTGCATCTGACAGTGTAGAGAACAATGTTTATCTGTGCTGGAAGCATTTTCTGATCAGGCGTTTCACCCTATAATTTAAGATTCCAAATTTGGTTCATACACCACAGCTTTGCATCAGCTAAGACTATTCCCTTAGACCCATTTGGCGACAAGCCTTGAAAGTATAATACAAAAGCCCAGCACCAGGGTCAAGCACGCCACTTGGGTTCATTGGGTACCATCATTGCTGGTCCCTGTTTTCGAATGTCTCTACAAGTCGTTATACCATATCTCTGGCTTACAGTACGGCCATTACAATATCGTGATCTTACTTCCTTAGGATTGAAGTAGAGGTGAAGAGTGTCCCTCTGGCAGCTTTCAAGTCGTCTTGTTGGAAAGAGCACTGACATTTTTAGTGGTCCCTTTCATGCAATGTGGCCACATTCGAACAAACAAAAAAGTGATTCTCTAGAAGCACCTATCAGTTTCAGACAACAGTCCTGAGAGTGAAGAAGCCAACAGAACCAAAATGCCAGACTCTGAATTGTTATGGATAAACAAGGAAGTGTCTACTTCTTCAAAAAATGTTTGTTGTGCCATTGCGCCCTATCCTCTTCCAGTCCCTGACCCTCCCCAGCACACTAAGGCGCTGTATAATGTGGGTACCCTTCTTATGAAGGGAGCTTTGAGGTGGCTGCCTACCTCGTCAAGCTTTAAACCGAACTAGGACTTGGGGTGCATAGTAGCTTGGGAGTCATCGTGTACTGTGGTATTATTTTGTGGGTCTTTAGAGCATATGTGTTCATGTTCTGCCTCGGGTACCATGGCCTTTTCGGACACATAGATTTGTGAAGGGGGAATGGAATTGGTAGAGCTGTTCTACAAATACTGTGATGTGCTACCAGTGATAGAAGGTGCTACATTATTTGGAGTCCTTTTAGTCGCTTTGTTACAGTTGAACATTTTTTTGTATGGTCATTTCAGTATTTTTGGAGGGAATTAAAATGAAAACACTGCAAAGTTACATTGTGCTTGAAATAAATGGCTTGGGTGGCTGTCCTGATAGTACCGCCTGGACCTCAATAAAAGACAGACAGGCAGGAGGAGGCTGCCTTGGCTGGTCTCTCACGAGCCCCCGACTGGTTGAAAGAGGCCGAACAATGCAAATAACAAGGAGGCTGCTCGCGCCGACTGACCGGAAGAGGCGGAGCGACGGAAGGAGGCCGCCTCGTGTTCTGCTTCGGCTGCCCTTCCGCTCGTGGAAAGAGCACAGCTCTACCGCTAGCTCCTTGCTCGTCAGACTGGACACACGTGTTCACTTGGGATCACCACGCTCCTCGCTGCCTCACGATCAAGGACTCTGATGTTGTGTGTCGACTGACCCAGGCATATGTACCAAGTGATGCCATCCATGCCAGCCCCTAGGTTGATTATTTTGTCTGTAAGATTGGACTTCTGTTGAGGACTGTTGATTCTTTCTCAACCTCTTCCTTTCTGTCGGCGTTTCGCTTTTGTGTTCCCAGTTTTATGTCCGTTTTTTATGTTTGTTTTATTACTGGCATTGCCTGATTTATTAATCACGTATGTTCCAGCGTGTAGGATGCTATTTATTTTTTATTTCCTTTCTTTAACTCTGTATTGGTCCTTTTTTCTACTCCTTATTTTGTGATGTTTTGTCTGTTTGACTCATTTCCTACCTCATGTGTCATTTCTGTTTCTTAGGAATTCATCCTATTCTTTCATCTTTTCTTCTTGTTCATTCTTTGCATTTCTTATCGCCTCTTGTGTGTCTGCCACAATCCTCCGTTTCTTTCCTGTTGTTGTGTATCTATGTTAAGTAATATGTTCTTTTGTAAAATTGTCTTCAATCATCAGGAAGGAGTGATATTCAAATAAACGTAAGTCTATGTAGATCCACAGCTTTCTTTGCTTTTTGATTTCGGTATTTGATTTCTGCTGTTAGCCGCAGTAAATTTCATGCTGTCGCTTTGCGCCATCCAAAAATCTTTTATTCGTTGCCACGATAACGAACTTCCGTTTTTTGAGGCAGAAAAGGATAATTTCTCCCATTAGAAGTCATTTTCTTTCAATCCCATTTCTGTCTATAGTTGTCGTTTTTTTTCTTCGGATCAAATCAATATAATGCATTGAGATCAGGCAGGGGAGGGAGAGGGAAGTTATTACTACAATAAAGACTTTAAGATGAATGTCACAGGACGTGAGTTTGCCTGGCAAATGCTTCTTGGAAATGGGCCACCACGCATATATTGTTTTGTAAAATTGCCAGGCGGCAGAGAATGCTGAGCTGTCAGACTAGGGCGGAAGCGCCCAGCAGAATTGAACAATCAGCACTTATTACAATGATTTGCAAGGACAATCAATGCTTTACCAGTTGACTGCACAACGAGGAACCTGTTCAATGTATTCGCCACCGTCAGAAAGCTCCTGTATCTTTTCACTACACATCGACCCTCTGCCTACATGGACAAGTAAGAAAACACTGGGCATGTTCGGTATTGGGCACAGGTAAACCAAGGTAAACACATAGCACTAGATCACAGATATAGCTGACAGTGGTTTTGTTTTTCACACATTTGATACAGTTCATGGACACAAGTGTTGGTGAAATTGTTTCTTCCTCTTTCAAATGTCACTAAAACGGCTTTATCCAAAGCTGTGCCCACTTCAGGAAATTAGCAATCCAGGGAATCTTGTATCCAGGTGGGTTGCACTGAACTAAGTGTAGAGTAGCAATAGGGGCACTCATTCGTCCTTAGGAGCGGGCAAGGCATCCCTGGACACTTTTTTTTCACCAGTTAGTCTTACTGCAGCAGTCACCTTCAAGATCAAAGGGACTGCAACCCAGGGATAAAGAGATAATAGCTACTCCATATGTACATTGTTACGTATCACCACATCCCTACATACACCCACACAGCCAGTTGCAGAGCATATTTTGACAGGGGTCCCAATCATTTACTTAAATCGCCATTTAATTTCCGTGGGGGTTTCGTTCTTCCGGCTGCTTATTCTGACTGCTTCACCTGCTTTAAGCTCTCTGTTCCTATAACCATTTCCTTTCATTTTCACCTGTTTCACTTCCGCCCACTTTTCTTCACAAACCCTCTTACCACAGTGCTTTTCCATACCTCACTTCACCAGCCCTTGTCCTCACCATATTAGTAAAGAATCTTGCTGCTTCCACCAGTTGACAATATCTAGCTACACTTTTTCCAAATTCCTTTTTATTTGTGTTAAAATCACTACCTCCATGATTCACCTCTTAATATGATATTCCCCATTTATATTTTGCGTCTTCTCTTTTTTTCTGAATATTTAATTCACACCCTACGCGGCCTTCCAGTGCATCATGGCATCAATACGGCATCCAGCCTCACTATCATATTTTGGAATGCAATGCATTTGTGACACTTTTGGGGCTGGCAGTAAATGTCCAGTGCATCGTCCTTAGTTCCCTGCTCCAGTCTGGTTTGTTTTCGAGAGAGAGACTTGTGCTGACTCCTACTAAGCCCCATTACACCCTTCAATGAACCAATAGTATAAGTGTGTTCTGTTTTGCCTTGCCTAAGCATCTACTTCCGTTAATTTAAATTTGAACTCCATTGTTATTTGCTAGCATTTTGAGGGACTTTCTATGCAAATAAATTCCCCTTCCTTCATCATAACCACTTGCAATGTGCTCACACTATCCAACACCTTCATCTCTGTCATTTACCAAATGGCTCACCATTACCAAAAGATAATCTCCGAATCTACCAAGAGTTGGTATAGTCCCATGACATCAATACCAGACTTTTCCTGTGCCATATCTGAACACCGAATGAAAGAATTAAAGGAGGTTTCAACACTTAGTAACTCTTGTTACACACAGTGCATTGGATTGCCATTCTTTCCATCTGTATGCTCATCTCTGACCACAACTAAAGCTCTTTGACACTTTTTTGTAAGGATAACATCCAAGTAGTTTGCATGCCCAATTTTAAATAACTACTTTCTCACGCTTGGTGATAGAATCGGCTTCTCCTGCTGTATCGTGAACTCTAATTTCGTAGCTAACCTATCTCCTCCTCGCTCTTTCCATCCTCATAGCCCATTCTCTCTTAATTCCATATTTACATTAGCTGTAACAAATCTCCCTTGTTTTCTTTATTTCCTCAGATATTGAATAGAAAAAATAACATCTGCATGTGAAATAAAGGGGACTTGCCGAGGGCATTAGAATTATATATGTTCGAGACATGTGTGGCTGTACATACACATTCTGTGCATACTCCTGCAATCTAGTGTTGGGACCGGATGTGTGCAAGTTGTTTTTCTTCAAATAAGTCTTTCGAGTCATGAGGTACTGTGACTCCACTTGTTTTTAATGTACATGATTATCGGCTCCATTGTTAGATTGTTTTCTTTCTGCCATCAGGTTCGACCGTGTTCGTCCGGGCTCTGGGTCGACACCGTCGCGGTGCCCTATCGGTTACATGGGTTCCTTCCTTCCATCGCTATTGTATTTCGATCGGTTTTCCTTTACTCTTTGTCTTGGGTCAACATTTGGCTACTTCGCTCGAGTGGATTTAGTTGTTTATTGCTGTATTTGGTTGTTAAACTGATACTAATGAGGTGAAATCTTTGCCCAGACGATGTTAAAAATGAAAAAAAGTACAAACTAATGAAGTGATACTATCACAAAATTTGAGGCATTATGCCTCCTAATTGGCTTTCCTTGCCTCATAATTTGATTAACAATGCCACATAATTCCAGTAGCCTACAGTGAAAACAATTTACCAAGGAGGGTTCACCATAATGCATACAATGTCCTCCTCAGCCTCTACCATGGTCACTGTCATCTGAACGTACACTTTCACACTCTTGTCAAGCTCTCTCTTGTTTGATCATTTTTATTTCTTACTTTCTGTCTCTTCTGTTTTCCAGTGTTTTCTGTTACATGAACCTCCTATCTTTATTTCTCCCTATTTAATTTATTTGACTCCAAACTACTGTTTGTTTCATACTTCTAGTTCTCCTCTTTTTAATGCTTCTCATCGCTCTTTTATTCTCAGACTTTCTCACTTCTGTTTTCTACCCTTATTTAGGCTTTCAGCCCTCCATTTCTCCCCTTGATCCTACTTTTGTTCTTCTAACTTTCTTCTCACGGAACTTGCCTTTGATTTCCCAAATATCCTAACGTACCTTTATTGCCCACCCTCCTGCACCCTTTTTTTATGGTCTCCTGTTTTCTCTTTTATATTCACTGCCTTTCCATACCCCATCTTCCCTTCCTCCTCTCTGACACCATCCTCCCACTTTTCCTTTCATAACTCAATCCACCCTTTTCACCCCATTCTCTGTCTGAATAGATTCATTTTTTTCTCCATCTCCTGTAGGTTTTGATGTAATTTGTTTATTAGTTTCATTTTCCTTCTTTCTTTTTCTGCTTGTAATGTTCTCTTTCCTGCGTTTTCCTTCTTTGATTTTTCTTTCTTTTACACATTTTCTTTCTTTTTACTCTTGCTGTTTTTCTTTCCTATCTTTTTGGAATTATTGCAGTCTTTTTCTTCTTTGTTTCTTCTAATAATCCTCATCTTTCACCATCAGCGATACTATGTGGCTCATTTTTCTTACAGTTGTATTATGTTTTTCATTTTAATTCTTGTTTCCTATGTTTTTTCTTACCTCCCAATGTATTTTGTTCTTGTGTGCTTCTTTTGACTTTGCCAATTGCTTTCTTTTTCTTTTTTCTGATTCACTTTTCTTTCCACCGAATTCTTCTTTCCATCTTCCTCTTTTTTTCATTTCATCTTCAACTTTCTTTTTTCTATCTCCTTCTTTATTTCCTTTCAAATCAAATAATCTTTATTCGACCAAAATAAGATCATAAAAGAAAACACAAAATAGGACATAAAACAGTATAAATAACATATTATAAAATTATTTGACAGTAAAGGCACACAAGATAAAACAGTTCATATATCATATTGTTATTTTTCCCTTGTCAGAAGCTCACATCCCTAAAAAGTAAAGTGCAATAGTGACTGTTCAGATTTGTTGTCACATGGACATAGTGATACATCATTCACCTCGAAATCAGACAAATTTTTAAAACGCAAAAGCTAATGTATTGTTTCTGAAACCCATCGCTCCCATTGGGAGAGATCTATGGTTAAATATAAAACAGGTTCCACTGATGCGAGAAATCTAAAATAAGTCCACAAAGTGCGTTTAGATAGTTCAACTTTCATTCTAATATCTTCACAGTGCTCAAAAAAGCGGCTTTAACCATAAGTGTGGCTGAACTATTGATATTATCGGGGATCATTGAACAGAGGGGACAGCCCCAGGGTATTTAGGGATTTGCGAATATAACTCAGCCACGGAATAGAGGCACCCTTCTCCAGGTTGGAACAATTCAAAATGATGTCCCTGCACAAAGATGCCGCCGGGTTAGCCCATATACTGACCCACAGCAATAGGGGGGCCACCTGGAGCTTGTCTGCAATATAACACTGTTTGAGCTCGAAATGGATGCTGAAACTTGGGGTAGACGGTGGTAGGTGCAGAATTCTACAAATCGTGATTTTTCTCCACCTTCAGGGAGGAACTGTTATGAAGGCCTCAAATCCCGGCTCCACGTATGGCTGTAGAAACACACTGGGAGTTGTACACTTTCAACTAGGGTGAAATAGTCCCTCTGCTTCCATAACTAGTCAAATTGAGCACTGCGCCTGCTGACCTACTGAGTTTAAGGCAGGAACTATTAAATTGAGAGTACCAAGTTCCTAGACAACTAAAAAGTATGCCTAAATAACAAAAGTCTCTAACACTGGTAAGAACCTGGCCGTTGATATTAAATCAAGTTACCCTGGATTGACCTTGTCCACATGCCATAATGTGTGACTTACCATAGTTAGTCACTTAATCAAGGTTACTCATAAAAAGGACAGAGCGGTCCACCAGTAATCTCAAAGCATTAGGAGTACGTGCTAAAAGGACCGCATCATCAGCGTAGAGTAGCACGGGCACCTACATGCTTTCGATCCTTGGAGTGTCTACCAGGTTAGAGATCAAATAAGTGGATAGACTGTTTATATATAGGATAAAAAACAGGGGCACCAATATACAGCCTTGAAGGACCCCCCGTTTAGGTAAATTCAGGAAACAATTAGCATACGACCTCCTACAGTTAAATCTTTGTGTAAGGAGTATAAAAAATTCACGAAGGGGAGATCCACCCCCTAGGTCAATCATCATTGTCCACAGCTTGGTCCTGTTTACTGAGTCAAAAGCGGTGGACAAATCCATGAAGGCCATATAGGTTGGAGAACGCTGAGCGTGAGTATATTTGCTTATTAACAAAGCTTAAGTTCAAGCATTGCTCCACTATGCCCAGATGGGGGTGAAAACCAAATTGAAAGGGTGAAAAGATGTCACTAGCCCCTGTAACTAGACCATTATAGACGGCTCTCCCGAGGATTTTGATCGTGCTGTCTATAAGTGAAATGGGTCGGTAACATTTAGGAGATGAACCATAACCCTTTATAAACAAGGGAACAATAGTAGAGGAGGTCCAGGAATGGGAGATTTTGGAAGTGAGGCAACTGTTAAGTGTTTGTGATCAGGGGCCCTCATAGCTCAGGCATTCATTTCATGAGATTGATTGGACCCCATCTAGGCCGGGTGCTTTCCTGCCCGTGCTCTGCTGTATAGCTAATTCGACTTCCTGAAGGGTGATAAGAAAGGGCGGAGAATGCTGCAGTCTTCTATGTAGAGCAAGTACCAGGCCACGGTCTTCCTCAATATGGTATATAGCAATAAAGTGTGATACCTATTCTGAGGCTATGTTACACTGCACGGAGGGGTTTTCAGGGGTGTTCCTGGATCAAATTTTCTTTATTAGGTCCCAAAATATTTTACTGTCCTTCTCTGCTGCTGCTAATTCCAAGAGTTCCCAGTCTTTTTTATTTTTTAAAGTTCCTCTTTTCTAACTTTAATTGCAGTTTTATATTCACGACATGCCTGCTAGACCTCATGCCAAACCCTTGAAGAGGCGGACAGCGCCTTCCTCATTCTACGGTCGGCCGCTGAGCAATGCTTGTCGAACCATTGAGAGGCCCCCATGTCTATATAGATGGGCTTGATTGAGGCCTTTGTGACGCATTGAGTTAAACTGCCATAGTGAGTTACCATCTCATCACTGCCAGCATCAGCTAAACAGCTGAGGAACAGATGCTGATTCAGTTTAGCTAACAGTGTCAGGTTTTCAGTGGGGTTTTTAAGCCGCCAAATAAGCCTAAGGCCTTGTGTTGAGTAATGGGGATCGCATTAATTTTGCGTTGGAGTCTGCTCATTGGCAGTTGAGCTAATGCACGGAGTGCATTATGATCACCCCACCCAGTTACTAACACCTCCCCGTTAAGAAACCATGGCAAAAATTAGTGTTTGCAAATATATAATCATTCCTTGTGGCACGAACTGTCCCTCGAAAAGTTGGGGTTGGAATTGCCTCCCCTCAAAGTCTCGATTAAGTCTACTAAATCGTGCATCGCCAAATGTCTGTTCAGCTCTATCCCCCTGTCATCTTGGGGTGATCCGCGACCCTCCATATACTCTCCTAATTCCCGTACGCACCCTTTTAGCTTAGCATTAAAATCGTCACATACAAAATAGCAAAACTGTCTTGATTTGCTGCATTCCTGAGATTGCAATTTAAATAAAAAATTAAAAGGATCAGTAAAAAGAATACAGATGGAGTTGATGAAATCATTATTATAAAAATTAAGTAAAATAAAAAATGTGTTGGTCTACCACAAATGTTTAAAACTAAGAAGGTTGGTGACTCTGATTTAACGACTTATGTCTACACATAAATTTATGCTGACCCATACTGCGAGACCCCACTTGGCCCTGCCTCTAATAGAAGGTGTAGCAAGCAAACCTGGTGTAGCAGGCATACCCATCAAAAATATAGGGGTAAGAGACCAGGTCTCCTGCAAGGCAATTATATGAAACCTAGATACAAACTCCCTCCAGTCGGGATTGTCAATCTTCCCTTTGAGACCTTCTACATTCCAGCTATGTATGGATAATGTGCACCCTTGACTAAGATCTAAAGAGATAATTTGAGCTTCATGCTCAATAGCTCTTGTGACCAAATTCAGGTCTTTTAATTTCCTACTACCGGAAGTCAGTCCAGGTCCGAAAAAACCTGTTGGATGTAGAAATAGAAAATGGGTTGCTAGCGTTGGTTATGGGCGCGTGTGAAAGCGCCTTAGCTGGAACTCCTACTAAATGTGTCGGAATCGGGCAAGGTGCAGACAAATGCTGATGTGCTTCTACGACCTTAGGATAGGTGCCTGAATGATCCGACAGGGAACCTGCTATGGAGGTGTATATCTGTCTCATAGAATGGGGGGACTTATAAAAATAACCTAGGATACTGGAGCATCTCTGCGAAAAGTGGGGGTTTGTGTTAAATAACAAATTATGGGCCAACCACGGAAGTCTAAAATTCACAACAATACAATCGCTCACAAAATCAGCCATATTATGCCCAATCCAGGTACACTTTCGAACAAATAAAATGTCTTTAGCGTGATGGAAAGACAGGCTCTTTTGGCGCACCAACCTGTCCAAAGTTTTGTTGAATAGTTCCTCATAAGATTCATACTGGGAGGATCGGAGAGGCAGAACCCCAGGCAAAACAGTTACATAAGGACAGACTGCAGGAGGAAGTTTCATTACTGCCCAGACAGACGTGACCGTTGTAACAAAGTTGGCGTTCCATAATGGCTTATTCCCATTTGGACTTGTTATAGTGAGACCTTCTGTGGGATTAACCCTGTGTGGGGGAACAGCCATGGCTATACCAAAAGATGGAGCTTGAAAAGACTGCCTCGGTAAAACAATATTTCCTGATGGAACTGATGGCATGCAAGAGGGGATGTTTGTTTCATCGATGTGAGCATGACTGGGTTGACAGACATTTAGGCCCTTCTATCCGGACAACTGGATTACCATCACCGGGAATCGACTGGCACACACAAAGTTTTAAAGATTCCATTTTGACTTCAATAGAGGCAAACTGTTGGAAAATGGATGACATTTCCGACCTAAGAGTCTGACAAAATTTATCAAAGATTCTCCAGCTGGTGTTGCCAATAGACTTTGTCGGTATTAAACTTTCCTCGGCATATGGCACTATTGGCGCTGCTGGCAGTTCTAAGGAGTTGTGCACTGACATCTTCAAAGGTTTTGAGGGGGCAGGACCTCGAGTGGTGCCCCCTGGGACCTCGAGTCCCACCAGGGAGGATGAAGGCAGGAACGAGCTTGGAGGTAGGGTCAGGGTCCTTCCATCTTTTCTTTCTTTACTTCTTTTTCTCCTTCGAAATCTTTGTCATTTTCTGCTTTCTTTCTCTCCCAATTCATATTTCTTATTTTCTCTCAGATTTTATTCTTTTCTTGTTTGCTACATTTCCCTTTCCTTCCTTTTTCATTTCCCCTTTACCTTTGGCCCTTTTCCCCCTTATTTCCGTATTTCCTACCTGCTCTTCATTTCCTTCTTTCCAATTTTTCTTTCTATCATCTTTTTACACATATTTCACAGCTAGGAGACATGGGTTCAGATGCCTGCTATCTCTTCAACAGAGTCATTCTAGTCAAGTCAGTGTCTCTATTTACTTTGATTTCCTTATCTGGCAACACTGGAGTCACTTTTTCAGTGTCTGTAAGTTATGATTGGTGAACTGTGAAACGTGCCCTTATTAGAGTTAGAGCAGTGAGTGGCCCTAGCTTTTTCGGGATGTGTGTTCGGGGTGATTCCCTCCAAGAAATCTTTGTGAAAAATACAAACTATGCAGTTTACAGCAGATGATTCCAACGAGCTTATTTAAGGATCCATACTATTTACAGGCAGCTTTGAAGGGCATATCATGGAAAATCCTTACACTTCAGGATCTGCACACATCCCAGAAGCATTATTTTTTTGCACCTGCAAATGTGCCTTTCATAACATTATGAACCATTAAATGTTTCACTAAGGGCAAATATTTCTGTTTAACTGCACACTCTACATACATATATGTGACTTTCAAGAAAGGTCCCACTATATATATATTTTTGTATTCAAGTTTCAGAGATTCCTGCCTGACTTCTCAAAAAAGAGGGTAAGTGTGTTTACGGTCTTTGTTTTTTGGCTCATAAACCTATAGCCAGAAAAAGGATTGAATATCGAGCAAGAACAGAGCCGGATTTTCCCTCGAATAGCAAGTAAAGCAAAGGTATCAGGAGTCAAAGCATCACACACACACAACGGGTACAGCACCTGCAGAATTACAAGCTTCACAAACGAGTTTCAGTTTGGGCAGCTGTGCAAGCTTCCTAAAAACAAATGAAACTCTGCCAAATTAATTCAACAAGCAGCAGCAATGCAAGCTTCCCTCACCCGAGCAGGCAAATAATCGGCATCCAAAGTACAAATGTCACCAGGTAGAACAGGTGCAGCACTCAAAGCAACTGTGCAAGCCTCCCTCACTTAAAACTGATGAAGCACAGACATTGGGCAGGTTTTGCTTACAAAATAAAGGAAGCGGTGGTGCAAACCGTTCACAAATCGGGTAGAGCTGTCTAGGCCTACTTTAGAAAAGAGTTATAGTGTGGTAAAGAAGTGTCAATGCAAGACTCCCTGACACTGAATATAAACGGCATAGGAAGCATTTTTATAGGCCATTCTCCGAATAAAGGTAACCCTTGGGAAGTCTTAATAAAACACGTTTAAATGGAAGGAGGGTGCAAAGCTCTTAAAGATGTAAACAATGGGAACAAACAAACCATGAACACCATGGGAAGCAGCTGTACATGACTTCACACAAAAAATGTTCTGCATAGACAATTCCTGTGCATGCTTTCATCAAGTTGGACATCTGCAGAAATCACAGGGGACTAAACAGCACTTTAAAGGGTGAGCAGCAGAGCGCCCTGGGAACTGCAGTTATGCCAGGTTACGAAGGGTGGGATCAAACTGACATGATAAAAGGAACTTACTTTAGCTCGTTATGGTTTACTATGCATTGGGACCTTTACTTTTCTTTGGAGGTAAACTCACTTTGGGTTTCAACAACCCATTTCTCCCCCTTTCTCCTACTCCTAGTTTTCTCATTTCTTCCTCAATGTTCTTAATTCTGACCTTTAATCTTTTTTCTTTTTCCTTCCCCTCTCTCTTACACCTCCATTTCGTTTCTCTATTTATTCTTTCGCACTCTTTCCATTCCCCGTGTTTCTTTCTCATGTCAGCTAGGCCGAAAAGGGGATGGTCAAATCAATTAATTCTATTAGAGTTCCTTCTGGAAATTTATGGCCGTGAAAATAAACCTACAGTATAGCCTCCTCCAAACACTCCATGTTCTGTAGGTATAACATAATAAACAGCTAAAACATTTCAGTTTAGGTTTGGTCCGTATCCTCGGTATTCGAGTTAGATTAAAGCAATGTTGTGTGGCTTTTTTTTTTTCTTGAGTGAAAGGAGAAAAAGACGGAATGATGGTGATGTAAAGTAGAAAAAGAGCATACAAAAGACACAAAATGAAGAGAGTGAGGAATAGAGTAAGTGAAGTAGAAGGAAAACAGAGTGAAAGGAAAACACAAGTTCTGGCTTGATTGCCTAGTACCAAATATCACAGACATTGCACCTACTTCATTGCAGACCATCTTCCTGCCACCCGAAAGTTTAATAATGTGAAGCACAAACGTTGTGCTCTCATTACTGCAAAGTGCAGCTGAATGGGAATTTGAGTTGCCACTTCCCTATCTCTTTTACCTCCTCTGGTGCGGATACTATTTCATCTCTGTTAGACCTGTCAGCCGTAGGGTTGTCTTTCCCCAAACATTTTGCCTATTCGCCTCCTGTTTTGCTGAATTGTTTTTTGTTGGCCCAAGGACTTTGTGCACTTTACCACTGGTAACCAGTGCTAAAATGCTTGTGCTCACTCCCTAATACATGGAAAAATTGGCTTACACCTGATTGGCATATTTAATTTACTTAAAAGTACCTAGTAAAGTGGTATATCATATACCCAGGGCTGGTAAATTAAATGCTACTGGTGGGCCTGCAGCACTTATTGTGCCACCCACGTAAGTTATTTCAGTCTTTTTCTTCTATTAATCCTCATCTTTCACCATCAGCCATTCTTTGTATCTCATTTTTCTTACAATTGTCTTATATTTTTCATTTTCTTGTTTCCAATGTTTTTTCTTATGTCCCACTTTTTTTTTCTTGTGTGATTCTTTTGACTGCCAATTGCTTATTTTTCTTTATTCTTGTTCATTTTTCGTTCCACCTCATTTTTCTTTCCCTCTTCCTTTTTTTTCTTTTCATCTTTAAATTTCGTTTCTTCCATCTGCCTCTTTATTTTCTTCCATCTTTTCTTTCTTTGCTACCTTTTCCCCTTCTCAATCATTCTTTTCATCTTCTTTCTGTCTCTCCACACTTCATATTTCTTACTTTCTCTCTGATTTTATTGTTTTCTTTTTTGTTTGCTACATTTCCTTTTCCTTCCTTTCTTTTTCATCTCACCTGTAGTTCTATTTGGTCCTTTATTTTTTCCATATTTTATTTCCACTCTTTCTATTCCCCATGTTTCTTTGTCATGTCAGCTAGGCTGAAAAGGGGATGGTAAAATCAATTATATTAGAGATCTTTTTGGAAATTTATGGCCATGAAAATACACCTACTGTATAGCCTCTTCCACACACTATATGTACTATAGGTATAACATAATAAACAAGTACAAGATTTTGGTTTAGATTTGGTCCACACCCTCAGTATTCAAGTTAGATTAAAACAATATTGTGTGTGCATGTGGTTGGGAGGGACTATCTAGGATGTAAGGAGAGTTAAAGAGGAAGGGAAAGAATAAACAGAAAAATGTGGAGGAGTACTGCTGAGGAGGGGAGATATGCATAAAGGAGTGTAAGAGACCGAGAAATGGGAGGCAAACAGAAAAAAAGTGAAAGGGCAAGATATGCATATAGAGGGAGAGAGACAGAAAATGAGAGCTGGGAAGAGATGTAGAGAAAAAGACAGAATGATGGCGATGTTAAGGACAAAAAAAGCAGGCAATAGACAGAATAAAGAGAGTGAGAAATAGAGGAAGTGAAGAAGGAAAACGGAGTGAAAGGATAACTCAAGTTCTGACTTGATTGCCTAATACGAAAAATCACAGAAGTTGCACCTACTTCATTGCTGACCACCTTCCTTCCACCCTAAAGCTCAATAATGTGAAACACAAACTGTGCTCTCTTAAGTGTAATCACAATCACAACAGATTTCTGAGGAAAATGTCTTCAAGAGGGGCCTACTCTCACCCTGACCTTGGGTCCTTGAAAACAAAAGTTTGTTCTGTCTTCTTCAGTTTACAAGTGTAAGTGGCGCCAGAGAACTGTAAAGTATAGCTAAATGGGGATTTGGGTTTACTCTTCCCTGTCTCATTTACCTCCTCTGGTGCTGATACTATTTCATCTCTGTTAGACCTGTCAGCCATAGGATTGTCTTCCCCTAAACGTTTTGCCTATTCCCCTCGTGTTTTGCTGAATTGGTTTTAGATGAACGTGGGACTCTGTGCACTTTACCATTGCTAACCAGTGCTTGTGCCCACTCCATAAAACATGGTAAAATTGGCTTACATCTGATTGGCAGATTTAATTTACTTATAACTCCCTAGTAAAGTGGTATACCATATACCTAGGGCTGCTTCATTAAATGCTACTGGTGGACCTGCAGCACTTATTGTGCCACCCACTGAAGTATCCTCTTAAACATGTCTCAGGCCTGCCATTTGTAGCCTGTATTGCAGTTGAAACTGCCAATTCAACTTGGCAAATAATCCCCTTACCTAGGCTAAAACTCCCTTTTTAGGTAGAGCATTCGAGACCTCTTGTATATACTTTAGTATATACTTATTATATACTTATATGTGTATGGTGTATGTACTTGGTGGGCTCTGGAGATCAGCCTTAGGACTTGTCTGCTTCCGCTTAAGGACTTTTTTTTTCTGTTCAACTGCCTTTATTTAACTGTCTTGATAGAAAACGACCAGCAGTGCCTATGAATAGGCCCGGATGGGCAATTCGAGAGCAATTAGTATGCGTGAAAATTTGGAACTTTATTTCTGTGACGTGACGGATTAACATGAATAGAACATTGAATAAAAATTGGATGAACCCGAGTTTACTACTGCGTACGAGTCTAAATTGGATTCAAATGTGTATGGAGCTGTGCAACTCCTCTGTGACACGCAAGTCTCGTGTCACAACTTTGAGCATTCGAGACCTCTTGTATATACTTTAGTATATACTTATTATATACTTATATGTGTATGGTGTATGTACTTGGTGGGCTCTGGAGATCAGCCTTAGGACTTGTCTGCTTCCGCTTAAGGACTTTTTTTTTCTGTTCAACTGCCTTTATTTAACTGTCTTGATAGAAAACGACCAGCAGAGGTCAGTAAAATACCAGAATTGCTTTCTGCTGAGGGACTTTCTTTTTTTAATTTTTCTGGCAACTGCCTCTATTTAACTTTCTTGATAGAAAACGACCAGCAGAGGTCAGTAAAACACCAGAATCACTTTAGCATTCTCCAGATTCCAGTCCATAGAAATTGTCTTCCACGAGCACCCCGTAGACAATAATATTTTTTTTAAATCTTGTATTTTCAGTGATATGACCACCGAAGGCCCTGATTTTATATTAAAAACAGAGCTTTGGACTATACCATTTCCAGCTGAAAGGCAATATTTCTCTCCATGTGTTCCCATGCCTGGCGTGTCACGCAGTTTTGTGCTTACTTTCCCTCCATGTTAAAGAACAGTAGATGTTTCAGCACCCACGCTAATGTGCTGCATATCTAAATACATATGAGGTCCCAAAGGCGAGACCGATTGCATTGCAAATGCTTGTTATTACATATAAATCACCTTGAAGGTAGGCCCTAGTTAGCCCATAGGGCAGGGTGCATTGTAATTGAGAAGTTGGACATGTACTTTTAAGGTTTACATGTCCTGGCAGTGAAAATTCACAAATTTGTTTTTCATTACTGTGAGGCCTTCATCTCAAATAGAATAACATTGGGTTACCTTGTTACATTTAATACGTGATAACGTTTGTTTGGGAGCAGGTAGAAATGTCATGTTTGGTGTCTCATGAATAATTAAAAATCCTCTTTAATGCTAAAGTCAGATTTTAAGTCATAATGCTGAAAATGCCACTTTTAGAAAGTTGGTATTTTCCCGTCCTAGCTGCAGCCTCTTTCCTGGATCACATGACTAGGTGTAGTTGGCCTTTGTATATTCCTCCCAAACAGCCACACAAGAGAGGGAGTGGGTGTTGGCAGGATGGGCCATCCAAGGCAGAGGGGGGAAGCGGTGCACAGCTCTACTTGCACTTCAAAGCCACTGCATCAGCTCTCACACAAAGAACTTCTCACTAGCCTACTGTGATCGCAGACAGTATGGAACCAGGGCAGGTAGGCAGGATATTCCAGACACTTCTACGGGGGGGCGGGGAAACTCCAGAAGTTTCTTCCACTTCAAAGGGGGCACAACGTATTAAAATAGGGCTCTCAGACCCACTCTTCACTTGTGGACCTGCGGAAGGACTCTCAGAGGACTGGCCTGCTGCATGAAGAGGATTGCTCTGCTCCCTGAAGCCTGCCTGTGCTCTTATAAGACTGCCCTGCTGCTTGAGACCTGCCTTCCTACTTGAACCTACGACTTCCAGAGTGACTCCAAAAGCTAGTCGGCTGTCCACCTGATCAGAGCCTCAGGGACGGAAATGGCTCCAACCATCTTGAACCCGCCCCTGTGTGGAAGCAGATAATCATAATCCACTGGTGCAGGGTCACCACTTTGTCCACGGGTTCTTAACAAGTAAGGAGGAATCGACACTGGAGCGAAGTACAAACCATAGGTCATTTATTAACATTCATGAATGGGGGCCTCGTCCGACAAGCACCATAGAGATACTCGAGGAGAGAGCACACTGAAAGATGGTTACATGGGTTTTTATAGCAAAAGATCACAAACAAGGGACGCCCAGAGGTAAATAGAACTTTGGGAAAAACACACAAATGAGGTCCCGGAAGAATCGACAGCCTTGGTGCCTTGTGCAATTGTCGCGTCCTGAAGCTGCACAACAAGATATGCTATCTGGGTAAACTTTACTTGAGGCTTTACCATTATCTGAAAAACCCCAAGCAGACGCCAGCTGTTCTTTTGCGCTGACTCTGCATGTATACACAGCCCCAATCTAGATTCTTTACTCATGTTTATACAAATGCAGTGTCAAGGATAGAGCCAGGCTGAAAGCAGGACAGGGGTGAAAAATGGATGAGGCATAGCTTAATCAAAAAACAAGGGACTCAGATTTTACATTTTAACAGTCCTTCCTTTTCAGCCTATGCTGAATCCATTTTTAAAAGTATATAATTTAATCTCGTATATCAATGTTCATAAGTTCGTAAATTTCAGTGTGCATCATCATTTCTCGATTCAATTCATGAACATTAATTGGGGGAGGTTTAATATTATTACAGATGGTTATACAAGCTGTACATATCATAGGGGCACATTGAATGCAGCAGCAGCAAGTGAGAAAGATGGCTCCTATAATTACTATTCCCATTAATAATTTCCAACCCCAAGTGGAAATAAGTCCCTGTAACCATTCAGACCAGGACCATGTTCCTTGGTCTTGATGTATTTCTGCAGCTATTTTATGTAATTTAGAAATGGCGTCATAGAAGGGGCGTGGTCAGGAATGAACACGCAACAGCTACTGCCGATGATGCGACATGCTCCACCACGATCGGCTAGTATCACATCAAGCACCATTCTATTTTGTAAAGCTACGATTCTTGCCATTTGGAGCTCTTCTGTGATATTACCAAGAGCCATCGCTGTCTGATTCGTCACAGCCTCTACTACACGGGTCAAACGCCTAATTTTTCTGCTATTTAAAGCTGCACCGAAAAAGAGCCCCAAATTAAAATCAACGTATTGTTGTAGTGCAGTGTCAGTCTGATCTATTTCATTATTATCTATGGTCCTCTTGAATCTATTTAAAGAATTATCATTAAACAGTTTCTGGTCTTTATGATAGGATGCAGGTGCTAAGAACACAGGGGGAAGTAGAAAGGACACATAGCAAACTCCGGACCACCCAATAGGTAAATGATAGTAACCTTTACTTCCACAGATAAAATAGGTATTGTGTGAGGACAGAAAACTACTATTGTTCATTCCAGTAATGTTCAATACTGTAGTACAGTCACTTTTTCCCACTGGGATACTGCCAAAACTGCTCACACAAAGACTTGCTCGGGCTCTAGTAACAGCAATAACAGGAGGCCCGTTACCCTTGGCTGTCCGAGTGTTGGGGAAAACGTATCTTGTGGAGGAATTCCCTTTGCGATATTCCTCCATTTCCCATGCAGTTCCTTTGGCTTGTGGGTCCCCTTCCTCATCAGGGTAGCAGACTTTATTCAGTTTGGCATTAAGTCCTCCTACATCTGCTAGAGCAATTTCACTAATTTCAGAAGCCCACAACAGTGCGAACCAGGCTCTACAGGAGCCATTATGCGAGAATGGCAGGGGAATGAAAGGCGTTCCTCCCTTCTTCTGGTGAGCTGGCATCATTCCACACACCCAGCAGTTAGTAGTGTTCGTAGCATTGTGAGTATGATGCAACATTTGTATGAAAGTGTTATTGAGGTAGGACATTCTGTGCTTTTGTTCGTGATAGGGAAGAGTGAAATAATGATGTTCGATGGGGACAGGAGTAGTAGCAGGTAATGAGTTTCGAGCCGGAATTATTTCTTCCATTGTCCATAAAACTGCTGCCAATATTATCAACGATATGATCAGAGTCACTATACACAGAGTCTTGTCTTTGGAGCGCATTTCAGATCCCAATTTCTGCATTTCTTCTCAGTATCAATACAACCACAGGTTGGAGAGAGACCCAGGCACCACTGAACACGTACCACAACCTTCACTGAACCTAGTTTAGCCGGTTCTGTGATCCTACCATGTCACAGCCGAACCGTTCCACTAATTGAAACTGGTCCTCCGGTATCTCTATCTGCTCCTTCCCTTCCTTGGTCGTAAATCGTACCTTGATGCCGATGGTACAGTTTGATCAGGAAACAAAGTGTCTTCGTTCAGAGGAGCAACACTTTTCTGAGTCTGTAAGATGTCTTTCAGATCATTTCTGCCTTCTGGCTGGAAAACAGTAGCTGGGATTCGCTTGCTGTGTGCAGCATTTATCCAATGGCGTCTGTTGGTGACACGGACAGCAGTTCGAGTCGCAAGCAGGATCTGCTCCGGATTTTTCCAACGAGGCTCCAAATTCTTGGAACGTTGAAAGTTCTTTATCAACACGAAATCACCGGGTTGGAGACCATGAGCCGGACCCTCTGATTTGTCTGGTATAGCTTCACGCACCTGCTGATGAATCAGAGACAGTTTATCAGTCAAGTTTTTTTAGGTAATCACTCAAAACAGGGTACTGTATTTCTTTGATTACATTTGGCCTTGGGGGTCCCCATACATTCATAGGCCTGCCAAAAACGATCTCGTAAGGAGAAAGTCCAATACTACTATGTGGGATGGAACGAACAGATAACAATGCTAGAGGTAAGGCATCTGGCTTGTATCTTTGCTAGTTTCAACTTCAACGTGGCATTGTACCTCTCCACTAGACCCGCTGCCTGGGGGTAATTAGCAGCATGAAACTTCTGTTTTACCCCCAAACCCTTCATTAGGTATTGTATTATCTGGCCAGTGAAGTGGGGTCCGTTGTCACTCCATAGGACTCTACAAATTCCAAAACGGGGAAAGAACTCTTTTAACAAAACTTTAGCTGTTGTCAAGGCTGTGTTGTCTTTGGTGGGATAAGCTTCTACCCACTTACTAAAGGAACAAACCACTACTAATACATACTTCAAATTATTACAGCGCTCTAACTGAATATAGTCCATTTGAAGTGCTTCAAAGGGAACCTGAGGTGGAGAAAACCCACCAGTAGGGGTTGATACTCCCTTCCCAGGATTGTGCTGTAAACATATCATGCAATGTTTGACCAAATGCTCAGCTGTTTTCCGAATGTGCTTATTATCCCAAACCTGTTCTAGTTGGGAGATGGTGTTTTTGGCACTAACGTGAGCAGGTCCATGAGCCATAGTCACAAAAGGTAATAAATAAGCATAGGGCAATTTCCATTTCTACATATCCATTGACCTCCAACATCCCTCATCATCTAACTCTCCTTCCTTTTGCCATTCTGCCTTTTCTTGTTCAGTGGCTGACTGCTGTAATTCCTTAATCTCGGCATACATGTTTTCCCATCTTTCAGCTTGGGATCGTAGTACATATACTTTACTCGTGAGTGCACTTGCAGTATCTCGTGCTACTTCGTCAGCGAAAGCATTTCCTTGTCCCACCTTGTCTGTAATTTTCTTGTGGGCACTACATTTGATAATGGCTACACTCTTTGGCAATGTCAAGGCAGTAAGAAGACTATTTACCAATTCACCATGCTGTATTTTAGAACCATGGGAGGTTAGGAATCTCCGTTCCTTCCAAAGCTTGCCAAAATTGTGTGCCACACCAAATGCATACTGACTATCCGTATAAATATTTACTGACAATCCCTGACTGAGTTCGCAAGCCCTCAAAAGCGCAATAAGTTCAGCAGCTTGGGCAGATTTTTGCGGAATACGGGCTGTTTCTACCATAGTTTGTAATGTGGTTATGGCATAAGATGCAGAAGTGGTGCCATCAGGTAATTTCAAGCAAGAACCATCCACCCATAATTCCCCTTCAGGATCTAACAAAGGTGTATCTTTAAGATCTTCCCTTAGTTTGTTCTTCTGTTAGGAAAATACAGTCGTGTATCTCATGAGTTTGTTCGGCTGGCAAAGGTAACAATGTAGCTGGGTTCAATGTCAAACATCTCTTGAGTGTAATATGAGGTGCCAAAAGCGTAAGTTCGTATCCTGTGAGTCTAGCGCTAGTCAAATGTTGTGTTTTGGTCTGGTTCAGGAGTGCATCTACGGAATGGGGTACCATAACCATAAGCTTGTTACTCAACACTATCCCCTCAGATTGTCGTATAGAGATGGCGGTGGCAGCAACCGCTCTAAGACAGCCTAGAAGTCCTCTGGCCACTGGGTCTAATACAGCCGAAAAATAAGCACATGGACGATGTTTACTACCATATGGTTGTGTCAAAACTGACAATGCACATCCTTCTCTCTCGTGTACATATAATATGAAAGGCTTAGCATAGTCTGGATTGCCTAACACTGGAGCAGAGCAAAGGGATGCACGAAGCTGCTGATATGCTTCCTGACATTCAGATGTCCATGGTAGAGGAGAGGGAGTGTCTTTAGTAACAAGGGACAAAAGAGGTTTGATGATAAGTGAGAAGTTGGGGATCCACTGTCTACAGTAGGAAGTAATACCAATAAGTGCCCTGACTTCTTTTTGAGTACTAGGAATAGGGATTTGTAGGATAGTTTGAATCCTATCTTTAGTCAGAGAGCGGCCTTCCTTAGACAAGAGGTGACCCAAATAAGTGACCTCAGACTGACAATATTGCAGCTTATTCTTAGAGACCTTGTGTCCCTTAACAGCAAGATGATACAATAGGGAGAGAGTGGCCTTTTTACAATGCTCAATTGTGTCTGCGGCTAGCAAAATGTCATCGACATATTGCACAAGTGTAACTCCTGGTGGCAAGAGGAGTTCATCCAACTGTCGTTTAAGTGCCTGACTGTAAATGCTAGGACTTTCTGTATACCCTTGTGGAGCGCTACAAAATCTAAATGAGCGGCCCCGTAATGAGAATCCAAATAGATATCTACTATTTTCATGTATTGGAATAGAGAAAAAAGCATTTTTGAGGTCAATAACAGAAAACACAGTAGCTGTAGGTGGGATTAATGTCAACAAGGTCGTAATATCAGAGACGACAGGATATTGAGGAATCACTATTTTGTTGACTTCCCTTAAGTCAATCACAAATCGGTAAATCTTGTCCCCTGTTCCATCGCCCCGTTTTAGGATGGGGAGAATGGGGCTATTGCATACATTAGAGGAAACTTCCTCAACGACTCCTGTACGTATCATGTCATCAATGAGAGATATCAGTGCATCCTCACCTTCTTTTGATATTTTATATTGCGGGACTCTTGGTAAGGAAACATCCTCCCGAACCTGTATATGTACTGGGGAAATGTCCATTCTTCTCACATCTGTGTCAGCAGTAGCCCAAACACACGAAGAGACAGAATCAAGATCCGAACATAAAGAGAAATTATATTGTTTAGGTAATGTCCTTTTCCCAAAAATGACACGTACTCCAGATGGGGAACAATGTATAGTAGCATGGAAATATTTCAAAAGATCAAGTCCCATCAGATTATCTGGAGCATGTGGGGGACGTAAAAAGGGGGCTGTAGTGATGAAATTCTTAACCCGCAAAGGTAGTTTTTGGGACACAGGGCTAGGAGTTGGTGTTCCATCAAATCCTATTGATGTAATTACTTGGCCAGACAAGGGTGTCCCAGGGACCAGTTTCTGAGATATCGCACTACGTGTCGCCCCTGTATCCACTAAAAATTTCTGATCCTGCCCAAGTATGGTGGCTGTTATATAGGGTCCTGACTGGTCTACAGGTATCTCAACTGGTCCTCCTTGTCCTACGCTGTCCTAGGCAAAATGTGTTCCCACAGTTTCCTCTGATTCCCAATCCTCCATAGAATATTGATTATTTTGTTGATCAAAATAATTTCCTGACCTATTTCTCTCTGGAGCTTGAACATGCTGTGGCTGCTGTCGGGGAGCTGAAGTCCCCCGGCTACCATTCACTTGCCCTCTTCCTCTCCCACCAGCAGCTAAAACAGGACATTCTGAACGCCAATGTCCTTTCTCCATACAATAAGCACATTGATCCAGTCCTAGTGGAGTTTGTCTACGCGGTGGCCCTACTGGAGGTGTTTGTCTGAAATTCTGACCATAATTTTGACCACAGCCTCGACCTTGAGGTCCATAGGCCTGGACCATCATTACCTTAGTTTTTAATTCTTTTAATTTTCCTTCTTTCCGTTCTTGCTCAGTGGTCACCTGATTCTGATAATACTGAGCCATATCTAATATAGCTTTCGGGGTTACTAAAGCCCATGTACTCTCAGAATTCTTTAAGCGAACAGATATCTCTGGAAGTAAATTTCCCACAAATCGATCTACAAATAAATGTGCACCCGTAGGTGTAGATGTATCTTGCCCACTAAAATCGTGGAACACTTCCTCAAAGCGAGTAAAGAAATCAGGGATGGCCTCTCCCTGTTTTTGTTTACAAGCAGTGAGAAGTGCCCAATCTATTTTCCTGGCCGGAACCATCGTTTTTATATAAGTAAGTATGTTACCAGGAAGATCCAGTATAAGCTGACTAGGTTTCTGACCAGGTTTCCTATCCCTGTCGGCTGCTATAATGGCCGTCCAGTCTCCTCCTATATCAACAGCATGATCCTGTTTCCGGGTAAGTCGCCACATATCTGGTGGCAGAATCATACCAAAAAACATATCAATATCTGCTAAGGTCATGACACAAGAATCAATGGCTTCCTGTACATCATCATAAAATCCTCTAGGATTTTTCCGTATATCTGGTAAAGAGGCCTTTAAAGTGAGTACATCCGTCCTTTTCCAGGGCGTATATATCCAATTGTACAAGAAATGGGCTCTAGCATCAGGACTATTAGGGTCATCATTATCTGCATTCCCTCTTCCAGGAATGAATTGTGGCGCGGCTTCCCTCATAGGTCTTATTCGAGGAGAGGAAGAGAGTTCATTACGATATCCAATTATCGTTGCTATGGCATTGTTAATTCTACTCACAGGGAAGGCTCCTATCTGACACTGTCGATTAATAGCTCTAACATCATAAGGGCCATTCTGTCCTGTAATCATCTCCCATTGGACCATAAGTTGATGAGAAAGCTTATTTACAAGACAAAGAAGCTCGCCCTCAGAAAAATCCTGTATCTGATCTATCATTTCTCCTACCTCCATTTGTAGATCACTCAACCAATTTAATACCATCAACCTTATCGCATCCTGACGTGATTGAGATACAGTAGAACGAAGAACTCGAGGGGTCAAGACAGATGCAGAAAGTACGGGATCATCAGTCATTTCGGGTGCAGTGGCCTAGGATGGAGGCGCAGTGTCCTGGGATGGAGGTGGGAAAAGATGTACCGGTACTGGTTGGAAAATAGGGAGCTGGACAACCGCGGGCAAAGGAGGTGGAGCCGTAGGTACAGGGGGAACGACATTTGGTGGTCCAGGGGGAAGGGGTGTTAAAGGGACATATGGGGGCGGGGGTCGTTCAATCAATAATCCATCAATATCTGAATCCCCATCCTCTTGGTGGACCTGAACGGCTACTGTTGGTCTAACTATATATTCCTTAGATATTAATAATCTATGCTCTCTATCTAAACATTCCTTTTTCTCCTGAACTTCCTTATCCTTCAATTCCTTATACTTCTGATACTCTGTCTTCCTTTCCTGTTTCCTTTGTACCTTCTCTTCCTTGAGCTGCCGCTCCTTTACTTCCTTCCTCCACATACGCAAACTGTCAAACATGGCTGGCCTAATTTTCTTTAAAAACAATCGTGTCTCTAAATACTCGAGTTTGTGAGGGTCCATTGTTCCCTCTAATGGCCATTGCAACTGGGGATCCCCTTTTGTATATTTATTCCACAATGCATTATACATAATGGGACAAATACCATATTTGATGTACATCTCAAAATTCGGCGTACCTTCTGGTGGCGCCGGCTGACTTGCTTCCAAAATGCTCTGCTTATCGCAGCAGCAGCAACAAAACTTACAAAGAGTACTAACTACAGGCATGTTTATATATCAAAAACTTATAAACCGAGAGAAAGGGAGGAAAAAAAAATATATTCTCACATTACCTGTAAGGAAAAAAATGTTAGTCAAAACAAATAGCAAGTTCCAAAACAAATTCCAAATTTCAAATTCCGAACGGATATCAAAACAAATGCCAACCCAAGTAAATACTAAACAAATCCTAACCAAATGAACCGGTTCAATACAGATTTACCTTATGTGTAGTCTTCAACTCCCACCTGTCGATCCTCCCTGATCCAAAAAAATGACCATCCGAAGGCCCCAGTTAAGTCCAGTAGCCGCCAGGAAGATCAGAGTTGGAGAGCTGAAAAAATCACCTTGGACCACGAGAAACACTAGTCTCTTCAGGTGGGGCGCCCCTCAGCGAAGTTCGTCTTACTGACCCAATCTCCTCCCCTGGTCCGACTGCAAGCCCTTGATGGGGCCCCACGTTGGGCGCCAATTTGTGGAAGCAGATGATAATAATCCACTGGTGCAGGGTCACCACTTCGTCCACGGGTTCTTAACAAGTAAGGAGGAATCGACACTGGAGCGAAGTACAAACCATAGGTCATTTATTAACATTCATGAATGGGGGCCTCGTCCGACAAGCACCATAGAGATACTCGAGGAGAGAGCACACTGAACGATGGTTACATGGGTTTTTATAGCAAAAGATCACAAACAAGGGACGCCCAGAGGTAAATAGAACTTTGGGAAAAACACACAAATGAGGTACCGGTAAGAATCGACAGCCTTGGTGCCTTGTGCAATTGTCGCGTCCTGAAGCTGCACAACAAGATATGCTATCTGGGTAAACTTTACTTGAGGCTTTACCATTGTCTGAAAAACCCCAAGCAGATGCCAGCTGTTCTTTTACGCTGACTCTGCATGTATACACAGCCTACAATGCCCCAATCTAGATTCTTTACTCATGTTTATACAAATGCAGTGTCCAGGATAGAGCCAGGCTGAAAGCAGGGCAGGGGTGAAAAATGGATGAGGCATAGCTTAATCAAAAAACAAGGGACTCAGATTTTACATTTTAACACCTGGACCAAGCCTGAGTGAGTCCTGATCCTCCAAGTAGTGCCCCTTGAATTCTGGACCCTTGGAAGTGGTGGTAAAGGTGCCCAGTAGCCCAGATCCAAGCCTTGAGACTTAGAAACCTTTCTTCCAAAAAGTGCACTGAGAACCAGGGGAAGACTGTGACCTACCTGCTTGCCAATTGGGCCAACATGCATTGCCTGTTCGGCCTGCCTTCCCGGCAGCTCCCGCTACATTCTTCTCCACAGCAGCAAGTCCTGTTCAGTGGATCCTCGCAGAAGGGTATCCGGCCTCGTGGAGCCCTTCTCGGCTACAGTCTGCAGCTTCTTGCTGGCGATTTTCGACTTCCATAAAAGAGACTAAGTCTGAACGCCTCCTCCTCGGACACCACCAGCTGCCTTGCCCCAGTGAACTTTGCATTCTCAGACATTTTACTTCTAAAATTTGTCTTGGTCCGAAGGTAAGCGGAGACCGGGCTAGTCCACTTCATGTACCAAACCGCACTCCATCACGGTCAGCCACAACTTTCAAGTTTACCCGGGTCTCGCTCAAGTAGATGCAGGGGCGACTCCTCCATTAGGGCGGACGAGAGTCGCCCACTGCTTTCTCGCAGTGCGAGAAGCAGAAACATAAAATGGTATTTTAAATACCATTTTATGTTTCTGCTTCTCGCGCTGCGAGAAAGCAGAAGACAGGGTATGCCTGGTTGGGGGCGGGTGGGAGGGTATGCCTGGTTGGGGGCGGGCTGGTGGGCGGGTCGGGAGGAGTGGCTTGGCCACTCTGAGTGCCCTGACTGTTTGGTCGGCCCTCTGGGGCTGACCAAAGCAGTCATGCGCACTCTATATTTTCTCTATGTAGGCTGCATGCAGCCTATATAGAGAAAATGGCCTCCCTACAGGCGCCCGGCTGGGCGCCGTCCGCACCAATCACAATGCTGCCATTGCAGCGTTGTGATTGGCTTAGGGGAGGGAGGCTGCCTTCTTCCTGTTCCAGCACTGCAGCGGGACCCTGCCAGGAGCGGAGGCGGCGCAGACCCGGTAAGTTAATATTTTTTACATTTATTTTTAAATCCCACCCCCTGCCCGCCCCCACCCGCGAGTCATGCGAGCTGCGACTGAGTAGATGTCCACGGTTGATGCCCGTTCGATTGAAGAACCTTTTGCGTATTATTGTAAATAATTATATAATTATGGTGCACCCCCTCAAGCTGAATTAAAGAACCCAATAATCAAGGACATGGTGATCAACCCTTTGCACTCACTTGAATTAGATGGCTTAATAACTCGAGGAAATACAAGAAGCCATAGTGGCTCTGCCAACAGGAAAGAACTCTGGCCATATGGATTCCCCATGGAATTCTTGTGGCTCCCCATTTATGGGAGATCTATGGAGAGGCAGTCCGAGCTGGTGTGCTCCCATATGACCTAAGGGGAGCTACGATTATAGTAATCCCAAAGTCCGACAGTTCAATGTCAGTCATATCGCCCAATCTCTTCAACAAATATAGAGACTAAAATTCTGGCCAAAATAATGGTAGGCAGACTGGCTAAGATGATTTGATGTTTGATCCACCTTGATCAAAATGGCTTCATGTCTAGACACAGTACTAGTCTTAGAATGCTTAGACACTGTCTTAGACGGCTCCACTTAATCCTTGCCAAAGATGATTTTACAGGACCTTCAGCCTTGGTATTAGTGGCCTTTGATATCATTCATTAGTCCTTTTTGCCCCCAAGTGATTAAGAAAATTAATTTTGGCATGCTATTCCTTAGTTGTGATAAATTCCTGAATACTAGTCCCTGGGTGCAAGTTAGAGTCAATTGGGCACTCTCCTCTCCCTTCCCAGGCACTCAATAGGATTGTCCACTTTCTCTGCTCTTTTTTGGCCCTGTTATTAAATGACTAGCACAGGGGCTTCGGGGAGATCTCAGATTTGGGTGTTTAGATGTGCAAACAGTACCAAAGATAGAGTCTCTCTCTACACCGATGACTAATTGATGTATTTACAGATGCCTCCATGCTCGGTCCCCAGATTAATGGAGATTCTTCGTATTTATGGAGATGCATTTGGCCTTCATGTGAACTGGATTGAATCCACATGGATGATGAAAGGGTTATAGTTTAAACGTTTTAGCTATTCATTTCTGCGACAGGCGACAGACCTCTTTAAGTACCATGTTCTGCACATTGCTAGGGCCCCTGCATTGACATGGGTTTTGATTGTTATTCCACTTATGCACCACACAAGAGCAGATCTTGAGGACTGAGGTAATATTCCATTATCCAAAATGAGCCAGGAAGTCCTGTTTTAAATGCTTGCTATGCCTCGCTTCATATACTTACTGCAGAACTACCCATACTTGTTCTCTCCAAGCAATTTCACCGGTTTACAATTGACTATTGGAAAATACCTATGGGCTGGCACTCAAGCACAGATTTCCCAACAAAAATTGATGCATGCAGGCATCATAAGAAGGGAGGGGCTGGGAATGGCAGATGTTCGTCTGTATGATTTGGTGTCACAGTTGGTTCCCATTAACCGGGATAGGTGGGATCCAGCCCTCAAGGTTGAGACTGATCTACTTGGGCGTCATAATCTAGAGATTTATTTTATGAAGTGTTGCAGAAGTTACGACTTTGGCGTAGTTCTACAACGGGTGCTTTCCCACCCATGGATGACACAGGTGAACTTGGTTCAATGCACCATAATGAATGTGAAAGGCAGGTTAATGTAACCCCGCAGTATCCTATTTAAGGTGTAATTGACATAGAAGTATTGCTTCTATGAAGTAACCAACCTATTTCGTTATTCACAATATCACACACACACACACTGCACTAAGAAGAATGAACACTTTTAGTTAAAAGCATTTATTACTATAGGAACAATCTGTTTCTCTGTACATCTAAAACAACTACACAGAATATTATAAAAACAGCAAACAGGAACGTTATTAATAATGAGAATTAAATGAACATTTCTAACATTGTTAAAATGTCATCTAAAACCTAACACCCTAATGTCTACTTCTATGCGCTATACTAAGAGAGCATGGAAATTAGAGCAACTTGTACTCTAGAGTATCTTGGGGAGAACAGACGCACTGCCTACCTTGTTGACAGCAAAGGCTGTCTTTATCAGTGGAGGCATAAAAAAAGTGTTCCCCTCGAAGGGCAAACACATGCTGCAGTAGCAGTTGGTCAGTCTTCCTCCAGGACTTGGCTTTATCAGTTTCAGGCGCGATGTAGCATGTGCGAAGTGTGCTGGCATTAGATGAGACTGTCTCTGGCAGAATCTCTGGCTATAATGTGGGCGAAGAACCTTTCTTGACAAATGGTCAAGTGGCCATCCTTTTATACAAATTTTTTATCAGAAACTGACATTTCTGACATAAGTTTGGGAATGTCTGTCATAGATTATGTGCATCAAGGTACACATCCCAGACGTTCCCTTTTGAAGAAATAAAGCAAAAGGACGTCAATTCAGACAAAATTATTTTGGTTATATGCCTGTATGTGTTCTATTTAACCTTGACATGGTGAAGGGTAGACATTTGACCCAGACGAATGTCGTATTAGATGGTGTAGCTATTTCATTAATTAAATAACTTGATGCTATCACAGTTCCCAGAAAGATTAGGTCAGTTGACATCTACGTCTAAAGGCAGACATGACAATGGTTCTGAATAAATCACGAAATATTGTGTATTCCATTGTCTAAGTTAAGGAAGATGGCGACCTCCATGGACCAAGATGGAGTTGGGGCCTACATAAGATGGAGTTGGGCTTAGGAACTTTACGTCAGGGGGGCCTACCCACGCTGTTTACCCGCTACAAGCAGCCCCCCTGATGAGCTGGCTTTAAGCCTCAAAACTTGGTGAGATCCTGCTGTGGTGTGGAACTTGTCTAGCGCAGACTGCTGCCATGTGGGGGTTCAGATTCTGGGATCTCATTGGTATATCGAAGTTAAGGGAGATGGTTCCAATACCCATAATAAACCTTATACGCAGCTGTCGGTGGAATACACCCTACAACATTATCAGTTTTATAAATATCTACAACTGTATCATGCTCTTAAAGTTTACAGAAATAGCCTGGGCCTGCTGCTGGAGTTAAACCACCCCAGAGCCAAATGTTATTATGCCACTTGTGGGTGGCAAAGGGATTTTATTAATATACTGTTCACCGGTTTTTAACACTACTAACCCAGTGTTTAAACTGAAAGGGCGTTGGGAAAGGGATCTTGGCAAACTAATCAATGAAGAGTGGACCAAAGCTAAAATGGTCGCGAGAAGCCTTAATATTTACTCCTGCCTCAGGCTCATACATTTTAAATACTTTCATCAATGTTATTACAGCCTCCAGAAGCTTTGGCAAATGGGTAGAAGGCAACATGCGTGCTGCCTCCACTGGGTGAGGGGCTACTCCGGGCACTTTTTTCCATATGATATGGGGATGTCCTGTGAGAAACAGGTATTGGTGTAGAGAGTGCACAACCTTGAGGGAGGTACTGGACTTTCAGATCTCCCTACATGCTAAAAAGGCAATTTGTGGGATTGTGAGGGGGTGGGATGGATCCAGCTGCACACATACCCTCTTTGCTATTGGGACAATTGTGGATAAGAGAAATATTGCTCCTCACTGGAACCAAGATAGTGCCCTATCGTTCACGGATTGTCACTGGTCATGTTCTATTGTGCCAAGGTCGAAAAACAAGTGTACAAAGCAAGGGACTACCCAACGAAACATCAAAAGGTATGGGGCGCATAGTGGAGACACTTAGAAAATATTCTGCCCTGCTTTTAAACTATGCAATGATAACCATTGTTTCTAAAACCAACAAGACCTGTTGTGAAAGTATATATGGAGCTGTGCTGTGTAACCAGTCTCAGACTGTAACATGATTGTTCAAGTTTTTGAAAAATTAGTATAAAGAACTATAAAAAATCATGGGTACAGTAGACATGTTTTCAAAGATTGCTCATTTTCTGCATTGTTGAAATTACTAACAGCTGAAGAAATGGGCAGAGACTTTCTGACTTATTGTGTGCCTTCCTGGATTGCAGCATACTATCCTCACTGATTGAGGTATTCAAAATCTTTCACATTTTTGAAAACCTTTGAATAAGGCATCAGGAGCTAAACAAGTTTTGTCTTCTGGTTATCATCCCAAATCTAAGGGGCAAACTAATGAAAGCCTGGAGCAATATTTACAATGCTACTGCAAAGCTGTTCAAGACAATTGAGCTTTTTATTTGCAGTTGGAGGAGTTTTCTTAGAATAATGCAACTCTTAGTGCCAATGAAGTATCCCCTTTCTTTTGTATGGAAGGATTTTCTTCAAGCATTTTTCCATCTTCTCACCTTGATCCTTTGGCTCCAGCAACTACTGGTTACAGAAGGGGCGGAGCTTGCTCGCGACCAAGATGGCCGCTTGAGCCGAGAGCTCCGCAACACCGTCTTAACTATCCGCAAATCATCCGGCAACTAGACCATATATGCGGCTTGAACCGGCACCCCCTGCCCCCCCGGAGACTAGCGGCTGAGTTTCTGGGCGCTCCTGACCGCCGCGCTACCTCGTCGACCAGATACGACGCACCTGCGGACGCGGGCCTGGCTGGGCCTCGCGCACCGGACTTGCGTGGGCGCGGTGGGCGGCGCCTGACTGGGACTTCTGTACTGTAGCCGAGACGGAGAGCGACTGCGGAGCGCCGCAGCCTACGCAAGCGGAGCTCTGCGTGATCTGCCTGCCTTGACGGGACCCCTGGGTGTGGGACTACCGCTACTGGTCCGGCGCACGGGGCACGGGGTGCCCGGGGAGAGTACCTTGCGGTGCGACTTGGACCCGACGCCGGAGACACGTGACCTGCTGATCTTCTGCTGCCCCCGGGGCGCTTAAGGGGCTGTTAGTCACACGCATCCACGGCCGCCCCACCTCCTAACATCGGGCTATCGTGACTGGAGGAGCTGCAGCTCTGTTGCAGCCGAGAGGCCGCCACCTAAGGCCCTTGGAGCCCAAGAGGTCCGATACCGGAGCGGTGGAGGCGGGCGACCAGCCCAGCACCGATTTGCGAAGTCTCCTGGGGGACCTCCAATAGAGGTTGCGTTGTGGGCAGGGATCGGGTCCAGCGGATGGAGCACATACTGCCTGGTGTGCGACCCTACAAGATGATACTGGCTGCCCTGGGATGGTGAGACACCCAATCTGATAACTAGACTCTGGCACACTTAGCTGGGATAGACGGGCCTAGGCTTTGGGGGCATTGAACCTTTCTGAGTTGCTTCTTGTAGCAGGGGACACTCTGTTCACTCTGAGACTGCCAGTGTGAGTGAACGGCTGTTGGCGGGCTCAGCTGGGGGTCGGCGTCACCCACCCCAGCGCCAGAGGACGCAGAAGAGGCGGCCCCGAAGACCTCCACACGGGTCAATTTGTGGTGGCGCAGTGCAGGGGCTTTGAGCGGTACGCTGGAACCCTCACCAGAGTTGGTGCTGCTGGCTCCGCACTGCTGGGCGCCGCCTTTGGCCTGCAGAGATATCCGGATTATTGAAATTGGGAGCCCCCTGTGCGTAGCGGGAGGCCCTCTCTCCTGTTGTGCTTCCCCCCCGGACAGGTGGAGATCGGTTGATTGTGAGGCCTATCGGAGGCCAGGATGGGTAGAGTTGACAGGGCGCAACCAAAGCGATCGTTCGACCAGAAAAAGTCCAAGTCCAGAGACACGTCTACGGAAGATCCCTCCAGAATGCAGGAGCAACATGCCGAGGATTCGCGTCTGGATATCCGTGGCATGTTAGTAGCTATGGAAAAAAGCCTACAGAGCGGCATCTCAGCCCTTGGCACAAAGATGGATGCACTATCCTACCGAATGGATCATATGGCAGAGAGGTTGGACAAACACGCCGAGAGGCTAGATATATCTGAACGAAGGCTGAAGGAAGCGGAGGAAGCGCACACCACCCTTGATTCTGAACACAAGCAGCTTGGCAGAGTGCTGCGGGTCTTGCAGGATAAAACCGAAGACTTGGAGGCGCGCTCTCGGCGCTGCAACCTCAGAATCACGGGATTACCAGAGACCACACAAACCTGCAACATGGAGCAATTTACAGAGAAGTTATTGAAGACCATGTTGGGTGAGGACTCGTTCTCAGCAATGTTTGTGGTGGAAAGGGCACATCGCTCCTTAGGTCCCCGACCGCCCCCGGGGGTGCCTCCTCGTCCTATTATTGCAAAATTACTCAACTACCGGGACCGGGACGTGGCGCTGAAGCTGGCTAGAAACAACCTCTGGGTTTTGAAGGATCCACGATCTCGCTGTTCCCGGACTTTACGATCCGGGTCCAAGAAGCACGCCGGCAGTTTGTCCCGATGAAAAAACAACTACGCGAACTTGGAGTGGATTATGCCATGCTTTACCCTGCGAAGCTGCGTGTCAACAGACAGGGCCGCTCCCACATCTTCACAGACCCGAAGGCCCTACAGAAGGCGCTAAAAGACTGGTCGAGGGAACAGCGTCACAGCCCGGAGCGGCAGCTGCTGAACGAGGCGGCGGGAGGCCAGCTGGATGACCAGGACTGAACTTTATTTGATACCTCTGTGCGATAAGTATGGTCAATGCCCTGGGACTGAGTTGGGGATGTTATTTGAATGAATGGGGGAGGGGGATATATGGTCCTTTCGATTACTGTTCTTGCTCCTTTTTATTGGATGGGTTCTTCCTCTGGCTGCGCTTGGTGTCTCGCGGGGAGGTGGAGGGTCATAGCTTAATATGTGTAGCTGGGCTGAAGAGCCAAGGGAGGTAGAGCGCTGACTATGTATAGGAGGGGCCAGGAACTGCGCTGAGACATTTGAATAAGCGCGCCTGGTGCGCTGACAACGCCCCGCATGGCGGACACGGACTCGGAATATAAGTTAATGCTGAGTAGAGGGAATGGGGGATCTCTTCAGCTTGCTAGTTGCATCAAATGTTTGAGACGGTGCTTGGAGTGCGGTTTGGTATCGGTAGGATAGTGCAATTTATATGCTACGCAACTTCCGCCCACGAGTGCAATACACATGGGAGAGTTCTTTGTTTTTTCGGGAGGGTATGGGTGGGGGGGGGTTGGGAGGCAAATGGGGAACAACTGCAGCCGTGTTGGGGCAGGCCTGCTGTGGGAGGGGGGTTGGTGGGTGTTGAGAAGCAAGCGGATATCTTTTCTGATAGATGTTTTTTACCAGTATGCAAATGGTGAGAGCGAATGCCGTTTAATACGCAGATCACAAAGTTGTGCGAGATCATGCAAGTGCGATGGTGGCACCTAGTAATGTTCGTCAAAACACACCTGTGGATGCTTTCCGAGCGCTCACATGGAATGTCAGGGGTCTTAATAATTATAGGAAATTACGTAAGGTATTACGCTATTTACAAAATCATGCTATAGACGTAGCTTTGCTGCAGGAGACGCACCTTCCACTCGACAGCCCCTTCATACGCAGCAGAGGTCTTAGGGATAACATAAAGGCATCAGGTTTTACTACACACGCCAGAGGGGTGATCACATGGGTTAACCCCAAATCTCCTTACTCTCTAGAGCCCCTGGATGCTGACAGAGACGGTATATATACGATATCCAGATGTCGGGGAAAGGGCATAGGTATAATACTTGTAAATATTTATGGTCCAAACTATGACTGTCCCGCATTCTTTGACTCGCTGGTGTCTGCAGCGACTAGGTACAGGGAAACCCGATTCCTCTGGGGAGGGGATCTCAATTTGGTCAGGGATCCGGGTGTGGATCGTTCGGGGGGCCCCGAGAGACGTCCCTCTGCGGCTGCTAGGGCGTTAGAGTGCGCTATGCTTCACCTGGACCTGTGTGATGTCTGGCGCTCCAGATTCCCGCTTACAGGGGGATATACACATTACTCTGCTTATCATAACCTCCATACAAGGATTGACTATTGGTTGGCATCCACGTCCCTCTACGACGATGTTAGGGAATGCAAGATCCTCCCCCGTACTCTGTCCGACCACTCCCCCCTGCTGATAGCGATAGCTACCCCCAAGAAATGTATACCACCTTTTACATGGAGATTCCCCCCTCATTCGCTGCTGGACTCGGCCTTCAAGGCGGAGCTGGCGGAGGCTATTGAGACGTTCTTTGTCACTAATGTAGGGTCGGTGGACAGTTTCCAAGTGATCTGGGAGACCTTTAAGGTTTATATTCGGGGCATTGCCATGTCCAAGCACTCGGGAGTCCTCCGGGACCTTCGCAGACGCCTGGCAGATCTGGAAAGGAGACTGGGAGTATTGGAACAGCGAATGCTGGCACACGCGGACGACGCTGTAGCCTCGGAAATTAAGTCCCTTCTGGCGGAATATCAGGATACAGCGGATGCTGAACTTAAACACTTAGGTAAATACGCCACGGCACGTGAATACGGGGAGGGTGAGCGTCCGGGTGCGGTTCTGGCTCAGCTGCTCCGGAGGCGCCGCAGAAACACCCTAGTCACAGAACTCAAATCAGCGGATGGGGAGGTGCTAACTGAAGAGGCCGATATAGCGGAGCGTTTTAGAAGTTATTATGCAGAATTATATTCTGCCCGCTCTCCCGGGGCGGAAGAGGAAATCACGGATTATCTTTCCTATATTAAACTACCTTCTCTCACGACTACGCATCGGGAATTTCTGATGAGGCCTGTGGAAAAAGACGAGATAGTGCTAGCGCTGACGGGCATGAGGTCGGGAAGCGCCCCTGGGATGGACGGCCTTACTGTGGCTTTTTACAGAGCATTTCTTGACATTCTTATGCCGTATCTGTCCGCGCTCTTTGACGACATGTGCCAAACCGGCACGATGCCGCCTACGATGAGGGAAGCTATCATTGTTGCTATACCTAAACCTGGGAAGCCGCTGTCGTGTGGTTTGTGGCCTCCTGGTCTGCCTTGCTACGTTTACTTAGGCCTGGCTGCCATGATGCCTTTTTGCGCACGTTACTTTGTGCCGTTGTTTTTCCAGCCTCTGCCCGGTTATTTTAGCGCTGTCTGCATTTCTGTCTTTCACCTTTTCTCCTGTTCCCTTTTGGGCTACGTCTGCACACCATGTACAAGGTCGAAAAACAACGTCCCTTGTTCCTGCTGATTTGGCCAGTCCTTCGCACTTAGACATAACACTATGTACAGCTGCCCTGGAGAAATTTGTGTGCTTTTAATATTGTAATTTTCACGGTTAGAGAGACTTGGAGACAAACCTTTCCAGGGAGAAGAGCGGTGCTTGTCTGATGATGTAAACCTTGCATCTAGATACTGAGGTATGGGGGTTCGCTCGACAAAGCCCAGAGGTCTTCTGTTTTTATAATAAGCTAGCAACTAGCACGGGGCGGGTGGTATTGTCATTTAGCCATATATCCACTGCTTTATGAAATGCTTTCCCCGTTTGTATTCTATGGAGTTGTAACTATGCTGCTTATATTATCCTTATGCATTATGCTGATAGTACTGGCACGTGTACTGTATCTTAGAGCACGGTAGTTGAAATAAACATTTTAAACTATACAGTGTCTCTTCTTACGCACGTTGTGGACAGGTATGAGTGAGTTATGAAAGGGTGTTCTTGCTCCTGCGAGTCCTGAGAGAGAGATACCGTGTTCTGGGTTGTCTAATCATTGGTAGCATTATTGCTAATGAGACGCTAAGGCTAGTCGGATTGGGGTGTTAGGTGCTAAGGTGTATGGTTGGCTCACCACTATATTCCGAGGTCCTATTATCCTGTGCATAGCTCTGTGTATGTGCAGAATCCCTACAACATGGCGCAACCAACGAGTGGGCTGCTTATCTGCGAGACGCTTGAGTAGTATTTGTGCTTGTCCACAACTCCCTTCACAGACGCTTCCGTAAGCGTGTGTGACGGTGATACCTCCTATATTGACGTTTTTATAGGTTCTTTCAAGCTTGAAGTTGTTAAAAGGTTTCTTAAATAATACCCTATATTGTGCTGCAACATATTAGGTTGTCAAAAACTTCTAGCCTAAAATGGCTACGCAAATTGCGGCACATAGCCGCGCAGCGCTCCGAGCTCACTTGACAGTGTATGGAGTGCCTGACGCTGGTGTCGATTTGATCTTTGTGGTACAAGCAGATCCAGCTTTCCACTTTGAGGTGTTTTACTCATGGATCACTTTTCCTGCGGTGGATGAGGCTGATAATTTGTTCCATGAATATACGGCCACCGCGGTTCCTAATCACTATAGACCGTATAGGAATCTTGAAGTACCGCTCACGGCTTGGCAACACCGTGTTTGGTTTGATGGCGCCCTCCCCCAACCGGTTACAGTGGTTCGTTTAGGCCCCTTATCAATTGAAGGGGCCACTTGGCCTGTTTTGGCCGGGTATACCCGACATCCGCGTTATATGACGCTGCCGCTCGCTGACCTGCGTAATTTGCATTCGTCTTTAATACGAGTGCATCGAGCTTTAGTACAGTATGTTATAGGCAACATCCAGGGAGTCCCGCCTGGAGTTGCAGCCCATCCAGCTGGAGCAGGCGGTATAACCATAAGTCCTGTCATGATTAATTCGGTGATGGGCAAGCGCCCACAAAATAAGGATGATTTTCCTTATTGGCTTGCAGAAAAATGTGACCAGCTGGAGGCAGTTTTTCCAAATACATCTCACGTGGAAAAACACAGGATTTTGATGATTAGTTTGCCAAAAGACTTAGTTCCCGAGTTGGCAGAATGCAACAACTGGGGTAGGGTATTCGCTGCAGTATATGCGAAGTGTTTCGGCACTCCTTCCATGACGGTTCTCCCCTCTGTGATTAAACGCGTGCAGGATGAGCACGGCCCTGAAGCGGCTGTGGAATTAGGGATGAGACTGGTGGGAGTGTTCGACATAGTAGCTGATTTGATCCTTGCGAATGTCCAGGGCGATGCAGTGAACTTTCAAGTAGCTAATGCTTTGGCTTTAGTCCCAGATTTGAACAAGCCGCGCGAATTACAGAAAATTATTGCACAGGCTTACAAAACAATTGGCCGCAATAGCCTGGGAGTTCAGCCTTTTTCGAAATCGCAAACACAATCGCAACAACAACCAAAAACTCAGTCTGAGAAAGATGAAAAACCAGTTTTTACTAAAAAGAGCTGGAGGTTGAAAAAACAGGGTAAGCAACAGAAGAAGCCGGGGTCGCGAGGCGCATCCCCGGTTTCCGTCTCTTCTGAACGCACATATGATTTGCGTGATAGGGCGAGAATTAAATCTCCAGAGAGATTTCAAGTCCCTGATTCGCGTTCTCCTCGTTCTTCACAGGCACCAACAACTTCGCAGGCTGGTGGAGGAGATCGCCAGGATAGAGGAAGGGGTCGAGAGGATCCACAGGGACGAGACCAACCTCGACAACAGGTCAGAGGGAAACCAGAAGAATTCCAACGTTCTCGCCCACAGTTTCAGAAGAAGAAAGTTGCCGCTGTAACAGCGAGATATGCCACAGATGGTGAGAACGAGACTCCTGGATTGGACGTGGGCAGTGACACTCCTAGACAGCGCCGCGGAAGTTACCATAGTGCGGGAGGCGCTACGTCCTCATGTGGAGGCGACAACAACTGAAACATTCATTACTGTCGAGACAGCAGACACTAGAGTGGCACCCTCTGACAGACTATATAATATTGTCATTCAAATTAAAGGTGACATACAGCGTGTTATTAAAGGGATTTTTGGGGAAAATCTGACCTCTTTGTACGACATTTTGTTAGCGGAGGCGGATTGGCCGCCCCATTCGTACTTGCTGTGCGTAAAGGGGAGGAGGTAATCCTTCCGAGCTTTTCTCGCCATGTCCCCAAGGACAAAGCGGAGGCTCTTGCAGCTGAATGGGCAGTGTCCCTGGCTCCAGCGTTATACCGTAACCATGTGGGCTGGGATGAAGATTCACCACCCCATGAAATTCCTTTGCGGTCGCTGCCACAACCCCAATATCCCATAAAATGGGAAGCAAAAGGCCCCGTTTCCGAAATTCTGACTCAATTGGAATATTAGGGAGTAATTGAAACATGCGTATCACCAATGAATAATCCCCTTTTCGCGGTTTCTAAACCCGATGGATCGTACCGCTTAGTTTTGGATTACCAACATTTGAACTCACATTGCGGACCTTTGCGGTGCAAAACACACACAGTTCTGCGCTAGTAGACAGTCTTGTTTGTAAGAAATATAAAACTACACTTGACCTATCCAATGGATTCTATATGCACAACTTGGCCCCGGAGAGTAGCCAATGGAGCGCTTTTACCTCTGGTGGTAAATTATTCAAATTTCGGCGTTTACCTATGGGCTACAAAAACAGTCCAGGTGTATTCGCTGCCCGTGTTGTCTCTTTGTTAGACGGCATAGACCCAGATGCATGTTCGTACGTCGATGATATCTATCTGACAGATGACGAGTTATTCCCGCATCTTTTCCGAGTGGACCGCATTATTCTCGAATTTGCGGTTTTAGGTTACAAGTTTAACTTTGCCAAATCACACATTGCTGAATTTACCGTGTTGTTTCTGGGCTATGAGCTCAACAATGAAGGTAAGGGCTTAGCCCCCCATTTCCTGGAGAAATGTGCACTTTTGTGCCCTCCGACCACTCTGAAGAAACTTCAGTCTTTACTGGGTTTTCTGAACTTCGGGCGTACTTACATTCCCAAATATGCCCAGCGTATCAAGCCACTGTATGCCTTGATACAACCTAGCTTTTCGAAGTCATGCTGGCTTCCGGAGCATTCTTCCATTCTGCAGTCTTTGCAGACAGACCTACTTGAATCTATTCTTGTTGACTCGTGACAACCACACAAACCTGGTGATTAGAATCATTCCAGGGGCAGTGGGTTTCACGTACTTGACCTTTAACGAAGGTGACACAGTACCGATTGCATACAAGTCACATCTTTACACTTCTGCAGAAATGCGCTTTTCCTCTGGAGAAAGTTTTGACTGCAGTGCAGATGGCGATTCTGAAGGAACGCGCACTGGCACAGGGAAAACGCATTTTGGTGGTAACACCCTATCCTGCCCTAGAGGCAGTGACGAAAGCAAGTGTTCCGAACTCTAAAGCTTTGCACCCCCGTTGGATACAATGGGCAACATCTTTGACGTCTCCGGATGTCACTTTTATCTTTGATTCTTCTCTTCAGACTCAGGAGTTTTTGCAGTATGAATTCGTTCATCCTCCTCCTCTGTCTTTGCTACCGCTTGAGGAATACGAATGTATTATCTATACCGATGGTTCGGCACAGCCGGCCACGGGTTCCAAGCATGCTTATTCAGCAGCATGTGCTATTGTTGCAGGTTCTTTTGTGAACGGAAAGTTCAAATCAACTGTAGTGCATACTCAGGCACTGGGAGACAGTACTGCACAATTGGCCGAACTGCGTGCATTGGTGCTAGCACTTGAGTTCGCTAATCCGGATGTGACCACTCTTATTGTATGCGATTCTTACTACTGTGTCCAGTCTTACAATGACAATCTATTCTTTTGGTCACAAAATGACTATAGAGATGCAAAAGGCAGCACAATCAAGCATAAAATGCTTTGGGTTCGAGTGGCAGATCTACAACAACGTCTGCCTCTCACACAGGTGGTACACACTCTTGGCCACCAGCGTGTGGGCGCACACGCTGTCGGTAACGGTTTGGCAGACGAAGCTGCCAAATCAACAGTAGCCACGTGCTCAGTCGCAGCAGTTACCAGATCCATGTCTAAAATAGATACTGATATTCTAGCAGCTATTGCTGCGACAAAGGAAGGTGCTAATTACCCTAGGGGTTTCCCTTCAAAATACTCTTATCAATTAGGTCCCGAACAGGCTCCTTACGTAAGAATTCCAGACGTTGGGGATCGGCTGATTCCCAACTCGGACCGCAGATTTTCCTTGATAACTGCAGCACACGAAGGTATGGCTTCGGCTCATGCTGGGGTGTCTGCGACTGTTTCCATCTTGCAGCAGCGTTACTGGTGGCGTGGTTTATACAAACAAACCCGTACTTATGTGCTTTCTTGTGACGTTTGTCAGCAGATTAAGCCTTCCACGGTTACACGGCCACCACAGACCCCGCTCTGCATTTCTAACAGACCTTTTGGGTGTGTTTACCTGGATCACTGCGGTCCATTCTCTTCAGACACTGCATATAAATATATCTTAGTTGCAGTGGATTCGTGCACACGTTTCATCTGGGTTTGGCCACAACGAAGTGCTGACGCTCGAAATGTCATAAGGGATTTGCGTGTCTTTGTGGGAATTTTCGCCTGTGGCACCTTCCATTCTGACCAAGGTCCAGCGTTTGCCTCTAAGGCTTACAAGGACGCAATGGGTTCACTTGGGGTGCGGGTGAAATTTTCATCACCATATCGGCCTGAGGGCAATTCGATTGTTTTACGAATGAACCGTGACTTAAAGCAATCCTTGACAGCTAGAGTCTTAGGTACTGGCAGGAACTGGCTGGCCCACTTGTATACCGTACAACGTGCACTTAATAATCTCCCTAGAAGACCTCTGGGTGGGCGGACCCCATACGAAATGCTCTTTGGCATAAGAATGTTTGTGCCTGACCTTGATGGTCTAGACATGGCGGCGCAATCCGCCATCTTTGATGTAGATAACCATTCTACTATGTTACAGGACTTACAAGAAGCCCGAGACAAACTTGCAATCGCACATTTACCTTCAGCCACAGACGCTGCACTGCAGATTCCGGTTGCCGGCTGGCTTCCGAAGCTTGGAGATCTGGTTCGAGAGAAGGTGGAGAACAAAAAAGATTTTGGCCCCTCTTATCGTGCACCGGTTCCAGAGCTTAGCTTGAAGGGAACTCGTACAGTCATCTTACCACCGCTTCCTGGTCGCAAAGAGAACAGATACATCTCAGTGGAAAATGTCAAGCTACAACATCTGGCCGATCCTGAATAGTGTTACACCAGCGGTCTCTTGTCCTGTCATTAGTCGGACAAATGTTCGTGGCCCTCCTGCCCGAACGGTCACTGATGTTGCTCTCAAGATGGTAGATTTGCCTGATCACTTGCACGACTACCCGGATTCCCCCTGCAACGAGGAGACCGAGTATACCTACCCCGCAACCGAGTCCGTGGCTCATCTACCAACAATGCCACTGAACCCAACACGTTATTCTTTTGACTCGGATTCCACTTCATCCCTTGTCCCATCCAAATTCAGTATTCTTGTATCCTGGTTCAGAGACAATTTTTTGATCCCCCATGTACATACATCTGGTTGGTACTTTTCCTGATTTTTTTGTTCATGTCCATTGGCTTTGTCGCCGTGTTTTTTCTGCTCATCAATGGACACTATTTGCCAGAACGCTCTGCAGTGAACTCAGTCGCTGGAACTTTGGCTCCACATTCTTCATCTCACATCATGAAGCGAGACCACACATTTGTGAACATTTCGGCTTTTCCAGTCGCTGATGGCATCGTATGGAATGCGGTAAACTTCCAAATTCATGGACTGACCGAAATTATTAATGTACCAAATGTCCTTCGTGTTTCAATGGGTGATGTCGTAAAAAGCAATATTCATTCTGACGATTGGGATGTGCATGCAGTTGAAGCATTATTTACTGATTTAAAATATTATGCTGCTTTTAATGCTGAAGATCTGTACATGAATTCTGCAAGTTATGCTGATTTGTATTGTTACCAGCATTGGGGCAACCACTTTCTCCATAAACCCAGTACCCTTCGGGGTCTTTTTAATTACACCCAATGGGAACATTGTCCGACTCCTTTGCCAGGTAGCTCCCAAACTCTTAGAAATAAGTTTACTTATTTTACCGATTTTAATAGATCGAACCCTGGGTCCTATTTTTTTAAATTAAACACTTCATCTACACAGAAAATCATGTTGACCCATACCAAATTACTATATTCAGGCTCCTTTTTAAGCGCCTTAGCTGTGGGTGGGTATGAACATTGGCGTGACACCATTGATTTAAAATCTATTTGGGGCTCCAAAGCATGGCAGGTGCAGGGCACAGAAGCCTTGCACTGTGCTTGCCTCATCCCAACCCAAATTCTATTTTTAAATCAGACCGTCTATCAAACGACATGTTGGGGTTTGGCTACGTCCAAACAATTGAAAGCCCCATCCTTTCCTGTCTTGTCTTCCACTCCCAACGAAAGCTTATATTTTAATATGTCCCTTACCGAATTGCAGGTTTTGTTTCAGAACAATTCGTTTAATATCTCTACGTTTGTTCAGTCACCCTGGTTGGCTTGGCCCATTGCATCTAATGCCTGCCAGCTGCGTTTTCATAACACGGATCCTGGCTACAAACAAGTTTGGCCAGATCCGAGGTTTTCTGACTCTCGTACTGTTACAACGTATTCTGTTGGTAAATTGTGTAAACAGTGGTTGCAGCACTCTTCTTTAGATTCTGTTAAACAACATTTATCCCTCCTATCAGGCAACATTGATCTGTCCGACTTTGTTCTGGGGCCTCGTGGTCCTCGACCGAAGAGATTCATTTATGAGACTTACAATGAACTCTAGAAGCTTTCGCAAATTGAAGCTGCTTCCCGTCTTCGGGAAATCGATCAAGCAAATTTAGAAAAAGTGCTTGCTGTTGTTGACAATAGTATTAATACCCTGTCTTCCCGCATTTACACATTAGAGAATATTATTTCCTCTGTTGTTGATATTGTACAAGATGATGTTTCTATGTTATATCATGGTCAAAATCAATTGCGTTCAGTAATGCAGTTTGCATGGACTTTGCAAACACTTAAAATGGGGAAAGTTCCTTGGCAATTTTTGAACACCTCTGCCTTGTTCTTACCGTTTAATCTAACTGAGAAACAGCGGTTCATGTCCATGAAAGATGCTGCATACACTCTGTTACATATCGAAAAAATAGAGCCCTTACCATTCTCTGTTGCAGAATTAGATTCTGCTGTGTGGCTCGTACACGGGGTTATCGCTTTGCCTTTTTCATTGTTTGAATTTAGTTCGTACATGAAGCATTATCCTGTAGGCCGTTTCCAGCCTTTGGGCAGTGCCTTCCTGCATGAACTTTGGTCCCTGCCTTTCATGTTTAAATGCCTTAGAGAAGGAAGGGAGGTTTTTCTCACGGGGGAGTCATGCGATTCAACTGTGGGTCATTCCTTTGTTTGCAAACACATTCAATTGCACGGGGCTTGTAACGTTTCGGCTCCGAAACTTGCTTGTGTATTGAAGGGCATTCCTGCTCCTGCTATTTCTCCTACTTTCACTGTGCTTGCAAATGGTAGCTATCTGCTTTTGAATAACCAAGACTGCTGTGGCATTCTGGCCGGCATACCCTATATTGTTACAGTTTCACACAGGGTTGTCTGCTGCAAAAATGTGCTTTTTCCTCCCCCGCACGACATCGTAGATAGTTCCGTTTGGCCTTCCATTCCTACTCTGAGGGCGGATTTCAATAAATTGAGCAGAATAAAGGCACTATTATTGAATCATGAGGTTATGCTCGCAAACGCCCGGGAGACATTCATTCTCCAGGTGGCGAGTACCCACAGTGAAATACAGGCCCTTTTGAATACTAACCTCCCACAACATTTCGGTGAACTGATTCACCGTGTTTTTAATGCCTCACGCACTGAAGGTCTGGTGCACTTTTTTAAAGTTGTGGGCTCTGGCCTTGTGACATCTTTTCAGACTATTTTTGGTGTAATCCCAATTTTTATTCATTCCATTTTTTCCAGCGTCTTTGGTGGATTTCCATTGATCCTCGCCTTAGCGGCTGGTATACTGCTTTTGGTCTGTTTGCTATGCAATGGCTGCACCTCCTTGGGCCCTTCTCGACCCAGGTCGTCTCCAGATGCTCCGTGAGCACATTCTCGCTGGTTTCGGCATCCTGCCGTTAGCGACGCTCAGTGTGTCCTATAGACTTTCTTTTCGCTTTGCGTATTTCACTTGCGTGCAACCTGTGATGTCTTGCATCAGATGTCCTTTCTCGTGGTCCTTGGATTATTGCCTCTCCAATACGTCTCTGTCTCGACCGGATTTTGTCCTGCTGGTGGGTCCCTTAGAGGCCCATGAACGGGACTGTTCCGGTGCAGGCTATATGGCGCGTGCGGCTGCACTGGGGATTTTGGCACAATGGGATATCAGGGCGGCTGCTCAGAATCTCCTACAACAAAGTTATATTGAGTACCATGCAAGTTGTCCCGCAATGCTGTTCGCTGCTCCCTCTTGCGAGGAACATGACTGCAGCTTTGATTTACTGGACTGGATGGCGTCGCTTTTTTCCGACGATTCCAATGATGTCCTCTTGGAAGGTGTGGCGTTTTTCTGCACTTACACTCTGTTGGATTGACAGGGCCTTCGCTTTCTGCGACCTGCCTCGCTGGATTTCTTTTTTTTATCCTCTGCAATTATTTTTTCATCTCCATTCATGGTCCTTCATGGGGACGACTCCGCAACAGACGTTTCTGTTCTGCTCCATCTATTTGAACTCTGTCGTCATACTATGTCTTGGCCGATGGACTGCCCAGGGGAGGGTGTCGTGTGGTTTGTGGCCTCCTGGTCTGCCTTGCTACGTTTACTTATGCCTGGCTGCCATGATGCCTTTTTGCGCACATTACTTTGTGCCGTTGTTTTTCCAGCCTCTGCTTCTGCCCGGCTATTTTAGCGCTGTCTGCATTTCTGTCTTTCACCTTTTCTCCTGTTCCCTTTTGGGCTACGTCTGCACACCATGTACAAGGTCGAAAAACAACGTCCCTTGTTCCTGCTGATTTGGTCAGTCCCTCGCACTTAGACATAACACTATGTACAGCTGCACTGTAGAAATTCGTGTGCTTTTAATATTGTGATTTTCACGGTTAGAGAGACTTGGAGACAAACCTTTCCAGGGAGAAGAGCTGTGCTTGTCTGATGATGTAAACCTTGCATCTAGATACTGAGGTATGGGGGTTCGCTCGACAAAGCCCAGAGGTCTTCTGTTTTTATAATAAACTAGCAACTAGCACGGGGAGGGTGGTATTGTCATTTAGCCATATATCCACTGCTTTATGAAATGCTTTCCCCGTTTGTATTCTATGGAGTTGTAACTATGCTGCTTATATTATCCTTATGCATTATGCTGATAGTACTGGCACGTGTACTGTATCTTAGAGCACGGTAGTTGAAATAAACATTTTAAACTATACAGTATCTCTTCTTACGCACGTTGTGGACAGGTATGAGTGAGTTATGAAAGGGTGTTCTTGCTCCTGCGAGTCCTGAGAGAGAGATACCGTGTTCTGGGTTGTCTAATCATTGGTAGCATTATTGCTAATGAGACGCTAAGGCTAGTCGGATTGGGGTGTTAGGTGCTAAGGTGTATGGTTGGCTCACCACTATATTCCGAGGTCCTATTATCCTGTGCATAGCTCTGTGTATGTGCAGAATCCCTACAACACCGCCTGAGGTGTGCGGGTCGTATCGCCCGCTTTCCTTGTTAAATGTGGATACCAAAATATTTGCCAAAATCCTTGCCAACCGGATAGCCCCCCTTGCGCAGATTCTAGTCGCCCCCGAGCAAGCTGGGTTCATCCCAGACAGGAATCTTACCTACAATTTACGTACGGTATTTGGGGCCCTACAGCACATTCGCCCAGATACTAAGGCGGTGGCGGTCTTTCTAGATATGGAGAAAGCATTCGATTCTGTCAAGTGGCCCTTCATGCGTCAAGTCTTGACAAGGATGGGTCTGGGCCCGGTCTTCCTGCAATTGATCGGGGTGTTGTACGATCGTCCCTCTGCCAGAGTCCAAGTGGGTAATCTGGTGACGAACCCCTTTAACATCTCTCGCGGGACGAGGCAGGGATGCCCGCTGTCCCCATTGTTATACGCCTTAGTGGCCGAGCCGCTGGCCTGTGCACTGCGTGAATACCACAGCCACAAGGGTGTCAGACTGCAGAAATATGAACTAATAGTATCAACCTATGCCGATGACCCATTACTGTATGTCTGCGATCCGGAAAATAACCTCTCCTCTGTCCTGCGCGAGGTGGTGCGCTTTGGTGCCCTCTCGGGACTGCGGGTTAATTGGCCCAAATCGGTTGTTGTCCCGCTCACGCCCGCAACGACACCGCATGAACTGGAGTACCCGCTGCAGTGGTCTGTGGACTCGATCAGATACCTGGGTATTCGGGTGCACCCTGACTCAGAGGTTGTCTTCAGGGAAAATTATGGAGTGGCTGTCAGCAGGCTGGAAGATGACGTGGATACCTGGATCAGGTTGCCTTTGTCCTTGCTCGGTAGAATCTCGATTATGAAGATGGTGGTGCTACCGCGGTTTTTGTTCTTATTCATGAATATCCCTATGGTTTTGCCCACCTCTTTTTTTAGTCGGGTCACGACGTTGCTGATAAAATTAGCCTGGGCGGGCAAACAAGCTAGAATTCGGTGGCAGACACTCACCCTGCCGTATCACATGGGGGGACTGGGTGCTCCGGATTTAAACTTATACTATAGAGCCGCGCAGTGTGCCCACGCCTACTACTGGATACACGGCCCTCCGGATGCCCCCCACTTTCGCCTCGAGACGATAGTTGCTAGTCCGCTGCCTCTCCCGGCCTTGCTATTTGAAAATGCAGACCGCAGGACAGGTATACTTGATTCTATTAACGCTACACGTCACGCCTGGCAACACCTGCTACAGCTCCAAGCTGGAGCTCTATTATACTCCCCAGTCATGTCCCTCGACTGGGCCCGTTGGCTACCCCCCTGCAGGGACCGAGGGGCGATACGTGCATTGAACTCTCTGAGCATTCGGACGGCCGGCGACCTTTTTCATAACGGCGTTGTTAAACAATGGGAAGAGCTGGAGCAGCGAGAGCCCCCACATACCCTACTGCAACATTTCCAATTTCATAGGACAAGGCACGCTTTACGTAGCATATTGGGAGAGGACCTAACGGAGCCACCCAAGATCTCGGAACTGACCTATGTTATCAAAGCTAAATCGTCCCGCAAGCTTGTATCTAATATTTATAAGATCGCTATATCCCGCAGGGTAACTGAATATTCCAAGGCCAGATTAGATTGGCAACGAGATCTACAGCAATTAATCGATGACGCTATGTGGGCATATTGCTGCACCAGTACACGTCGTGTCTCGCTAAACGGCAGGCACAGACTGATCCACTTCAAATACCTTAATAGGGCGTACTACACCCCGGAGAGACTACATAGATACGGGTTGAGGGAAGTTCCTGCCTGCGATAGATGCGCAGAGCCGACGGCAGGCTTTATGCACTTGGCCTGGTCATGTCCAGGGGTATATAAGTTTTGGGAACAAGTTTTCAGTGAGCTGGCGAAAATCACTGATTCGGAACTCCCCCTGGACCCTGCCCTGGCACTGCTGGGTTACTCCAAGAAGATTCCACGAGCGAGACGCAGACTGATAGACATGGGTCTCCTCCTAGCAAAACGTAGAGTAGCGATCAATTGGCTCCGCGGCCCCACCCCTACTCTGGCGCAGTGGTCACACGACATGCTTTTTTGCTCCACGCAGACAGAATTTTAGTGATCTACCCCCCCAGGAGCCGCCTAAAAATTTCTGGGGACTTTACACGACATATATAGCTGCCAGGATACCGGTGCGGTCTGGGCCCGAGTGCGACAAGCTGTCCTCATCCCACACAATACCTGCTGTTTGATCCCCCTCTTGGCCAGCTTGGGTGGGCACAATGACTGTTGAGTCGGGGTCATGCCCGTGCATACGCTCCTGATGTTCAGCTTTGGAGAGGCTGAAAGCGATAATACTACAGTCACCAGCGTGTTACACAGTAGTTATTCACTTGGATATGTTGATCTGTACTTGCTCTGTATGTATTGTGCCTAATTGTATTCAACTGTACACCATGTGCATGCTTTATAACGGCCAGAATGATACAACTTGCTTCTTGTATGTTATTTTTAAAAGCTTGATAAATAAACGAAATTAAAAAAAAAAATACTGGTTACAGAAGCATACATCACAATTCTTTGGTCCATTTGTGATAACTCATCAGATTAATCAGGTTGAAATTACCTCATACTTGGTAGAGTTAAAACCATATGTTTCCAATCCTTATCATCAACTTTCATCTGAACCTCAACCAGTTATGGTACAAGCTCAGCCTGAATATGAGATTCACAAAATGTGTGATTACCAAACAGTTTGAGGTCGGCTTCAATTTTTGATCCATTGGAGTATTACCCTCCTAGTGAGTATTCTTGGAAAGATGGTTCTTCAGTTTATGTCCTGTACTAGTTCAATGTTTCTTGCAGCTGCACTGTCATAGACCCAGAAATTCAGGCGAGGGGGCTACTGTTACACCCATAACAAGATCTGTGCTGCAGGCAGTACCAAGAGCTTACCAGAGACCACTTGATTTCCAAAGGAGAGGAAACTTCTCATGTGCTCTCCATTAATGCTTTGTGAGATGCTGCGCTCATTCTAAGGCTGAGCTACTCACCTTTCTGGACCATTGAAAAGCTTTTGCCCTTGCTGTAATACAGAGAGGTTTTCTGCAAGTTGCATTGAGTGTGTAGGGCAACAGTGGGGCTGCAGAATCCATCGTAATGTGCAGGATGTCAAACTTGGGCTTCTTCTTCATTATTGTCAATCAAATGCTATGGGTTTCCAGAGAGGGCTGGAAACTAACCTTATAAACAGCCTTTTCCAAGGTGGTCATCAGTCCATTGGAGGATGCGCAAGATGTAGTAGAGTATTTTACTGTGATAACTTCCTGTTAAAGCATATATATTGGGGGAAGTACAAGAGGAATCTTACTTAGAAATTATTTTTCCACTTTTTATCAAAATCAAAATGTATGGTTAAAGTCGATCTGTTGTGAAAAAAATAAATTCTTAAAGGTTCTCTTTCTGTTGCCTGAAAGTCAACTGGAGCTAAACCAATTATGTTGCTGTGTTTTCTCTAGTGCCTGTAATTACCACCTAGATTTGGCATGAAGTACTGACCTGTCAAAGCCAAATACAGTCCATTCTAAAACCAGGAAGACTGGTGTAGTGCAATCAGTGACAAATTAGCTGGAATGAATCGGCTGGGAGGAGCAGGAACAATTGTTATCACAAACAGCTTAGCAACAGCCTCCCCTTTCACAGGAAAATTCCGACTGGGGGCACCTTTGACAGAAATCAATTCATCCAGGTAGTTCTCTCAGACCACAGCAGGAGGGGAAACTTTTCATAGGACAGGGAAGGAGGTGTCCCTTTATTTCCATAGGGGTGTACCTTAGATGGGACACTAAGCTCCTAAGAGGGTGTCTTGCTAGTGCCATCTTGAAAGAGATTTACAGCAACATGAAAGAGGAAGCACTGAACAAAAAGACTGGATTGTGGTAGGAATTCTGCCAGGATTAGGTCTATGGAAATCTCCAAACACTGGCTAGTGAGCAGGATAAAAATGGTTCCTCACTACCACCTCCTCAAAAAAATCCTAGGCCTGGAAGAACTCCTGAGCAAGGAAGAAAGAATAATTTTTCTTGACTGCTGGGGAAAGAGGAAAGAAGCCTGAAGAGCTCCTAAATGGAAATGTTCTCCAAGGGCCATCTGTCTGGCTATTTTTCACTGCTATAGTGATGTAATTAGCTGAAAAGAGTTTGATCACCTGAAGGTGATTCAGGTTGCTAGTTGTGAGTCGACTGCACTGGACCTTGTGAAAGGCCTAGCTGGAGGGAGACCCCTTGCCTAGGATGCTGCCCTGAGGACCTCTTGTAAGAGAGACTAGGAATGACTTCCCCAGCATTAACAAAATGTGTAGTCATTTTTCTCATTACTGAAGGACTGTGACAAGGCAGCAAAGCTCCAGATGAAAAAGCACTAAGCCAGATACGAGCTGTACAATTCATCAGGCTGTAACTTTTTCATCCAACGTTCATTGTACCACGGGTATGCTGCAAAAGTGTGTCCGGCCCTGAACAGTCGTCATTGGCTACAGCCTTCTGCCTTGCCCTGCTGAAGAAAAATGATAACAAAAACAGTGACCAGGTCTGAACATAGGACTTGGCTCACGCCAAAGAGAAGAATCCATCCTAGTGACAAAGTGTCCCCAGCCATACAAAACCTGACTTTGTACCATGCAGAGAGTTGGTGCCAAAACTGTAGGGTTCAGCAACAATGACAAATATGCTTGTGCAGTTCTCTTACCAGCTTCAGCATCCAGGCTTGTTCCCAGTAGTGGCTGGCACAGGTAAGAGCGGTGGGGTGGGGTCGGGGCAGGCGGGGGTTGGGTAAGTCAAAATACGATAGGAGAAGTAAAATCTTTACTTCTCTCTTCATATGTTGACTTACCCTACCCAGCCCCCACCCAACCGCTCTTACCTGTGCCGGCCGCCACTGCTTGTTTCACTGAAGGATTTTTTAATGAGTATGACCTGCTAGGCTTATCTGATACCTGCTCCATTGTTGTTGGTCTGAAATCGCGCTGAAATCCTGATCTACTGGAAATATTGACTTTAATTGGCACTCTTGGGATGGGAATGTCTACTAGATGGGGTACAGTCATGCTCCCCTGCTTGTCTGACTGAGTATCTGGTATCCTGGTTTTTGATTTTATTCCCAACCTCACACTAATCTACTGTGTGGTAGATTTATTTTAAAAGTGAGGACTTTGCATAGTGGCTCCTGCTTTCATGTACATTTTTGGTGCAAATCCATTTCTAGCAATGTTGGTACGTAGGAATCACACATGTGCCACAAGCCTGGCACAAAGGGTTAGTAAATCTGTGCCCAAATGTTGTGTGATTTTCTGCTGAAGACAGAACATGGTTGATTGTTAGCTATCATAAGCGAGGCTTCAGTAGAGTATGGCGTCAAAGTAACTTTAAATTTCGTGTAAGATTCTTCAGCTATGAAAATGGGCAAGGGATTTTAGATTGATTTGTCAAACCCATTTGTTTTTTAAAAGATGAGGCATTTTCTTCAAATATGTGTTTCTTATATGCTTTCCTAGAAGCAGGAGTTTTTTTTATTAACCAAGTTTGTTGAATTTCAGCAGCAGTACACATACATGATAATCATAGCCTGATCAATGTGACATATGCAGAAGTAGCGTTCCCATCTCACATATTATACAAGCATTGTGGCACAACATAGATGGCAGGAGTCGTTAGTCCTTGATAGAAACATATAAACAATTAGAAACAACAGGTCAGATCAGTAGCATTATTGCATATCTGAGAACACTGAATACTTTGGCAAGTTTTTCATCTTCCCCTGGTGTGGTCCTTTTACGCATTTGCATGACAACATACGTTGGGAAGTTGGTATGTAATGCATTACTTGTTTGTTTCGTGAACGTGATTGTGGGCTAACCAGGGATATCTCTTTAAATGTTTGCAAGTCTTGGAGCAGCATCTCCCAGTCTGCAGCTATGGGGATCCTGCAAAATCTGCGAGCCTCCTCGCATCTTAGTACCACAGCTTTGACCTTCCCCGATTTGAGTGTTGCTGCACACCAGTGGGCAAGGCCCAGTAGTGTATGGGTCTTCTAGTGCATGGCGATGAGTCTGCTGGCTATTGGTAGTGCCAGGTCAATAAAACGATTTGTAGCTTTCGCAGTTTTCGAACACTTAAACAATCCTAACAATGAGCCCTCCATAGTACACACGTTGGTTCAGCCCATCACCACTTGCAACTTCCCCCCACAGTATAACTGCCTCTGGGCAAGTCCAGAACATATGTTCCATGTCAGGCCCTGGTTGTTGACATCAGGGACAGCCAGAGGCAGAGCTAGTGGAGGTTTGCCGGCGCGAGGTAAGCCCTGTGCAGGATGTTATGTTGTATGTACTGAAACTTAGCGTTGCGTGCCAGTTTTCTTGGGTACATGAGTGCCCTCTCCCACTCTTTTCTTGTTAGCTCCCGACCTATGTCCCTTTCTCTGCACCTGTGGGTTGATGATAACGGGTTATGGGTGGTATACACTAGGGCTCGGACAAACCATGTGATTAGTCGGCAACCACTGCCTATGATGTGGAGCGTATGAATTAGTGGGTGTTGGTCCGGCTCCGTATCTGTGATGTGCCACATCCGGCACAGTTTGATTAGTCGACATACATCTACCAGGATGTGACCAGTTGGTAGTTTGCAGTCAACCTGCAGTCTATCAATTGGTATGAGCACCGTCATGGAATAGGGCTCCCAATGTGCCCACCTCCACAGCCTCCCATGTTGACAGGCCCTCCCTCCTGACCATGCTTCAGAACGATGTGATCTAACATAATAGAATTTCAAGGAAGTATTGAGGGATGGGCGCCATGAGGTGCAGGCTGCGATGGAAGCTTACGCATGCTACTCGCAGCAGGTTATTAGACTCACGATGAGGTCACGCTTGTGGGAGAAAAGTCTCCTGTACCACTCGCTGCACGTGATTAGGAGATAGTAGTCACAGTTCCTCTGTGTGGCATCCCACTAACAGCGGACAAGCCACTGGAGCCGTGCCACTAGATAATAGTGTTCAAAGTTAGGGGCTCCTAGGCGTATGGAGAAACAACATATGTCTCTCCATTCAGTGTAATGCCCCATGCCTGGCCCTGCTGTCAGAGCCTCTGCACAAGTGGGTCCATTGCCAGGGCAAAGAGTAGCGGAGACAAAGGTCAGCCTTGCCTCGTTTCTCTGCTCTCCTGGAAGGGGGGGAGATGCATCAGCCAATCTTCACTCGGGCGGTGGGCTCCGTATATAGAAGGCGAATGGGCATTTGTAACCTACCCATGATGCCCAAAGAGGTCATGGTAAACGGGTAATCCCTATCCATCATATCAAATGCATTCTCCAAGTCCAGCACCATGCAAGTAGCATGGTACCGGCCAGGAGAAAGCTCCATCGCTCTATGTACTCGATGGATATTAAGTGTGGTAGATCTACCTGGGATAAAACCATTCTGGTCTGGATGAACCAGTTTCGGCATGTGCTCAAGTAGTCGGCCCACAATGATCTTACTTAGCATCTTGAAATTCGACCCAAGCATAGACATTTGGCGGTAAGAAGATAATTCTCGGGGTTCGTTATCAGGCTTGGGAAGGGATACAAATAGGGATTCTCGGGATGACGGCGGGAGCCAGCCCTACGTCAGTGCTGCTTGGCACAGCTCTAGCAGCTTGGGAGCTAGTAGGTGTTCATACCTTTATATAATTCAATAGAGAACCCGTCCAGTCCACGGGTCTTGTTAGTGGCCGCACTCCTTATGGCACCTCGGACTTCCTGTAGAGGGCTATGTGTGTTGAGTTTGTCTCTATCTAGAAGCCCAATGGGAGATAACGTAATCCTACTGAGGAAGTCTTGGATGTGAAGTTAATGATCAATGGAGGGAGGGTTATATAGGGCTTGGTAGTGAGCAGTGAATGTACTATGTATGTCCACTTAATTAGTAACTAATTGTGTTGGGGTCATTCTAATCATGGTGACGGGGGAGGTTGGTGTAGCTCTACACAGGAGCCATGCCAAAAGACGGCCTGATTTGTCCCTCTCCCCGTACATCTTTGACTGGTAAACTCTGAAGTCTAGACAGCGTAGCTGTTCTATCAGTTGGGTATGTCACTCCATGGCAGCTGTCAATTCACGTTGTTTTGCTTGATCAGCATGTGCCGCAACCTCTGAAGCTCTAAGTGATGCTTCTAAGCGTGTCAGGTCTCTGCAGGTCCGCTCTAACACACACTACGGCATGTATGCAATGGCCCCTGAGTACATCTTTCAGAGCCTCCCATTCTACTAGCGTTGAGGAGGCTGTGCCCCAGTTCTCCGTCACATAGTGGGATAAAGTCTTGCTTGTTGCTCATCGGAAGACTTGGTCTTCCAACATGACAGGCTGTAATCGCCATGTGGGAACTGGTGGTCTTAGCGTATGCCACTCAAGAAATAAAAAGGAAATGAAAATAGGATTTAGAATGCGCAAACATATGCCCTAAGGTGTCTTGCAGTTGAAGGGGGTTATGGTCCGAGAATGTTTTCTCCAGGTACTCAGCCGCAATGGCCCACAGTTGAGTAGCCAGGTCACAAAGTACACGATCTAACCTCAAGTGTAGGTCATGCAGGGCGAGTAACAGGAGTATTCTCTAGCAGCTGGATTCAGAGATCACGCGCTGTCAAGTAGGGACCAGTACGCAAGCCATTGGGAGAAGTGGGCAGCAGCAGCCACAACAGGAGAAGTCGGCAAAGGTGGATGAGAGCAATTTAGTTGTGGGTCTAATACATAATTAAAATCACCCCTGATAATCCAAGGGATGTGCACCCATTTAGTAAGAATAGTTGAGAGGCAGGATAAGGAGGCCGACTTCCCCACATTAGGAGCATATATGCTCCCCAACATGACAGTCTGCCATCTAATTGCCCTTCGACTAGAGTGTAATGCCCTTCCTGGTATATTTCTGTTGTCATGCAGCAGAATGGGACTTCAGGTCAGAGCCAAATGGGGACCCCCTCCACCCAGCCAAAACCTGAGTATGTGTTGCAGTAGCACTGGCCTCGCCAGCGCTTCTGCAGTCAGTCATTTTCGCCTCCTGCAACATGAGTCTCCTGTAAAAATGCAATCTTAGTGCCCCTCCTCCTGATATATTACTGCACCGCATGCCTTTTACGCGCTTTGCCCATTCCACGGACATTCAATGTTAATATGCTTACTCTAGTTATTTTGTTGTCACAGCAGTAGGGTGGGTTGAGGGGAGGAAAGCGAGCTCTGTGACTATCCCTACATGCCTAAGTTCAAAAGATACATATTGTTCAGGGTAAGACAAATGCACACTGTATGACTCTGTTAACAGTAAAACTAGTACCCCCACCCAGGGCGGCCCCATAACCTGTGGTCGCAAAAAAACAGTTAATAAACAATCCCATAGATGAGGTTCTCCCAAATGTGTGTTAGTAGGCACAGTTGTCACCCAGCAGTGAGGCGGGGTGGCCATAGCGTCAGAATCAGTCTGGGATAGATATGCCAATAGCGTGTCCAAAGCGAGTTAAGCAACCCCTTTCTTCATGGTGAGTGACAGAATGCTTTAAGGTCTGGAGATGTGCCTTGCATTGTTAAACATTGAACTCAGTCATTTATAGGTAGCCACGAGTCATCATGAATTACCTGTGACCCTTCAAAGCATGTCGTCTGCTGTCTCCAGGATCACATCTGAGAGGATCACTGACAAAATGTTGCCTGTAGATGTGCTTGATTCAGGTTCTAAGGGTACATCATCCGGAGTTTGAGGCGGTGGGAAGCGCCGCTCTGCCCACAATGTGGTCACGGTCGACAGCGCTTGAATCTGTTTCTCCTTAGCTTGTGCTGGGGTAGGGTCTCCCTTGAACCTTGGCAACTCTGGTGTCACGGGCCCTGCTCTTTCCGCAACTTTGGGTTCTGGCTTCATGTGGCCTCGGTGTCGGTGAGGGTGGAGCAGAGGACTCATTACAGTGTTGGTCTACCCAATCTTAGGCGTTTGCTGGTTCAGTGAAGAAGTAGTTTGAGTTCCTGACCATGATTTTGAGCTTGGTCAGAAAGAGCAGCGAGTATCTTAGTCCAGCTTGTCGCAGTCTTCTCTTCACTCCCAGGAAGGAGGCTCTGCGACGCTGTCCCGAAAGGGTGTAATCCGAGAAGAGAAATATACGGGTGTTTTCGTAGAGGATTGGTGCAGTCACCGAAGTGCTTGAGGTAGGGCTTCTTTGTCCATGTAATTCATTTTCCTGGCTACTATTGGCCTGGGAGGCGCCCCCGCTGGTGGTCGTCAAGCTGGGACTTGGTGGGCGCATTCCACTAAAAACTGAGGGGACAACTTGTCGGGAGCAAGCACCTTCATCGGCCAGGTTTCAAGGAAATTAACTGGGTCCACACCTTCCGCCTCTTCCGGGAAGCTTACAATACGGATGTTATTGTGGTGGGACCGTTCCTCTGAGTCCTCAGCCCTAGCCTCCAGTTTTTGAACCTTGGCAGTGAGGGACCAGACCTGTCCTTCCAGGTCTGTCAGCGTTGGCTTAAAATTATTTATTGTGCTTTCTGTGTGTGCAACTGGGGCCAATAACTTTCTCTGGTCATCATGTAACAGGCCCAACTCCACCGCCAATGCATTGACCCTATTTTGTAAGCCCTGTCTGGTGTCAGCGATAGCCTCTAGAATTTTGTCCGGCTTCCTGTCGGCATGCGTCGGGGTTGAGGCATCTAGTATGTGGTCGGAGCTGTCGGAGGGCCCCGCGTCCTGACGCCCTTGTGGCTGAGGGCCTGCCCCTCTCCTCCTTCCCATAGTCGAGCACTTTCAGGCAACCGGCTTCCAATCGATGGTAGTTACGCCAGGTAGTGGATTTACCGAAAGAGCTATGCAAGATATATTAGGTTTTCAGTCCTTGTGGACCCACCAGGCCCCCAAGCCCTTCACAAGAAGTACGGTGGGGCGGCACATGCAGTTCCAGTTGGAGAAGGTCTTGACAGTGAAGTGACCCTTCATGGGCATTTTGTTTGTACCAGAAATCACATGCGAAGCACCTCTTGGTAAGTATGTTGGGTCGTCTCCTTCCGCTATCTGCCCGGTTCCGTGGTCTAGTGGGACAGTGCAAAAGGTCGCACCTCTCCCCCCTGGGATCTGGCGGGACATCGCCCGAGGAGGGCACAAGCAGTCCAGGTTCCACACGGGGCCTCCACTGCCCCAATTAGGGAGAGAAGGATCCAGCTGTCCATTGTCTTCCCTCTCACACACAGGTCGCCACAATGGGGCATATATGAGGAGTATTCGTACTGGTGGCAAGCTAGCACAGATCGGTGCAGCAGAGCTGAATATGGTTCCCTGTACTACTCTTCTGGGTGGAGCCACAGCCCACTCTATATATACTTTAACCATGATAACCAACGCCTTTACTACCTTCCCAATGTGGCAGTCGGCCAACAGCAAGCTCTGGGGAGGGTTTAAAAGAACCTCCGGTGCCTGCACTGGAGGTTTTCTTTTTTGAAACCCCAGGATGGGGGCGAAGCAGAATCCCTTCTGCTCCAGCCCTCACTCCTTGCCTCCCACAGGGAACACTGATGTCACAAACCCCCACCGGAGAGGAGGTTCGAGCAGGTGAGTTGTCTGATCCCGTGTCCTGTGGGGTTTTTATGGCACAAGATGCTTCCCCATGTTTGAGTGAGACATCATTAGAAAGGGAAGAGTTTCCCCTTTCAAGCGATGACTCCCTCAAACAACTCCTCGCTCGTGGATCGAGGATGAGCCATGATCCACGAGCAGGAAGCCACTAGACACCAGGAATTTTTTGTGTTTTAGGTGGGTGGCCCCCTGTCATATGAACCCCCGCACTCCCCATTCCTCCATGTATGCAGAATATGTTTTTTTATTTTTTAATGTTTTTTCCCCTCGGGCACAATAGCACCTCCCTGGGTAAAACAAAATGGCAGTCACAGGAGGTGCTGGGGTGTGTGGATCCATGTAATGGTCATATTTTTTGTGTTGCTTTCTCTGATATTGCAACAAACATCGCCTGCAGAAAGCACTAATGCATGCAGTCTTCTATACTGTGCAAAACACCTATATAGCTTGGATTTTTAAATTCATAACTGAATAATGTTGAAATGTGGGCTACTTTTTAGATGTGGGAATAACTAAGACCTTTTGATTTTACTAAAATAAGTAAGGGTCAGATTTACAAAGATTTGCGTCGTGTTTGCATGACTTTTTTCTCACATACCTGACGCAAAATTTTTGTTGGGATTTTACAAAGCAACGCAAATGGCTATTCGCATTGCTTTGTAAAAAAAAAAAAAAAAAAAAAAAAGTAACCTTGCACATTGTGCTACCTTGTGTTACTTTGCATTAGGGAGGCGTTCCATAGATGTTGCATGGGCTTTTCTGTTCATCGACCCTTGATTTTGGACGGTAATCCATATCTACAAAGACTTGTAGACATGAATTTGTGCCAAAATCTGGTGCCTGCCTGAGGCTGGCGTAACAAAGAGAAACATCTTCAATTCTTCTTGTTTTTTTCCTGTTTGAATGTGTGCTGCATTCTGCAGCACAAATATATAGAGGAAACACTTCAAAGAGCATTTTTATGTAGAAGGGGCCCTTTCCTGCACAAAAACTATCCTGATCATAATGCAGACACCCTTGCACTATGGCTCAAGGGCGCCCGCGTTGATGCAAGGTAGCACACAGTGCGCCAGCGCATGGAAAGGGTTGAACTGCAGCATTTATTTCGAAGATATGGTGCAGTTCTGCTCTCGCTAAGTGATGTAGTGCAACAAATTTGCTCACTGTGCTGCCCACTTGTCTCATGAAGTATGTTGTGGTATTGAATATGTGGAAAGTTGAAATAAGTTTTGTATTTTTTTTATTTAGTGCCTTTGGAGAAGTTCTGTTCATCAGATCACAGCAACGATAAACTAAGAGCTTTTTTGTTTTTCCACTTTGTAACTCACACACACATATGTCACAGACACAAACCCTCTCATTTTAAAGGATGGTTCTTCCTTCTACGTAGGACAAAGCGTTTCAGAAGGAAGGTTTTTGACAGGTTCTAGACAGTCAAGAGAGAAGGTGTCTCAGTGGATTACTGCTTCCCATGCCCTAAATCAAGTAATGGAGGACAGCTCAGAGGCAGGGTCAGATACTGAGACAGCATTTGAGGGGAGGAAAATGAAGCAAAATCTGAAACTGGTTTTTCAAATGGCAGCGTTCCATCCGATGACTCATCTTTCTGTGATTCTGAAGTACATGGTCATGGCAGTTGCGATGTCTGTTTGCAAGCACAATCTGTGCAGAGGAGTGCAACCCAGAAAGTAGGCATGTGCAGCAGCAAGCACAAAGTGATCTCTTTAGTGCAGCCCCAAATCCCCCTGTTCATAGCAGATGCTAGATGTATAATCAATACAGCAGCCCCAAATCCCCCTGTTCATAGCAGATGCTAGATGTATAATCAATACAGCAGCCCCAAATCCCCCTGTTCATAGCAGATGCTAGATGTATAATCAATACAGAAAACGTTTTGCCTATTGACTACATCTCTTTCTGGATGTTGACTTCCATGATGAAATTGTGCACCAAACGAATTTGTGTGCTGAACAGTTTCAGAGGGAGCATGAAGGCACTCATGGCCTCATTCTAAGGCACACTGTTGGACTCCCATTCACTTGGGAGTTAAAGAAACTTCTGGGCCTTAAATATGTTGCTTAACAGCCAGAGCGGCCGACTTTGAAGCTGGGAAACCAGGTTCGAGTCTGGTAGGAAGCTCAAGGTTCCTGTGATTCTCGGCAAATCGCTTAATCTCCCTGTGCCTAAAAATGAATGTGTCTGTCTGTAATGCAACTAGTGCTTGTGTAAAGTGCTCTGATACCTTCGGGTTGAGTGTGCGCTATATAAAACTGTAAAAAAAAAATCAAAATTGGGATAGTGCACACACTATGAGTACAGTCTGACTGGTCTACTGGCATGGTTTGGGTAACACCCAGCTTTGCACTAGTCTTGAGCAGAGATCAGTTTTTGCTATTGCAGGGCATGCTGCATTTCAATGCTAATTATGCTGTATTGCTCCTGAACCATCCAGACCATGACAGGTTGCTCAAAATTCAGCCTGTCATGAAACATTTGTCTGCCAGGGTTCCAGAGATTTATCCTCCTGGAATGAATATAGCCATTTATGAGTTCTTGATCCTGTACAAAGGGCGGCTGCTTCTCAGGCAGCACATAAGGAGCAAAAGAAATTGGTATGGCATCAAGATGTACATGCTGTGTGAGAGCTCTACTGGTTATGCATGGAGCCTGATAGTGTATACAGGGAAGGACTCCACTGTAAGTTGCCCTTCCATGCTAGGAATCACTGCAAAGATTGTATGGAAGCTTGCCCAATCACTCCTTTATGAAGGTTATAACCTTTATGTTAACAATTTCTATACAGGAGTGTAACTGTTCAGAGTGCTGTTCAAAGCTGGCACTGTGGCATGCATTACAGTATGATGTTGCCACAAAGGATTCCCACAGGAGCTGGTTTGTAAGAAGCTTGAATGATCCCAGAGCACTGCGTTGTCCTCCAACAAACTGCTTGCAGTCAAATTCTCTGATAGGCGGGATGTGTATGCTTACTACAATCCATGATGAGAGCACTTTTCCATTCACAGTTTGGGGTCAGTTTACCCAAATTCACATGCCCACCTGTATACTTGGTTACAAGTACTTGGATAAGAATGAGCAGGTACTTCAGCCATAAAATGCGAGTCGTAAATGTCACATGTGGTATAAAAGTTGTTTAAAGCAATCACATGGAGATGATGGACGGAGTGCTGAAACTTTTCAGACACTCACCCCCCGTCACAGATCTGGGTTGAACCCATCATCGTTCTTTAGCTCACTTCGCCACTTCAGTTCAGACCCAGCTATATGCAAATCAGTCTTTACCCTGTGCCTCATGGGACCAGTCCAGCCTGAACTGCCAAGCAAGGCCTTCCCTGAACTGGAAACAAGCATCTTGGGACTGGTTTCGGGGTAACACCCTTCATCAGCCAGGCTAGCATTGAATCCAGTGGCAAAGTGAGCAAGGGACCCACGTCTGGGCATACCCTGCCAACTTAGAGCGAACAAAGCAAACACAAGGAGATGATGGGCAGAGTGCTGAAACTTTTCAGACACTTTGCCACTGGATTCAAGCTAGCCTTATCTGATCCCTTTAGCACTATGATACCTAATACCCCACAGCTGAAGATGTCAAGCGCAGGGAGACTGCAGAGGAAATGGGCTAGGTTCTCATCAGCTAACTTCAATCACGCCCTTCAGCAGGGCGGGGCACCGGGAGGCATTGATATTGAAACTGCCTGTAGCGCAGTAGATGATCGGATTACTGAGGCGCTTGACAGAACGGCCCCATGGTCCTCTAGTGCACCAAAGAGACGATCAAAATCTGCCCATGGTTCAATGAAGTACTCAGGAGAGCTAAGACTTCGTGCAAGCGTTTGGAACGACTATGGAGGAGAGGGTTTTCAGAGCATAGGAAGTCCGATTACAAAGCTAGTCTTAAAGACTACCATTCACTTATAAGGAAAACTCGGGCCGCTTACTACTACACTAGGATAGAGCAAGCTGAAAATTCCTCCAGAGAGCTGTTCGTAATTTTTAAGGACATATCATCACTTGCCAGAACTACGGCTCCGAACAGCAGCTCGGCTGATTCTTGCAACCTGATAGCAGACTTCTTCGCAGAGAAGGTAGCAAGGATCTATAACACCTTCCCGGATGAGGCACGCAATGGGAGTGCGTAGAGGGTGGGGTTGCTCAAAATGGAGGAAGCACACTGCCTCTCTAGATTTGACCTCCCCTCCTGTGACAAACTCAAATCCACGGCCTTAAGCATTAAATCCGGCTCACCTAAGGACCCTACGACACCCAAAACTCTGAGGGAGAGCATGGAGATCCTAGTATCCTATATTAGGCACCTCCTTACACTCTCGTTTGAATCAGGGGTGGTCCCAAAAAGATGGAAAGAAGCGGTTGTCATCCCCATTAAGAAAAAGCCGGGGGTGAGTGCAAGTCAGCTGGATAACTTTCGACCGGTCTCGCTCCTGCCATATTGTGCTAAAATAGCAGAAAAAGTGGTCAATACTCAACTGACAACGCACATTAACCAGCACAGCTTATTGCACCCCACTCAATCAGGTTTCCGGGCAACGTACTCTACTGAATCAGCACTGCTTCTGTCAACAGAAACCATTCGAAGACACGTAGACGAAGGTCAGACGGTGGCTTTGGTCCTGTTGGACCTCAGCGCCGCATTCGACACCGTCGCCCACCCACTGCTCCTTCAGTGCCTCAAGGAAGGAGGGCTGGACAGACTGGCCTTGGAGTGGTTGAGATCTTTCTTACAGGATCGAAGCTTTCAAGTATCCCAAAGACCGTATTATTCTAAAAGCATTGTGCTGGATCAAGGGGTTCCCCAGGGCTCTATACTTAGCCCCACTCTTTTTAACCTATATATGGCCCCGCTGGCAGACATTATTGTGAAATACGGCATTAGTGTTGTGTCATATGCGGATGACACGCAACTGGTGGTATCACTATCGCAATCTCATGAAGAGGCAGCCACCAATTTCTCAACCTGCTTACAGGAGCTGGCAGACTGGATGTCAAGTAACTGTCTAAAGTTGAACGGCAGTAAGACGGAGGTTCTAATCGTGGGTAAAGCTCCCTCGATATGGGCCTCGTCGTGGTGGCCACAGACCCTGGGCCCTACCCCCTCCCCCAGTAACCAGGTGAAGAACTTGGGGATGTGGTTGGATTCTAAGCTCTCTTTTGTTCACTACACCAGGATTGTGGCAGGGAAGTGCTTCGGAATAATGAAAGGCCTTCGGAAGGTCTTAGATGTGCTTCCCGTGGCAGCCAGGAAAACGCTAGTCCATGCACTGGTAACTTCCCGCCTGGACTACGGGAAGTCTAGGAGCTAGTGGTAAGTGTGTGCAGAGACTTCAATGCATTCAGAACACGGAGGCTCGCCTTGTTCTGATGCTGCCCAGGAGAACTCCCTCCAGGAATGCTCTCGCTGCCCTACACTGGCTCCCGGTGAGGGAGAGAATCCTTTTTAAAGCCCTATGTGTCAGTCACCGCATTCTGCAGGGAAACGGACCTAGCTATCTACATAGTCTAATGTCCCCCTACACTCCTACCCGGGCCTTGAGATCCTTAGGGACGGGACAGGTTAAGATTCCAGGAATTAAAAGAGTAAGAATGGGCGGCCGATCTTTCCGCTACCTAGCCGCTAAACAATGGAATGTCCTCCCTCTCGCACTTAGGACAAAACCATCGGAAAGGCTCTTTAGAAAAAAACTAAAGACCTGGCTCTTCCACATATAGGTTTTCCCTCTTATGTTTTCTCACGTTACTGAAACAGACAGGGCGACTGGCTGCAGCGCGGGGACACACTAGTTAGTGTAACCATGTGCTTTATAAGCTTATTTATTTTTGATACGCATTTGGTATTGCTCAGAATGTCGAAGGAGGCATATAGTTGCCAGGTAGGTTAAATTTAGTCTAGGTTTCTTTTCATTGGGATGTTGTGAAGCTTGTTGAGGCACCAACCGACAACATGTCGGGCCATATGTGTAGAGGTTTGGCTTGTGGTGTTTTAAATGACTGGGCGAGAGGTGGTGTGAATAAGGATTCTGTCCTGCGGTGTATGAATATGATGGGCCTTTAATGGCTGCCGTATGTTGATATGAGTGTTTTGCTGTGTTGGATTGGGCCTGTAGCTGGCGGTATGAAACACATTGTTTGTGGTGCATGAAAGACATGTGAATAGCCCATAAAGTGATTGGTGCTTTGGCCTGGCTTTACGGCTCACCTCCACTTGTCATGTGTTCAATACAGTGATTCTGTTGGTATTTACTCTTTGATGCTAGCACTTCTGGACATGCCTAAACCAACACATGTAGCCCATGTGTACTTCAGTAGTGGAAGGACTTCAAAGGAACAATAACAACTCCTCACATTTTAGAGAACAGAGCACTCCAAGGTATTCAGGTTGGGGTAACTTGCATTGATCCACTCATTTCATTTTCCCACAATGCCCTACAAACTTAAAAGTTTGCCTGAGTGGCTAATATCACGCATTTTCTTTACATTTTGTGAGGGAAAGTTCTGGAATCTGTGGTGATCCACAAATTTCCAACCTCCAAGCATTCCCACATGTCTCCGACGGAACCCAAAGTGTGTGGGTGGGCGGGCCTAGCACCCACAATAAAAAAGGGTACAAAATGCAACATGAACAATCAATGTTTCTACTCAAAACCAACATTTTTTTTGTAATGTGGGTACTTATGGATTTTGAGCCGGTGATCAGCCACTACCCAAGTAAACCTACCAAACCCAGACAATTATGAAAACTAGACAACCAGGGGAGTCCAGGGTGACATGACTTGCATGGATGTCACGATGTTTTTGTACCCAGGAGCCCTTGCAAACTTCAAACTTTGGCTAAAAACACACATTTCCTCACGTTTCTGTGAGGAAAAGTTCCAGAATCTGTGGGAATCCAAAACCTTCCTATCACCCAGCATTTTCACGTCTCCTGATAACAACAGCTAAGAGACTGCAACACAAAAGGCCCTAAAGCATTACATGAATAAATCAGCGATAGGGGTAATTGTGTTATTTGGTGCTTGACTCGGCCGCTACCCATGAAAACATACCAACCACCGACCTTTTTTCAAACTAAACACCCAGGGAATTCTAGGGTTGTGTGCCTTGCATGGATCCCACAATGTTTTATTATCAACAATGCCGTACAAACTTCAAACCTTGCATAAAATCACACATTTTCCTTGTATTTCTGTGATGGAAGCCACAAACCTCCTACCACCCAGCATTACCCCCCAGAATTTGCAGGAAAATGTGTGTTCTTAGCCAAAGTTTGAGGTTTACAAGGGCTTCTGGATAGAAAAACGTTGTGAGATCCATACCTGCCACACCACCCAGGACTCCCCTATTTATCTTGTTTTCAGACATGTGCAGATTTGGCAAATTCCCTGTGTGAGTGGCTGAGACACGCTGCAAAATCCACAGTTACTGACATTGCAAAAACAAGGTTGGTTTCTGTGGAAAAGTTTGATGTGTCCATGTTGTGTTTTGGACCATTTCCTGTTGAGGATATTAGGCACAAGTGAGGCACTATTTTTATCAAGAAATGGGGGGGGGGGGGGGTTGGTTAGGAAATATGTGACTCCCCACAGGCACCAGAACTTTCCCTTATAGAAGGTGAGACAAATGTGTGCTTTTGCCCAAAGTCTGAGGTTTGCAGAGCATTGTTGGTAAGAAAACATTGTAGGATCATTCCGAGGCTCTCCAGCCTGGACTTCCCCGGGTGTCTAGTTTTCTAAAATGTGCGGGTTTGGTAGGTTTCCCTGGGTCCCAAAATCCACAGCTAGCAAAATTGCCAAAAAAGGGTGTGTTTTGAGTGGAAAATGTAATCTGTCCATGTTGTGTTTTGGACCCTTTCCTGTTGCGAGCATTAGGCGCAATCACAAAAGTGAGGTACCATTTTTATCGGGAGACTTGATGAACACTAGGTGGTTGGAAATGCGTTGCTCCCCGCAGATTCCAGAACTTTCCATCACAGAAAGCAGAGGAAAATTAGTGTTTTAGGCACAGTTTGAGGTTTGCAAGCTCTTCTGGGTAAGAATTTGTCATTAGAACTAGTCACACGACCCTGGACACCCCTGGGTGTCTAGTTTTCAGAAATGTCTAGGTACGATAGGTTTTCCTGGGTGGCAGCTAGTCTAGGGGGGTAAAATCTGCAACTACCCACATTGTAAAAAAAAAAAAAAAAAAAAGTTGGATTCTGCTGGATGAAATATGTCTCCAGGATGTGTTTTAGGGTGTTTTGTGTCGCAGGCACTATGCTCAGCCCCTCAGTGGATAGTGTTTTTATCCATAAATGTGTAGAAACACAGAATAGTATAATATTTGTTGTTACCAATTGGATTTATTTTTCTGCATTTGTGCTTTCCAAATGCAAGCCAGTGTGCACGATGGATGACATTTTGCAAAATGCCCTTTTAATCATATGCTGGTATGGGTACCCACAAATTCAAAGTTGTACAAATAACCACTGCTCCCAAACTCAGTATCTGGTGTACATTTCAGTAATACATAGGTTTCCTTCATACCCATTTTTCATTATATTTTACCATATGGATTGCTCTATACTTGGTACGCAATAAAAAAAAACATTGTAAGGTGCAGCTCAGTTGTTGGCTCTGTGTACTTCGGGTTCATGGAGAACCTACAAACCCTATAAATCCCTGTGACCAGAAGGGTCTAGCGGACATAACAGTATATTTCTTTTGTGAATTGCCATTGTGACAAGAAGTTACAGATGAAAACGTAACAAAAGGCTATTTATGGCTGCTTTGTCCTTCTCATTTTCAATATGTTTTTTATTTCAACAGTTAGTTTCTTTGGACCCCCAAAGGTTATCCCAAACAACCCTCTGATGAATTCAGAATGTTATCTATTTTTAAGAAATGTATAGCTTTCCGGCATCACCCATGGGTTTCACACCCGTTTCCACCACATAATGGAAGTAGGTTGAAACCACAAAAATTAGGAAAAATGGGCTACCTCTTAGAGAAATGCCAAAACTGTGGCAAAATAAATGTATTTTTGATACAACTCTGCTTGTTACTGAAAGCTGAGAAGACTGTGATTTTAGCACAGTAAAACCTTCGTTGATGCCATTTTTAGGAAAAAATAGACACTTTCTTGCACAGCACTTAATTCCCTTTTTTTCTCAAAAACCTAAAATTTAGCTGTATTCTGACTATTTAATCTGCCCCTGCCAGACGAATCCTCAACCCTGGGTACCTTTACAATCCCGATGATGTTGGGGAAAAAACTGTGCAAATTTGGTGTGGATACCTTATGTGGAAAAAAGATATGAAGATGTAAGCGTGGAGTACCCCAAATAGCAAATAAAAAAGTTCCGCTCTCTGGTGGAAAAGCCTCAGCAGTTTAGGGGTTAAATAACTGATATCAACATGTATTCCACATAGGTGCACTGTCTAGCCAGACATAAAAAAGGGCAGAGAAAATTCATAGGTGGAATTTAGCAGTGGAAAGAGCCATTAATATTTGTTATGAATTTGACATACTCCTTCATCTAATTATGGTTCTAATGCAGTTTATCATGCAAATCAAACTCTTACAATAGGGGGCTTGGCCGACCGTACGTAAAATCTCAAAGCTCAGGCTGGCCCAATTGCATCCTGAGCTGAAACCAGCTGTAATTCAGTTAAAATCCTACTCATCTCTCTGCCCCCTGGGGGTCGCAACTTTAGGTGCTGGAGGCAAGGCGGTGACCGGGCAGTGGAGACGCGGCTGCGGTGCCAGCCGCGGACAGGAGTTGGTGGCTATCTTGGAGCTACAGGCCAGATGATTTGGAGAGTGGGATCCCTGACGGCCATAGCAGATCTGGTGCTGAGAGGCGGCTTGCTCAGGCTGCTGGAGACATTGCGACCTGCTGCAGATACCAGGCACAGCTTTGCGTGGTCTGGGAAGAACGGCCGAGCTAGCGCTGGAGTTGCTAAGCGGGGAGAAGCAGATGTGGGCCCGGATGAGGAGCCTCCGCTGAGAGAGGCTCACTGAGTGAAGGGCGGCCTGCAGAGACTGCAACGAGCCAGGCAAGCTGCGGACTCCTCTTGTCCAGCGTAGTTGGGCTGGCACTAGAATAGCATGATTGCGAGTGTTGGCGGCGCCGAAGCGGTGAATGCTTGGCTCTGGCCACAGTGCGTGCACCAGTGGTAGTGTTTTGGGCCCAGGGGTCAGAGGATCCCAGCTGGTGGCCCCACTTCACTAAAACTGCACGCCTGGGTCCTTCTGACCTTTCCTGTAGTTGTGGTCAGAAGACGCCAATACCGCAGTACAACCCTAGGTGGGTGCAGGAGGTCTGCCGTCTGGTCCGATACTATAAGGGGAGACTTTGTCCCGCATTGGCTGCTGACCCATGAAGAACACAGAGATTGTAGGTAACAAAGTGCCTATTGAGCTTTTCCTAGTGCCTAGAGCCAGCCTCTGCGAAAAATGGCGGTGACCTTTGCACCAGCATGGGAAAAGATAAGGTGCGTAGGATACCACAGGGCAATACTGTCACACAATATACTACCCCGTAGCCCCTAGCCACAAATGACTCAGAAAACGCAGAGGCTGGGGACACTAAATGAGGAACCCTAAAGGGCCGAACTCCTAACAGCGATACATGACTTACAAATTGCTCTCAAGGGGAAGATTGAGACTGTTTCTATGGAAGTTCATTTGTTGTGCTCTGACTTGCACCAAGTTGCATTAAGAGTCCATACAGGAAGAGGATGCTGTGTTAAATCTTCAAACAGAAGTTAAAGTCCTTAAGGCTCAAAGGGCAAAGGTGACTACGGCTGCAAAGGTCTTGGATGATAGGCCAGAAGAGGCTGAAAAATGTTCTCGCCTCAACAACTTGCTCATTTTGAGATTCCCTGAACAATCACAGGGAAAAAACGTAGAATCCTTTTTGAAGCTGTGGAAAGCTGAAGCTTGAGGGCCTGCCGACAGTGTTTGCAGTGGAGAGGGCACACAGGGTCTTGGCGGCATGGCCCCCGTTGGGAGCTCCCCTAGGGCCTCGATAGCCCGAATATTGAACTATAAAGATCTGGACTGTATCCTAGCAGCTGCCAGAAAAGCAGAGCAGTGCTCCTTTGAGAACTACACTATAGCCTTTTATCCAGATTACATCAGGAGGATGCAGGCATAGCAAAATCCTATGCGGAAGTGAAACAGAAGCTCAGAGCATTAGGCCGCCAATATTTGCTTCTCTTTCCTGTGCGCTTAAAGGTCATAGCCCAGGGAAAGATTCATTCCTTTGAACAACCCGAGGATGTGTGGGTCTGGTTAGAAATGTGAGACAAGGCGGGAAACCACCCTGGCTCTCAGCGTCAAAGAGCAGAATGGAGAGAGGAACGGAGAAAGTGCTGAAAGAGGCCCGGTGGGCATAGGCCGGGCTCCCTACGATCTACACGAATAACAATCCACAACGATGGGACCATGGGTGGAGTGGATGAATCCATGTCTGAGGGCCTTGGAACCCCTCTTGACAGCCAAGAATTTGCTCTGGGGGACAGTGGGGGTGCTACTGAGGGGGACCCGCCTAGAATGATGTCCCTACTCAGATGTATGCCTACTATGCGGTAGTCCATCAGCCGTGTCTCTATGAGGAGATATGGCTGAAAACAGGGGTTGCGCAACTCTTGGGTGGGGGAGAGATTGAGAGGACTTGAATGTGTTACTGGTCTCTTTATTACTGCACAACTGGGGACTGGAGAGGAACTTGCAACTCAGACTGCATTTCACACACCCACCCTCGGTGGAAGGGGCCTGGAGTCTTGTCTATATTGCCCCTACAGGGGGATTTGTGCTGGTGGTTTTGTACCTGTTGGGGACTCCCTAGTTGAGTGGTCCTAGGTTTGTCGAGCGCTGCCTGCAATTTGCTCTTTCTATCTCTTTAAGGGGTGGTGGAGATTTCTTAGGTGGCAGGGCGCTGGTATAGAGGGTGGGGTTAAGTAGATAAGTGCACATTAGTTCCATTCATGGGCAAGTTGGGGTTACACTTGGGTGCACCAAGAGCTGGGGTGGGTCTGGTATCTGCCCTCTGAGAGGGGGAAGGGTGTGTTGTGATGTTTGTTATGGAAAATCAAATGTTGAGTTTGACATTACAGGAGTGAACTGTCAGCATGTGGACATGTGTACTTTAGGCCCATTAAACCAGAGAATGTTGGGTAGGGGGGTTCCCAGAGGTTACTGTGTACTGCTCTAGGGGACGGCTCTCCTTGAGAATATACTCGGACAATGAATAGAACACTAATTACCTGGAATATTCAGGGGCTTAACAGCTGTCCTAAGATATACTCAGCGTATTCCTACTGGATCGGCTTGACAAATTCTTAGTGAATACGTATGCACCAAATGTAGATGAGTCTTCTTTCCCTGAAATAATGAGGCTCACTGCACCATATATGAGCGGTCAGACTAATTTGGGCAGGGGCCTTTAATTGTGTATTGAACTGGCCACTTGACCCCTCGAGGCCGGGTCTCTAACTTAATATGGAAACAACCTTAAAAGGGGTGATGGCGGACTTGCAGTTAATAGAGATCTGGTGACATCAGGACCTGCGTGAACAGGTGCAGTCCTACTATTCACACATACATTTGGGCTATAGCAGATTAGACTACGTGCTCAGCCGTAGAGATTATATTAATATATATAAGCACTCTGTATATCTCAAGCGATATCTGCCCGACCATTCGCCTTTACTTATCACTGTGACACCCATGTGGGTTAAGCCCAAATTACACCCATCAAGGCTTCAGATTACCACATGGACAGACAGTGCATTCATGTCCCATATCCGAAAGTACACTGGGTCTTTTTTCCAAAGTATCCACGGCTCCACAGTAAGCAGAGTGGTAGAATGGGAAGCATATAAAGCTGCATTATGAGGAGAATGCACAGCACAGGCTCATGGGGTGCACCAGCAACTGGAGTGATCGCTATTCAACTTGGAACAAAGGCAGGCACAACTAGATAAACAGACTGGACTACAACAAGACACCTCTCAACTGCTGGTTAATGTAAAGAAACAGACAGGGGAGGCCGGGGCCAGACTAGGGAAATTCACCCACACACAGTGTTGACAGCGCATGTTCCATGAAGGGGACAAATCTGGGAAAATGCGGCCTGGCTGCTGAGACGAGGCAAAATGCATATGCATATACTAACCCTACACAAAGAGGTGGTCCCCGATCTAGTGGCTAGGAACAATATTATTGATGCCTGCTCAGAGTACTTACAATAGGGGTTTGCTCAGGTGCCTAATGCCTTGCCCCCCCTCAAGTGCTCTACAGAGATATTTGCTGGAGTCTGAGTTGCCATGACTCACGGTCGCGCAGCAACACTCCTTAGAGAAGCCACTTGAATTGGAGGAACTTAAGAAGCATTGGCCGAAATGCCTCGGGGTAGGGCACCAGGAGCTGATGGGCTCCCAGCTGCGCTGTATCAAGTGTTGCCCACGTCTGTACTACAAAGACTGTTAGAGGTCTTCCTGGAGGCAAGGTAACAAGGAGTCCTCCCTGTAAGAGATTTGGGTTACTGGTTGACAGGAGAGTAGCAACCACAGCTCTTCTCAGGGTGAAATCACAAGCAACCCCTAAATTAACCTGTGTCAACCCTCGGATAGCTTGGCACAGAGCAGTCAGGCTTAACTCAGAGGCAATATGTGAAGTACTTGTGCAACACTTGAACCAGTAACACAGTGAAAACACACCACAGAAGGAGCCCACAACAGAGTTCGAGCAACAGAATACTTTTTAATAAATAAAACAAGACCAAAACTACAAAACTCCAATCAGTGGAACCGGAGATATTCAATTTTAACGGTTTTAGTAAAAATAGCCCTAAAAGGCTTAAAGCGCCAACTGTGCATATCTGGTTGCGGCGGTCCGGGACAAGGTCACAAGTTCAGGCCGACCGAGACGGAGTGCGGGCCAGCTATAGGGACCCAGTTAAGCCTGCTGAACAAACTACCGTCAATCCTGGTCTGCGAAGCGTTGCGTGGATCTGGGTTGAAGATGCATTGTACAGCTGAAGTGATGCATCCGTTACGAGGAGCTGCGAGGCTGTGATGCGGAGTCTGGCATTGTTGTTAAGGCCGCTGTCAACAAGGGATGAGAGGGCCTGCACCGAGGATGAGTCGCACAGCGGCAGTTCCATTGTGGCGACGAGCTGCGACGCAGGTCTTTGTGGGGTTCTGATCCACACAGCAGCAGCGATGCATCTGTTCTGCTTGGGGCTGCGCCACGCAGCAGAAAAAATGAGTCAGTTCCACTGGGTCCACAGAGGCTGGCAGAGCACCTTAGGCCCATGTCCAAGGGTCCAGGACTGGGGTGGCACACTTGGCAGGTAGACTCACAGATGGCAGAGTCCAGGTAGGTGCAAGGTTGTTGGAGCCTTCTGTCCCTGAGGCTCAAGTCAGGAGGCCAGCCAACTAGCCTTTGCAGTCTCTGTGGGGTTCTGGGTTCAAGAGGTGCAGGTCTAGTCCTTCTCACATAGGCAAGAGGGAAGCAGGCAGCTGGTCAGTTTTAAAGGGCTACTTAAGTGGGTGACACAATAAGTGCTGTAGGCCCACTAGTACATTTAAAGAAACAAGGGAACCCAGAGGATCTTAAGGGATCTGGAGTACAAGTTTTTCTAAAGGAACTATGGTCCCTTACACACAAGATAATATACAACAATAGTACATAGAAATATAATGAAGCCTTATTTGGAATCCCAATGGAAAACCATACATTTATTGATTTAGAATAAAAAGTTAATTGAAGTGAGGAAATATAAAAACGAAAAGGGAACTCACTGGGACTTCCAAACTCAGGCATTTTTAACAAGTGGTTAAGGTAAGAACACAATGGTCAAGCCACCACTACACAGTACCTTTGCTCATATATCAAAATACACAATTACAGAGGATTAAGTCATGGCACTACCGTTGACAACGTTTCGATCCCTTAACTTGATATAGGGATCATCATCAGGACGTAACAAGTTATGCCTGAGGTCGGATGCCTGACAGGCGTATTAAAAAAATGTATCATTCGAATATGTTGATGAAAACCAGCTCACAACAAGATTGGAAAATCACAAGGACTGGCCCAAGGCTGCTGATGGAGCAAGGACTCACAAATGAGACTTGCTCGAATACAATCTCCTCACAGTATTAATTTATTAATCTTGTATTGTTTATATTAATCCCTGCATACACTACACAAATAGTAAGGATGCTTGCCTATGTGTTTAACTAACGAATAACGCTTGTCTATAATCTAAAATGGCCGCTAAAGCGTGGGAACCTTACTGCGCATGTCTCAACCAAATCACGTGTTGTGACGTCTTTCTTTGCTTGGTGGGAAATTTCTGCTTCTGCGCAGTGTGCTTTAAAATGGCTGCTTGATGTTTTCACATGCTTCAGCTTGCTCTTGTGTTATTATTAATTTGTTGTTTTCTTAACGCTACTAATGCGGGATAGATTTATAAGTAAATGGGGATAGAGTAGAAAGAGTGGGTATACAGTGAAACATATTATTTGTGATTTTAATATTTTCTTCTTTGACTTTTATTAGTTCGTAAACTTGGGCCTGGGGTTGGTGATCTGAAACTCGAGAGACAATGATTCTGCGCATGTGTCCTGCTTGGCTGCCAAAGAATAAAGATGAAGTCAACCTGGACGTCGTCCAAGGCCACGACCTAATGGCCGATATTGATATATTCATGTGTTCTTGCCAAACTTGTAACTATGTATATGAAAAATGAATAAACTTTGTCGTGAGACGGGTGGGAAATAAAGCCAATGTATTAAAATTGATGGGCGGTAGTTTAAAGACAAAGGTCTTCAGAATTCGAACCAAATCAATATGGTGTGAGGATCAACCCCCTGTCCAATCAGAAGTAGTGGTCCCATATTTTAGCAACATTAAGGGGAGGTACATGGGCGTAGAAGGGTATAATAGAATATAGCATTAGTTAATTAGAGAGAACAGGCGCTCATGCTGTCAGGCAGAAGATCTCCAGACCGCCAAGCTGATCGATTGCAGACTGAATCCCTGTCCAGAAGAGGTCCTGAGGAGGGGGCGGCGGAGTCCATTAGAAGGGAGACACGAGGAGAAGCCGAGTATCAGAGAGGGGAACGACGCAGGCGTCGTTGTAGAGAGGTCACCGGTCCTGTCCTGATCCTGGAGGAGGTCTTTGCTCTTCATCCTTCCTGGGTCCTATTCTTTCCAACTCCTTGGCCAAGGGGTTTGGTTCTCGCACTTAGGTAAATATAAATGCAACCTTTAGTTGCGCTGCTGTCTCTATCTTCTCCTTTCTGAGGGACCGTCATTAATCAATAATTATTATTCTATGCTTCATCCGTGATATGCGATTAAGTACCATGTGGTTATGTAATTTACTCTGCTAAATCTTTAGATAAACATTTTAAAACTTCCTGACTCAGTGGTTATTTCAGGATTATGTACTATAATGAATGTCACTCATTTTAAACTTCCCAATTAGCAAAGGATTCATTGGTAAGTCATTACTCTTCAATCGGAAGGTAATTGGTAGCAGGGAATTTTGATAAAGAGTACAACTGATAACCCCAGCGTAAGTATTAGCGTAGTATGAATGTATGGGCCCAAGTGAGTATCTGGTGTATGAATGCTGTTTGCTAATATCGCGCTGGATCAGTTTTCTGGTAATCAGAGGATGGTTACTCTTTGTTAATTGGGTAATGAGAATTTTATTTTTATGAACTAACATCCGTGTATTCAAAGTTTGTTTTATGTTGTCTAGAATCCCCAGGGAAAATTGAATAGCAGATGGTAAGTGGAAGCCATACTGCAGTGAGGTTATCTGTCAGGCAGAAATAGTACTGAAAAGTTAAGCAGGACTGTCAGTACTGTTTAGGGAATCTATGCGTGTGAGTAATAGCAAAAGAGTACGCTGGTGAAAATTTGATGTTATATCACCTAGAAAGGGTAACATTGAAGAAGTAACAGGTACTTCTGGAGCTTGTGTGAAGAGTAAACGGAAGGGTTTTACTCGTAGTGTATGTTTAGTAAACGGAAAGGTTTTACGAAGTGTGGGAGGAAACTATCTTTTCTATTTTTTAGAGAAACTGGCACGATAGCGAATGTTTTATGTTTTTACTGAAATTTAATTAAAGATTTATAGAGAAAATAAAGTTTGCGTAAGATTTTGTAAAGGGAGGGTCAGCTGCCGGAGAGGGAGCTGACGTCACAAAACGCCGCGCTGGGATTGGTTGAAACAGCGGGTGTGGAAAGACCCTTGTAAAGGAGGGGTCAGTAGTCAGGAGCAGTATTGACGTCACAGGCGCCGCGCTGGGATTGGTTGAAACAGCGAGGGACAGAGAAGCGCAGATTGTAAAGGAGGGGTTGACAGACAAACATCACCGAAAGGCCGCGTTAGGATTGGTTCAGAAATAGAAGAAAGCAGACACTTGATTGGTTGATATTCTAGAAGGTAAAATCTTAGTGGATAGAGATTGCATGTTAAAACGCGATCCGACTTTAACAGGAACTCGTCCGGATAGGAGATTCCTAGGTTTTGCAGAATATAATTTTATACACCGAAGATTAGATAGAATGTACGGAGAGAAGAGAAAAATGTCCTTTCTGCAAAAGATTAAGAACTATTTTAAAAAGGATAAACCAATCAAAACTAGGGAAGGAATTATCATTCCACCAGCTAAAACGCCCGCTTCATTCATGATGATGGAGAGAAGTTATCATACTTGTGTATGGATAGAGAATTGGATAGAATATACCAAAAATGATGGAATATTAGCATTTCCCGAGAATGGTACCTTCAATGGAAGAATTCTTCAAAATTTGAGATTGAGAATGAACGATTTGGAACCCAGACCTAGATTAACTCAATACGAAGCCTTAGAGGAATGGGAAACCGAGGCATTTGAGCGTGACCGATCCAGGAGTAATATGGGTTATCGAGGATTTTTCCCCAGATACCAACATGAGTCTAGGGACGGTCAGATGAAACAATGGAGGAGGGCAATGCTTACAGAAGGATTGTATCCATTGTTAACAGCAGAAGAAAAATTAGGAAGCAAATGCACAGAAAAGACAAAACATTTAACGAGAAATGGAGATTCCGAATATGAATTTATAGAAGAAATATTAAGGAACCCCCCACCATATCAGGAAGGGACAAGTGGATGCACCCCAAGTGCCCCACTGTTAAAAACTCCATTAGTACCACAGGTAATGCATGATTTCACCCCTCAGTAGGATACTTCACGATAAAGAAAAAGAAGCCCTAGAGAAGACCAGAGCAGAATTAATACAGAAAATAACACAAATAAAAGTGCATCCTGACTCTTTGACCATACCTGTAACAATTGGTCCAGTAGTCCCATTATATGGTAATCAGGGAAACTGTCCTCCACCGTTAGTTATGCCTACTCCTGTGAATATTCCTAAACCTGAAGCAGTAGTAATGATTGAGGATCATTTTAGTGATTGTGAATCTACAATATCATTAATGGATTTACCAATTCGGGATTCTGTCAATAGTACTCCTAAAAGAATTACACCTGGGTGCTCGAAAGATATAAACTTGATAACTTCGTCAGGAGCAAAAAGTGTCACTGTAGTTAGTCCAGAAGACTTAGAAAGGTGGGCACAAGGATCAGATCAGCAGTGTACACCTCCAAAAATGTTGGATATTTATAAATTAAAAGTCGAATTAGAAGAGATAATAGCAGGAAATGTGGGGCTAGATCGCCTAAATGCTTACGATGAAGAAGAATTATTGTTCATATGCAGAAGTATTACCAGAAATGTAAAAATATTCCATGAGAAATTATCAGATTTGGCTTTGCAGATGGGAATTGAAATAGGGAGATCAAAGGTGTTGCAGAAACCCTATAGAGCAGATTTCTCAGACAAAGATTTAGAAAATATGAATGCCTCTGGAAGAAAGTTACAAGTAAAGGAGTTAATGACAGTCTTGCAAAAATGGGGAGACCTAGATAAATGGAGAGTTCGATGGGCAAAGAAAAAGGAAGAGGCACGATCCAGTAGAACAGCCTCTGAATATTTAATGAAGGAAACAGGGAAGACAGATCAAATGTATCCGATGCGAGAAGTTCCAGGAAGGGGCTATGTACATGTCCCATGGAGTAGACAGGATATTTTGTCATTTACGAATGATTTTCCAAAGTTGAGAGAAAAACCAATTGAATGGTACAAGCAGGTTGAGAGGTTTGTGAAGGTGTCGAAGGTATTGTTGAAAGATTTAGATGGCTTGTTTGACATAGTGGTACCTGCCGATTTGTGGACAGATTGTAAAATTACAGTTGATTGGCCAAGTGAAGAGTATCCTAGAGATCCAAAAACAGGTGCCCCGTCAAATGATGTAATGAAAAAGTATCAGCAGGTGATAACTTACCTGAAAGGCAAAATACCACCGAAAGAAACAGATTGTGTGAAAATAGACCGAACCACCGAAGAAGCCAGTGAATCGGTACACGCCTATTATGAGCGTTTATTGCAGGTATTTAAGCAGTATAGTGGATTTGAGGACATTGGAGACAAGAACATGAGTCAGTTTGTGTATCGATTTGTTTATGGTCTGAAGCCAGAAATTTGTCAGATGATTAAGCAGCACATGTTGTGTTGGCAAGGCAAGCCCATAGACGAGATTCTGAAATATGCAAAATACTGTGGAGATGATGTTGAAGATAGGCACAAGAAATTGCAGGAAAAAGTAATGTGGGCACAGGTGAAAATGGCTGAGAAACAGGGAATTAATTTGGATAATCCAAGTGAAAATCAAGGAAAGGATTCTGGTACAAATGGCGATACTGGGAATGGTGGAAAAGTGAGAGGACGAATGAGTAGAGAAGAAGCTAAAAAGAAATTTCCTTGTCATGGATGCGGAAAATTGGGGCATTGGAAGGATGAATGTAAAAAGATTCGGAATAATAATGGCCCAAATCAAAATTTAAATCCACAGACGCAGAATGACTCACAGCAGGGTGTAAATCCTCAGAGTCAGTTGCCACCTGCACCTATTCAGGGTAATGTAAGCAGAGCAAACCACGGTACAGACGTCGGATATCAAGGAGGAAGTGGTAAGAATGATTATGTAACATCACAGTTTCTTTTACAGGACGATTTCTGTCAATACAGTTCATGACGGTGCCTAGGAGAGGGGAGAAGGAGTGCGTACTTGGCGCATTCTTATCGGTAGATCAGTCAGGTCCATATGTTGAAGGGAATGTGAAAGGTAATGATATTACTTTCCTTTTGGACACTGGTGCTACCCGGTCTACTGTGAGAACAGCAGACATTCCAGACCTTCCTCTCTCTGGAGAAGCTATCCAAGTAGTGGGAGTAGCTAATAGAAAGATCAGAACACCTCTTACCGAACCAATGGAAGTTAAAATTGGAAATTTCAGAGAAATGCATCAATTTGTAGTGTGTGATTCTAGTCCAGTAAATTTATTAGGTCGTGATTTACTATGCAGGATGAATTGCACAATTTTCTGCACCCCGGATGGTGTGGCAGTACAGACCCCAGATGAAGATCATGTATATAAGTTTATGATTGCAAAACAAGGTACAGAGGTAGATGAGATGTTTTCTTTGATAACAAAAGATGAGTTGCCAGAAGAATTAAAAACTACAGTAAACCCCACAGTATGGGATTTCACAGGAAAGGAAGTAGGACTTATGGCCAAAATAGACCCGGTTAAAATTACCGTAAAGGAAGGTGCGATTTTCCCAAATACTAGACAGTACAAAATGAGTGCAGAAGTAAAGACAGGAGTCATTGAAGAAATCAATCGAATGGTGGAACAAAACATACTAAGAGAAGTAGTGAGTAGCCCATGTAATTCACCAATAATGGGTTTAAAGAAACCTAGCGGAAAATATAGGATTGTTCAAGACCTGCGCAAAATAAATAAGATCGTGGAACCTTGTTGTCCTATAGTGCCAAATCCTGCAGTAATCCTATACCAGATTCCTTGGAGTGCAGGATGGTTCACAGTGATTGATTTATGCCAAGCGTTCTTTTCAATACCATGCACCCAGACAGCCAGTATCTTTTTTCATTTAAATTTGAGAACAAAGTCTATGTATGGAATTGTGTTCCTCAGGGGTACACGGAAAGTCCTTCTATTTTCAATCAGTTATTGAAAAAGTGCTTAGAGAAACTAGTGATGCCAGGAAGCTCAGTCCTAGTGCAATATATCAACGACTTACTGGTGGCATCGAACACCAGAGAGGACTGTGTTGTTGATTCCATAGCACTATTAAATCATTTGGCTGAAGAAGGGCATAAAGTCTCACCAGAAAAATTGCAGTTCTGTACAACAGCAGTTAAATATCTGGGACACCAAATTGAGAGGGAAAAAGAAGAATAACTTCGGAAAGAGTACAATTGATTAAGAAAATGCAAATGCCTGTAACCCAAAGAGAAGTGAGAATGTTCCTAGGAATAGTAGGTTACTGTCGACAATGGATACTAGGATTTTCCTTGTTAGCCAAGCCCCTAATTCAAATGACAAAAAAGAAAGCCAAGGACCCAGTTGAATGGGATGATGAGAGTGTAGAAGCTTTTGTAAAATTGAGAAATGCTCTGTGTTCAGCACCGGCCCTAGGCATGCCCGACTATAAGAGAAGATTCGCATTGTTCTGTCATGAGAGAGAAAATTGTGCACTTTCAGTCTTAACTCAAAGACATGGTCTAGACAGACGTCCTATAGCATATTTTTCTGCTACATTGGATCCAGTGGCAGCCGCATTGCCAGGCTGCTTAAAAGCAGTAGCGGCTACCTGTTTAAGTATTGAACAAAGTGAACTCAATTGTAATGGGACACCCAGTAAAGGTGTTTGTTCCACATGCAGTTGTAATTCTGTTGACAAGAACTCGAACTCAGCATCTTACTCCTAGTCGGCTGACTAAATATGAGAGAATAATAATGGGTGCTGAAAATGTGAACATAGTGAGGTGTACAAAAGTAAATCCCGCTACCTTACTACCAGACCCATATCATGAGGAAATTAAAAATGACGAAGAAGAAGAAGAGCATGATTGTTTACAAGTCACAGAGTTATGCACGAAACCACGTCCAGACATTGAAGAACAGCCCCTTAGAAAGCCAGACAGGGAGCTGTTTGTTGATGGTTCATGCCAAAGACATGAAGACGGTAAACTAACTGCTGCCTATGCGGTGTGTGAATTAACTGGAATAGTCAAAGCATCCTATTTACCAGGAGTAAAATCTGCACAAGTAGCTGAATTGATTGCTTTGATAAAAGCGTGCAAAATTGGGAGGAATCAAAAAGTAACTATATTTACAGATAGCGAATATGGTTACGGGGTTGTGCATGATTTTGGCCAACTATGGATGCAGAGGGATTTCATGACTTCTTCAGGATCCCCCATTAAAAATGGACAATTTGTAAGGGAATTGCTGGAAGCAATACAATCACCAAAAGAATTGGCTGTGGTGAAGTGTGCCGCACACCAGTCAGGAGATGACTGGGTGGTAATCGGCAATCGATATGCAGATCTTGTGGCTCAACATTGTGCCAGAAATAGATTATCAGTCAATAAAAGGGTGGAAAGAAGGGGAATCAGCTGCCAACTTATGCTATATATGCCACCTGAAACATGGAATGAGGTTAGAAGATTGCAAGATGGTGCTGATGAAAATGAGAAGAAAACATGGGTCAAAGTGGGTTGTTTCCAAAGGGGAGATGATGAAGTGTGGATTTGTGCTGATGGCAGACCAGTCATGCCTGACTGTCTGCTCTCTCAAATGGCCAGGATGTATCATGGAGACACACACATAGGGAGAGATGCAATGATTAGGCTTTTCAGACAGAACTGGTACAATCCCAAGTTCAGGGCTGTAGCAGAGAGCCTTTGCCAGAGATGTTTGACTTGCCAGATGCATAATCCAGGGAGGAAGACAATAATCGGGTTTGGGAAGATTGGAAAGGCAGAGGGTCCATTTATAAGACTCCAGTTCGACTTTATACAGTTACCACCATGCAGAGGGTTGAAATATGTACTAGTATGTCTGTTTTCAAAGTGGGTGGAGGCTTACCCTATCAGGAGGAGTGACAGCATTACAGTCGCAAATCTGTTACTACGAGAACTCATTCCTAGGTTTGGTTTCCCAGTAACTTTGGAATCAGATAGAGGAAAACATTTTAACAGTGAAGTGATTCAAATAATCTGCGACGCATTCCAAATTGAACAAAAATTGCACTGTGCATATCGTCCAGAGGCTTCTGGAGTGGTTGAACAATTGAATGGCACTATAAAATCCAGACTGGGAAAAATGTGTGCATCAACATCATTGGAGTGGCCAGATGCATTGCCACTTGTCTTAATGGGACTAAGAAGCATTCCTGATAGAAGTACGGGACTGAGCCCACACGAGATAGTGATGGGAAGAGCAATGAGACAAGCACATGTTCCCATAAACAAACTGCTGAATATATCTGATGATATGGTTCTGGATTATTGCAAAGGATTGGCTGACCTAGTGCGTTCTGTCTCTCATCAGGTCGGAGAAGACGCAGTTTCAAGGCAGCCTAAACAAGAACATGATCTGAACCCTGGTGACTGGGTGGTAGTGAAGAATCACACCAGAGAGACGTGTCTATCACCTAGATGGGGAAAACCTTGTCAAGTCATACTGACTACCAACACAGCAGTGAAGTGTGCAGGATTTCCTAATTGGATTCATGTAAGCCACACCAAAAGAGTACCAGACCCTGAAGAAGAAAATCCTCAGTCAGCATCAATCACTGAGGAAGCTGAAGGTTGCCCAGCTGAAGAATCTCAGGCTCGAGATTCAAGAGAAGCTGCAGAAGAACAACCGAGCACAAGTCAGGACTGGATACCGGTGGTAAAAATTCCTGAAGTTTACTACAGAACAAGAAGTCAAACAAAATTTGAAGAAATTGAAGAAGATCAGATAGGCGAAGAAGAAGCAGCTCAGGGAAAAGAAGAACATACAATAAAAGAACCTGAGCAGGACCAGATAGGGAAAGGAAACTGGGCTCAAAATAACGAAGAACCAACAAGTTTTGAGCAGGGACAGACAGGTCTAGAAGAATCCGGTCAGGCTGCAGAAGTACAAAGTGCAATAAGCCCTGATCAGAACCAGTTAGATCCAGAAAAGCATACAGAAAAAGAAGATCTCGAGAAAAATGAACATGAAGAAATAAATCAAGTACAAGGTCCCTTATTGGAAACTCACAGTGGAGCTGCTGAAGAGAAACCAATAAGACCTGAAAAGAAGCAAGAAAGAAAAACAGTAATTGCAGAAAACGAAAAGGTGTCAAACAGTGAAAATAAAGAGATTGCTGAAAACAAAAATAAAGAAACAGTGCAAACAAAGAAAACAAGAAAAGGTGATCATTGGCCTAGTGTCATTAAAAGAGTAAAATACCACATAACAACCAGAAGTGAAGATCCAGATCAAGTAAATGAAGTAACAAGTCAAACCGAACAAGAAAACAGAACTAAGAAAAGAAGAAGAGACTGAAACTTGTGAATAACAAATTCAAGGGTCCTGATTGGACTTACATTATTCTTGAAGATTACGAGAGCTCAGAGTCAAGTGAAAGTGGTGACGAAGGAACAAGTACAGAACTGACGTACGAGAAAGAAACAAGACCACCTTGACTACGCAAAAGAGTCATATAAAGAAAAGCGAAAAAATAGATAAGAAGAGCAATCTTCCTTGTCGAAATGCCTGATGATAGAGTTGCTGGGAGACCAAAACAGAGATGTTGTAGAAGATGCTATGCAATATGCATATGTAGTCTAGTAATGGTGCTTATAGTATGGTTAGTCCTGATCGTAGCAGTCCCTTACCTTATGATAATGGATAAAAAGATTAATAACGAAACTAAAGGAAGGACAGCACACATGAAGGGAAATAGAGTAGAACTAATGGCAGAAAATGAACCAGAATTTCATCATGAAATAACTGATAACGACACTAGTTTAAATGTTTTCACAAAGTTATTATTTCAATATGTAGATACCATGGAAGTTAGTAATTGTTATGTCTGTATGAAGTTACCCGAATCAGTACAGAAGGATTAACATATCATCACTTACCATTGACATATGGCATATCATGTAGTGTATTGTCTAGTTTATTTTATAGAACAGGGAGACTTCAGTATTATTATTCAAACATAGATGTGATATTTTCTGAGGTTCCGATTCGAAAGAGTATGAACCCAGTGCTTAGTAGTCAAGACGCACAGTTTATGGGAGAATTTTTCTTAACAATGAAATCAATAGACATAACACATGCACATAGACACAATCTAACATGTTCTTTACACGAAGAAGAAAAGATATTTTTGAATTTAGTAGAAGATAGAAGACAAGATTTTCAAAAGAAAGCTTCTGAGCATAAGGCTCATTTGCCACCTTGGGCTGAGAAAGAAGGGAGTTACACACCTGTCAAGGCTCAAGCTGCTATGGCTCTGGATTTTGTAAAGACAGGGAAAATTTGTCTACATAGATTAAAGACTGATTATAACAATGTTTTCATCGGTACCAGTGAATGTGAACACAATTTCTTAATTCTTGGAGGTTGGGGAATCAAAGGAGGAACAGATTCAGTTTTTCCTGGAATCTATTATGTGTGTGGGAATAAGGCTTACTTTAGGCTTCCTGCACGGTGGTATGGAAGTTGTTATTTTGGAATAGTATTTCCAAAAATATACCACGTAAAAAGAAACACTGGGAGCAATGAAAACAATGGCAAATTAACACGTAGTAAAAGAGCTAGTTTTTCTGAAATTGTAGGTGATATATTTGGTGCATTGATACCTTCAGTGGGAATAATTCTGAACTCAAGGAAAATATGTAAATTGTCTACAGTGGTTGATCGTTTATCAACGGATACTGCTGGAGGATTTCTAATGATTAATGCGGAGATGGTTGCGATTAGATCTATGGTTATGCAAAATCGACTTGCTCTTGATATTTTATTGGCAAAAGAGGGCGGAGTCTGTAAATTACTGAAGACGAAACATTGTTGCACTTACATTTCTGATAAAAGTGCAGAAATTGGAACGTATATACAGAATATTACTAAACTTGAGAAGGAACTTAAACCACTGGAAGTTGATAGTGTATGGGAAAGATTGACAAGTAGTATTGCATCAATTGGTACCTGGTTTTCTAATATAGGAAAAGGACTTATAGGTCAAATATTAGTACCCTTAACAGGGATAGCAATAATAATACTGTCAATAACAATATGGTGCAAATGCTGTAGAAAGAATGAATCGTATAGTGTGACAGGAAGAGGAAAGAAGAGAAAGGTTGATGAAATTGAACTTGAGGATTTGAGAAGTGAATTATACAAGAAATTAAAAGGGGATGTTAAAAATAGAAAATGTAAAAATGAGAATGAAACTATTTGCTAAGAAGTTGGCATCTGATTGAGGGTAGTATTTTGATGGCTCTTAAAAGCCATCAGAGAGGGGATTGATGGAGCAAGGACTCACAAATGAGACTTGCTCGAATACAATCTCCTCACAGTATTAATTTATTAATCTTGTATTGTTTATATTAATCCCTGCATACACTACACGAATAGTAAGGATGCTTGCCTATGTGTTTAACTAACGAATAACGCTTGTCTATAATCTAAAATGGCCGCTAAAGCGCGGGAACCTTACTGCGCATGTCTCAACCATATCACGTGTTGTGACGTCTTTCTTTGCTTGGTGGGAAATTTCTGCTTCTGCGCAGTGTGCTTTAAAATGGCTGCTTGATGTTTTCACATGCTTCAGCTTGCTCTTGTGTTATTATTAATTTGTCGTTTTCTTAACGCTACTAATGCGGGATAGATTTATAAGTAAATGGGGATAGAGTAGAAAGAGTGGGTATACAGTGAAACATATTATTTGTGATTTTAATAATTTCTTCTTTGACTTTTATTAGTTCGTAAACTTGGGCCTGGGGTTGGTGATCTGAAACTCGAGAGACAATGATTCTACGCATGTGTCCTGCTTGGCTGCCAAAGAATAAAGATGAAGTCAACCTGGACGTCGTCCAAGGCCACGACCTAATGGCCGATATTGATATATTCATGTGTTCTTGCCAAACTTGCAACTATGTATATGAAAAATGAATAAACTTTGTCGTGAGACGGGTGGGAAATAAAGCCAATGTATTAAAATTGATGGGCGGTAGTTTAAAGACAAAGGTCTTCAGAATTCGAACCAAATCAATATGGTGTGAGGATCAACCCCCTGTCCCTGTCCAATCAGAAGTAGTGGTCCCATATTTTAGCAACATTAAGGGGAGGTACATGGGCGTAGAAGGGTATAATAGAATATAGCATTAGTTAATTAGAGAGAACAGGCGTTCATGCTGTCAGGCAGAAGAGCTCCAGACCTCCAAGCTGATCGATTGCAGACTGAATCCCTGTCCAGAAGAGGTCCTGAGGAGGGGCGGCGGAGTCCATTAGAAGGGAGACACGGGAGAATCGAGGAGAAGCCGAGTATCAGAGAGGGGAACGACGCAGGCGTCGCTGTAGAGAGGTCACCGGTCCTGTCCTGATCCTGGAGGAGGTCTTTGTTCTTCATTCTTCCTGGGCCCTATTCTTTCCAACTCCTTGGCCAAGGGGTTTGGTTCTCGCACTTAGGTAAATATAAATGCAACCTTTAGTTGCGCTGCTGTCTCTATCTTCTCCTTTCTGAGGGACCGTCATTAATCAATAATTATTATTCTATGCTTCATCCGTGATATGCGATTAAGTACCATGTGGTTATGTAATTTACTCTGCTAAATCTTTAGATAAACATTTTAAAACTTCCTGACTCAGTGGTTATTTCAGGATTATGTACTATAATGAATGTCACTCATTTTAAACTTCCCAATTAGCAAAGGATTCATTGGTAAGTCATTACTCTTCAATCGGAAGGTAATTGGTAGCAGGGAATTTTGATAAAGAGTACAACTGATAACCACAGCGTAAGTATTAGCGTAGTATGAATGTATGGGCCCAAGTGAGTATCTGGTGTATGAATGCTGTTTGCTAATATCGCGCTGGATCACTGCAAACAGTAGTGTGTCTTTGCGGTGTGCCAGGACGCTTAAGGTGTGCCCACAACCATGCAAGGTAAATACCTGACAGGCGTATTCATCTGAATATGTTATGATAACCAAATTATGACAGACGTCCAATAGATCACTGAGACCAGCCCACGGCTACAATCAGTAGTACTGACCTATTTCCCTTGCATGGACATGACCTACGCTAGATGGCGGGAGGGGGGTTATGGGTGCATGGGAGACCTGCTCCTCATTATAACAGGCACCTCTCGTTTGTGGAGGCACAAGAGCAATTTGGCCCGGGCAATCTGGACTTTGTTCCCTGACAAACTACAGGAACATGTGGTGATGCAACAGATATTAGGATTAGCAGGGTGTAGGCGGCTCATAACACACTAGTTGCATGCAGCCTTATTAATGGACAATGGTGGGACGACAGACCGAGCCAGAGATCGTGGAGTGCTGATTGGCAGGCAAATTGACCATGTCAGAATCGAAGAGGACATGCGAACATTTCAAACGGGTATCACCCAGTGTGAGATTTAAGCTGATGCAGTTTCACTATTGCACAGGACATTCTTGACACCGAACAAGCTCACCCAGGTTTACCCTAATAGCCCCGCGGTATGTGGCAGATGTGGATTACCCTCCGCGGACTTTTTGCATTTGACACGGACTTGCTCATCAATAGGGGAATTCTGGAAGGAAGTGATGAGAGCTGTGTCACGGGTAATGGGGCTGGATTTGGAAGGTTCTATTAAGATGTCTACTGGAGGTGCTGCCACAAAGGAAATGCTTAAAAATGGAGATCAGAATGCTGGCGCTTGGTATGGTGCTGCAAGGCAGCGGATTGCAGACGGGACATACTGGAGTGGGCAATTTCTGTGAACAACATATGAAGCTCATTCGCAGAGATGACAAAGTTGTGGAGGACTTAATAACTAGGGGCACTTTTATTTTGGTGTCCAGACCGATTTTCTATCCCAGCCCGACCCTGGGAGTGTCATTTACATATGGAGTAAGACTCCTTAGTAGAATAGCCAGGGCCACTGGGGAACCAAAGCTGCCCTGGCAAAAATGCTCAAACCAGCCCGTTCTATTCGTCTCCTCGTGTTAGTGCCCTCTTTCCTCCCATCCATATTTTTTTCTCTCTCTCTCTTCGACCCCCCCCCCCCCCACCCTCCCCCTCCTTCCTCCCTTTCTCTCCCTCCAGGAGAGCCTCCCTGTCCAAAAACCGGCCGCCAGTTGCTCCGGCCAAGGGGAAATGAGCGGTGGAATAAAAGGCCTGGCCGGCCCTGAGAATATCTGAAGTAAATTAGCTTGCGGTTGTTGCAGACATAAAAAGAAACATCGAGTGAACGGTCCGCTGGCCGGCAGCTTTTAATAGGCACTCATCAAGCTGCGCACTGTACCATGCTACATCCACTGACATTTTTATTTACTTTCGACACCAGTGGCTCCGGTAATAGGACAGATTCGTTTTAAGAATACCAATAGAGATTGACATTTCCATTTCGAATGCCAGCAGAACCCTTATCTGCTGCCCATGGGACCAAGGTTTTTTTTTGTGCTCTCGTAAATACGGCGGAGCAGATTTACAAGCCCCTTGCGTCGCCGGTGCATCACGTTGCGTGACGCACCGGTGGCGCAGCCTGCTAAGTGATATTTACAAGAACAGGTAAAGTCACCCTGCGTGACTTAACCTGTGCTTGTAAATATCGCCCCTGTTCATGCATCACTTTGCGTGTTAGGGGCGTGACATGGGTGTTGCTGTGGGTGTTCCCACGCAACACCCATGTCCACTGATGCATTACCAGATTTAAGAGAAATCGTAAAAATGAATAATTTCTCCTTGTTGTGCTTCCCTACGCCTCGTCTGGGGAGGCGTAGCATTCAGACGCATTTCCAGGTTTACGATTTCTCGTAAATCTGGAAATGTGTCAGGTTTCATGGGTGTTGCGTGGGAACACCCACAGCAACACCCATGGAACGCACCTTTCATGCAAAGTGCTGCGTGTAATGAGGACGTATTTACAAGGACAGTAAAAGTCACGCAGGGTGGCAGCAAAATGCGCCTCCGGTGTGTCATGACAAGTGACGCACCGGCGGTGCAAGGGGCTTGTAAATAAGCCCCAGAGTGTAAAAATTCAGGACAAAAGGTCATTTTTAGGGACACATCTGAGGACGTTGCGCAATTATAAAATAGACAGCTGGCAGAAGTACAAGCCAAAATAGGTTTATGTTCTTTAGCATGTATTATACATTGGAGTGTTGAGTAAACATTCACAAATAGCTGGACAGATTTAAAGATGAGAAAACCAGTAAACATATACTCCAAGCAGAATTTGTCAGCCTACATAGGAGGCAGATTTCACAATTCTACCCCCGTACATGAATGATCGAGCCAGAAGCATCGCTCTGTTGCTGAACATATACTTAGATTTCGCAGGCAGTAGCACTACTAGGGAGTGCGAAAAAGTGAGGGAAATGATCGTGAGAAAGGAGGGAGGTCTATATATGAATAGGGAGAGACAGAAGGTTGGAAGAGTGAGAGCAAACAGTGAGAGAAGAAGAAAGCAAGCGAGGCCTGTCAGCTGAGAGAAAGAACAGATGGTGAAAAGAGAAAAGAAGCCAACAGAAGAAGATGGAGCAGATAAAAGAGAAAAAAACAGCTGAAGAAAGATGGTGAGGTGACAGAGAGAAGATTGAAAAGGGAAAAAAGGTAGAGGGACATATATAAGGCGAGGTAAAGGGAAAAGAGAGAAAGCATGTGGGGGGGAGAGAGGCAGAGACGAATAGCTAGGTTGGGGAGAGGAGGGAACAGATAGAGAAAAGGGAACTGACAGAAAATGTTTAACAGGGACTGAACGTAGAGATTATGTGAGGGTTCACTTTGTAACTTGCATGTCAGGCCTTTCAATCCCAATTCCAATGCACCATATCTTTGAAAATATGGCGCTACTCTGATCTTTCCCTTTCACGCAACGCAGCACAGCACAGCAACTTCACTTACTGCGCTGGGTTGTGTGGAATGTTAGTAAATATATCCCTCAAAGATTTGGCACAGATTTAAATGTTGTCTTCGACTTTGTACAGTGCTCATTGCTACCTTTTGGCTAGGGTTGCACTACTTAAACGACATTTTTTAAGAAAAGGCAATTTTCAAAGAATGAGAGAGAAATCCATCCAAGGTTCCAGCCCGGAGCATGTGTCTAGTAGGTTACAGTGTGGCACTAGAAGATTCTGGGATTACAGCACATTGGTCGTTATGCAGGCATTTCTACTGGTGCTCTTTGTTCTCCATTAACTGGAAATGTTGAAATAAAAACTTTACAGAAAGACTGTTTACAATAAAATTAAACCCCTCCATTCATAGACTAAGCCTTCCTATCAGCCATCCCACAATCAGCTGCTGAAGTGCTTTTACCTCAGGGCCTGGGGCACTGCACAGGCTGCGCCCCCGACAGAGCTGGCTTTAGTTCTGGTGCCAGATGGTGTGAGAATATTTGTTGTGTCACCCCCCCCCCAGACCTCCTTCTCCAAGAATTCAATCAATACCACCCCCCAATGGTGCTCTACATAGACCTGCTCTAATGTGTAGTTAATTTCTTTCACAGTGCTAATCATTCCAAGTATGTAGGGCAGAGCAGGGTGTCGGAGTGCGTTATATCACACACATATTATAGAGGCACAATGGCTTGTATAAGTGTGTAAGCCAATGTATAGGAAATGTTACTTGAGTCCACGGCCACTGGAATTATGCAATTGTACAGCTGCAGGCCATTTTCTCATAATTATCGATTTGCAGCATTTGTCACATAATCCATCATCTGCTGATTTGAGCTAAAATGATTCAAAAGTTACTAAAAATGCAGGGACATGTGGAGTGTGTGAGGCATGTGAGCCAATGACACTGTTCCACTCATAAACATATTTCTGGCTCAGTGAACATGAGAAAGAGATTAAACGCATATAATAGCCTCAATGCTCACACGAAGAGATCCTAAAGTACATAAATTATCAAGCTTGCACTAATGATAGACAGGTGGTCATGCCCATACGCCTCCTGAATTAGCATCACACCTGTGCTACAATAGGATGCACAAGGCCAATCCAATACCTTGGATGTCATTATGCAAGAAATGAAAGAGCTTACTGTTGGGCCCCAGTGTCAACTGGCGAATGCTGAATAATGCTAAATTGGGGTAAGTAGGGTAAAAGTATTCCTCTGCCCCTGAGAGGCCTCATATGTTTTGAGCACAAGTGTAACGACACATAAGCTAAGGGGCAAGGGATTGAAATACGCCATGATGTTCCCGGCGCGGCTGAGGGTGGAGGCCGGGGGGAGGGCCTGGTTCTTCGATGATCCGGAGGCAGCGGCGGAATGGATCGACAGTCGACCCCCTGGTGGGTCGGGGGAGCGGGACCGGAGCGGAGGAGACACGCAGCGGGCGGAGGAATGAAAGCGGAGGCACAAACTCGGGACTAACGTTCATTGTCAGGTATTGGGGGTTTCGGCCCACGGATGGGAGGCCGCGCAACCCCAGTGACTACTGAGACCTGAATGGAGGGGGTGGACTTCGGTGAAGATCACCTGAACTGAGTCTGGGGGGCGGGGGGACGGGGCACCGGCCTTCCTCCTCTTTACTACCTTTAGATAAATAGTAAGGTTAGTGTGTGGGGCGACAGGCACTCTGCCAGTTGGGGATGGGCAAACGCCACGAGCAGGGGTGCAGGGAGGAGGGGTGGAGGGGGGATATGTCATGAATATAATTTTTAGTGTTAATTTGTTTGTAAGTAGTTTTGTAGGGTTAATTGTTTCGACAACATTGAGTGAAAATGTACAGCAGGCGACGTTTCTACACCAGTTTTATGGCAAATGTTAACCGAAGATCGGGGTTTAGCGTGATGAGCTGGAACGTCAACGGACTGGGAGACAAAATAAAGAGAGGGATGGTAGCTCAGTTTATCAGACGACACGCCCCGGACGTGGTACTCCTGCAGGAAACACATTTAATCGGGAATAAGTGCATGGCCCTGCATAAAGGAGGCTACAGACTCGTGGCGCACGTGGGATTTACCACGGGGTCCAGGGGGGTTGGTATATTGGTTAAAAACTCATTCCCCCTTCTAATACAGGCCACATGGTCCGACAAGCGGGGCAGATATGTCGGGATATCGGGGCAATGGGAGGGGAAAGTAGCTACATTCGTCTCAATATATGTGCCACCGGGCTTGCAGTCCGACACATTTCAGGACTTAGGCTCCATTTACCTGACGCTACCTTTAGGCCACATGGTGTTGGGAGGAGATTTTAACGCGGTTATAGACGGGGACATAGACAGGTTTCCAGCCCGCACATTAAGACCCGCACAAAGGTGGCTACCCGACTTTATGGACACAATGGGGCTAGTAGATGGCTGGCGGATACGTAACCCAGGCAAAGCGCAATATACACACGTGTCATGTGCAGACCAAAGCTTGTCACGACTAGACTACGTACTTGTCCCGGCCATGCAGGCTTGTGCTCTCCGGGAGATTCGCCATCTGGGTAGAGGCATCTCGGATCACTCCCCGGTATGGCTAAGTATGGGCTTTGACCAGATGAATGCAGGGAGGATAGCCCCCATCAGTCCGTGGCACTTGAGAGACCCCTCCACAAAGAAGAGCATTATCACGGCAACCGACAGGTACTTCCAGGAGAACCAGGGTACAGTGGAATCAGCACAGACACTGTGGGAGGCATATAAAGTTGTTATCCGGGGGGAGACGGTCTCTCTGATTGCGGGGAGGAAAAAGGAAAGGCAGGCTGAACTGGAAAAGGCGGAAGAGAAAGTGTTAAAACTAGAAGAGGTAATGGCTCGGGAAGTGACCCCCGAGGGTCTACACCATCTGAAACTACGGCAAGATGAGTTTAATAGTATTGCCAGAGATAAAGCCAGAATGCAGAGCAGAGAGGTCCAGAGCAGAATATACGAGCATGGCGACAAAGCGGGGAAGCTGATTGCTTGGTTGGAGAGAAGGGAGTGGGCGTCGAGGGTGGTACCTGAAATACGGGGGGAAGATTCCAGCACACACACAGACCCGCAAGCTATAGCAGATGCGTTCGCACAACACTATCGCACAGTATATAGCACGGCAGGCAAATTTACAGAAATGGACAACAGGGAGATGATTAGAGACATCCAGCTGCCAGTCCTAACGGACGACAACCGAGCCTATCTGGAGTCCCCACTAACGGACGACGAGGTGGCGCAGGCTATCAGGGGAGTACACTCTGGGAGGGCCTCGGGGCCCAATGGTATCCCAGTCGAGCTTTACAAACTACGGCCCGATAGAATCGCCCCATATATCCGGTCCATGTTCGAGGACAGTAGAGAAAAGGGGCAACTCCCATATGACCAACGAGTAGCCAACATCGTGGTCATACATAAGGACGGCAAACCTAGAACAAGCTGCGCATCCTACAGGCCTATTTCATTGCTAAACGCAGAACCCAAAATCCTTGCGAAACTACTGGCGACCCGACTGACGAAAGTCATCACCACCCTGATCCACCCGGATCAATCGGGATTCATGCCACATCGCAACACCGCCCTTAACTTGAGACGGTTGCATGGAGTGCTGGGTAGAGCCCCTACCATTATGGAACCGGCGGCAATTGTGTCACTAGATGCCACCATGGCATTTGATATGGTTGAATGGCCTTATTTATTTGCAGTATTGGATAAACTGGGTTTCGGCCCGGAATTTACGGGTTGGATACGCCTCCTATACTCCGATCCGCTGGCCAGAGTGGTAGTAAACAATCGCAAATCCCCGACTTCGGCCTGAGTAGGGGCACTAGACAGGGCTGTCCCCTGTCCCCGCTCCTTTTGCACTGGCCCTGGAGCCGCTCGCGGCCTGGGTCAGACAGGACCGGTCCATACGTGGACTGCAATGGTCGCCAGAATGGGAAGACAAAATCTCTCTGTACGCAGACGACGTCTTACTCTATCTCGCCAACCCAAGAGGGTCGCTGAGCCGGTTTTTAGATGTGTTGGCAATCTTTAGCAGATACTCAGGCTTCGCGATAAACTGGTCCAAATCGGTGCTATATGTCCTGGGAGGTGACCCGCCGGTTATTCCAGGCAATTGCCCGATTCAAATAGCTCAGGAAGGCTTTAAATATCTTGGCATTTACATAACGTCAGACTCGAGACTTCGTTACTCCAATAATCTGAGCCCTCTCCTAATGCGCCTTAAAAATGACGTGATGCGCTGGAAGGCCCTCCCGCTCTCTCTGTTGGGAAGGGCGGTACTTTTTAAAATGATGGCACTGCCACGGTTCTTGTACGTACTCCAAAACACGATGGATCCGGTCCCAGCGTCTTATTTCAGGGAGATCGAATCTCTCCAGAGACAGCTCCTCTGGGATGGTAAACCCCGAATAGCGTTTTCCAAGCTCACGCTAAATTGGTACGACGGAGGAATTGGGTTGCCAGACTTACGAAAATACTACTGGGCATCCCAGTTGGCGGCAGTCAATCATGGGATTTATGGACAGCCAAACGACCCCGGGTATGCGATGGATAGGTGGCAACTCCCCGGGGGAGACTATACAAGAGCGCTCTATGCTAGGCCTCGCAGATTCCACCTTACTGGGCCCACGGCACATGCCGTCCAGGTATGGCACGCGGCCAACAGACACCTCAAATGGGAAGGCAAATTTACACTAGCCACCCCGCTGTGGAATTCGGAGAAATTGGGAGGCCTCTGGAAGTCCAAGGGATTTGACAAATGGGACCTAATTGGGATCTCACAAATAAAAGACATCTGGGGCGAGGGTACAATACAGACATTTGATTCACTCAAGCTGCAGTACAACTTGAACGATCGCGAGCACTTCCGCTACCTCCAGGTGCGGCATGCGCTACTTACCCAGGTCCCGATGGGTACCGCCCTCCCGGACGCCTCCCCCCTAGAGGATAGGGTGCTCAATGGACATCTACCGGAGAAGACCATTTCACTGATCTATCGGAAACTAATTAATAATATGGACGATCCATTGCTTAAAATAAAAAGTTACTGGAACGAGGATGGCCTCGAACTGGACGAAGAGGACTGGCGAGAGGCGGTCTCCTCCCCACGGGTGGTGGCGATACAGACGAGGTTGAGGCTGGTGCAGTTAAAGATATTGCATAGAATATATATCACAGGACCCCGTCTGGTTCAAATGGGTCGCTCAGACAGTGGAGAGTGTAGAAGGGGCTGCGGGAGCCGGGGACATTTATACATATACTGTGGAACTGCCAAAGCATACAAACGTATTGGGGGAAGATCCACCACACGCTGAGGGCGGTCCTAGGGATAGACTCTACAGCCAGAGGCCCGTAGATGCCTCCTAAATATTTGGGAACCAACAGACCTTACTACCTACACAACACAATGGGCTACGCTGGCATATATGGTGGTGAAGCGAAACATCGCCCAACTATGGGGGCTAGCCAGCCACCACGGGCCGAGAAGTGGGAAGAGGATCTAGATTGGTGTATGTTTAGGGAGAAATCGGTATACATTGCAAGGGGATGCCCCGGGAAGTGGAGCAGGATATGGGACGCCTGGAACCATCATAGGGGGACATTTGTGACCCACCGGACCGCCCGAGAGAAACTGACACACACGCTTCCCTTGATCTATCGAGTGTTTAACTGTGTATTATTTTGAATTGTATGAAATGTCGTTGAGGAAAGACGGAATTACCTGCTTGTTAAACTTGATGTGCATTTGGTCGAGTTGTTAATAAAAAGAATTTTACAAGTGTAACGACACATTACATCTATGGTACACTGCACACACATGTTGCTACATGGGAGACAGAGCAAAGAAGCAGGCACAAAGCAACACCTCCCCAGGGGAAGAGGACATTGGACACTTATGGCCATAACTCAATGAAAGTAGTTACCCAAAGTGAACTGCATGTAGTGCAACACTTACCAATTAGTCAATGGCAATGTTTTTTTTTATTTGTAGCAAAAGTATACTTTACAAAATAAGCCATTTTAACTTTAAAAAAAAAAAAAAACGTCATTCAAAATGTTACAAACATTTATATTTACACAATTCCCCAGACACAAGAAAGAGAAAAACAATTCAAGAATTTGTAATATACTAAGAAGCACAAAACCTGTTAAATGTAAATAGTTCCAAATTATATTTATAAAACTTATAATAATTTTAAAGTAAAATTATAATAGAATAGCACATAATTATAAATTAATTACAGAAGTGCTTTCATTCCAAAATCGCCAAATTCTATCGAGTTTAGCAAAAGAACCCAGTCTTTTAGCATATAATGTCTCTCGTTTAAAAACTCTTTGCATTTTTATAATCCATTGATGGACCGTTGGAACTACTTGGGATTTCCAATTTGCAAGGATAAGAGATCTTGCAATTAGTGTTGCAATAAAGATAAATTGACGTTGGCCAAAAGTCAGGTCTTTGCTCATCTCTGATCCACCAAAGAGGGCAGATAGAGGACTAGGAGGAAGATCGATTTCCAATTTTTTACTAATTTCAGAGAAAATATCTTGCCAAAAATGTTTTAAGTAGCTACATGTAAACCCCACGTGAAGCCAATCCCCAGTTGTAAATCCGCATCTAAAGCAGCTAGGATCAACCGTGGGGAACATTTTGTGAAGTCGATCAGGAGTGTAGTAAATCATCCATTTGCTAAACCATGCAATTATTCTTAGATTGGCCGCCCTAACTGCTTTGTAGCTCATTTTGTTATAGCTCTGCCATTGTTGCAAATTGAAAATGCAACCAGTAGTTGAGCTAATCTTCTCTAGATGATTGAAGATTGCCTGTTTATTCTCCACTGACTTAAATAATTTATACCAGTTGCCTATCCCCTTAATTTTAGAAACAAAATGAGCCTTCCCCAAAGTACCGCCAGGACAGTCTTTCTTGAAGGTTAGACCTACGCAGAACTGCTTAACCCGTGCAAAGCTGAACACCAGGAGACTGCTTATACTACTATTAAGCTTTAGAACTTGTTGCCAGGTGAGAAATCTTTCATTTCTATAAAAGTCTTGAAGGGTAAGAAACCGCAGTGTTCCCCACTGAGCGCAGTTCTGATGAGACCATTGCAGCCCCTGGGAGATGCATTCTTTTAATTTCATCTGGGGATGAAGCCATGGGATATCATATATTTCCCATATTCTCTGAGAAAGCAAAATAATCGTCCTAGGGATCTTATAGCGCGTTTTTTTGGGGAGTTTGGGTAAACGTAAAAAAGGAGCAAGATCTACCTCTAATTCCTTGAGCATGGTTGTGAGAAAAAAATTGGCATCGATCAGTTCCTCTGAGTTATTGTAGTTTAGCCAATTAGTCAATGGCAATGTTGATGGAAGTTCTACAGGCAGGTGTGGATATATTCATGATTTGTAACCAGCCAAAAACAATGACTCACTTGCACAATGGTGCAAGGGTGTGTGTGCTACTAGCAGGCACCAGTGTGTCCCACCACAGCCTGGAATATGTAATCTGTTATGCTAAAACTATACTTGCTCTATCACTTTCACACAGAGTGCAACAGTAGTATGTTGCCTTGCTGTGCTGTTAGTAAAAGTTTGAAAAGAGGCCCACTTACAGTGGCTAATTGTTTAAAAGCCACCGTATTTGATTTCATTGTCAGGTAGGCTACCAATTACCCATAGGCCTCTGACAAAACAACACTTACCTACAAAGCCTGAAGAAGTAGTGAAAGTAGAAAAAACGTTTATATAAAAAAATATCTAATCTACCTACACCTATCTAGCCTAAACTATCTAACCTTAACACTACCTTACACTATACTAACGTATCTAAAACGATCTACCCCTACCTAGCCTGTCCTAACTAACCCTAACTCTAGCTTATATTAGCTTAACATATTCTAAACTATCTTAACTACTATACACAAATGACAAGTTAAACATCTACTCCCCACCCTTCTTAATACACATACATCAGCACAATACAGAAACAACCACATCCTAAACATACACTGCCTATATATGTAAATTTAAACAAATATATATTTGTTTTTAAAAAACACACACTAAGCATCAACCCCCCCACCCACTTAAAAACCTACCCATCTAAAAACACACCTAAAAACTACTAACTAATTTAAGATTTAAAAAAATAACACTAACCTACACCATACCTATACTAAATCCTAACTAACACTATGCCTACATCACTAACACTATAAAACCAATGTAAAATATTTGGGACAGGAAATGTCCAAGGGAGAGTCAAATCTGCACACTAATGTGCTCCATGGCCTCCTGCAATGTGAGCATGATGGCACGGAGGCTTGCCAGCTCATTCTCAATCCCATGCATTCTTATTTTTTAGTTCTTGCAGGGCCTGTGCCTCAAATAATAATCCTGTGGCAGGGATCAGATGCCTGTTTCACTGCCACTTGATGGGATGTCGATGGGCCTGGGATTGCCTGAGGATCGTCCACCTGCTGTTAAGCACACTCTTGCTGTTTGTGGCCATTGGTATGTTCCTGGGCTGCCTTGCCTTGTTCATACAGGACCCACATCTTCTTGTAAACCTTGGCTACATGCCGGATGTGGTGTTGCTTGGCCTCTTCATTTGTCATGTTGTCTAGGGAGGTAAAGGAATAACGTGTCAGCCCAAGTTGGAAATGTACATGATGTCTACAATGATAGGCTTACATTGTCATACAATTACATGTGGCTGGCCAGCCCATCAAATGTTGAGAAAGAGATAAGAACAATATAACTTCTGTGCAAATACATCTCCTAATCAAACAAGGCAAACTGATGCAAGTGTTGGCAGTTTAGGTATACAATATGGCAATGTAGTCACAAATGTACTTATAACCATATCATTCCTGACACTGAGTTGCAAGCATGATGTTGTGTCCATATGGAATAGGACACATGGTCCACATATGGACACTTTGGTATTGGAATTCCATCATGCAACTGGGTTTGTCTTTTTCTCTTTAACTTATGTGAAATGATGTAAGCCAAGCAAGTAGAGGTATACATAAGGCAGCACACATTGCTGTCTTGAGTGACTCTGTGCCAGGTAGTCAAAACATAGATGGAGGGTGGGTAGCTACCTCCCATAAAACACAACTGTTGGACAAGTTCACCAACATAGAGTCAGGCAAAGACCAGGAAGCCTAACAAAGCTTCTGGTATACAGTTGAAGCAATACCATGGTGATCTTAACACATCCTAGTGCCTGTACACACATTTCCCCAAGGCTGCTTTCTTTGCCGCACATAATAAATTAGGCAATGCATGTCAGGAGTGTGTGCATGCATGCTGTAATTCTCATCTGTACAAGTACTTTGTGGTGTATGTTGCAGAGAACATTGCACCATGAGTCAAGGGTGACAGCATTGGCGCTAGCCAGTTGAAGTCACACCACCCGTAGGATGAGCAGTGTAATGGGCTGTATGCCGCTGACACAGTGCATCCCTGTATGTGCTCTCTTCCACACTGCATCAACATTACCAACTACCTGGCATTGTATGAATGCCTACCAGAAATGAGACATAGGGTATATGAGGCCATGAGTTTAATGTTTCACTGCATTTCCATGTGCAGACTAGGAACATGTGCCCAATGAGCTCCCCAAAATGATGTTTGCACTGTGGTAGGATTCCTGACATCCTATCATGACCTGCCAAGCCATATGTCCATACCCTGCCATGTGGACATCTACACTCACAATGTTCATCAGACAGGCAGTCTGGTGATGAGTTGTCCAACACCATGGTTAAATAGAGTTGAAGACCTACATCCTTACAGCCTCCATGGCATCTGTGTAATCGTTCCTCTGTCACCCATCTCACATATGTATGATATGGACTACTCGGTGGGATACTAAAGTACCCTTGAGGCTGGATTACAGCAGCCATACCTCAGGTTAAGGGTTGCAAAAGAGGGGGGGGGGGGAATCATTCCTACTGACAATGTACTAACACTCTCACAGAAATATATGTTGAGATACCATATGTCCTCTGTCATGATGCTAATCAATGATTAGGAATAACTTTGCCCTATCACAACAAAATGTGCAGCATCTATCATAGGAAGAATTGTTTGTTTGTGAGGGTTAGCTTGCTGACACGGTCACCAAGTTTTTCCAAGTTGGACATTTGAATACACACATAGCTACTGGAACAGGTATGGGTCACAAATTATTTTACTTGTTGATCAGCATGAATGTCTGATCACGCCTATAGTCTTTCACACTGAACTAGTGTTGCAGGCAAGGTTAAATGAATGCAGCATATATGAGTATATGATGCAAAACAAACAATGTATGTTGCATTTGGACACACACTTACTATAATTATGATTATGTGAGACTGTAATGTTGACTATTGGTAATGCTCTCTGGGTAATGCGTTCCACCTCACCAGCCCCAGTGTCATACTCAAATATGGACATAGGCAAGCACATTGTGTCCAGCCAAGCTCATTTCACTTTGCTGCAACATTTGTTGAACCGTAAGTTGTAATGTTTGTGACATGTGTTGGGTGTAAAACAATCAAACTTTGTACCATCTGTAGATTTAGTGCCAGTTGATGGTACATGTGCCATAAACATCCAAACAGTAGGTGAGCTATAACCACCACAGCAGGTAAAGATGCACAATTCATGTCGCCCTGCATATATATCCTCTACATGCACATTGACATACGTCCTTGTCCATTTTACATTATTCTGTGTACAAGTTCAGTTGTGTTTGTACACTGAGTGTAAATTGGAAACATGTGACTGATACACCCCCATACACACCACAATGTTATAACTATCATAGATCACACAGAAATCTTACAGACCAACAACCATGTACTTATTACACTTACTGGTAGCGTTGGGATCCCTGAATGTCTCAACCTCACCACTGATGTATGGTGCAGGTCTACCTACCAGACAATAATTTGAACATTGCTTTGTGAATATTGCTAATACAGACTGTTTACATATCATGAACAGTACTATGAAATCCCATGATCTGGTATATCCAACACGTTGGACACACGTATGTATACATTGTCTGTATATATGAGATGCAGCTAGTCACGTTACATGGTAGAGATGGCTGGATGTTGATGCTCAGAGATATCTCACATCACATGCCCCAGGCATGTGATGTTTTGTGTACTGCTGGGCAGCATCTTCTCAGGCCAGCTTGCACCATGACACAAGGGGTAAAACCACTGACCCTAAGCAGTGCAAAGTAGAGCTGGGATAGAAAAGGACAGGTATATGCCATATGGAACATTGTAAGAACAATATCAGACTATTTATGTCACAAAACATGCAACCTTGCAACTGATGCAAGGTTACATGCCTTTGAAAATGGTATACATTTTCTGTCCTAAAAGAGCCACCTTCCGGAACAAATAAAATTGCCAGGGGCATGTTAAACTCTCTACGTGTGCTGCACACATAACAAGGTTAACATTATAGTAGATTGATCATTACTTTCCTCCTTAACGTCACATGTGCAGGGTTTTAAAAACAAAATCAGATCATGCTCTGAACAAGCACATATGTGAAATCAGGTAATGTTTACAAATATATGCATGTGAATTTATTTAACCCCTTCGCTGCTAGGCCTTTCCTCCCCCCCCCCGTGCTAAGCCTTTTTTTTGGGCTATTTGGGGTAGTTCGTGCTTAGGCCCCTGTAACTTTTTGACCACCTAAGGTATCCACGCCAAATTTGAGTCCTTTTATTCCAACATCATGGGGACTCTAAAGGTACCCGGAGTTTTGGATTCCCTTGGAGGGGACCCAGAAATTAGCCAAAATACAGCTACATTTTGGGGGTTTTTGGAAAAATGGGAAAAAAGTGCTGCAAATGAAAGCGTCTGGTTTTTTCTCTGCAAATGGTATCAACAAAGGGTTTGTGGGGCTGAAATCACCATTTCCTAGCTTTCAGGGACTGACAGACTTTTGTCAGAAAACCAAAATCTTTACACAGTTTTGGCATTTTACTGGGACATAGTCTATTTTTTGTGCTTTCAACCTTCTTCCAGTTAATGGTAGAAATGGGTATGAAAGCAATAATAGATCCTGGAAAGCTGTACATTTTAGAAAAGTAGACACAATTCTGAATTCAGCAAGGGGTCATTTGTGTAGATCCTTCAAGGTTTCTTTATAGAAACTAACAGTTGAAAATAGGAAAAATTGAAAATGAGTTGAAAAAACCAGCCATTTGTGCCAACGTTTTCACGTGTAACTTCTTCTAATTATGACAGATGTTTGAAGCAATATACTGTTACATCCGCTGGACCTTTCTGGTTGTGGGGATATATAGGACTTGTAGGTTCACCAAGAACCCGACGAACCCAGAGCCAATAACTGAGCAGCGTCTTGCAACGGTTTTTTATTATGTACCGGTATATAGCAATTAATTTGGAAAAATATATACAGTGAAAAATCGGGATGAAAAACACAGGTATTTCTGAAATTGGAACAAAATATAGAGTTTAGAAACAGTAGATATTAGAAATGGGGGTCTCTAGTTGGCAGAGGTAGGTACCTTTGACCAAATAGGGACCCTTGCTTCTAGTCAGGGTAAGGGGGATACACTCCTAAAATAACCCCTGCTCACCCCCTTGGTAGCTTGGCACGAGCAGACAGGCTTATCCAGAGGCAGTGTGTAAAGCATTTGTGAACACATACAGAAATACAGTGAAAGCACTACAAATGGACACCACACCAGTTTAGAAAAATAAATAATCTTTATCTAAACTAAAACAAGACCAAACGACAAAAATCCACAATACAGTTCTCAAGATATCCTTAAAAATGGGTTATTCACTCAAATAAAGCTTGTAGCAACAAATAACTCCACCTGGAGTTATAACGACGTCGTGACCGATGAAAATCTCAAAGTACGGAGCCGACCGCGAGGTGCGCGGCGTCGGGCCCACAAAGAACAGTCAAAGACCTGCTCTGTTGGTTATCTGGACTCCTATAGACGTCCACATATACTTTCTCAGGCACAAAATATTGTGTGCCGCAGCAGTGGATCAATATCTCCCATCTGCCGTCAAGTGTCTAAAATCACTACTTTTGAGCCACATGTGCTGTACTGTATCTAATAGTGTAACCCCCCACAAACATCACCAGGAAAGGGAGTGAAAAAGTGCGGTGGCCGGTAACCCGAGGAGCCTCGACTGACTGAGAGCAGTGACTGAGCCGGATGTTGTGTCTGTGGACTAGTACACACACACAGGGTTAGAAGCATTTTTTATGAGGTTGCAGGTATGCCGAAGATTGGCAACCTCTCGGTTTGACAAACAGAGGGAAGTGGTGCAGTGAGGACGCTGACCCTACCCTGATGGAGTTGCCGTAAATTTCTATGGGCAATGAAACATGTTGGTTTTAATGGAGCAGACACACAGCAAAGAAATAAAGTAGTTCAGCTAGTGGTTGTCTAGCTCGGTTTTAGATTTAGGTATACTGGTTGTTCTAATGTTAGACCCCGGTTTCCTATATAGGGTTCACGCATTGTGCACGAACATACACAGTTTTTGCACTTTCTCTTTTTTCCTCACTCTTTATTTCATTTTGTTGTAAAAGTTGGCAGCTGCTAATGATGAGAACCTGAGGATACAGGCGAGTATCAGTCTGTAAACTCCCATGGTGTTACTCCCGTGAGGCACTGCCTTCTTTGTTCCCACTTTTTCACTCCCTTTCCTGGTGATGTTTGTGGGAGGTTACACTATTAGATACAGTACAGCACATGTGGCTCAAAAGTAGTGATTTTAGACACTTGACGGCAGATGGGAGATATTGATCCACTGCTGCGGCACACAAGATTTTGTGCCTGAGAAAGTATATGTGGACGTCTATAGGAGTCCAGATAACCAACAGAGCAGGTCTTTGATTGTATTGAAGTCTGTGAGTGGGGGGCGACCTGTTCTGTTTTTTCCCCCTTGGCTCCTAGTTGTGATTAGTACCACAAAGAACAGTACCTTGGAAACGATGAAAACAAAGAGGTTCACGGCGTTGGGGAGGGGATGCTTCGATGGCGCCGCGCGGCGTCGGTTCCTTACGACCCCAGGGGAGGTGAAGCCTCTGTTCCTTACTGCAGCGCAGGGGAGGCAAGACCACTGTTCCTTACTGCGTCAGGGAGGTTACGTCACGATGGCGCCGAAGCCTCAGTTCCTTACGATGGCGCGATGTCGATGGATTCGGGGATCACCCACGTCGAGGATCGGCTCCGCGATGATGAAGTCGGCTTCGGAGTCGATGCGGCGCGGCAGCAGGTGTCGGGACTACGTCGTAAGACGGAGCAGCGCTCACGGCTTCGGTGCAGGTTACGGCGACGCTCGCCGGCGTCGGTGTTGCAATTTCCTTCTGTGGCAGCTGAAACAGCAGTTCCAGGTGCAGGGAGACAGAAGGGGTGAAGTCTTTGTGTTCCTGAGTCTTCAGAACAGGAGGCAAGCTCAATTTCAAGCCCTTGGAGATCTTTTCTTCAAGCAGGTGACAAAGCAAAACAGCAAAGTCCTTTTTCTCCTTTCCTTGGCAGCAAGCAGCCACTGCAGGCCAACCCCAGACAGCAAACAGCACAGGGGCAGTATTCCTCCCCAGCTTCTCTGGCTCTTCTCCTTGGCAAAGGTTTCCTCTTGATTTCCCAGAAGTGATCTAAAAGTCTGGGCCCCACTTTTTATATACACACAAATCCTTTGTTCTCTGAAGGCAGAGTGTGTCTGTACCCAGCCAAAACCAGTTCTGTCCTCACTGGGGCAGCTTCCTGGCAGGAGGTGGAGACAGCATTGTTGAAGGCAGACCAGGCCCAGACAGGTGAAAGGAAATCTCCTCCCCCTACTCTAAATTCAACCCAGGTCCATTCAGCCCAGCCCTGACTCATCAGACTTCTGGAGCCACAGCCCTTCTCCAGCCCCTGTCATCCAAAAGCCAGACATGCAATACACAAACCTAGCAGAGGCACATTGGATGGTTAGGCAAGAAAATACCCACTTTCTAAAAGTGGTATTTTCAAACACAGAATGTAAAAATCACCCTCACTAAAAGATGTATTTTAACATTCTGAGTTCAGGCATACTAAACTTTGTTTTTCTATCTTGTTCCCAGGGTCAGTTATGTTTATAAGATGTTATAAACAAACTCCCCATTCTGGCCTATGGGAACAGATAGCTTTGCAATAGTGAAAAACGAAATTGGCTGAATTTCACTATCAGGACATACCACACACATCAGGGCATGTCCTACCTTTCACATACAATGCACCCTGCCCACAGGGGTACCTTGGGCCTACCTTAGGGGTGACTAATATGTAGAAAAGGGAAGGTTTAGGGACTGGCAAGTGTGTGCACTTGCCAAGTCGACATGGCAGTCCCAGACTGCACACAGGCTCTGCAATGGCAGGCCTGAGTCACATTTTACAAGCTGGTTTTGTGGGTGGCACAACCAGTGTTGCAAGCCCACCAGCAGCATTTGATTTACAGGCCCTGGGCACACATAGTGCACTGTACTAGGGTCTGACCAGTAAATCAAATAGCCAATCATGGAATCACTAATCCACAACAATACTTTACAAAAGGGAGCACTTGCACTTTGACACTGAACAGCAGTGGCAAAGTGCCCAATGCATCTAGACCAGCAACAATGGAGTCCAACACACAGCAAAACACAGGAAGTAGAGGCAAAAAATGGAAGGGAGACCCACGCCAATGGTGCCAGGTCTAACACGTGTCCCCTCCAGCTGAAATGTGGAGAGAACTACCCACCGTCTTCGGAGTTCTCTTCACTAAGGAGGAAAATTCTGGACAGACCATCAGCATTGGCGTGTTCTGTACCAGGGCGGTGTTCCACCGTAAAGTCCATCCCCTGTAGGGAAATGGACCACCTCAACAGCTTGGGATTCTCACCCCTCATCTGCATCAACCATCTGAGGGGCCTGTGGTCTGTCTGAAACCAGAAGTGAGTCCCAAACAAGTATGGTCTCAACTTCTTCAGTGCCCAGACCACAGCAAATGCCTCACGCTCAATCGCACTCCACCTCTGTTCCCGTGGAAGTAACCTCCTACTAATGAAGGCTACAGGTTGGTCTAGGCCCTCCTCATTCAGCTACGAGAGCACAGCTCCCACACCATGCTCTGAAGCATCTGTCTGCACAATGAATTCCCTTGAGAAGTTGGGCGCCTGAAGCACGGGCGCCGTGCACATGGCAGATTTCAGGGCATCAAAAGCCTTCTGGCAGGCATCAGTCCAGTTCACTTTCTTGGGCTGCTTCCTGGAAGTCAGCTCTGTCAAGGGGGCAACAATGGTGCCATACCCCTTGATAAACCTCCTGTAATACCCTGTGAGTCCTAAAAAGGCTCTCACCTTGGTCTGGGTCTTGGTGGGGGTTCCCAAGCCAGAATGGTATCAATTTTGGGCTGTAGGGGCGCCACCTGGCCGCTCCCTACCTGGTGTCCCAAGTACACCACAGAACCCTGCCCGATCTGGCAATTACTCGCGAGGCCTGCTCTCCGCAGGGCCGTCAACACTTCCCAGAGGTGGTGCAGATGTTCCTTCCAAGTGGCACTGAACACTGCAATGTCATCCAGGTAGGCGGCACTGAACTCTTCCAGCCCAGCCAACACCTGGTTGACCAACCTCTGAAAGGTGGCAGGGGCATTCTTCATCGCAAAGGGCATCACCCGAAATTGGTAATGCCCATCTGGTGTGGAGAATGCTGACCTCTCTCTTGCCCCATCAGTCAAGGCCATCTGCCTGTACCCAGACATTAAGTCAAACGTACTGAGGTACCGGGCAGCCCCCAACCGATCAATGAGTTCATCAGCTCTGGGTATGGGGTGTGCGTCAGTCCTGGTGACTGAATTGAGCCCTCGGTAGTCCACATAGAACTGGAGTTCTGGTGTGGCACCCGGTGCGGCAGCCTTCGGGACCAAGACCACTGGGCTGACCCAAGGGCTGTTTGAGGACTCAATCACCCCTAATACTAACATCTTGGAGAGCTCCTCCTTGATGCAAGCTCTGACCCTGTCAGTCACTCTGTAAATCTTATGTTTTACTGGAGGACTGTCCCCAGTGGCCACATCATGGACGCACCACTTAGTGACACCGGGGGTCAGGGAGAACAGGTCAGAAAACTGTCCCAACAGTTGGCGACAGTCATTCTGCTGTTCAGGGGTCAGGGCGGTAAAGAGGTTCACACCGTCCAATGACCCATCTTGCTCCTTTGCAGACAGGAGGTCAGGAAGAGGCTCAGTCTCCTCTTCCATCCCAGCATCTGTTGCTAGGAGCATGCCCACTTTGGACCTCTCCAAGTTGGGCTTCAGGCGGTTCACATGCAGGACCCGCAAAGGGTTCCTAGGCGACTGCAAGTCCACCAAGTAGGTGACATTACTCTTGCGCTCCACCACCTCAAATGGTCCAGTCCACTTATCCTGGAGCGCACAAGGCTCCACTGGGGCCATGACCCAAACCTTTTGTCCAGGCCGAAACTCGATCAGAGTGGCATTCTGATCATACCAGCATTTCATCTCCTCCTGGCTGGCTTCCAGATTCGCCTGAGCGAGTTGTCTGAAGTGCTTAGTCTGGTTTCTGAAGGCCAGCATGTAGCTATATACATCCTGGGGAGGTTTACTGGGAGCTTTCTCCCAGCCTTCTTTCACCAGACTCAGAGGTCCTCTTACAGGATGGCCATACAGTAGTTCAAAGGGACTGAACCCTAAGGACTTCTGTGGCACCTCTCTGTAAGAACAGAAGGCATGGCAAGAGGACGTCCCACTTATGCCTCATGGGTTCACCAAGACCCATAATCATGCCTTTGAGGGTCCTGTTGAATCTCTCAACCAGCCCATTGTTGTGAACTTATAGGTTACGCCGCACTCCTGCCACAGGGACTTCATATACTTAGATATGAAGTTGGTACCACGGTCGGATACCACCTCTCTGTGGGGAACCCCACACGGGAGAAAATCCCCATCAATGCACGACCCACCACAGGGGCCGTCACAGTCCGGAGAGGGATGGCTTCCGGGTACCGGGTGGCATGGTCCACCAAGACCAGGATGAACCTGTTGCCCATGGCTGTCTTGGGATCCAGAGGCCCCACAGTGTCAATGCCCACCCTCTGAAAGGGGGTGCTGACCACAGGGAAAGGTTGGAGAGGAGCCTTGTGCTTCCTCCCACTCTTACCACTTGCCTGGCAAGTCCTACAATGAGTATCAGAACTCTTGCGCATTTGGGGCCAGTAAAAGTGGGTGACAAGCCTCTCAAAGGTCTTTATCTTGCCCCAAATGTCCTGCTAAAGGCACATCATGAGCAAGTTCCAGTAGGAAGGCTCAGAAGCGCTGGGGTACCACCAGCACACGGGCTGACCCAGGCTCAGCAACATTAGGCTCGCTGTACAGGAGACCATTCTCCCAGTAAATCCAATGTGATCCAGACTGATCACCTGCTGCCTGGTTTGCAGCATGGTTGCCGCAAACCGACAAGAGAAGGGCACTTCTTCTGCTCCTCGCAGAACTCTTCCCTGGAGGGGCCTCCTTCCTGCTGCCAATGGGTCAGCTCAGGCAGGTCCCCCAGTTCAGCTACTTGTTCCCCTGTAGGCTCCAGGGCATCCCCTCAAGGTTTGCCTCCTCCTGGACCGTGGGAACTTCGGGGGCCGGTTTCCCACGCCCCCTGCCTCTTCTCTTTCCGGCAGGCACTTGGGCCACTCTTTCAAGCTCCAGGTCATCTTGAATGCCCTTACTGGCTGCCATTGACCGAGTGGTCACGCAGGCCCACTCAGGCAGACCCAACATCTCTAAATGAGACCTCCGCTTCACCCTCACCCAAGGGGAGCTCTCCAAATCATTGCCTAGCAGACAGTCAACAGGCATGGCGGGCCTCACAGCTACAGTCAAGGTACCTGAGACCCCCCCCCCCACTCAAAGGGAACCTGTGCCACTTTGCAGAGGCAGTCCGAGTTGTTAGCGGCAACTACCGGGTAGAATGTGTTGGGGACCACTTGCTCTTCAGACACCAGCCGACAACTGACAGCTGTCACACTGGCTCCGGTGTCTCTCAGAGCCTCCACACTATGGCCATTGATGGTCACCCACTGCCTGTACTTTTTAGTGTTATCAGGCAGATGAGCTCTTGGGACCATCTCACTGTCTCCTAAAGAGACTAGGGACATTTCTGCGGGACCCCACCCACCTTGGGCACCCAACTCCTCCCCCAAGGCTACACTAGCCATTTCCTGGTGCGGTGCACCAGTGGGTGCAGTGGTCGCTGTGTTGGGACACTTGGGGCTTCCTTGGAAGTGACCCACCTGACTGCAACTAAAAAATGTCTTGGGACCCCTCTGAACAGGCTTACCTGTCGGGACCCATGGTCTCTTCTCAGTGGGAGGCTGGGAACCCTTACCTTGGTTCCCTTAGGGATTACTTTGGGGCCCTTTTTGGAACTCCTTCTGTTTACCCTTGTCCCCGCCCACTCTTCTGCTGGGGACCCTGCCCACCTTTGGCGGAGTCTCCCACAAGACCTTTGTGGACCCTGGTACTGACCCAGCGGTCCCCCTCCGCAGCAAGCTTCCTGGGATCAGTCAGCTTACTGTCAATCAGGTGCTGGCGTAGCTCTGGAAAACAACTACTGGACAAGTGCTCCCATGCAACCAAATCATAGAGCGCCTGAAAATCATTTACCTTGCTACCCTTCACCCAACCATCCAATGCTCTGCAAAAATAAGATACATACTCCACCCAGGTACTTGATTCCAGCTTCTTGCAATTTCTAAATTTCTGCCGATAAAGCTCTGGGGTCAACCCATACCTGGCTACTAAGGCTTCCTTCATGGGGGCATAGGACATCTGGTCCTCAGTGGGCAAGTCTAACAAGGTGTCCCTCCCCTCACTGACAAAGCGGCCCCACAACCCCGCTCCCCAGTCTCTCTCTGGGACTCTATGGGACTTCATTGCCACCTCGAAGGCCTTGAACCACTGACCAATGTCCTCATGCTTGCTGAAATCCTTAATAACATCTTTGGGAATGTATACTTTTCCTTCTACAGGCACTGATGGTGTGCTGCCACCAGAGGGAGTGATCTCTAGGCTCTTCGCTTTCAGCTCTAGCTCTCTCAACACTCTCTCATGCTCTAAAAGCATCTTCTTTTCCTCCATGGCCAATTTCTTGCTCTCCAACTCTAACCTCTTATTCTCTAAGTCACCCTGGCTCCCCAGTTTGAGCTTAGCAAGCTCCATTTCATGCACTCTGCTTTTTTCCCTGTCCTCGAAATCTTCAGGAGACAGACCCCTTGAAGACACACTGCTGCCTTCCCTGGGAGGCACTCCCCCTCCAGTTAGGCCCACTAACCCATCCTGCTGTCCTTCTAAATTCTCCCCCTCCACCATAGGATCCTCGGTCTGCCTACTGGCATTCCTTGCTTCCAACCAGGCCCTCAGCGCCTTTTGGAACTCCTCCTTCCTGGTGAGGCCTCTTATGGAGATTTTACATTTTTTGCAGATGGTTTTAAGTTGTGGCACAGTGTAGGTATCAACACTCTCCTCTTCAAATTCAATATCCACAGATGCAATGGATCCTTGTTTACTCATGGTGAAAATTGGCAGTTCTCAAGATGCAAAAAAAAATCCAAGGAAATAATTCTACCAAAATGTATGTGGTCGCGTAATGGTCTGAACTCACTAGTAGTGTACACCAATCACTGTATGTAAATCACAAATGCAAGTCCAGGATCCTCACCGCTGACCACCAATGTTAGAAATGGGGGTCTCTAGTTGGCAGAGGTAGGTACCTTTGACCAAATAGGGACCCTTGCTTCTAGTCAGGGTAAGGGGGATACACTCCTAAAATAACCCCTGCTCACCCCCTTGGTAGCTTGGCACGAGCAGACAGGCTTATCCCAGAGGCAGTGTGTAAAGCATTTGTGAACACATACAGTAATACAGTGAAAGCACTACAAATGGACACCACACCAGTTTAGAAAAATAAATAATCTTTATCTACACCAAAACAAGACCAAACGACAAAAATCCACAATACAGTTCTCAAGATATCCTTAAAAATAGGTTATTCACTCAAATAAAGCTTGTAGCAACAAATAACTCCACCTGGAGTTATAACGACGTCGTGACTGGTGAAAATCTCAAAGTACGGCGCCGACCGCGAGGTGCGCGGCGTCGGGCCTGTAGGAAAGTAGGATCTGCTCCTTATGGTTACCCCCACTTTTTGCTTGATGTCTCACTGTTTTTGACTAGTCTGGCTGGGATCCTGCTAATCAGGACCCCAGCCTATCTGCTTTCTCCCTTAAATTGACATGCATGTACTTTGGTACACTCCAGATTGGATACTGGGGTACCCTTATAAGTCCCTAGTATATGGTACACCATGTACCCAGGGCATAGGTACCCCAGAGGCCTCCCATGGGCTGAATGAAGCATGTATTATGCCACCCATGAGAGGCCATGCAAAATGGAACTCTAGGTCTGCTACTGCAGCCTATGTAAGATGGTGCTTGCACCACTTACTTTAGATATAGGTTCACTATATCTAATGGTCACTACACTTAAAACTTATAAGTCACCCCTATAGCAGGCCTTAACAATCCTGAAGGCAGGGTGCTGGGTTTTATGTGAGAGGGTGCCCCTGCATGAGCAGAGCCCGTCTGCAGCCTTCGGAGACCATTCTCCCGGGTTCTCTGTGACTCAGCCGGGCATATAGGTAGAGGTGCATTATAACCTCGCGTAAATGCTATCTCAAAAACGGCTGCATAGAAACATATCGAGTTTGGTGTCAAACACCTTGGAATCATACCTCCACACCAGTAACAGGTGTGGGAGGTATGATTCCACCCTTCAGAAGCGAGCTTCGTGGGGTCACCGGTCTACCCGGTACCAGTCTTCTCGACCCGGACAGCACAAAATGGATGCTGCCAGCCAGAGACATATTTCTGCCCTCCTGCTGCTGAGCCAAGCTCGAGCAGAGGAAGGCAGCACAATAGGCATCCTGTCACAGGGAGGTGTGACCACCTCCCAGACAGGGTTTAGTGTATTGGGGCTGGGTGGGTGCACTCTGAGAGTGCCTGAAAGTCTGCACTGGGGGCACATTTGGTGTCCCTGTGTATAGTCCAGCTCAAACCAGTTCTGGGAGCCATTTGCTCCTGCTCTGGCGCGAAACTGGACAAAGGACATGGGTGTAGCCACCCCTCTGTCCTGCCCCTCCCCTAGGAGGGTCCCCTGAATCTGTCCAACCCTCTCCCGTGGGTATAAAATGGGTTACTGGTCTACAAGACATTGGATTTTACGTGGACAAGATTCTACATAGAAGAAACCACTGACCTTCGACCGTCTGGACACCTGGACTTCGCTGAACCTCGACTGGGCTTGACTTCGTCCCCCTTTCCGTCCAAAGCTTAGTTTGTGCCGTGACTACATACAGGCTCCGTGCAGGACCTGTGGGACACTTAAGACAACAGAAGAATCTCCGTTGGAGTGAAGGAGTCACTCCCCTGCTTTGCAGGCACTTAAAGTGCAACTGACCGGTAGCTGCTCCTGAGCTCCTGCAGACTCAGAAGATTTCAGCAACACAGGAGGTGGGTTTCTGAAGGTCCCTGAGGTAGATCTGCCCTCTCACCGAGTTTGAGGCTAGTATCCCTCATGGGGGCTGCGTAATCCTAACCCCTGTGCACCGCGTCCATTTGCTAGTGCATAGGCTTGTTGGCAATTCCTGAGCTTGTGCATTGGACCCCGTGTGGTCCTGAACCTGAGCAGTATTTGCACCAAAGAACTCCGGCCTCCTCACACTGTGTGCTCCGTGGGCTGGTCCTTTGCAGACTTGCTCGAGGTCCCCTCGCGACTCCTGGTCCTTCGGCCTGGGGGTCCCCCTGAGGGTCATCTTGATTGTTCTTGGGCTTTCCTGGTTGCTCCAGACGTGCCCTGACTCTCCATTGTTTGGAGAGTCCCCTGGACCTTGCTGGTCCACACCATAACCTGTTTGTTCTTCCTGCATGGGTTGCTGTTGCCAAGGCTTGTTGGTGCTCCCGCCGGACACTGACCCCTCAACACTCGACATCCTTCGTGGGACAGCTCACCTCCGACTCCTGGTCATCCTCGACGTCTCCTGGTCCTCGTGGCTGCAGAGTCAAGCATCCCTTCTTCGCACCTGAAGCACCCGACATCGGTGGGCATTCGTCTCCCGAGCCCTTGGTCACTCTGAAGTGACCCAGACTCTGTCCCCTCTGCTTTCAGGTTCCTTCCATCCAGAATCCAGGCTTGGATTCCATCGGACCCTTTTCACCTTCACGGCAGCAGCACTTCTTTACTTCCTTCCATAGAGAACGACTAGAGTTTCCGACGCCACTTCAGACCTATGCACCCGGCTTCCCTGATTTAGGTAACTCCGATACTACAGTATCCACGGGTGGCTCTTTAAACTCTTAAGTTCCGAAGGGTTTGCTCGAAGTCTTCCTAGAAGGGTCCTTAAACTTTAACTTTGCAACCGCGACTGTCCCATAGAGTTGTACGGAGCACGCGGTCGTGTTTCCTCACTGCATCCGTCCTCCGTGGGTCTCCTGTGTCATCACCTTGGGTGGTTCCCTGGGGTCCCAGCGATTCTACGTGTTCTAGGCACTGTGTCTAGTCAAGTCATGATTGTTATACCACTATTTTAGCATATGGTTCGGTCTCCCCCTGGAGCCCGCTGTGTATTGTGCTACTTACAACTGTTCTATTGATCCAGTATTGTGTGCTTTGTGTTCTACCCTTGTGTAGAGGATAGTAGAGAGTGTTATACTAATAAATACATATTTTTATATAACTACTGTGTGGTTCTCCTTCATTTAGTCATTCAGGAGGTGATATTCTGGTAAAACAAGCTGCTTTACATTCCTTCAAGATTAAGCCTGAAGGCTGCTCTCCATAGCTACCACTAGGATAGCTTTCATAAAGGTTATCTTTGACCTCATACATCATAAGAGTCGTGTGGATTGGCACAGGCTGCCCACTTTAACTTGTGGACAGCATTTACCAAGCCACCTTCTCACATTGGTGTGCAGCGGTTGGGATTCAAGCTTGCTATTGTTTTACCAGATAAATCTCATTGAGTGATTAACTGAAAACCACTAAAAGTATTAGGCACATATAATACTTCAAGATTTGAATAAGTAAGTTCTACTGAACTTGGAGTTGGGTAAGTCAAGGGTCTAGCACACCCTTTCTCCAACTCAAGAGAGTTTAGTCTCCACTAGGTTAGGTAGGTGCCTACACCACATAACACTAGTATGTCTTCTAGAGGAGAAGCCACTGGCTCTCTGCCAACTAGGTACAATGGCCTCTCATTCCAGGAATTGAAAGCCATGTGTGTGTCTAGGAAGTTGAGGACAGGGAGAAATGCAAACACCCAACGTCTCATTGAGGTGTTACTCTTAGATGATCTTAGAAAGACCCCAGGGTCTGATGAGGTAGATAGAGTGGGTGGTGCAGGGAATGAGGAAAGGCCAGGAAGTGAAACCTTCTTTGACCTGGAATCAAACCTTGAACAAGGGGATCAAGATGATTCCAACTTGGGCAACATAGATCTTCCATTAGGTGGGGGAGAAGACCCCAGTGGCCCTCTCTTTACTCCACCAGGAAGAGTACAGAGTTTACCTAGGAGATCCAGGTCTCCATATGTAGAATCTCCACACTCAGGAACTTCTGTAGGGACTTCCATATCCAATAAGAGGGAATCCTCTTATGATAGACAGTGCCAATTTCTAGAGCTTGAGAAAGTCAAGCTCAGGCTAAAGAAAGAGCAATTGGCCCTAGACAGGGAATCCCTAGAGCTCCAGAGGGCTACAAAGAGATTGGGACTAGAGTCCCATGGTGGCAACAACAGTGTCCCTAGGGTTAAGGATTATACTTATGACCATAGGAACCTGAGCAAGATAGTCCCTCCCTACCATAGTGGGGATGACATCCACAAATGGTAACTGCCTTGGAGAGGGCCTGTAAGGTACAGAAGGTGCCCCAAGAGCAGCGGGCAGCTATCTTGTGGCTCTCCTTTGCTGACAAAGGTTGAGATAAGCTCCTCACTGTTAGAGAAGAGGATGCTGATAATTATTCAGTGCTGAAGTGTGCTCTCCTTGAGGGGTTTGGCTTAACCACTGAGCAATACAGGATTAAATTCAGAGACACCCAGAAAGCACAGACTCAGGATTGGGTTGACTTTGTAGATTGTGCTACTAAGGCTCTGGAAGGCTGGTTACTTGGCAGTAAAGTGAATGATTTCAAAGGATTGTACAATGTAATTATGAGGGAGCAGATCCTTAATAATTGCCAAAATCAGTTGTTGCATCAATACCTGGTTGACTCTGATCTGACTTCTCCCCAAGAATTGGGAAAGAAGGCAGATAGATGGGTCAGAACCAGGGTGAAGCAGAAAACTCAGAACCAAGGTGGTGACGAAAAGAAGTCTGATTCTAAACCAGCAGATAAGGGTGGGGAGAAGGGTAAAGACCAGAAGTCTTCTTCAGGGCCCCAAAAACCTGCATCTGAGGGTGGTTCACAATCCAACAAGGGAAAAGGCAGAAAGAAGCCTTGGTGTTACCTGTGTAAGGAAAAGACACATTGGCCTAGGAATGCCAATTGTGCCAAAGCCAAGGATCCTCCTACCAACACCACTGCCCCTAAGGCAACTGTTCCCCCTAGTGCAGCTACAAGTGGTGGTACTGTAAACAAGGGTTTAGTAGGGTTGACCCTGGGAACTGAGGTGGGTTCTGGCCTAGTCAGAACTCCAGCTCAGGCTGTACTAGTCTGTGATGGAGGCATGGATATTGCCTCCTTATTTGTCAGTCCCAGTAACCTGGGCAAATACAGACAACAGCCTTTAATAAATGGACAGGATGCCATGGCATACAGGGACACAGGAGCCAGTGTCACAATGGTGACTAAGGATCTTGTGAGACCTGATCAGATCATACTTGGTGTGAATTTCAGCTGGGGGGGGGGGTGTAACTGGCCCTAAGAAGGTAGCGGTTAGCTCAGACCTCCCTGTGGAATGCTTATTGGGCAATGATTTGGAAACTTCAGCCTGGGCTGAAGTGGAACTCAGGACACATGCAGCAATGTTGGGCATCTCTGCAGATGTGTTTGCCGTGACCAGGTCACAGGCAAGAATGTCTTCCACTGAACAGGCCCTGGATCCTGGAAAAATGGACCAGGTGCCTTCCAAGAGAAGGAGCAGTAGGGGTAAGGCAGTGTCTTCCCCCCAGACTCAGAGTGAGGATCAGTCTCCTGAGGAAGATGATCCAAGTCCCTGTGAAGGAACTGTCTCAGAGGCACTTGAACCTGATCAGGTTGAGTTCTTGGGGACAGGGGGCCCTTCCAGGGCAGAGCTGAATCAGGAGCAGCACAGCTGCCCCTCTCTTGAACCCCTCAGACAGCAAGCTGCTGCTGAGGCTGCTGGGAGTGCCAGTGGGTCCCACAGGATCTATTGGGATGATGGACTCCTTTACTCAGAGGGTAGAGACCCCAAGCCTGGTGCCACCAGGAGGTTGGTCATACCTCTGAAGCTTAGGGGTTTCCTATTATCACTGGCACATGATATCCCTTTAGCAGGACACTTAGGCCAAAGTAAGACCTGGGACAGGCTTGTCCCTCAATTTCACTGACCTCACATGTCAGAGGACACAAAGGAGTTTTGTCGCTCCTGTACCACCTGTCAAGCCAGTGGTAAGGCAGGTGGTACCACAAAGGCCCCCCTGATACCACTACCTGTGGTGGGGGTTCCCTTTGAGAGGGTTGGGATTGACATTGTTGGTCCCATGGATCCTCCAACTGCATCTGGGCACAGATTCATACCAGTGGTGGTAGACCATGCCACTAGGTATCCAGAGGCAATACCCCTTAGAACCACCACAGCTCCTGTGGTGGCCAGGGCCCTCCTGGGAATTTTTTCCAGAGTGGGTTTCCCTAAGGAGGTCTTAACTGACAGAGATGCAAATTTCATGTCAAGTTACATAACTGCTATGTGGAAGGAGTGTGGAGTGAATTACAAATTCACCACACCCTATCACCCACAATGCAATGGGTTAGTTGAGAGATTCAACAAAACCCTGAAGGGCATGATCATGGGCCTCCCAGAAAAGCTTAGTCGAAAATGGGATGTCCTGTTGCCCTGCCTTCTATTTGCCTACAGAGAGGTTCGTCAGAAGGGGGTTGGTTACAGCCCTTTTGAACTTCTGTTTGGACATCCAGTTAGGGGTCCCTTGTGTCTAGTGAAGGAGGGATGGGAGTTACCTCTCAAACTACCTAAACAGGACATAGTGGACTATGTACTTGGTCTCCGCTCTGGGAAGGCTGAGTACATGAAGAAGGCATCCAAAAAAATTGAGGCTAGCCAAGAATTAAGGAAAGTTTGGCATGACCAAAAGGCTGTTTTGACTGTGTACCAGCCAGGACAGAAGGTATGGGTGTTGGAGCCTGTGGCCCCAGCAGCTCTCCAGGACAAGTAGAGTGGACCACATATCATACTTGAGCAGAAGGGAGAGGTTACCTACCTGGTGGACCTTGGAACTCCCAGGAGCCCCCACAGGGTGCTCCATGTGAACAGGCTCAAGCCATATGTTGACAGGGCAGACATGGGCTTGCTCATGGCTACTGATGAGGGACAGGAGGAAGAGAGTGACCCACTCCCTGACCTCCTCTCACAGAACCCTGATGATGGTTCAGTAGATGGTGTAGCCCTGGCAGGCAGCCTCACTGAGCAGCAACAGACTGATTGCAGGAAAGTCCTCAATCAATACAGACACATGTTCTCACTAACTTCCAGTCAGACCACCTGGTATACCCATGAAGTGGACACAGGGGAGAGCTTACCTGTAAAAAACAAAATTTACAGACAACCTGACCATGCCAGGGACTGCATCAGGACTGAGGTCCAAAAATGTTGGAATTGGGAGTAATTGAACCCTCAGGTAGCCCTTGGGCTAGTCCAGTGGTACTGGTACCCAAACTTCACACCCAGGGTGGTAAAAGAGAGATGAGGTTTTGTGTAGACTACAGGGGGCTCAATGCAATCACTAGGACTGATGCTCATCCTATTCCAAGGGCAGATGAACTTATAGATACTTTGGCCTCAGCCAAGTTTCTGAGTACATTTGGCCTCACAGCTGGCTAATGGCAAATCAGACTAGCTGAGGATGCTAAGCCCAAGACAGCATTCTCAACCCCTAGTGGGCCTTATCAATTTGTGGTAATGCCCTTTGGTTTGAAGAATGCACCTGCCACTTTTCAAAGGTTGGTGAATAAAGTTCTCACAGGCCTGGAAGCCTATAGTGCAGCTTATCTTGATGATATTGCTGTCTTTAGCTCCATCTGGGAGGATCACCTAGTCCACCTGAGAAATGTTTTGGAGGCCCTGCAAAAGGCAGGCCTCACTATCAAGGCCACTCAGGGCCAGATAGGGCAGAGTAAGGTTGTATACCTAGGGCACCTTGTGGGTGGAGGACAGGTTCAACCATTGCAGAGCAAAATCCAGACCATAATGGAATGGGTTGCTCCAACCACCCAGACTCAGGTCAGAGCTTTCGTGGGCCTGACTGGGTACTACAGGAGGTTTGTCAAAGGATATGGATCCATAGTGACCCCTTTGAATGATTTGACTTCCAAAAGAATGCCTAAGAAAGTTCAATGGACAGTTAGCTGTCAAAAGGCATTTGATGACCTGAAGCAGGTCATGTGCACTGCTCCCATTCTGCAAAGTCCTGACTATTCCAAACAATTCATTGTTCAAACTGATGCATCTGAGTTGGGGGTAGGGGCTGTGTTATCACAACTGAATGAAGAGGGTCAGGATCAGCCAGAAGCTTTTATAAGCAGAAGGCTGACCCACAGAGAGAAACGTTGGTCAGCTATTGAGAGGGAAGCCTTTGCTGTGGTTTGGGCTCTGAAGAAGCTGAGGCCATACTTGTTTGGCACTCACTTCATTGTTCAGACAGACCATAAGCCCCTCTTATGGCTTAAACAGATGAAGGGTGAAAACCCCAAACTTTTGAGGTGGTCCATTTCCCTACAGGGGATGGACTATACAGTGCAACATAGACCTGGGAGTAACCATGCCAATGCAGACGGACTCTCTAGCTTTTTCCACGTAGAACATGAAAACTCAACTGGTCAAGGTTAGTTTAATGTCCTTTCGTTTGGAAGTGTAGGAAAGTAGGATCTGCTTCTTATGGTTACCCCCACTTTTTGCTTGATGTCTCACTGTTTTTGACTAGTCTGGCTGGGATCCTGCTAATCAGGACCCCAGCCTATCTGCTTTCTCCCTTAAATTGACATGCATGTACTTTGGTACACTCCAGATTGGATACTGGGGTACCCTTATAAGTCCGTAGTATATGGTACACCATGTACCCAGGGCATAGGTACCCCAGAGGCCTCCCATGGGCTGAAGCATGTATTATGCCACCCATGAGAGGCCATGCAAAATGGAACTCTAGGTCTGCTACTGCAGCCTATGTAAGATGGTGCTTGCACCACTTACTTTAGATATAGGTTCACTATATCTAATGGTCACTACACTTAAAACTTATAAGTCACCCCTATAGCAGGCCTTAACAATCCTGAAGGCAGGGTGCTGGATTTTATGTGAGAGGGTGCCCCTGCATAAGCAGAGCCCCTCTGCAGCCTTCGGAGACCATTCTCCCGGGTTGTCTGTGACTCAGCCGGACATATAGGTAGAGGTGCATTATAACCTCGCGGTAAATGCTATCTCGAAAACGGCTGCATAGAAACATATCGAGTTTGGTGTCAAACATCTTGGAATCATACCTCCACACCAATAACTGGTGTGGGAGGTATGATTCCACCCTTCAGAAGCGAGCTTCGTGGGGTCACCGGTCTACCCGGTACCAGCCTTCTCGACCCGGACAGCAAAAAATGGATGCTGCCAGCCAGAGACACATTTCTGCCCTTCTGCTGCTGAGCCAAGCTCGAGCAGAGGAAGGCAGCAGAATAGGCATCCTGTCACATGGAGGTGTGACCACCTCCCAGACAGGGTTTAGTGTATTGGGGCTGGGTGGGTGCACTCCGAGAGTGCCTGAAAGTCTGCACTGGGGGCACATTTGGTGTCCCTGTGTATAGTCCAGCTCAAACCAGTTCTGGGAGCCATTTGCTCCTGCTCTGGTACAAAACTGGACAAAGGACATGGGTGTAGCCACCCCTCTGTCCTGCCCCTCCCCTAGGAGGGTCCCCTGAATCTGCCCAACCCTCTCCCGTGGGTATAAAATGGGTTACCTGGCTACAGGACATTGGATTTTACGTGGACAAGATTCTACAAAGGAGAAACCACTGACCTTCGACCGTCTGGACACCTGGACTTCGCTGGACCTCGACTGGGCTTGACTTCGTCCCCCTTTCCGTTCAAAGCTTAGTTTGTGCCGTCACTCCATACAGGCTCTGTGCAGGACCTGTGGGGCACTTAAGACAACAGAAGAATCTCCCTTGGAGTAAAGGAGTCACTCCCCTGCTTCGCAGGCACCTAAAGCGCAACTGACCGGTAGCTGCTCCTGAGCTCCTGCGGACTCCGAAGATTTCAGCAACACAGGAGGTGGGTTTCTGAAGGTCTCCGAGGTCAATCTGCCCTCTCACTGAGTTTGAGGCCAGTATCCCTCGTGGGGGCTGCATAACCCGAACCCCTGTGCACCGTGTCCATTTGCAAGTGCATATGCTTGTTGGCAATTCCTGAGCTTGTGCATTGGACCCCGTGTGGTCCTGACCCTGAGCAGTATTTGCACCAAAGAACTCCGGCCTCCTCGTACCGTGTGCTAGTCCTTTGCAGACTTGCTCGAGGACCCCTCGCAACTCCTGGTCCTTTGGCCTGAGGGTCATCTTGATTGTTCTTGGGCTTTCCTGGTTGCTCCGGATGTGCCCTGACTCTCCATTGCTTGGAGAGTCCCCTGGACCTTGCTGGTCCACACCGTAACCTGTTTGTACTTCCTGCGTGGGTTGCCGTTGCCAAGGCTTGTTGGTGCTCCCGCCGGACACTGACCCCTCAGCACTCGCCATCCTTCGTGGGACAGCTCACCTCCGGCTCCTGGTCATCCTCGACGTCTCCTGGCCCTCGTGGCTGCAGAGTCAAGCATCCCTTCTTCGCACCTGAAGCACCAGACATCGGTGGGCATTCGTCTCCCGAGCCCCTGGTCACTCTGAGGTGACCCAGACTCTGTCCCCTCTGCTTTCAGGTTCCTTCTATCCAGAATCCAGGCTTGGATTCCATCGGACCCTTTTCACCTTCACGGCAGCAGCACTTCTTCACTTCCTTCCATAGAGAACGACGAGAGTTTCCGACGCCAATTCAGACCTATGCACCCGGCTTCCCTGGGTTAGGTAACTCCGATACTACAGTATCCACATGTGGGATGGCTCTTTAAAGTCTTAAGTTCCGAAGGGCTTGCTCGAAGTCCTCCTAGAAGGGTCCTTAAACTTTAACTTTGCAACCGCGACTTTCCCATAGAGTTGTACGGAGCACGCGGTCGTGTTTCCTCACTGCACCCGTCCTCCGTGGGTCTCCTGTGTCATCACCTTGGGTGGTTCCTTGGGGTCCCAGCGATTCTAAGTGTTCTAGGCACTGTGTCTAGTCAAGTCGTGATTGTTATACCACTATTTTAGTATATGGTTCGGTCTCCTCCTGGAGCCCGCTGTGTATTGTGCTACTTACAACTGTTCTATTGATCCAGTATTGTGTGGTTTGTGTTCTACCCTCGTGTAGAGGATAGTAGAGAGTGTTATACTAATAAATTCATATTTTATTATAACTACTGTTGGTTCTCCTTCATTTAGTCATTCAGGAGGTGATATTCTGGTAAAACAAGCTGCTTTACATTCTTTCAAGATTAAACCTGAAGGCTGCTCTCCATAGCTACCACTAGGATAGCTTTCATAAAGGTTATCTTTGACCTCATACATCATAAGGGTCTTGTGGATTGGTACAGGGTGCCCACTTTAACTAGTGGACAGCATATACCAAGCCACCTTCTCACAGGGCCCACAAAGAACAGTACCTTGGAAACAATGAAAACAAAGACAGTTTACGGTGTCGGGGAGGGGATGCTTCGATGGCGCCGCGTGGCGTCGGTTCCTTACGACCCCAGGGGAGGTGAAACCTCTGTTCCTTACTGCAGCGCAAGGGAGGCAAGACGACTGTTCCTTGCTGCGTCGGGGAGGTGACGTCACGATGGCGCCGAAGCCTCAGTTCTTTACGATGGCGCGATGTCGATGGATTTGGACATCACCCACATCGAGGATCGGCTCCGCGATGATGAAGTCGGCTTCAGAGTTGATGCGGCGCGGAAGCAGGCGTCGGGCCTACTTCGCAAGAAGGAGCAGTGTTCACGGCTTCGGTGCAGGTTACGGCGTCGCTCGCCGGCGTCGGTGTTGCAATTTCCTTCTGTGGCAGCTGAAACAGCAGTTCCAGGTGCAGGGAGACAGAAGGGGTGAAGTCTTTGTGGTCCTGAGACTTCAGAACAGGAGGCAAGCTCAATTTCAAGCCCTTGGAGATCTTTTCTTCAAGCAGGTGACAAAGCAAAACAGCAAAGTCCTTTTTCTCCTTTCCTTGGCAGCAAGCAGCCACTGCAGGCCAACCCCAGACAGCAAACAGCACAGGGGCAGTATTCCTCCTCAGCTTCTCTTCTCCTTGGCAAAGGTTTCCTCTTGATTTCCCAGAAGTGATCTAAAAGTCTGGGTCCCACTTTTTATACACACAAATCCTTTGTTCTCTGAAGGCAGAGAGTGTCTGTACCCAGCCAAAACCAGTTCTGTCCTCACTGGTGCAGCTTCCTGGCAGGAGGTGGAGACAGCATTGTTGAAGGCAGACCAGGCCCAGGCAGGTGAAAGGAAATCTCCTCCCCCCACTCTAAATTCAACCCAGGTCCATTCAGCCCAGCCCTGACTCATCAGAATTCTGGAGCCACAGCCCTTCTCCAGCCCCTGTCATCCAAAAGCCAGACATGCAATACACAAACCTAGCAGAGGCACACTGGATGGTTAGGCAAGAAAATACCCACTTTCTAAAAGTGGTATTTTCAAACACAGAATGTAAAAATCACCCTCACTAAAAGATGTATTTTAACATTCTGAGTTCAGGCATACTAAACTTTATTTTCCTATATTGTTCCCAGGGTCAGTTATGTTTATAAGATGTTATAAACAAACTCCCCATTCTGGCCTATGGGAACAGATAGCCTTGCAATAGTGAAAAACGAAATTGGCTGTATTTCACTATCAGGACATACCACATACATCAGGGCATGTCCTACCTTTCACATACAATGCACCCTGCCCACAGGGGTACCTTGGGCCTACCTTAGGGGTGACTAATATGTAGAAAAGGGAAGGTTTAGGGACTGGCAAGTGTGTGCACCTGCCAAGTCGACATGGCAGTCCCAGACTGCACACAGGCTCTGCAATGGCAGGCCTGAGTCACATTTTACAAGCTGCTTCTGTGGGTGGCACAACCAATGCTGCAAGCCCACCAACAGCATTTGATTTACAGGCCATGGGCACACATAGTGCACTGTACTAGGGTCTGACACGTAAATCAAATAGCCAATCATGGAATCACTAATGCACAACAATACTTTACAAAAGGGTGAGCACTTGCACTTTGGCACTGAACAGCAGTGGCAAAGTGCCCAAAGCATCTAGACCAGCAACAATGGAGTCCAACACACAGCAAAACACAGGAAGTAGAGGCAAAAAATGGAAGGGAGACCCACGCCAATGGTGCCAGCTCTAACAGTAGCTATTTGCACATTTCCGAAATTGTGAGTACCCATACTAGCATGAGAATTATAGGACATTTTTCAAAGTGACTTCTTTTTTACACATTGTCTTTCATTTGGAAGGCAGAAATGCATCGAAAGTCAATAGGTAATAACAGTTGCTCTACAATCCTGTGTTACTTTAAGTCTCCCGATAAAAATGGTACCTCCCTTGTGTGGGTAGGCCTAGTGCCCGCGACAGGAAACGGCTCAAAACGCAACGTGGACACACTTCATTTTTGCAGTGAAAACTGACCCTTTTTTTTGCAAAGTGCCTAGCTGTAGATTTTGAACCCTAGCTCTGCCGGCACCTAGGAAAATCTAGCAAACCTATACAGTTTTGAAAACTAGATACCCAGGGGAAACCAGGATGGGGAGACTAGTCTGGCTCTCACCAGGTTCTGTCACCCAGAATCCCTTGCAAACATCAAACTTTGTAAAAAAAAAAAAAAAAAAAAGATTTTACTCAAATTTCTGTGGTGGAAAGTTCTGGAATCTGCGTGGATCCACAAAATTCCACCCACCCCGCATTCCCCAAAGGCTTTCCGAGAAAAATGGTACCTCACTTGTTTGGGTAGGCCTAGTGCCCGTGACAGGAAACGGCCCAAAACGCAATGTGGACACCCCACAGTGAAAACTGACCCTTTTTTTGCAAAGTGCATAGCTGTAGATTTTGAACCCTAGCTCTGCCGGCACCTAGGGAAACCTAGCAAACCTATACATTTCTGAAAACTACACACCCAAGGGAATCCAGGATGGGGTGACTTGTCTGGCTTTCACCAGGCTCTGTTACCCAGAATCCCTTGCAAACCTCAAACTTTGTATAAAAAAAAACCACATTTTACTCACATTTCTGTGGTAGAAAGTTCTGGAATCTACGTGGAGCCACAAATTTCCTCCCACCCAGCGTTCCCCCAGGTCTCCCGATAAAAATGGTACCTCACTCCCGTGGGTGGGTCAAGTACCCGCGACAGGCAAGGGCCCAAAACGTATTGAGGAGACATCAAAATTACCGATCACAAAACAACCTGGTTTTGCAAGGGGGGTCACCTGGGTTTTTGGCCCCGGGCTCGGCGGCCATCTTGGGAAACCTACCTAACACACACATTTCTGAAAACTAGACACCCGGGGTAGTCCAGCGAGGTATGGCTTGGGTGGACCCCCAACGTTTTCCTACCCAGAATCCCCATTTTCGACATTTGTGTCGTTTTTTTTTATGATGCATCGGTACTTAAATGGCCAATGCGTCGTTCCTGCATATGTGCATGTAAATATGGCTTCTGGGGTCTAAGCGCCACACTATTGTATTCCCTATTTTGGCTGGGCTCTCTATTCATGCAGTGTGTGGGGCATCCGTCATTGTGATGTGCCACAGATGCAACACACACTTAGGAAAGCACCAATACAGGCTGGCTCACCCATACTCCAGTGTATGTCCACCCAGCTTGCACAGTTCCAGTATTTTTTAACACCATCAGGTGGAAATTCAAATTGCAACATGTTTTTGAGAGTAAACCACGTCTTATGCACAAAGCTAGGCAAGGTCATCCATGTAATGTAGTGGCGCAGGCACTGCAGCACTCAGGGGTATATGTATGAGCCGAGTTGTATGGTACTTCCACAATGCAACATGGTACATCTGCAATGCACATCTCATATGATATAATCTCACCAACCCAAGTCCACCTTGCCTAGCCCTGTGAGGGATCATTCGGCTTGTATTCGTCTTGTGTGAAGCAATGCAAAAGAAAAGACTGCATTGCCCGACTCAGCACCAGAGAGAGATTCCATGACTGTTGTATGGGTGTACCCGTGCAACTTCCATGGTCTGAGATACATTCCCAGACGCAGTACACTAGGGAAACCTGGGAATGTACCAGAAAGTACAACCTTCCCAGGAGTGGTGATAACAAGTTGTCATACCTTTGATTCTCCTTGTTACTTCATCCTTCAATGCGTGCTGTATTCTGCATCACATACAAACGGTGGAATACGCCTCGCAAGATATTTTACTTAGCAGGAAGGCACACCTTCATGCACCAATACATTCCTACTTGCAAAAGAAGCCCCCTTGTACCATGGTGCAAGGGGGCCTACGTTAAGCATAGCCAGCAAAAATGTCCCTTACGAAGGGGAAAAATGTCCCTTACGAAGGGGAAAAGGCAGGAATGTATTGTTTATAATTAAATGCAGCACATTCCTGCCCTTATGCTTTCACACATAGCAGTGCAGTTGGGTTACTTCCTGCACTGCACTGGGTAGCCATGCTCATATGATACCCCTCTGTTTACTATCACAGAACATGTGTAGGAATACTAACATCTGCATTATGACATGCAGCACATACAGTCACCGCAGACTGTTTGGTGCTACACTCCCTTTTGACTGTACTTGGGTGTGTGAGGATAGGCACACACTACCATCACATACACATTCACCATGTGCATACTGTTCCACATTGGAACCCACGTGTTGTGTAGGTCTTGCCCAGGCACATGCATTCTGCACATGGCTTTATAATGCACACATACTTTCAACAACATGATGTTGAGCAGGGGTGAGTGTAACACATATTAACAGACTGTTAGAAGAGGTGAGTGTGCCAGTAGGCCTCACTGCAGGGAACCAGGGGCACATGGTCATGTTCACTACTACTGTTCACTGAACATCATGCTGCCAACCCCACTTTAGCTCTGTCTTACTCCTCTCAAAGGCAGTAGCAATACATCTACTCTGAGGGCAGGTCTTTGTGTGGGCCTCCTGGTCCAAGAAGACTGCACTCCATGACACAGGATTCTGTAATGGCACACACTCAAATGCCATATCCCTGCTGGGATGCGACAAGATGTGATCCCTTCAACTGTGCACTCAGGGCAGGACGAAACTACTCTTACCATGCAGAGATAAGTTCATATCAAAACTCCTCCATTGCACCATCTTAAATGAGATGGTGTATGTACACATACATTTGTGTGTGACTTGTGACATGGACACTTCACACTTTTGCCATCTCTGTATTCTTCAGGTTATGTGATGTTTCCAAGAATATCCCCATTGCCTTACTGCTCTGGGTAATTCCAAACATTGCAATGTCATCTGTTCATAGTGTTGTGTTACAGGCCTTTGAGCCTCATCCCAATGCTGTGCAATGCATGTAAAATGTGTGAATTGTCAACTGTGGCATAATGTGGTATATATTGAGTCATGTGTAGTGTTTTGCGGATCCCCACACATGCGTGTATGCCTTCTTTACAAATTACATTTTTACATGTTCACATGATATGTGGCCTTTGTCCATGACACTTGTCACTCATAATCTGTGGTGGTATTTGCAACAACATTTGTTCCTGCAAAGTGCTGCCATTGTGCATGCTACCGCATTGGGGAGACACACTACAATGAGGGGTTTGTCTCAGATAGGGACATATCGTGTGGTTTGTGTTCCAAAACTCACTGAGTACACTTTGCTGCAGCAGAACACAGCAAGTCTGCTAGCTGTGCAGCACTGCACTGCTCAAGTGCATGAGGACAGGAATGGCCAAACTGGATGTGGATTATGTGACAAGCCTAGCCTGTCCCTTTAATGCAGTACACTGCATCACATTGCATTGCTGCGTTGGTTGATTTATAATTTTGAGCCATGGCCCTATGTAGCTCAACAGTTCTGACAACATGTTTGTTACATGTTGAGCCTACCTCTGGTTGAGAAGATGTGAATGACTTGATGTTTACATTGACTGTGAAATAAAAAAGAATGAGTTGACATTTATTCTCATGTTGAACATTTCAGACAATTGCAGTAAATTTGTCCATCAGTTCTGTTCATTTAAAAAAAGAAATTTGCCACAATGTTATTGCGTGTACACCGACCAGCCATTGTGTGGTGGATCTCTTTTCCTTCCTCCTCCGCCTCTTCCTCCTCCATTGGCTCAGTCTCTTCAGGCTCCAAGTCCCATGGGACATTAGGTCTCACGCATATGTTTTGGAGCATGGCACATAAGAGTATAATTTTGCACACCATAGAGCGCGAATATAGCCATCTTCCCTCTGACCACCTTGCACCATAAAACTGGTGATCTATCACATTAGTTCCATATATTATTGTGGCTTGATACTTATGTGTATGTGTGTACCTAGACTGTCACTATGACTGAGACCTATGTGTTTTGTACAGTTGGTATCACATTGTTGCCCAATATGGCCATTTACACAAGAATGGGGCCTACACTTACATCGCATGCCACAACTGGACTTTGCAACTACTTCCATTGTTCCTCCAGAAACTTTGGTCAACATACAAGTATACTGCCATGTGTGACACACTTACTTATGAACACAGGATTTGTTCACACACCATTGATTTTGTGGAAATTTAATTGATACCAAGTACACAATTGAGGAGACACTGATCTCACACTTATCTATTATATACCCTATGTTCTCATATTGACTTGTCTTGTGTAGCACATGATTTGTCTCAAATCGTTAACCAGTGCAGATGACGTGATTCTGTCTATTTACACAGTGTGAGATGACACATTACTACACACATATATTCTGTTGCTACAGCCATTAAAGGATTAGTGAGGGAATGACAGAAAGGAAAATAATTGTTGCAGTACATTATTCCCAGTATGTGCACACATAAGGGGCCAGATATTTTGCTAAGTGTCACAGTGCAGTGTAGCAGTCCCCTTGCTGCGCTGGGTCAATGGGAAAGGGCAGGGGAGCACAGTATTTAGGCCATATGGCACATTCCTGTCCTGGCACACAATAGGGTGCCTAGCACAAACTCAGGCACTCTTGCATCATGGTTCAAGTGTGCCTGAGTTGCATGCAGGATTATTTTAGTGCAAGAAAGGGCACCTTCCTGCACATAAATTATCCTAGAGGCAAATTCCTCTATCTATGTGCGCCACAGAAAGCAGCACACATAGGAAGTGTCTTTGATGATTTAAGTTATCTATCCTTGTTACACATTACCTGGAGAGGCATATTTATTTGACACATTCCCAGGTTTAGCTGATTTGGCATACATGACATGCATCATAAACCATGGGAGTTAAATGGATACACCCACACAACACCCATGGAACACCTCCCCTGCACCCAGTAATTCAACACAGCATTTTGCGCTGCGTTACATCACTCCAGATTTTAAACACCATTCATAGCCACGCACAGTAGCTTTGCGTGTCTTCACATATGTACCTTAGGGGTTGGCATCACACATGCGCCATGCATCGTGGTACAAGTATGAGCCACATCTCTCAAACATATGCCCCTAGCTCCCTCGACAGGCCCAGAGATGGCAATTTATGTCATACATTACAAAATTATAGTTGGTATGTTGAATACTTCAGATTGCCTTACCAACAAGTAGGCCATTCCCATATCGGCCATTCTGGAAGCGCTCATTGATGATGCTGTACCTGCAGATGTAGGCATCATGCGCACTTCCAGGGTATTGGGCCAGCACATTGTTGAACATCCCCAGAAGGTCCACGATAGCCTGGACTTTGATGGAGTAGGTGCGCTTCCACTTGCAGTGCAGGTGGGATGTTTGGGCAGGGAGAAGTCATTGCACATGTGTGCAATCAATGGCACCTAAGACATGGTGAAATCCCGCCGTGGCATAGAAGCCTTGCTTGGTGTCCATTTGTTGTTTTTGGGTCTTGAGGAAGAGGTGGTACTGGGGTGTGAGCCTGAAGATGGCATCCACAACAGAGGGTATGAAGGTAGAAAGTGATTGCTGTGATATCCCTGCCACTCTGGGTGTTGTGATCTGGAAGGAACCAGATGCCAGCATGTGGAACACTGCCATCAGTTTGACCTGTGGATCGATGTTATTGGGCCTGGCAGTTGGTGGCTGGAGACTTGGCCCAATCTTGTTCAGCAGTTGAATGATAGACTCCCTCCGGAGTCTGCAGAATTTGATGACCTCGTCCTCCCTGAGGGCAATGAGGGACATGCGCTGTCAGTAAACACTCTCCCTTCTTCTTCGCTGCCTATGTGGTGGTGGGGTCTCCTCGCGACACCCAGCTGCAGAATGACCACCTCTATGGCGTAGTTGAGTTTGCCAAGTTGTGTGGTGTGGTTTGTCTTGTTATATTACAGCCACTGCGTCATTTCCTACGTCTGGGTTGCTGATACGCACACATTTTACGACATTTTTGCCTTTGTGCACTGCTTGCTGACGATGCATCACACATTGACAATCTCATAAATAACACTGTGTTGGATTCCAAAAACCAACCCATTTGAGCAAATGCTTAATCTTTTAAATATGGAATGCTACTTGGCCGCCGTTACGTCAAACAAAGTGTCACAACAATGGCGCAAGCCTCTCATAAATATGCCCCTTAATATTTAGGTCAACCTGCGTTCGATGCCTATGGGAACTGAAGCTTGTGTTTCCAGAAGTTAACTATGTAAGAATGTCTGTAGCTAACTTGTGATAAAGCTTTGCAAGCCACATGTATTTTCATGGAAAAGGAAGAGCTGAACCTGCTCGTAAACGAGTGCTGCCATTCGATTGGTCCAGAGAGGAAGAAGCCTGCTACAATGTCTGCAACATGGATTCATGTCTTTCATATTAGTGTGCATTCCTAGTTAGATTCACTGCTTTTTTGATGCTTTTCAAGGCATGCTTTTCCTCCACTCTTCACCTACCTTCTTGTCCTAGACTGACAGTGTGGCTACTGATGCTTCTGTTTATCCTTTCTTTATTTTGATGCTTTATTTTTACAGATTGCAACTGTATGGCCATTTGCTTTCAAGAACTACTCTTTATGGGACGTTCTGCTGCCTCAATTTGGCTTTTAACTTTATGCTCCTTTGATCTCACTCTTTTCCTTTGAACTTGAACTCTTCAGGAGTTCTACTAACTTTGAAATTCCAGTCCGGTTCTTTAGAATAGGGTTTTATTCCTTTATGGAACACACTTGATGCATCATTTGACTATTGTTCTAACCAAACAATTTATAAGCTTTCTGTAAACTTACTAAAGATTTATTGACCAATTTGAATGAAAAGAATAAAAAAGACTCACGAATCTCTTAATGAGAATAAATCTTTTAAAACTTATTCAAACTCTCACCATCGACTGAACTTGTAATTGTATTTGAAATCTAGCTTGTGATGGCGAAATAGCCCTTGGAATCAAAATACTGTGGCAAAGTTCCATCACCTGAGATGAGAGGAAAAACCAGCACGGCAACGGGGTAAATTGGAAGGTTAAACCATATAATTAAATTTTGTCCCCAATTCACGCTATCACTCCAAAGGCTCCGGGACCTGCAAGTGCCTGGATACCCTATCGGGTGATTAGCCATGCTTTATAAATCCTGATTGATTGAAGGGTCGGTACTGTTTGTATCTCCCTAAAGCAAGGATAGCTTGTAGCTCCGCTGTTCGGGCTAGAGCATAGCACTTTCCTTTCTGTGACCTATACAACTGCTCCCTCTAGAATGGCAAGCCCAGTACAACCATTCCCACCCTCTTCGGTGCCTGCACAGAAGATGCATCATCTAGATCTTGTTCGATATTCTGTGATTATCTGCCTAGCTTTTGACAATGCCACAGCAGGGCAGTTAGGGTAACCTTGGCCATGCATCTCCTCCAACATTGCCATTTTGCCTTTTCGCACCGTTTCTCTTGTATGCGGTACCAATATATGAATATTTTATATTGCATTTCTTTCCCCAAAATCAGTGTTGCTCGAACAATTATCAGAGTGGGGATACTGCCATCAAATCTACATCAGTGCAATCATAGGGACTGTGAAAAAGCCAAGCATCACATAAAGAACAAGTACAACAAATGAGGCACACCTATTCTGAAGGAAAGTGGCAAGGGTGTGATAAGTAGCCAGTATTGTATTGTGTAGCACATTGGTGCAAATATATTACTAAAGCACAGTGTAGTGGCGTGGCACACTGTCATTTACAAACAGCACATTTTCCATTAAAATTGACCCAAAAAATCATATTGACTTGCAGTTTTACTGATATGTAGCAGACAAATGATGTGTGAAAATCAAGTTTCAGCAATATTTATCATTTGCACATGAACAAGAAGAGTCTTGATTTGTTTTGATCCTATTAAAATCTGTTTCCATCATACATCAGAATTACAAAAACTGTGCTTCATTTGTGCTTTACTAACTTCTAATATAATGTGAAATATTTATTTATGCTGTTCATTTACAATTATTTAAATGTTATTGTATTTTAGAAAAAAAAAAACTGGAATTCTACAAACTTCTTTTCACATGCCCTGCACCCCAGCAAGACTGTCACATTGTTTACTTTACAAAATCATCTCCCTTTTCAGTCAGATAAAGAAAAGTGAACAATCTTAATGATAAAATAAGCAGCAATTTGTCAGAAGATACAGCCTGACATTTGCCCTGTCTTTGAGCTATCAGCAAATGTGTAAAGATAAAAAACCAAAACTTAAAGGCTTCTTTATTGTCCGTTCACCTTCTGAACTCTGGCATGGTTATTTTGGGAGTGCTGCAGCACCCCCCACACTCTTGGTTTCAGCGCCTATGCCCTAAATGAACGAGTGTACTTACCTTCGGTAACGATGTATCTGGTAGAGACACAGTCTAGCCGCAGATTCCTTAACTTAGAATATCCCCAGGCGTCAGACTGGATCCGGCAAACTTTTTCCCCCCGCAGTACCTCTGCACGCCGGGGGGGGGCGGCGTCGCCCGGCTCCGTCCTGACGTCGTCCACGGAAGTGACGTCAATGGAGCCATAAGACTCCCCCTGGCGTGCTGATGTCAGTTTTCTACAGTGAAACTTTTCCGCACCACAACGCGGCGCCACGACAAAAACTGCAAGAGTATAGGAATAGTGCGTGAAAAAAGAACAAAAACCTTTGAAAACAACGTTAAAAAGCATAGAATGAGAAACAACACCATGTTGATAGAATACTCAAGATATGTAGGGACTGAAGCGGGCAAACAGAGCACTCGCCCCATCAAAGTTCCATGAAAGCGAAGAGCCATGCCCCTCCCCCAAGGGGCAACAGCAGTGGAAACGAATGGCATGACGAAGGACAGTTTGCAACCACAGGATGGAGCTGTATGAAAAACAGACTGTACCACAGGATGGAATTGTAAAGGACCACAAGACGGGAACCACATGACTCACGGCAAGTGACCAGAAGTGAACAACCACATAGAACGTTCACCACAGTGACCTATGAACTGTAGCGTAGTCAAATAGAATTTCAACCCAATCGACTGTAGCATAGACAAGGAGACCCCAAGAAGTGGGGAGAAGCAGACGAGGGAGGGTAGAAAAACATGAGAATCTCCACGCTGGTTGAACACAGGTGGAACATCATTGAAAAGCACAGAACCTAGCCACCCAAAAACGAGAATGGGCGGAGGGCCGATTGCACAAAACAGAATGACACACCCTGCCCCAGAGGTAGGCGACGAGAGCACCCCTTAGGAAGACCAAGGCCACCTGTAAGGTGGCAAGGTGGTAGAACCCCCACCTGGAAAGGTCCTCGCAGAACGGGGAGGATGGGTGGGCGTTAAGGAATCTGCAGCTAGACTGTGTCTCTACCAGATACATCGTTACCGAAGGTAAGTAACTCGTTCATCTGATAGAGACATCTAGCCGCAGATTCCTTAACTTAGAATAGATACCAAAGCCATACCCCATTGGAGGAGGGTCTGCGACTGAAACCCACCAAGTTCCAATGAGAACTTATCCGTCAATAGCAGTGACTAAGCACAGTGGGAACAGCAATGCCAGCGCGCCCGACACCAGACCTATGAAGGGGATGCAAAGGCACCACAATCAGTCAGATGACGGTACGAGAACACCCTCATCCAGACAGGGACGAAAAGAGACACCAGAAAGGTGAGTGCAAAATGGAAGAAAGTTCGGAAACTTCTGCAAAAAGACGGTAACTGAGCACCGGATCCCAAGGATCCGCCAGAGACTGAGTCCCAGAAAAAAAAGGGGGCAAGATAGTATGCCATTGTGAGGGAATACCCACTGAACATACACCACAGAGGATGCCAAAAGGTGAAATATGAGGGGACAGATATCGCCATGCAGAGAAATACTGAGTCATGACTACCCGGAGATAAAGGCATGTGGATGAAGGATACACCCAAGGAGGCAAGAGTGTACCGTGAGAACCACAACTAAACAAAAGCCCATGGGATTACCAACAGCACGCATGCGGCGGCAAAGCGAGGCGGGCGCATCACCGGGTAGTCAACCTGCCAACCGGTCAAAATCCCCGGATACTAGGGCAAGGAAAACCTAGTATGCATACTCTCACACTGTGTGTATAAATCATGATATATAACAAATGAAGGAAAAATGAAAAGAAGGGGAAGCTCGAAGAGCACGCCCTAGAGAAAGGGAAGTCGCACAATAGGTACCGACGGCACCGGTGCGAAGTATAGCAGGACGCAACAGTGTCAAAAACACTGAAAAGCGACAACATACCCCCCCCCTGACGGGGACAAAACCGTGGCCCCCTCACCCCCCGCGAGACAGGCGGGGACACTGACCACCACACTCACAAGGAAGGAGTGAGAGAGACACAGACAGAGGTCTGTCAGAAAAAGGGGGTAGATACCGTCCCATACAGACACTGTATAAAGACGAGTATCCTGAAGAAGAATACTTGCACCGTAACATACACAAAAGAATAGCAACAGTGCCTTTAGGTATGATTGGTAAGTCACAACCAGCGAAATGCCTGGAGCGGAACACCGAGCCGAGGAATAACAGACAGCCCTGAACCACTAGGCCATAGTGAATCAGAAACATCCGCAGAGGCCAGGAGCGGAAGGACCTGAACCCCTGCGCAGAAGAAGCAAAGGGACCAAAGTCCCTGAGAGGGAAGTGCACAAAGAAATAGCTTACAAGGTAACACGCAGCAGAAAACGCAGCTGGAGGAAACTACACTGCCCATAGGCAAAAGTCCTACAGGGCTCGAGCCATGAGCGAAGACGTAGGCACTTCCCCCACACTAAAGAGAGTGTAGAACGCAGCCAAGACAGGGGCAGAAGGTACACCGCCGGCACCCTGCGACAGCGAACATAACCCGTGTGTATAACAGAGTGTCTCCACAGAGACAGGAAAGAACTACGGACCAACTGCAGACTACAACACAAAAACCCCCAGGAGAGAACCGCACCAACCCTGTGGGTCTCACTAGAGGGAATGGCCTACAAGAGCAGGAAGAGCAATGAATCAGAAGACCCACAGCAGAGATAGAAAGAATCAGGCTGCCACGGACCCTGCAGAAAACCCCACGGAAGTCTTCGAAACTTCTCGTGTCAGGGCTATACAATAGCCAACAAGTACCCCACATAGGGTATGGCACATCCCTACAAGCAAGGGACACCTCTTGAGACAAGCTCTTTGGCAGAGGACTCAAAAAGAAATCCAAAAACAGCTGGCCAGCTGTAGCAAAAGAAGGGTAAGACGGCGAAAAGCCGCACAGTCCGTCCGGGTAATGATGTCTTGAACCCAGAAACAGAACTTACCAAATACAGCAGTGACAAGACTGCAACCAATGCAAAGTCCACACAAGGACTAGAAACCATAGAACTGATGGAAACTAAAGCAGTGACAAGACTGCAACCAAATGCAAAGTCCACACAAGGACCAGAAACCATGGAAACTCAGACATGAGACGTTGAACCGCCGAGTCTGCATGGCTGTCGAACAAGGTGACCCCCATCAAAGGGCAAATCCCTAAGATGCTCCTGGACATTCGCAGGGAAACAGCCAACGCGCAGCCAAGCATGGTGACGCAGAGCTATGGACCGGGCCATAGTGCGACCAACCGAATCAGTGGTGTCCATGGTCGACCGAATGGAAAACTGCGCCATTTCCCGGCCGTCACGAATCAACCGATCCAGGTCAGACTGAGGACCCTCCAGGAGAGAGGGAAGGAGGCGCTCGACCGAGTCCCAAAGAGCAGCAGTGGCCCGTGCAAACACGCAAGACGTGTTCAGGGATCTAAGGCCTGCACTGGTGGATGCAAATACATGGCGGCCACATGACTCCAACCATTGAGACTCCCAAGTGGGGGGGAGTAATGGAGGAGGGGCAGAAGGCAACGAGACTGAACCTGCCTGAATTACCAGCCCTTGAGCCCTAGGATGGAGGGACAAACAGACAGGGTCATCTGGAGCAGGACGATGTCGATGCGCAATGGCACGATCCACCGGGTCCACCGAAGAGGGCCTCGCCCAAGTCCCCAGAAGAGTGTTGAATAACGACTCACCAAAAGGCAACAAGGGCTCTACATCCACGGTGCCCTGGTGGAGTAAATCCAGCAATGGATCAGAGGGCAGAGAGACGGATGGGGGCTGCACTTGTAAAATGTCCGTAGCCCTGCGAACCGCCCTGGCAAAAGCCGCACTAGCCACCGTGGCCATCCAAGGTGGCGACAACAGGTCATCCGTAGGGGACGGCGTGAGGCTAATCCTACCACCAAAACACAGTGGCTGTACAGCCCTAGGGCATCCAAGGCCCTGCCAGTACATGGGGACCTGGTCCGAGGGACAGCGAAACAAGCCTGGGGGTGGTGAACCCACAGGAGCCTCCTCAGGTTTGGCCTCCACATCCTCCACCAACCGAGGAACGGCCGGGGATGGCACCGGCATCGACTCAACAACCCCCGAAGGAGCCTCGTCCGTCCGGCATCAGACCGGCGTCGACGCGACCTCCACCGAGGTGGGAACCTGCGGAGAGGAACGGAGTCGACTCGGAGTCGAGAGCTGCGCTGCAGCCACAGCCGGCGTCGACGCAGGGAGCCGCACAGAGCTGTGGAAAGATGACATGGAAGGCTTGGACGTGCGAGGAGGATGCCCCTCCGGGCCATGCCCCGACGTCGCAGCGACTCCGGAATCCGAGTCAGGGTGCTCGACCGGCGCAGAGGGCGAACCCCCGATCTGAGCCCCTGCCCCCACTAGGGGGCCGAAGGCGCGCCAGGGAGAGGGGGTGACCCAAAGATGGATAGCAAGGCCCGAGAATAGGCCTCCATCTGGGCCCTAGTCGCCCCAGCGCCAGGAAATGGCGGGTAAGTGGGGGTCAACTCCAGAGGACTCGTGTCCGGTAGAGACCGGGAGCAGCGAGCCCCGCCGCGCGTGAGGTCGGCGACCTCTGAGACTTCTTTTTCTTGTGCGGACCTGTGGCAGGAGAGCGACGCCCGCGGGAACGACTCTGCGACCTGTCCCGAACAGACTCCCCAGCACGAGAAGGAGACCGGCAGCGTGAAGGCTCCGAATGGGACATCCGGGCGGTCAGCAACATCATGCGACGTTCCCGCAAGGACTTCGGCTTCATCAGGCGGCAGGCGGCGCACTCCTCGGAGTCGTGGTGCTTTCCCAAGCACCACATGCAGATCGCGTGTGGATCCGTCGCCGACATCTGCCGCGAACAGGAGTCACACGTTTTGAAGCCCGAAGGCATCACACACTGTTCCCGGAAGCCACAAGGCGTCGAGAAGGCCTGAAAAACAAAAACAGGCCAGAGGTAACCGCTTTTCCGGATCCGCGTTGGGACGCGGAAAAGAAGAAAACTGACGTCAGCACGCCGGGGGGAGTCTTATATGGCTCCATTGACGTCACTTCCGTGGACAACGTCAGGACGGAGCCGGGCGACGCCGCTCCCCGGCGTGCAGAGGTACTGCGGGGAAAAAAAGTTTTCCGGATCCAGTCTGACGCCTGGGGATATTCTAAGTTAAGGAATCTGCGGCTAGATGGCTCTATCAGATATTACAGATTGATGAATCTGTTATGCCTTGAATCCTCCCCATTCCTGATCACTGAGCTCCCTCCCCAATTTCTTCCCCATATCCTCTAACCTGGCCTTTTTATCAAGTGGCAACATTTCCTGCAGTACCTTGTACAATGATTATATCTTATGGCGATTGAGGAAGTTGACATTATTGAAGTAATTTAACCACATGACAATGTAGAAATGTGTCTTAACATTAACAAAGGAAATGTGTTTCAATATAGAGGTTAGAGAAAATGAGCTTTTATTAAACGTGCAAAAAGGAGAAAACGTTTGCTTATTTCAGCAGAAAGCTCCCATTTCTGTCGTTCTTTCACTTCTAGGCCTCAATATTTTCCGATTATTCTTTCCTTTCAATAAAAGAAATGTCTGTTTTGTAAATGCTGATTTGACGTTATAATTGAACTGTAGAACTTAACATCTCCGTGAAATGTGCGGTTTGCTGCAAAATGTATTACTTTCCTTCTTCACACCATATGACTTCATCGTATTTTAGATAGTTATATCTGCCACATGCTTATAATGAACAAATATATTGCTAAAGATTAGAGTCTCATGATCTAACCAGGACATGCTAGATAGTAATGTTTCATTTCATAGAGCAGCCCATTGTTACACTATAGGGCACTGAACAGCTAACAGAGTAGGCTTGCAAAAATGTTCATGAGAATCTTCCTAGATGCATCTTTTGTGATATGCTGTAGCAACATTCAAATAACATGTCGACATGGACATTTACTGTGTGAATCGAGAGAGAAGACGATGGACCATTGGCAGATCCTTTCCTATTAGCTAGAGATGATCCTACATTCAGAGTTTTCAGCATGTTTTGTGCTTTTTCCATTTAGTAGGTGTTCTTAGTTACAGAGGAAATGCATTCTATGCACATCTCCCCCCCCCTTCCATGCCCTCTCGCACTTGACCGCTACTCTTGCCTGAAATTGCTATGACCTACTGCTAACAGTGATTTTCTGTTATTCTGATGTCTTTTTTGAGACTTTTCTCCATGCTGATCATAGTTACTGGTGTGATTATTTGCTTCCACCTCTATTAACGGTTGCTACTGCAGCTGTTAGGGAAGTCGGCTGAGTTTCTATAACTCTTTATGGGGAGTTCGATCTCTCATGGGTAGAAGTCTATTGCTCCAAATGTTCTCTTGCTCTTTTTCAAAGGAACTCTTTATGGGCTCTGGCTAGGATAAATTGGGTCCTTTAAATTAAGATAGGGATTAATTCCTTTATGGAACATGCTGTTATTTTGTATGCTAATTCTAACCAACATTTTCTTGATATTTCTGTAAACATATTTATTTGACTAGCCTAAATAAAAAGACAAAAATACAGACTAATCTCTTAAGAAGAAAATAAAACTTCACCAAACCTCTCATCATTGACTGAACATTAAATACTATACGTTGATGATTTATTTAGAACTTTATTTGGGTTGTGCTCCGTTCTAATACGGTGGCATAGTTTCGTCGACCTGAAGAAGAAATTGGCAAGGAAATTGGAAATTCTTTTAGTACGTTTTCAAGGAGGAGTTGTTTATAAAATTTGTATGAGATTTCTGTGCTCACAAATCTGGTAGAAGAGGATAGGTTTAACACCCTGAATGAAGTTATAAAATATTGCTCAAAAATCTTATTTGAAATTTCTGAATCCAATCTCCAGAACTTGAGGATCCACCAAGCGGTATTCGGAGGCAGTTGCTGTTTTGAAGGTGTGAGTATTAATAGGGCAAATGTGTTGAGATTGTGTCTTTCTACTGGTTTGAATGTTTGAACAGAATGAGTGGGTAAGAAGAAATAATCGATATGTGGTTGAAAAAGGTGTTCGAAGATTTCGTAGTCGAAAGATCCTGGGATAACATAATAATAACAAAAAACTTGTTTGAAGAGATTGTAAGGTGTAGTGTGTGAGGTTCCATGACCTATACCAGTGACATAGAAACTAAGTATTGTTGTGATTGATTAATATTGATCGGTGTTGGTGGAACCTAATTGCGCAAACAGGTGAAACTGCATGGATTTGGGTGATTTCGCACTAGTTGAGATTTCACTTGTGGTGGTTAAAAATATTCTTGAATGTTTGGGAAACTTTATTTCTTTTAATAAATGTTGTAAAGTCATCCTGTGCCCTGGGCACCCCCCAACTTTTTACTGACTGATACTAGTGGTAACCGACTCTGACCGACCCTGGGTTCTGCCCAACCAGGCCCAGGGACAGTGCTATGCTGAAAGACACTTAAAATACAGTGAAAACACCTACATACACTAGGGTACACTATGGGTTGGGGTAACCCTGTGATGGGCATGGCCTACCCTATAAGGCCCTAGTACATATTAGAGCAGGGGGATTGAAACTACCTCCAAGTCCCTAGTATATAATAGGGCATGGCAGTTTAGAGGCCAGCAGCCCTTTCTGCACTTGCATGTGTGCACTACTGAAGCCGGAGGTCAGTTTAAAAGTAGCTCTGTGTTGCAGGACTACTTTTAAAAAGTAAATTGTGCCCAAACTAGACTTTGGTGTTTGGGGCACTTAAAAATGGATAACCTACAGTGTTTGGGCATATTGGGTACCCCCCGCCCCCCCCCGGGTCTCCCCTAGGTGTCCCAGGGGTGGAGGGTCAGGTATTTATAAGGAGGTCCCTTATAAAATGAGTTTTATATGCCCTGGAGTTAAGTGAAATTGCACATTTCACTCCCCACATTGTTATAAAGTGCAGCCCAAAATCGACTTTAGGGCTAGGAGCACTGTGGAGGGAGGATCTGCAATATTTTTTGCATATTCAGAACCCCTAAAGTCTCCCCTAGGTGTTCCAGGGGTGGGCGTCCTGTGGATATAGGCAGAGTACTTATAAAATATGTTTTTATAAGCCCTGGTGCTGAAAAAATGGCCAAAGTCATTTTTCCCATTGCAAATCCCCTGCCACATAGGTTAACACGGCAAGAAGTTATTAACTAATAAATCCTGATAGGAGAATGATAAAAATAGCATTCAAAGACTTCCCAGAATGGTATTAAGTCCAACAATATGATATTGTTGAATTGCTCCTAAAATGTACAGACAAGAAGTTATACGACTTTGGGGCCGATTCCGACCGGAAATCTCTCCGACCGAGCCGGACCCGGAGAGAATTCCGACCGAATCGGACCCTAGCAGTCCGACCGGACGAGTACGATGCATTCGCATGCTATCGGACTCGATTCGGTTGGACTCCCATTGAAGTCAATGGGAGCCGGTCGTACAACGCGTACGCGGGCTCCCATTGACTCAATGGGTGCGAGGCGAACAAGGGCGCCCCCTACAGCGGGTACACGTCCATGCGCATCGCGGCGTACATGCACAGGTAGGGGGGACCCATGGTTCCCCCTGTGTGCGACTCGCGCGCCTACACGTACAGTGGGGTCCGACGCGGACCCCCAAAGTCCGGCTCCGACATCTCTTTCGAGCCGGACGGTGAGAGTCGGTCGGACTGCTCGCGGCGCGCATCGTACTTACCCGGCCGGGAAACGTCTCCATAGCGCGGTGCGAGTCGAGTCCGAGCGAGTCGGTCGGTGCGGTTCGGACCCGTGAACGAGTCGGTCAACGATTTCGCGTGCGCTCGCTCGGCCGGACCCGCGTACGATTCGGTCGGGAAACAGGGCTCCGAATCGGATCCGGTAAATCCAAATCCGATTCGGAGCACTACCGGCCGAGATCGGAATCGGCCCCTTTGTCTGTAAGCCCAGATTCAGCCTTCCAGTGGTCTGTCCTGAATGGTCAGAGTTAAGTGGATTAGCCAGGCTCCTTTGAAGAGGTGATAAAGAGCCCCTGGGGTTAACCAGCTCTGCTGGGAAGGCAGTGTTCTGTTACACAGGAATGCCAGAGCAGGGGGAGGAGTCGTATACAATGGACTTCAAGGGAAGGGGAAGACACCAGTGTCATTTACAACTCTACTCTTTTGAACCCAGACAGATGCTAGGCTTAAGGAAGGAATGAGTAGATGCAAGGGGGAGGGACTATGGAGAGTAGCCATCCTAGGGGTGTTTAGCCAGCTCTTCTCTACCTGCTGGAAACTCAGCCATGATTAATTTGGAAGAATTGGTGCACTCTGGGACAAAATGGTGCCACACTTTGCAGGATGTGGTCAGACCTTATGGTGGTACCCTGCCCCCATTGAACAGGAGTGACCTCCTGCTTGACCCAGAGAACTTGGAATAAGTATCTGAGAGGGGCAGAGCCTCTCAGATCTGCTGCTTGAAACCTAAGAAAGCAAGAAGGGCCATGCTGAGAAGTTTGATGTGCAATAACTAAGGCCTACACTCTGAAGATTGCACCTTCTGCACCATCTAGAACTACAGCCCTGTGGACTACCTTGCTGTAAAAGGACTAAAGAGTGGACTCCCTGCAAGCTATAAGTTAACAGAGCTCACCTGGAACATCACCACCAAGAATCCTCAACCTGGAGCACTACCAGTGGATTTGTAAGGGTTTTGTCCAAGTGGATTGTGGGAACTGAAGTCCTCAACTTTCAAGGACCATCTTGGAGCTTCCAGACCCCTGGAGTGAGTTTGAGACACTTTGGGACCCTTTGGAGAATTTCAGGAAGAAGTTCCAGAAGTTTGGAGCAACTTTGGAAAAAAGCTCTATAAGCGGACCGACTCAACCTGGCCAGCCAAGCCGCCTGCCTTCAACTGCGAGCCGACCTGCCATCCAGGTTCGTCCCACTGAAAAGCTCTGCAGGTCTGACTTTCTGAGTTTGACCGGGAGTAGGCGAAATCTGAAGCCGGCGATCCCTCACCGAATCCGGCCTGGTGAAGAGCATCGAAGGACCCCACACAAAAAAGCTCCGTAAAAGTTTCTAAGTCCGAACGAAGAAAAGGTGACCGGGAGCAACCGCGAGAGCCAAGCCGCCTGCCTTCAACAGCGAGTCGGCCTGGATCCTCGGTTCGTCCCGCTGGAACGCTCCGGAGGTCGGAATCCACAAGTTTGAACAGGAGCTTGTCGCAAGGCAATTCAGAGAACCCTCACCGAATCCGGACTGGCTGAGAGCTTCGAGAGACCCCGGGAAGAAAAGCTGCAGAAAAGTTTCTAAGTCAGAAAGTAAAAACTTGGACCGAGACCTACCGCGAGGGGTAGCCGCCCAGGGCTCCATCGCAGTCGGCCTGAAACTTTGACCCAGTCTATCGCGACCATATGTCCCGATAAGGCGCTAGAGGTTTCTATGCGCTATATAGTGCTAAATCTTTAAAAATTCATATCTCTCGTTCCCTACATTGGATTTGTGTCGCTTTGGTGTCATTTTAAAGATAAAAATATTTCCTATTTTTATAAATTGGTGTTGGATTTTTATTGTGCATTGTGTCTTAATTATTTACTGAATTGGTGTTTTTAAATGCTTTACATAACTGTCTTTGAAGTTAAGCCTGCCTGCTCGCAGCCAAGCTACCAAAGGTTGAGCATGGGAATAATTTTCGAAGACCTATTCTGAGCCCTATACTGTGGTAGTGGCCTTATTGCTAGCAGCAGATATACATTTGCCCCTACTAATAATCCACTTTCCAACAGTAGAGCAAACAAGCAAGAGTCAGAGGTTATTTGTAAAAACTGTGTGAATACGAAGAAAATTGTAAAGGAGGGTGAACTGCTGAGAGGAGTGAGGTTGAACATCAGTTTCGCGCTGGGATTGGTCAGTTGGTGTGTTTAATGTTGGGATTGGTTGATGATGACGTAGAGCCGCGGAGATTGGATTTTCGGGGAAACATAACGCTTTTGATTTGTTATATAAAAAAAAGGGTGCAAAAATAATAACTTAAATTTATTGACCAACAAGAAATTGAGTTATACGGAACCAAATCAAAATATTCCGATTATTTGTTCTGCTTTAAATTGACTTGTCATTATGGAGTGTTTTAAAGATTTAAAAAAATTGGTGAGAGGGGATGTTACTATTCCAGTAAGCAAACGTGAAGAGGCACCATCTGAGGGTACGCCTACATACATTATGACTACTGAGCATGGTTTAAGCACATGTCTTTGGCTTCGCCACTGGAGTAAGATTACTGAGAAGGAGGGTGCCTTGAGCTTTCCTAGATACGGGACAATTAACACCAGGATTCTTGATCATTTGAAAGGAAAATTATATAAGATGAAGCCCCCACCCAGACCTATTCAATATAAGGTTTTTACCGCATGGGAAAAAGAAAGGAAAAAAAATATATGAGGAGAACCAATAGAGCAGTGAAGAATTAATCAAATGCCCAGAGGGATGAGGAACAGTGTATATGGAAGAAGGCAATTCTAGAAGGAACTAGATTATATCCTGTAATTACATCAGAAGTTGGTAAGAAAGGAAATCCCATAAAGAGGAAGATGAGTCAGATACAGATTCCAGTGATTACATTTTAGAACGAATGTTAAACTCAAGACCCCTAGCGCATGCCACCTCTGTTGATCAGAAAGAATTAGGTGCTCGTTTAGGTCCGAAACTGGCTACTGCCTCTGCGCATCCGGGTATTACCCCAGTTGAAAGTCCTTTGCAAATTCTGCAAATTGTGCCACCAGTTGTGACCCGACCACAGGTTATAAATCCAACAATGACACCTACGGCTGCAGTGACTAGCACAGCCCCTGTACCCATCGTTCATGCTCAGACTACAAATCGAGCTTTTGAGAGTGCTCCTCTAAAAACAGAAATGAGGCCCGAAATTCAGCAAGCACCTACCTCTAGATTTGTTCCAACATCTCAAAATTCACAGATAGTTTTATGGAAGCCCCCACAGACGAAACAAGCACTGATAGATGGAGGGAATTTGGTCTTTACTGCTCCAATTGCTCCTGGTGCTCTAAATGTTACTCAGGAGGAAGGATATATACACATAGGTATAACCATAATGACTGATAACTGGGTTAGTTTTATTATCCATAGTATGTAAATATTTTAGGGCCTCATTTACAACAAAATGATGCAGTGCGGCGTCGCAAGCTATTTTTATGCGCCATTTTAAAAGCACATGGATAAGTCACATTCACAACAATATGACGCATCCCTATGCAATCCCCTGCGCTGGCGCACAATTGGCTGCCCTGCGCCAACACAGGCACCAAGGTGTAAGGGTGCCTGCGTTGCAGGGATGATTGTTTTTGTGCAGGAAGGGACAACTTCCTGCACAAAAATAATCATTGATGGTGTTTTTCTCTTTCTATGTGTGCTGCAGAATGCAGCAGTGTCAATGCACATACTCCAGGCTGGAGTATGTGCATTGACACTGTTTGAATAAAGGAGAAACTAAAAAGGAACTCTTGTCCGTATATTCTGTACTTTGGAAAAGAAGCTCACAGGTACCACCCAGTGTTCATTTTGTACCTGCTTAAGTACATCAGGGAGAACTGCCAATGAAGGCATGCCATGCATGCTAGTGTAAATGCATGCAAACATGCTTCCCAAGGTGGCACCATCCCAAGAGGAAGACACAGTCAGTATTCTGGGTTTGTCTTGGGGCGTAGTGGAAGGGTACACTGCCTCCAACTTGTTGGTCTTGCTAGGAATCCAGAAGGCCATTTCGTAACACTTTGTGGGCGCTTTTCCCATAATAGCCTTAATAGTCTGTGGACTAATAGTTTATACATTTGTAGAAGCAATAAGTAATGCTATGAGAGCAGGTCTGGAGCTCAAAGTAGGTTGTACAAGTCTCCTATATAGGGTGACTATATAGTTTAAAACCCTGACCACCTCAGCGAGTGTTAGGCTGTCGGAACGAGGTACGGGCATGTAGCCAGCCAAGACCGGCCACGTAGTCTCTTCATTGCTCAGCGGCCCCAAGCGGACAATTCTGTGCATCCGTGTCAATTGAACATCAAACCAGTTCTGATGTTCCCGGTAGGTCAAAGGGATTTCCAAATCTTGGTAAGCCTTGTAATGTGCCAGCAGGTCTACCTCTACGTAGGTACGAAACTGCTCTGTGGCAGCATCAATAGGCTCAAACTCCATCCATGAGTAAAATGTTTCAAAGGCATACATCACATGTACAGCTATTATAAAACAAACTGCCCCTGACCATAATCGGGGACGCTTTGAGATGTGGAGTAACTGCTTCCCTGTAATTGGCCACTATCACAATAGGTGCTGCCATAGAGAATTGATTCAATTGAATATGAAGTCAAAGAATTAGCAAACCCCCATAATTGGGGGGAAAACCTTTTATGAGTCAAGCTCGACAAACGTATAGAAATAGGTGCTCCCTTAACCCTAGTAGGTGACGATTACTACGGACGTCTCTGTAATGGCGTAATAATGGTTCGTGTGTGTGTGAATAGTGGACAACTTCTCAAGGTGTAACCGTAAGATATTAACCACACTTGGGTGCCAACTTTTGGTTAAAATACGACTTTGGCATAGATCTACATGGTTTGCTTTCCCACCCATGGGTGACGAAAGTGAACTTTGTTCACTGCATCAGCGCTGAATGTGAAAGACAGATTATAGCCCAGGAGAACCCTATCCAATACGTTGTTGAAATGGAGGTATTGCTTTTGGGTTACTAACAATCCCTATAGAGGGATCAGGGACACCGTGGTGACAGAAACAAACCTATTTTGTTGTTCATAATATTACTCTCACACACTGCACTAAGAATAGACACAAATTAAAACATTAATTACGACAGGAATAACCCGTTTCTCAGCATGTCTAAAACAACTCCACAGGATATCATTAAAACAGCAAGAAAGCACGTTGTAAGCAACGAGAATTAACTGAATATTTCTAACATGTAAAATATCATCTAAATTCTAATACCCTAAAGCTACTTCTGTGTACTGCACTTAAAGAGCAAGGAAAGCAGAGCGACTTGCAGTCTGGAGTTTCTTAGGGAAAAGAGATGCACTGCATACCTGGACAGCAACGGCTGTCGTTATCAGTGGAGGCGTTAAGGCAGTGTTCCCTGTGAAAGGCAAACACACGCTGCAGTAGCAGCCTTCCTCTGTGACTCCGCTTTTTCAGCACAGTGCGAGATGTAGCATCTTCAAAGTGTGCCGCAGTTGAGAACGTCTTCTGGCAGAATCTCATGTGATAATCTTGGTGAAGGACCTCTCCTGACAAGTGGCCAAATGGCAGTCCTTGTATACTAAATCTCAGAGATGGTAATGTCTGACATAATAGGGCGTCAATTCAGAATACACTATTCTGGCTATGTGTCTGTACTTAAAAAGGAAATCCCTCTGCCTGTATGCTAATATATATAGTGCTACACAGTCACTGATAATTTGGGACAGCCCAACTCTCCTGGCCTTCCAAATTATGGTATAGACAACATAATATACTGAAAAAAATCACATTTATTTATTTTGTTTTATCAAAATGGTAGAACACATAAGATAAATATCAAAATTCCAAGCGCATCCTACGTCACACACACGACCTCTCAATCAACAAGAATCAGACACATACCCAAACAGACTCTTACATACTGCCAATTCAACATTCACTATGCAACAAAACGTTTAAAAAAAAAAAATAATTATTATAAAACCCTCCCACAAAATAGGGGGATACACAAATTCAAAGGTATAATTGGATAGAATCCATAACAGCAGCAGAGGATCCCATGATCAGTTGGTCATACAGTTCGTAATCCAATTTCTTCTCAAACAGATAGAAGAGAACAAGGAAAATAAAATCAACTCCAGCGCCGACGCGCGTTTCAGTGTCTAACCCGGCTGTGGGTCACACCTTCTTCAGGGCGCACGGGTCATGTGCGAGACGCAAGGAGTGATGCGCCTAGGAAGAAACAACAATAAGAAAAATACACATACTCGGTGTTATACACTTAGATAAATCAGGGTGTCAGAATACAAAACATCCCTGTTTCTATGACATGATAAATCGGAAGGCAGAGTTAAGGACTTCAGGATGAATAAATAAATACTAAACCAAGGAGCGTGCACACTTAGAAAACAAGGAGATAGTATAGAACGCCAGTGAAGTCACTGGCTAAACCATGCAGATCCCGTAGAGACCTCTGTGGTACACACGTGCCCGAAAGGAGAGATGTGTCGAAGCTGTGAAAATCAGACTCAGATTGATCTTAAAAGCAGTGCCCAAGATACCCAGAAGACACAGCAGTACAATGACACAAAAAAAAAATTCTTGGACGAAAATACATGAAAACAGGTGGAAAGCAGATTGCCACAGGGTCGTACAAAACGAGAAAACACAAAAAATAGAGCTCCACACTTGGACCTAAAGGTAAAAATAAAGAATACTTAATTCAAAAATCCACAAAGGGCCAGGGTCTCACAAAGGCGGGAGAGCCAAAGGATATTTATATGGCTATTATATACCACAGCTTACCCAAGGATAGGGAACAGCTGGGTTCTCAAATCAATTCAACCATCTCGACAAGGGAATTCCAGACTTGCTAAGAGGAGAATCAAGAGGTACAGAAAAGTCCAAAATCCGGACCGTGAAGTTCTTGCTGGTGAAAGGTCCGGGGCGGGCACTATAGTGTGGTTACGATGTAAGAGACAGATTGGATACACCCAAAAAATATGCAGACAGTAAACGAAAGGCAGGTAGGTATACAGGAGGATCAAACGAGATGATCTGATATGCACGGGGTATATTCTGTCACGCAGATGCCGAGGACGCCACTCCCTCAGGACACCCCATTATACAGGCTGATAAACAAAAAAAATCGAAGTGCTGCTAAACAGGGAGGCCTATAAGGACAGGACCCAGTGCTCGTACGTAATGACATAATAAGCATTGGTTAATCACGAAAGGGAGGAGACATAACTGCCAAGATTGCAGGATAAGTCAGACACACATTCGTTAGGTCCCACACAGAGCAAACAAGGTGGAAGCATGCTCCACAGGTGTGGATACACACTGCTCGGATTAAAAAACAACTAGGGGAATACAGAATACAAAATATTTAATATACAGCAGAACCGATAAAGTAATAAAAAGGTGCGGCGATGGACCAAGCGGACAGCAAGGCTCACCTGGTTGGGGTATTACAGTAGCGGCAAAGACCGTCTACTCAGATGGGCGCCAACGGCCGGCAAGCCAGCGGGATCCCGTCGGCATCGAAAACACAGCTGGGGACGCCATTATGCAGTCCGCTGGTTTAAATAGATCGAGCGCGTACGAGCACGTCGTGCACTGGAAAACCGAGCGGGAGCTCCTCCCTCCCCGTGAATCCGATATAGAAAGAGGCTATGTAGAAAATACAGAGATAGTAGTAAGAGGCGCCATGATGAAATGACTGCCTCAGGAGATAAATATGGTAATAGGCATATATCCTCATTCTGCACAAGGAATAAAAAGACGACAAATGAAAAACAAACAATAAAAAAACATTAAATCATTTTTCTATGAGAAATAAGATCGAAACTATAATAAGAGAAAAATGTATCCCAAACACAGGGACAAGAGGGTGGTGTCTAACTTAATACAGCAAGCTGTTATCCTATTGACATACAAAACCTAATAGAGAAAAAGAATAATGCAAAGGAGCAAATGTTCCGGCGATAGACGCCAAGTTTGAAAGGTACCTAAAAAAAGAGAGATACTGATAGAGACACAAGGGTCCGAAAATGGATGAAGAATCTGTACATGGAAAGAGGGGAGAACACTAAGACTATAAAGGCTATTGTTACAGAATCGCATTCTCCCACGGTATAATTTCGTGGAGTCCTCTTTCTTTAGTATTAAGAGTAAATATCCAAAATACTTCTCTCTTCCTGCGGGTAGCTGTCACATCTCTCCCCGCCTGGGGAGAGATGTGACTTTCTCCAGCACGGACCATCTGAGATCAGTCTCCACATGGTTGGCCTCCACCCAGTGGCCAACCAGGGGTGCAGTATGTTTTGACAATCTTATATTGGACTTGTGCTCCCCAATTCTTTTTCTGCATTCTCTCCCCGTTTCACCTACATAGGCCAAATTGCAGGGACACAGAATGATATATATCACATTAGAAGATCTGCAGTTTGTCATTTCTTTAAAGAAGACCGTTCTCTCGTTTATACGGATATTGTCGCTGACAATGGCATTGGGGCATGCTTGGCAAGAACCACATCTGCGGTTGCCTTTGATGTGTCTGTACTTGTTCTTATTTGACCTTGACATGGTGATAAGTAGACAATTTACTCAGAATGATGTCACATCAGGTATTATATCCATGTCATTAGTTGAACGACCTGACACTTTCAGTTCTTAGTAAGATAAGGTCAGACATCTGCGTCAAACGGCAGACATGACAATGATTCTACATAAATTGTAAAAGATTGTATTTAACTAACCTACAGAGCAGATACTTCAACCTACTACAGGGGTGGTTCGACAACCAACTTCTTAGTTGGGATGAACATCAGTTCCTTAAAAATGAGACGCCTGCGACACCCACTTTCTACCTACTCCCTAAAGTCCATAAAAACATGGTGGACCCACCAGGATGCCCCATAGTGTCCTCAAAAAGAGTCTATTGGAAAATACATCAGTCTATGTAGACCATCTTTTATTCCCATATGTTAAAGACCTGAACTCATATGTGAGAGACACGAAAGACTTTTTACAGAAAATACAAAATCTGCATTGGGGGCATGAACACTGGATGGTATGTCTAGATGTAGAAAGTCTTTATACCAGCATTAGACACACAGAAGGCATGAGGGCGTGCAACTACTTCCTCAAATCATGGAACATACATCTATTGGAAAATACACATGATCCTACAAATGATCGAGATTTGTCTCACTGAGAATGTATTTATGCTCAACAATGTCTGGTATAAGCAAATACAGGGGACTTTGATGGGCACCTGCTTTGCCCCCAGTTACGCCAATATAACGGTGCTCTGGAGAGAAGAAATGGAACAGTGGACTGATAGAGTCAACTTATGGCTAAGGTATATAGACGATGTGTTTTTTGTATGGGAAGGTAGCGAATGTGATCTAAAATCTTTTGAGGCCAAACTAAACAGCAACAAAATGAACCTTAGAATCACCATGCAACACAGCAAGGACACCATAGATGTCCTGGACCTTAGACTTACATTGCATGATGGCAAACTATCCATAGAACTGCATCGAAAACCAACAGCAGGTAACTATCCTCCACGCTGCCAGCTGCCACCCACCGAACTTCAGGTGGAGCATCCCCTATGGAGTTTCTCCGAGCTAAAAGAAACTGTAGCTCAGAAACAATTTATGAGAAAACCAAGAGAGATGCTTAAGAGGTTTAAAGACAGAGGGTACTCCCAGAAAGCACTACACAAAGGGGTGAAGAAGGCAGATAACATCAAAAGAGATGAAGCCCTTTTCAAGCCCCCCCAAATTGAAACAAGGGAAGGAAGACAAAGGAGGCCCCATAAGATTCATAACCAGGTTTAATACTCAATCAGGAGACCGCAAACACATCCCGAAGAAAAGATGAGATATCTTAACTCAAGATCCCATTCAAGGTAAGAAACTAGGAAGGGCACCCTCAGTCACATACCAAAAGAACTTATCCCTTAAAGATTTGCTCGTCAATAGTCACCTGGCACCCCGCAAAACCAACTGGTTAGACCAAGGCGGAGGCTTCCGTAAATGCGGGAAGTGCAAGGCCTGAAGCCACGGTGAGACTGTTAAGGAGGTTACATTACAGAGAGTGAACAGGAAATGGACGATACCCAGAAAAATCAATTGTGGGACTGACTTTGTTGTCTAGGTTGTAACCTGCCATGCACCAATTGGTACACTGGATCCACTACATTCCCAGTAAAAAAAAAAAAAAAGCATATTCTGGAGAGCCATAACCAATAAAGATTTCAGTTACAGCACAGCTAGACACTTTCATGATGCAAATGATGGAGACTGGACTCCAGCCAAATATTTTGGTTTAGACACAGTCCCTAAACATCGGAGAGGGAATCGCCTCTTAGCACAACGGAGGTTAGAATCATGATTTATCCTACAGGCTGGCACCATTTATCCTAAGGAAATGAATAACTGTGAAGAATTATATTCACATTTATGAATTGCATGATATCCTCCCCAAGCCCTACTCCATGAGTTCTTAACATTCAGGTTTTAAATACCTTTTTTCCATTTTCTCTTTTTCCTTTGACTGTTTGATTCACTTGCTATAGAACTGCCTTAAACCTATTGAGCTTTTGAGAATCACCTTTACGTTAGAACTTAGTGAAATTGACTTTGATCAAATGAGGGCAAAATAGGATGCTTGATTCTGATATTATACCGTGTTGAAGATTGAGTTACCCATGGCTAACCGGGAAGGTTTCTTTTCTTTGACAGGGTAATCATGGTGAAGCAGATACGATCAAAGACTAGCCACCTCTAGAGAGTCAAGAGCACTGGAGATGTTATGTGTAACAGTCACCTCTCCTTTTCAGAATAAACTGCAGTAGTAGGATATTTATTAATTTTTCAGACCCAGAGAATTGTTTGAATTAGAGCTATTTTGACACTATCCTTCAACTACATTAGGATTGTGAATAAATCATTGTCTCTCTTTAAGGGTTTTCCCTGGTATGACAATACCACTAAACAGATACGTTCTTACGCAGCACAATATAATGCAGTTTGGGGTACTGAACCTGTATGCCAGTCCGTCCGGTTAGGTCTCTCTGCATACTAGTAGAGGTATAATCGGAGTCATTTTCTTTGCCGATAGTTAGACTAACAGGAACAATATGTTGTTAAATATTGTACAAGTATGCCCTCTAGACTTATCACTACCCTGTAAACACGATTACTGTAAATTCTCGCTTTCCTTGAATATGATGAAGTATTGCAAAATAATATCTAGAATTGATAAATCTCTTGCTTATGATTCTTTCAGTGCATTTCAAGGTCTTATTTAAATTTATTTGTATTTATTTAATTTGAAATTCTGTGAATATTAACAGAGTATATTTATTGGTTGAAAATATTTAATTGGAATACCAATCCGTAGTCTTTTTTCACTGTCACTTTTGAAGCTGTGCGTCGTGTGAGACACCTTGACTATGTGTAACCTGGAACTCTACACATGGTCATGTGACCAGGCCCTGTGAGAGGTCGAAACATGTCTTTTTCCTTGCCAAATAAACACCTAAATCCCATAACGGGAGTGGCTCGTTTTATTACCCGTAACCGGTAAGAAAAAAATTTACAAGTTACTTACCTTCGGTAACGATGTATCTGGTAGAGACGATTCTAGCCGCAGATTCCTTAATGTAGAATTATCCCCAGGCGTGAGACTGGACCCGGAAAACTTTCTTTGCCCCAGCATCTCTGCGCGCCGGGGGGCGGTACCACGCGACTCCGCCCTGACGTTGTCCACGGGCGTGACATCAGCGAGGTCACATAAGCCCCACCCTGGCGCGCTGACATCAGTTTTCTTCGGAGAACTTTTCCGCGCCACAACGCGGAGCCATCACAAACAAAACTGTGGAGAGTATGGGAACAGTGTGCGAAAAATCTGTGAAAAAGAGAAGAGAGAACGAAAGGTGAGAAACAGCACCAATTGGAAAAGTGCCAAGCACTAAGGTACCAAAAAGCCATAGCAGGGAAAGAGCAGAGCACCGCTCTGAAGAACAACCTTGCAAGCTAAGGCGACATCCCCCCTGGAGGCAGAACACATTGTGAAAAAACGCTACAGCAGAAGAGAGAGAGAATCTGCAATCACCATCCACAAAGTGAAGGGGCAACAAGCCCGAAACAGAGGAGTAACAACAATTCACCCCCAGACGACACCATCAAGGAGGGCCGTATCCCCTGAAAGGAGCGAAAGGGCCGAGGTACAAACAAAAAAAAAAACCCAACGCAGAGAACTGCAAAGGAATCAGAAACCCCAAGCCAGTACAAGAAGAGTCAAGGAGGCCCCTACACGTGGAGAAAAAACCAAAGTGTAGGGAGGCAGAAGCACCAATGAACCAACCGACCTCAGATTAGAAAGGAAGGGGTGGAACAATCAAGCAGAACGAAGCATCCTGTCCGGGAGGAGGCGAAGCATACCCCCACAGAAGACAAGCCACCCGGAGGGAGGCGAGTGCAGAACACCAAACAGAAGATCCTCGCAGAACGGGGAGGAAGGGCGGGTCGTGAAGGAATCTGCGGCTAGAATCGTCTCTACCAGATACATCGTTACCGAAGGTAAGTAACTTGTACATCTGATAGAGACTACTATAGCCGCAGATTCCTTAACGTAGAATAGATACCCTAGCCATACCCAGAGGGGAGGAGGGCCTGCGAGAGAGAACCTCCCCTGTAGGAAGAAACACACGGCCCCCGCAGGGGATGTGTCACAGGGAGAAGGGCGGCCCAGCCCTCACCAAGCAGAAGTAAGCAAGAGCGAGGCGAAGGGAAGGCCAGGAAAACCCAAGCCCATCCAAGGTACAACCGCCAGAAAACCCCGTAGGGGCAGACCGCACCAGAGGAGCACCAAGGAAGAAAAGAACCACCTCAACTCCAGGGAGAAGAGGTAGAACCGGAGGCAGAGCCTGCCATAGGAAAACACAGACACAGCGATAGAGGGCAGCTGAACAGGCAGCAGCCTCAAGGCAGCGGACAAGGCAGGAGCGGCTCCACTGCCAAAAAGGGCAGGCGAAGAAGAAGAAAGGCACAGGTGCGCAAAGCCCCAGCAGAACAAGAGGCAGGGGCACAAGGGAACACACCAAGGGCCACGGCGGTGGACCATAACGAGCAGGCATGCGCAGCCGGCAACACCATGGAGCAGTGCACCCAGAACAAGCCAGGCGCAAGCAGAGGACAGCGGCCAGGGAAATCCAGAACAATCCCCAAAGGGGGGCCGTGCCTGAGACACACACCGGCCCACGAAAGAAGTGGGACCAGGCAGAAGAGAAAGAGGAGAGACACGGAGGACAGACCAGCCGGCAACCAGAGCACAGGAAAGCCAGAAGAAACGTAGCCCCCCCTGGAACACCAGACAGAGGAGCAGGTGGAAACGCCAGACAGGACGGCGGAAACGCCACAGCACGATGCCGGAGACGGCATGCCAGGTTGGTATAGCGAGGAAGCGAACACTGAGAATGACAGACGTTGGAGCCGCGTAAGCTGCACCAAGACAAAGGCAAAAGAGACCGCACCAGCAGTATACAGTGATGCCAGGAAAGGCAAGGAACCTGAAAAAGGGCATCCACACCTCCTCAGCGTAGGACAGAGCTATGTAAAAGCTACTAGTACCCCACTTAGGGCATGACACGTCCCAAGGAAAACATGGGAACACCTCTTAGGAAAACAATTCCGCATCAGAGGGCAAAACAGGAAGACCCGCGGACAAAACCGCAGACGGCTTACCAAACAGCTAACAAAAGAATATACAGAAGGCCCAATCTCAGGACCAACACGGCTGTACCAACAGCCAAAATCACAAGTCAAAACAGAGGGCCGGACCAGCAGCCAACAGCACCGAAGGGCCAAGCGAAGGACCCTGAAGGGGCACCAACCACACAACACACAACCGGGTTACTGAGCACTAAGCTCCAGAAAAACAACGGGAGAACACCTACCAGAACACACCAGAGGACCGACAGCCAGGTTCACTGAGGGGGAGGAGGAGGACGAAGCCCCGCAAGAAACCGCTGAATGGCAGAATCCGCAGGGGCGTGAAACAAAAGAGTGCCATCAAAAGGGAGGTCAACCAGATGCTCCCTAACATGCTCAGGGAAAACACTATCCCTCAACCATGCATGGCGACGGAGGGCCACCGAACTAGCCATAGTGCGACCAAGAGCCTCAGAGACATCAAGAGCCGAGCGAAGAATAAACGCGGCCAGCTCCCGGCCATCCAACACATGGTGCCGCAGATCAAAGCAGGCACCCTCCTGAGAGGCACAAGACAGAAGGGACTCCGCGGATCCCACAAACTGGAAGTGGCTCTGGCTAACACACAAAGCGTGTTGAGCGCCCGCAAGGCAGCACTGGAGGAAGCGAAGATGTTACGCCCCCAGGAATCTAACCACCGGGCCTCCCGTGATGGAGGAGACAAAATGGAAGGCAAAGAAGGAAAGGCCGTCTGCAGAAGAGGGCCCGAGTAGAAGGATGGAAGGAAAGACAGACAGGATCATGCGGAGCAGGACGGTGGCGGTGCAGGAGTGACTAGGGCACCGGGTCCCCCGTGGCAGGACGCCCCCAGGCCCCCAAGAGAGAATTGTGGAGCGAAGCTTCGAAGGGAAGAAGCAGCTCCCGTCCACCAGAGCCCTGGTGGAGAACCTCAAGCAAGTGGTCCACGGGGAAATGTGCAGCCAGGTCGCCCATGCGCAAAATCCCCGCGGCCGTGGAAACAGCCAGTGCGAAAGCAGTACAGGGCAACGCGGTGGGGAGAGCAACTCCTCCATGGGTGACGGCTGCACACTAAGCCGGCCGTCCCCCAGCCCAACCGGAGGAAGAAACGGCCAAGCCCGGAAAGGTGGATGGGTGACAGAGGAGTGGGGAACCTGAGGCGCCTCAGGGGAAGACTGTGGGCGCGGGGATGGCGAAGAGCCCCCGTGGGAAGGCGCCAGGGAGAAAGCCACTACGCGGCGTCCCGTCTCCGGGGAAGAGGAAACAAACAGTTGCCTGACCTCTGGAGAAGAGGGGGCCTCCGAAGAGGAGTCGACGACCCGACGTCGGCACGGCGCAGTGGAGTCAGCCACTGGCGCCGGCGCAACGTCGACCGGCGTCGAAGGGGACGCGGCGACGACCTCCACCATCATCTGCGTTGTGGGAGAACGGGGCGGGGACGGAGCCAGGGCGGCCAAAGAACGGCGCCGAAAAGGCGCCGACTTGACCTCAGACGAGGCAGCTGCCTGCGTGGAGAGATGAGGAGGGCCGGGGACACACCCGGCCCTGAGCCAGCCCCTGCGGCGCAAATAGGGCCAACAGCCGCCAGCGCCTGAGCGCCATCAACTCGGCCTCGGACAAGGCCGCCGCCTGCCCAGAGGACCGAGTAGGACTCGGTGACAAGCCACGAGTCCTGGCAACCTCCCGCGACACCACAGGGACCCCCACGGGGGTTTGCGGCGAGGCAGAGGCGCCGTGGGCCGAAGGAGGGAACCCCGTAGGGCCGCACCCCGACGACGCCACACCTCCAAAACCTGAAGCCGAACCTGTCGGCGTCGGAGCCACCAGCGACTCCGCAGAAGGCCCCGCATGTGGCAGGGGATCAGCGGACGTCCCAGGAAGAGGAGGAGCCGAGGCCTGCAGGGCCGCAGCATAGGCCTCCATTTGGACTCTGGACGCCCCAAGCCGGGAAACGGCGGGTAAAGTGGCGACGTGCGAGGCCGCACGACCCTCGGAGAACCCGCGCCCCCCAGAAGGGCGGGGACCGGGCCTCGGGGACAAGCTGTGACACTTTCCAACAGGCGAGTGACGCCCCTGCGGCCTCGGGGAAGGACGATGTCGGAGGCGGAAGCGGCGGTTCTTGGCCCCTTCCGCGGGGGACGGACGTGATGAGGACGCTGACCTGGACATGCGGGCCGAAAGGAGTTTCATCCGGCGCTCCCGCCGGGACTTCGGTTTCATCTGCTGACAAGCCTCGCAGTCTGTGGAGTCATGGTGCTCCCCCAAACACCACATACAAATAGGGTGATGGTCCGTCGCCGACATCTGGCGCGCGCAAGACGAGCACATCTTGAAGCCCGAAGGCATTCGCACACTGTTCTCAAGGGAACGCAAAGCGTTGAAGAAGGAGGCCTGAAAACTGGCCAGGGACACGATTCGGATCCGCGTGGCACGCAGAAAAGAAGGAAACTGATGTCGGCGCGCCGGGATGGGGCTTATGTGACCTCGCTGACGTCACGCCCGCGGACGTCAGGGCGTGTAGTGTAGCTCCTATTTCCCTAATAGGCTCTGCGCATTGGAATAATATACCCTATAGGTTTGACATAGGACTAAGGTCAATATGTCCCTATCGAGTATATTAAACTTAATTACTTGTGCCAGCTAGCTCAGAGGCCACTAGAAACTCCTTGATAAACAAGGGAGTAGTTTCTGGCAGTCGCAAAACATGACAACTTTGTTTCCCTTTTAGAATCAGAACGTGTCCCAGAGTCGTGGAAACAATAGATAACCATTTTACTCAGCTCAATCGTGCATGCTTAGTTTTCCTCAAAGTTACACAGGAAGAATAGACGGGCGTTTCAATAAAAGATTTATTGAACAGTCTTGTTTCTATTGTAAGTAATATGTGCTGTTATGATCACAAGACAATATGCAAGATAAATAATGTACAGCATAAGCAGTAGAAATAAATAATACTGCGCTAGCATGATCTTTAGTAGATATTCATTTACATAAATAACAGACTAAAAATGCGAGTACTCATACGATGCGTTTCTAAGCTAGTTCTACCCCAATGTACCTAACCTAGGTGTAGGGAGAGGTATGAAGTAGGTGGAGTATTCCTTACTATGGTATGCTAGGAGTATGTTCCGCCTAGTATGCCAAGAGTCCCTCTAGGTTTCTAGTCAGCTCCATACCTTAAGAATGAGAGAGGTGGGAATCTCTTGCCAGACTCGAACTCCAACACCCCGCAAGGGAAGTCAGATCACTGGAAGCTGGACTCTGCGTGCAGGGATGACAGCGTCTTCTCAGTGCGTCAGGCCGGGAAACGGGCTCCTCTGAAGTCGAGGTCTCCTCTGATTTACAAGGGCTAGGGAAGGTATATTTATACCCGAGAGGTACCTCAGAATGTTAGCATTGACGTGAATCGGACAGCGGAAGACGTCATGAATGAACCCTCAAGGTATAACGGTTCATGCATAATAGATGAGTCCTTGAAGAAATCAATAGTCCTGTGCTAGGGAAACTCCCGAAGCCTAAGGGTCTGTTCTTCAAGAACTCGTGACGTTAGGGTGGACGGATGTCGGAGACCATGCCTGTATTTGGAGTGCATGGTTTAATGCCTAAATAAGGACTGGGATTTTATGCCTATACAAGGGCAGGGCGAATTGTGCCTATATAAGGATATGATACAAGAAAATCCATGTACGGACACCCTAAGAGGAATACAACACCCACTCCACTTTCGTGTGTACGATAATAATAAAATGCTAAACATTTAATATGCTAAACATAAAATGGAGTACCGCATATTGCTAAAAATATTTCTTAAAAGCATTAAAAAAGCATTTAAAAACCTATAAAAATGCAAAAGGTACTGTACATTTCAAGCATTGCTTTTCATTACAGGCATATATTTGGAAATAAAATGCAATTTGAATGAAAATAAGCAGTAATATTTACATGTGACAGAAAATGATCGATAAGTTGTTCAAAAATCAAAGTCATTTCATGTCATGAAAATTAATGAACTTGTTAGACAAATAAGATGACAAAGTGTCTGAGGAAGTACCGCGAAGTCCGTACTATAAGACTAGTTCTACTTCACGAGCACCTAATGAGCAGTGGTATTTAGTTGGGTAAATGAAGGCGCCACTCGGGAGAGATAACACAAATATTTGATATTTACTTGCTGTATTGATCACGGTGCTGCAAGGTGAAGAGAACCACTGACCTCCTCAAAACACAAAATGGCCTTGGCCAATTGACAGATATACAAAGGAATTCCTCAGCACACGTCTGTTATGTCACAATATACATAAACATGCTTGATGTGAGCATAAGTAAAATACAAGTAGGTAAGTTCTTATTTCCGTACTCGGCAACACGAGGAGCGACGTCCGTGTGTGGGATCAAACTACTAAGAAATAAGATTCTGGACTTCTGGGACATACAGGGATCCCTTGGATTTAACATTGAGAAGTGAGACGTCGCGAGATATTGAATCCCAGTGTGGGTTGGAATTAACACCACTAATAAAGGTTAAACACAGGAAGACAATAGCCTTGATAAAGTCGCGGGATTAATTCCCATGTAAGCGACGAAACACGTGTCGGCTGTCTGAACATCGGAAAATAAAAAGGAAAAAAGAAATAAGAACTTACCTACTTGTATTTTACTTATGCTCACATCAAGCATGTTTATGTATATTGTGACATAACAGACGTGTGCTGAGGAATTCCTTTCTAGTTCTACTTCAAGCAGATTGAATTGCCATTCAGTTTGAAAAAACGGAAAAAGTTCAATTTGGGAAGAGTTCCAAGTTTTTGAAATATGAAGGCCAAATTTTACTGCGTCTCTGGTACACTGTGGGTCGAATCAGAGTCAGTGTCCGGGTCTGGTGTAAACATGAGATCATCTATTTCTGTAGACAAAATATCGTCCACTGAAGTTGGTGACAGTCGGAACACCTCGTGTAGTAGATTAATTGCACAGAGATGTGAAGCATCGCTTTCAGCATAGGATGCCTCAGCAATGTTCGCGTCCGTCGTTACCGGTGTGCCTGTAGATCCATCTCGTACCTCAGCAGCAGCTGGAAGCGTCTGAGATCTCGATGAAAGTGTCTGAGGAAGTACCGCGAAGTCCGTACTATAAGACTAGTTCTACTTCAAGCAGATTGAATTGCCATTCAGTTTGAAAAAACGGAAAAAAGTTCAATTTGGGAAGAGTTCCAAGTTTTTGAAATATGAAGGCCAAATTTTACTGCGTCTCTGGTACACTGTGGGTCGAATCAGAGTCAGTGTCCGGGTCTGGTGTAAACATGAGATCATCTATTTCTGTAGACAAAATATCGTCCACTGAAGTTGGTGACAGTCGGAACACCTCGTGTAGTAGATTAATTGCACAGAGATGTGAAGCATCGCTTTCAGCATAGGATGCCTCAGCAATGTTCGCGTCCGTCGTTACCGGTGTGCCTGTAGATCCATCTCGTACCTCAGCAGCAGCTGGAAGCGTCTGAGATCTCGATGAATGCCGTCATCAGGATTGGTAGCCTCTGGGGACAACACAGAGCATGGGCCGTTATCGGGTCCAGCAGAGTATCGATATCCGTTGGCGTTGCTGATGGAAATGTTAGACAGGTGTCTAACACGCATTCTTCACCGCATAGCAGGCATCGTAGGACAGGTAAGATGCAATCTTGCCAGATTGGTCTGAATGACAGGAACCACGTGGTATTAAGTTCCCGTAGACGAGTCATGCCCAAAAGCTGTACTATTCGCTCACGGCACTTTCGTTCAAGGAGAGCTTTCTCCACTTCGCTCGGAGTGATGTCTGCGAATAGGCTGGCCATAGCGTAATAGCAGGAAGAGAAATAGAATTCCGGCACCAAGTGCTAGAATTAATGGTATGCCACCAAACACCGAATGTGCAAAGTTCGGGATGATTCAGAGTATTGCCTGGAAAGGTGCTAACAGATCGGAACAGATGCTCTTAAATACATGTACAATTCCGCTTGTATCAGACATGTTAAAGATACGTCCTATCATTTCCACGAAATGTATAGGGCAGTTTGTACGTATTAAAGTCTGTATCTCAGCCGAAGTCCTTGCTACTTGTAGATCATAGGTTTCTTTGGCGTGAGGTCAAAGGGACGGTTTGTTGCAAAAGCATGGCTTTCATTCTGCTTAAAGTATCAAATCTTATAAAAGAGACGTTCAGCGAAGGCCACAAAGGCGACTCCCTGACTGTGTCTATTGGGGCAAACAATACTTGCATACAGCAAGTGACCCTGGAGTTGATCGTTACTAGATATGGGATGCCTGGCAACATGCCGCAGCAACTCTGATCATTCAACGTTTGGACAACTTTCTAATGGGAGTTACCTCATGTTGGATTAATCACAGCAGCTGGTGTACCCTGCTGATGGCAAGACAAATTTGCCACAGAACCATTGCAAGCCCCGTGTAAAGAAATGTCCTGACATAGAAGTGAACCGCTCAGTGCACTTTCAGTGTGTACCGCTCAAAAACACTTCACGATCCCCATTCCAACATCTATATGTATACGGTAAATTCCAAGATGTCTTAATGTATTCCTTACCCAACCTTTCATATTTGCCTGCTTGCATTTGTTTGAGGCAATACTGAAACTGAAAAGTAGTCACAGGTAGTGTGATTTTGCCATGAATGAGCCATTCTGTAGCTGGTTTTTCTGCCACTGTGAATGGTAATTTTTCCAGTTTTTCAATGCTCCGCACTGTATACTTTGCTCCCCTTTGTGCTAATTCGATCTGTTTATCAGTTAGATTGTATTCTGCAAACAGAGCCGACGTGCTGATGAAACGCCAAGGCACATAGCCCGCATGCAAAGATTGCAGCGTCCAGCTTAATAACACAATAGAACGTAATTGTGATTAGCCTTGCTGTAACATGGCCAAATCTTGTTCTAGTACGTCGATAGCAGAGGATACAATGTTGTCCAATGAATATATTCTGGAGGACAAAGTTGTTAACCCATTGTCGACCACAGTGAGTGTTTTTTCTAAATTAATACAATCAAGTTCACGTATTCGTTCTGCGGCCTCCATCTGGGACACTTTCCATGCTTCATTATACGCAGCATAAATGCCGGCATATATGAAACGTTTTTGACACGGTTCTCTTGGTCCAAGCAAGAATTCCCTAAGGTCTGCATCTTCTTTAAGTAAGGATAAGTGTTGTTTCACATCCTGTAGTGTAGATTACTGCAGCCAATTGAGGCATAATTTTCCTACACTGTATGTTGTTACTACCCCCGGATGCTGTCTTTGGACGTATCTTGGGTCTGGCCTATGAATAGTAAAGCCCCGAGTTTTATTCAGGAATCTTTCCTGACAGTTGTTCCTGTTTGTGGGCCAGATCAACCATTTTCTCCAATCAGGATTAGATCTGTTGAGTTGTAGTATTTTGTCAACTGTAACCGCTGCCTGTGTATTGTTATCACTTGCAGGTGTTGGTACAGAAGGTGTTTTAATCTCTTTGATCTTGGCTAGTCCAAGACAAGATGTTTGTTGGACAGTTTCATTCAAAAACATTATTTGTTCAGGGATGATACAGGCTCTAAATAAAGCTTCTATCCCCTGCACTTGCCAATCTTTAGTACCCAAGACAGTTTTTGTGTCCATTGTGTCTTTCCATAAGTCGAAACCCTGTCTAGACAGTTGGGCAATAAATGTTGCAGAGTAAATCTGTTTTGTATTAGTTAACATAATTTTCAGTCCTGTTTTGTTTACATTTTTATAGTAAAACGTTTCTGGATCAGATGTATTGTAACCTGAAAAATATGGAAACTTGTTAGCAAATGTTTTTGAACTACCTTTTGGTGGTGTAGGACAATGCTCCCATTGGTTAAACAAACACATTTCTAGGGTTTGTAGATTTATGCAAATAATGATGACCATAGTGGTTATAGCAATACTGCTGTTCATAGTCTGATGAACCCTCTAAATATTCATTTTTAGAAAATGCAGCAGATTTTTCTAGGTCAAACATTATGTCGTTAACAGTCTCAAAGTCACAATCATCAGAATAGGTACTGGACGAAATGAGATCACTTAGTGAAAAATTTTAAACAAATGTGGAATGTTCAATTGTTCTGTCGGGCCAAAAATATCAAAATCTGTTTTGTCCCACACTATACCATCCTGTATAGGAACGGCTGTGATGTTCACTGTTGACAAGTCTCTTGCTTCACGATGGGAAGATTTATGAGGTTTCAAAAGTACGTTCACATCTTTTCATTCAGTGTTCACATGGATGTATCTGCCATTTATAAGCACGCTCAGTCATAACCAAAGCTAGCCAAAGCAGGAAAACAAATATTCCAGAAATAATCCAGAGTTCAATCCATGGGGAAACCAGATAAGTCTTTCAGAAAGTGAAGAAAGTCTTGTACTTGCTGCTTGAATGTTAATGATGCTGGCGTCGTTTCAGGTTCACTCGAATCTTCTGAGAACGTATCAAAGTTAATGAAATAGCCAGAAGCAGTTCTGTCAATTGTTGGAATTGCATCAGGATTTGTAGAAATCGCTGGAACCAGTTGATCACTTGCTACATTGGTGTAGACAGGTGTATTTGGACGAACTGTTACTTGATTTTTCAAGAGGGATGAGTTCCATTGCATTGTTGCTTAGTCCTTCATCTGTTACTGCTGAATTCTCGATGGTTATCAGTCTTTCAGTCTGAACCGCTTGGATAGTAGCGAGAGGAGTGCATCTGCTACTAGGTCGGAGTCCACGAGGCCTACTATTTAGTATTGGCCACATACTGTGGTTTGATGAGGTCGATGGACACAAATCTTTTCTCCTTTTTTCCAGCAAGGGGCTGCAGAAGTACTGTTCTTGTTCCTTGAACTGCTAGGACAGGTACTGGTCGTCTGTAAGAAGGTCCAAATTCCTTCTTGTCCACAATCTTTTCTCTGACTAGATCCCCAACTTTCGGAATCCAGACAGGCCTTGCTGGGACCGCCGGTTTTTCCCCAGTGGTGGTTGGCTGCAGGAATACGTTGCTTTGTTTCGATCTTAGTTCATTGAGTTCCTGTAAAACAGCCAAACTATCTTTGACATCAAACGGTTTATTTTCCACCACTGTGCCTACGTGATCGAGGTCTGGTACCCACATTCTTGTCCCAAATAGGACCTCATATGGAGTGACCCCTCCTAGAGAACTTCTTGGCAGGTTATTCAATGAGCGTTGGACCCCATAAAGATGTTTGACCCACCCATCACCCGAACCTAATACCCTAGCTGTTATAGACTGCTTTATGTCCCGGTTTTTCCTTTCCACAACTGAATTTCCCTCAGGATGGAATGGAGAGGAGTACCGCAATGCAACGCCCAGACTGGCCATGGCTTCTTTGTAAGCCCGAGAGCTAAACGCAGGGCCCTGGTCAGAATGTAGCGTGCCTATTGCGTATGTACCGATAAAGACTCGCAAATCTTTTATAACAGTTCGAGCGTCAGCCGAGCGCTGAGGCCATATCCATATGAACCTTGATTCAGTATTTGTGGGATTGCATTTGTCCAGAAGGACGCATGCGCGTAGATAGTCTAATGCTGTCTAACAGTGGTGTCTGTACTGGGCAGCTACATTCGTAGCATGGTGTCTGGTGGCTTTCTCGCTGTAATTTACAGTCTATGCAGTTAATGATGAAGATGTGGATTTCTGTATTCATCCCAGGCCACCAGTACATCTCTTTTAACGTCAAAATTATTTTTGAGATCCCTTGATGTGACAGACCCTCCCCCAAATGTGCTTCATAAATCAAAGCTGCTCTACGTTCCATGTTTGGAATTACCCTATCCCCCACTCCAGGGATTCGAGCAAAAGGAACATTGTTCGCATCAATTACATAAGAGTACTTGAGTGGAAACTTTTTTGGTAACGCTGCACCACTGCCTTTGCTTGTAGCATTGACAGCCAACATTATCTCACTGTCTATTTTCGTTTTTGAATGAGTGATCGCAGCTACGGAAGCCATCTGAACAGCCCCCTTTGCGGCTTCGTCAGCCAATGAATTCCCTGCAACGTGAACGCCATCACGTTGATGACTCAGTGTGTGGATCACGTGAGCCTTTTGTAGTTCGTTTTTCAACTGAACTTGTTCCCAAAGCGTTTTGTGCTTTATTGTGCCACCTTTCGCATCTTTGAACCTATTTTCAAGCCAATTTTGTATATAGTCATTATACGACTGAACATAGTAAAAGGAATCGCACACTATTAGTGTGGGGAATTCTCGATCTGTACTTTAAAGTGCCAGTTTGAATGCTTGTAGTTCAGCTCGCTGAGCTGTACAATCTCCTAGAGATTGAGTTTTTGTGACCATAGGTCTGAAGATGCCATCTCGCATGCGACCTTTAACGATTGCACACGCTGCACTGTAAGCTTGCTTACTCCCCGTTGCGGGTTGTGCGGATCCGTCAGTGTAAATTATAAATTCATACTGATCGAGAGGCAGAATTTCAGTGGGCAGAGGACATTCTTGTTCATATTGCAGGAACGCTCGTGTTTTTAGATCAGGATCAAAAACATATTCAACATCTGTTGCAGCAAGAGAATTAACCCATTGTATCCATCTAGGATGTAATGCTTTAGCATTTGGAATGCTTGCTTTTGTGACCGCTTCTAAAGCTGGTACTGGGGTTACGACAATAATGCGTTTCCCTTGGGCGAGGGCTCTTTCTTTTGCTACAGCGGTTCGAACTGCTGTCAGAATTTTTTCAGTTGAAGTGAAACGCATTTCCGTTTGTGTATACAAATGAGATTGGTATTTTTTCACCCTCATTAAATGTTAAGTAGGTGAATCCGCATTGACCCGAAATTATTCGGATCACCAGGTTGCGTTGACTTACGCGTGTTTGTAACTGATTTGTTGCTAACATGTTAGCCTGGAGTGAACGCAAGATTTGTGTGTTCTTGTGTCCAATTTTTGATTGAAAAATCAGGTTTGATTAATGCGTAGAGAGGTTTAACCCTTTCTGCGTAATTTAGAATGTATGTTCTTCCAAAATTTAGGAAACCCAGGATGGATTGTAAGTTTTTTAGCGTTTTTGGAGGTTGGAGCAGTGCACATTTCTCTAGAAAGTTAGCTGCCAAGCTCTTGCCTTCACTTGAAAGCTCATATCCTAGAAATAGGACATTGAGATGGGCAATTCCGGACTTTTTGAAGTTGAATTTGTAGCCCTCAGAGGCGAAGCCCAATATAATGGTATTCACCCTGTTCAAGTGTTTGTCCAGGTCATCGTCTGTCAGATAGATGTCATCGACATAGGACAATGCCTCATTCTCATAAATTTGTAGTAACTCCGTTACCCTCGCTGAGAATAAACCTGGGCTGTTCTTGAACCCTTGTGGGAGCCGACAAAATTGAAGCTGGGTCCCCATTATGGAGAAAGCTGTTAAGTACCTGTTTTCAGGTGCTATGTTTTGACAAAAGAAACCATTTGAGATGTCTAATGTGGTTTTATATTTTTTACGCACAATGTTATTCATTAATGCTGTGCTATGTGCATTTTGCACTGCAAAAGTTTTAGAACAAGTGTTTAAATGTCTGTAATCCAAAACTAGACGATAGGTGTTGTTTGGTTTGGAGACAGGAAACAAAGGATTGTTCATTGAGGAGGTGCATGTTTCAATCACCCCTTGGTATTCAAGTTGATCTAAGATCTCCCTGACCTGTTTTTTAGCTTCTTGCTTTATTGGGTACTGCCTTTGTGCAGTTGGTTCATGTTTCAGATGTATTTTATTGTGAGGTGAGTCCTCATCCCATCCTACATGATTTTTATATAATGCTGAGGCCTGGGCTACTGCCCATTTCCTGGCATATGTATATTTTAGGTGAATTGGAATATGGTTGGAGAAGGCAGGCATAATGATGTCCTCGCCGTGTGGGCACTCCCTGACAAATTGTGGTGGCCAGTCTTTTTCTGATAGAAGTATGTCATAGCCCCTTGAAAGTTTTTCCCAAAAGAGTTCTTTCACCTGTCTAGGTATGTCTCCCTCCATCCGGAGTGTTATTTCATATAACTTTTGTGGAGTACTAACCCTGGTGTCTACAGTCTCAACTGTAATGTACTCATTCAAGTCCACTATCTCCAGAAGTTCCTTCAGGTTCTGGCGAGCTATTGTGACTTCTGCTGCACTGTCCAGCATTGTCTGAGCCCATTCTCTGTTCTTTAGTTGTGTTCTCAGTATTCTCGGCATGTCTGATCTTCAGACCTGCTACTTTCTTTTTGGAGAATTGAGGTTTTGTTTTATTTTTCGGAGCGTGTTTATCTTCCTTGGATTTCACGCGTTCTTCTCTATGTTCTGACCGTCCTCTTCTTTCCGAAGTCTGTGACGAGATCTGAAAGGTACGAGAGGAACGTGTATCAGTATCTTGATACACGTCAGGCTTTTTCAAATTATCCCTATTCCTGAGGTTATACCTCCTTTCAGAGGGCTCCTTTTGAGGAGACCTACCTCGGGATTGAGAACGTTTCTCTGAATTATTTTTATTACTTTCCCACTTCTTTTTAGAAGATGTAGGAGTTTGTTTAATAGAGTCCTTCTCAGGACTTTCAGATAGTTTCGGCTTCACTGGTCTTCCACCCAAACTATCTCTGCCTAATTCTGCATAAGATTGTTCTATTATTCTGGGTAGCTCAGTTTGATGTTCTGCAACATCGAATTCCTTAATCGTTGGCGGATCGCCACTGCTGCTGCCTCCCCTTTAATATTAGATAATATTATTGTTGAGACCTGGTCGAAATTTTTCAGTAATTTCATACCTAAATTTAGAGCAGGCTCTGCCCCTTATTAGTTTTGAATTTGTTTCAGGACATCTGGTATTACCGCAATTGACGGAATGCCATGTGTTTTAGTATAGATGGCAGCAAAGACTGAGCCCCAAGTGGTGCAGTCTTCCAGTTGTCGTGTGATCCCCATTGGTAAACAGATTGTTAGGATTCTGTATTTCTCATACGGGCTAGTATTTGGAAATACTGCTTCGATTTGAGTAATTTTTTGAGCTATCCAAAATGGAACTTGCTCACGGTTTGTGGGCATTTTTCCCATGACTGCGTATAGAGTGTGGTGTAATTTTTAGTGTATTCCCCGGTTGAGGGGACTGATTTGGAATGGTTAATGGTGGTTGGACTGTGAAAGTCCGCATGACATATTGGACCAATTGTCTGTAGATTTTTATTAACTCTGTTATTTGAGTAAGTAGTTCCTCGTCTGACATATCAAGTTCAGGATGAGGTGTGTAGCCGGCTAGAATCGGCCATGTTGCTCCTGGTCTACCTAGTGGACCGAGCCTGGTAATGTTTCTGTGATGTTTTAGGGCGACTTTAAAGCAGAGCTGATGCTCCTGGTATGTTAGTGGAATTTCTATATCCTCGAAAGGAATATATTCCTCTGGTGGATCATCTTCTTTGTAGAAGTGAAACAGTTTTGTAACTGGATTGGATTCAGGAAATATTACCCATGAATAGAATACCTCTGTCTGAAATGATTCGTGTGCCTCTATCACGAAAACTGCTCTACCGCCTCTTGGGGGTAGGCCGTGTTTTATAAGTTTTAGAGTGATGGCTCTTCTTAAGTTTGGATTGATGTCTATGACACCCTCCTCGGTTCCATCTAAACCTGTAAAGTTAAAAACTGCTATGGCTGGATCAGCCGCAGCTCCACCGTTTCCAGTGTTATTGTCCCCGTTTATGGACATTTTGTTTTTTGAAAAATGTAGAACAAGTTTCAAGGAAACAAAAGATAAGGTGCACAATATTTTGGAACACTGTATCCTTCAACGTTGAGCAAACCAAACAGCTAATATATAGGGTGCTTCCCTATGTAGCCGTGGCGGATACTTAACCCTGCCCACTCCAGACGTCTTTTGGAGTATATGGGTAGGGGTCTCTGAGAGAAAAAGCACGGCTGAGTTACTCAGTATCTAACGTTAAATCACCGCCTTACCAAACGTTGGGCGCCATGTAGTGTAGCTCCTATTTCCCTAATAGGCTCTGCACATTGGAATAATATACCCTATAGGTTTGACATAGGACTAAGGTCAATATGACCCTATCGAGTATATTAAACTTAATTACTTGTGCCAGCTAGCTCAGAGGCCACTAGAAACTCCTTGATAAACAAGAAGGGAGTAGTTTATGGCAGCCGTAAAACATGACAACTTTGTTTCCCTTTTAGAATCAGAACGTGTCCCAGAGTCGTGGAAACAATAGAAAACCATTTCACTCAGCTCAATCGTGCATGCTTAGTTTTCCTCAAAATTACACAGGAAGAATAGACGGGCGTTTCAATAAAAGATTTATTGAACAGTCTTGTTTCTCGTGTAAGTAATATGTGCTGTTATGATCACAAGACAATATGCAAGATAAATAATGTACCGCGTAAGCAGTAGAAATAAATAATACTGCTCTAGCATGACCTTTAGTAGATATTCATTTACATAAATAACAGACTAAAAATGCGAGTACTCATACGATGCGTTTCTAAGCTAGTTCTACCCCAATGTACCCAACCTAACCTAGGTGTAGGGAGAGGTATGAAGTAGGTGGAGTATTCCTTACTATGGTATGCTAAGAGTATGTTACGCCTAGTATGCCAAGAGTCCCTCTAGGTTCCTAGTCAGCTCCAAACCTTAAGAATGAGAGAGGTGGGAATCTCTTGCCAGACTCGAACTCCAACACCCCGCGAGGGAAGTCAGATCACTGGAAGCTGGACTCTCTGCGTGCAGGTATGACAGCGTCTTCTCAGTGCGTCAGGCCGGGAAACGGGCTCCTCTGAAGTCGAGGTCTCCTCTGATTTACCAGGGCTAGGGAAGGTATATTTATACCCGAGAGGTACCTCAGAATGTTAGCATTGACGTGAATCGGACAGCGGAAGAAGTCATGAATGAACCCTCAAGGTATAACGGTTCATGCATAATAGAGGAGTCCTTGAAGAAATCAATAGTCCTGTGCTAGGGAAACTCCCGAAGCCTAAGGGTCTGTTCTTCAAGAACTCGTGACATTAGGGTGGACGGATGTCGGAGACCATGCCTGTATTTGGAGTGTATGGTTTAATGCCTAAATAAGGACTGGGATTTTATGCCTATATAAGGGCAGGGCGAATTGTGCCTATACAAGGACATGATACAAGAAAACCCATGTACGGACACCCTAAGAGGAATACAACAGGCGGAGTAGCGTGGTACCGCCCCCCTGCGCGCAGAGATGCTGGGGCAAAGAAAGTTTTCCGGGTCCAGTCTCACGCCTGGGGATAATTCTATGTTAAGGAATCTGCGGCTAGTAGTCTCTATCAGATATATATATTCCATCTTTCACAGTTCGCTTCGCCCAAGCCGCTTATTACGGTGAGCCTGCGGCGGGGTAGCGAACCCCATTATATCCAAAAACACCTGTAAGTTTCAACCGGATCCAAGTCACTCCAGTCACGAATACCACAGTGCCGCGGCACCAATTGGAGCCGCGGCACTGTGGTTTTTCGTGACTGGAGTGACTTGGATCCGGTCGAAACTTACAGGCGTTTGAGAATATATATATTTTTCAAGTTTGCCCTGTAATTGAAGACGCACTCCACAGCAGGTGATTGCCAAAATCATTTATTTCAACAAGAACTTGTGTTTTACTTATCCTTTTAATTTTTCAGAATTCACATGGACCCACTGGAGGGTGAAATTGGGCGTGAAACGGACTACAGATCCCAGCGTGCATTGCAACATAAACCCATCGGGGAGGCACACCGGAGGCCTAATAAAGGATTAGCAACGCGAAGGATTGTGGTCAGCCAGCATTTACCTGTGATTTCTGAATGCCTATGAAGGAGCGCGAGGCTCTGAAACGCGTCGGCGAAAGGAGACATCGATTTGTAATAAAAACAAGTTCTTGTTGAAATAAATGATTTTGCCAATCACCTGCTGTGGAGTGCATCTTCAATTACAGGGCAAACTTGGAAAATATATATATCTATATCTCGACTCCAACTCCAAATCCTTCAATTAAGAAAAGGACACCGACGCAGGCACTGGATCAAAATTGGAGTATATATATATATATATGGCACAGACAATTCAAGGAGCACCTTTATTCTGAACTCTCACATAAGATATCCGTTAACAAAATTTGAACACGCAAGGCTGCCAAAGGGGATTATGGGTCTTGCAGTCCCACTGGGAAGAGTAGCAATTGCCCAGAGGCCGGCATTAATGTCAAAATCATACACAGCCTGTGTAATTAGAGCCCCGTGTTTTTGTTACAAGCCCAATATCTGTTTACCCCATGTGTCTGTTCCTGCGCGCATTTGGGAGTACAGTTTGCTCTGTGTGCCATTATTGTTCAAACCGGTCAGTTTTTGTTCTATTTAGATAAGAGGCAATGTTGTGGAGGCAAACAAGTATTAACATTAGCAGCATGAGTTGTTTACAAAATAGTTTTAACTTTTGCAGTTCTCTTTTATATTATCTGATTTATCATCAGGAAGGCAGCATGTTTTGAGAGTATTGGCGCCATAATTTAGACAAATATTTATGCACCTCGGCTGGTTATTACGACATGTTTATTTTTAGGGCAGATGGCATATAAATATTTCTACTGTGCACATATCAGGTAGCTGATGTCGTTCAAGTGTTGGCATAACACGCTATTTATGCACTATGCTGTTATTTGTCTTGATTAATTCTTTGCACTTTATGCATATGTTATGTTAAGCGTGTGTTACCAGTGTTATTTTCTTTTGCACAGTATCTTTTATGTCTATACATGCCTGTAGGAAGGAGGGCTATATAAATCTGAAACGATATGGCGCCAATTAGATTGATAAAGCCTGCTGCGCAGGCGAAACGCGTCTCTCTTTCAATGTGGGGTCGTGGGAGACCTGACCTTTAATAAAAAAAGTCTTATACCTACATACCTGATGTACGTGCCTCTTCTTCTCAGGAGCAGGATTGTCTTTTTGGATTAAATTCAGCGTCGGCGGTCGGCGCTGTACACGTACCACCAGTCGTTTTGTGGCTCCACTTATGACCGCAGTTGTTTTTGGAGGAGCATGGTAGTGCTACACAGTGGAGCCCCCAGAGAGTGCGCTGGTAAGAGGACCAAGGATGACAGCTGTGGAGATCCCAGATTGCGGGGCGGTCCTTGCGACTGCCAGCACGTAGGTCTGCTTTCTGCAGCAAGAAATGCCTTGCCCAGGATACTGGCGCCCTTTGGTGACTGGGCACCGTGGTTTGCCGACGCATAAGCGGTGAGGTGTGCTGGGCATATCAAATTTATTTCCGTCGGTCTCCTCCGACCTCGTATGTGTGCCTATGACTATTTTATACTTCATGCTGCTCGCTAACATTGACATTTGCAACATTTTCGTAATTGCAAACCTTGACTGTGGACTTTTGTCCGTTTTCTTGAACGTTTATCCGGTTAAATGGCACAGACAATTCAAGGAGCACCTTTATTCTGAACTCTCACATAAGATATCCGTTAACAAAATTTGAACACGCAAGGCTGCCAAAGGGGATTATGGGTCTTGCAGTCCCACTGGGAAGAGTAGCAATTGCCCGGAGGCCGGCATTAATGACAAAATCATACACAGCCTGTGTAATTAGAGCCCCGTGTTTTTGTTACAAGCCCAATATCGGTTTACCCCATGTGTCTGTTCCTGCGCGAATTTGGGAGTACAGTTTGCTCTGTGTGCCATTATTGTTCAAACCGGTCAGTTTTTGTTCTATTTAGATACGAGGCAATGTTGTGGAGGCAAACAAGTATTAACATTAGCAGCATGAGTTGTTTACAAAATAGTTTTAACTTTTGCAGTTCTCTTTTATATTATCTGATTTATCATCAGGAAGGCAGCATGTTTTGAGAGTATTGGCGCCATAATTTAGACAAATATTTATGCACCTCGGCTGGTTATTACGACATGTTTATTTTTAGGGCAGATGGCATATAAATATTTCTACTGTGCACATATCAGGTAGCTGATGTCGTTCAAGTGTTGGCATAACACGCTATTTATGCACTATGCTGTTATTTGTCTTGATTAATTCTTTGCACTTTATGCATATGTTATGTTAAGCGTGTGTTACCAGTGTTATTTTCTTTTGCACAGTCTATCTTTTATGTCTATACATGCCTGTAGGAAGGAGGGCTATATAAATCTGAAACGCTATGGCGCCAATTAGATTGATAAAGCCTGCTGTGCAGGCGAAACGCGTCTCTCTTTCAATGTGGGGTCGTGGGAGACCTGACCTTTAATTAAAAAAAAAGCCTTATACCTACATACCTGATGTACGTGCCTCTTCTTCTCAGGAGCAGGATTGTCTTTTTGGATATATATATCGAAAACCCAAAGCGGCCTGAAAGTTGTGACGCACTTCTCTGTTGGTGCTGGCAACATGTACTTTTATGAAAAAAGACTGCACTCCAGTCTCCCGTAGAAATTACACATGTTTATTGCACGTAGCAAACACCTACGCGTTTCAACTCCTCAGAATCTTGCGCACGGTGAGACTGGAGTGCAGCGTCTTTTTTTAATAAAAATGGATGTGGTATATATTAATACACATATATATATATATATATATATATATATATCCTTGCGGCGGTCACCAGTAGGTAGTTATAGTTACAACCTCTTTCCATAGGAAGAGGTCATTTTCAGGTCGTATATCTTTGGCACTGCTTGATAAATCTCCATGAATTTTTCCAAAAGAATTTGCCCAGTACTTTAGATGGAGTCTGGAAGGTTTCTGGGTGATTCGTCAAGCAGGGGAAGAGAATAAAGGGGGGTCCCAAAACATGTTTTACCCATGTTAATTCCCATAGAACACCCCCTCCGGGGAGAAAATTCTACCAGCAAGGTCGAGGGCACGGACATCTGACACTTTTGCATGAAATCAGGCACAAGAACATTGCGAGTTTAACAGAGAGGTGTTTGCGAGATATCTGTTTGCTAGCCATTGTTCCAAGAACCTGCGCACATTCTATAAAGTAGAATACTTGGGTAGAGGCGGTTTTGACATCCTAATGCCCCTCATAAGTTTGCATTAGAAAGGGTGTTCGCCAATGGTTTCCCTTCCACTGGAAGGTGCCCTGACAAAATTGCTGATCTGAGACAGATCTGTAAGCCAACCCAGAGGTTGCCAGAACAGACCAAAAAAAAAAAAAAAAAAAAAAAAAAAAAAAATCACAAGATAGTAATCTGCTCCCTTAGGATCAACACTTCGTTACACCAACCACACCATCTCCGCCAAAGCATAGCGTTTATGGGTGTTTGCAGACCATGCCTGTCTGCTGAAGTCAGTAGCTTGCTGTGAAATTCCATCGCCATCTGAAACCTTCCATGCCATCAACGCAACTTGCTCCAACAATATCAATGGATGAGGTCAGCCCATTGGGTCCAACAATAGATCCTGCCGAGCGGGGATCTTTACTGGTAAAGCACATGACATGGCGAGAGTTGCAGGGAACCAGGGTTAAGCCCTCCACAGAGTCACTAGATGGATCTCAGTTTTCTGACATATGACTTGAGTTAGGACTCTAGGGATCATTATGAAAGGCAGGAATGGATAACTCCGGAACTGAGACCAGTCCTGGAGAAATGCATCCTTTGCCTGAGCCCTGAGATCTAGGTGCCACCTGAAAAAGACTGGTAACTGGCAATTTAAGCAGAATGCAAAAATATCCACTTTGCACGGGCCCCGCAGGTTGCCGAGGGCACCAAAGATTTTCAGGTGTAGCCACCAGTCACTGTAGTCCTTGAGGTAACGAGAATGCCAATCTGCTACTGTATTCTTGTGACCTGGGTGATATTCTCCCATGATAGAGATCCGATGTTGGAGTCAGAAGTGCCAGAAGTCCTTGGCAAACTGCGCCAACAAACAGGATTTCATCCCTCCCAGCTTGTTGACATATCACACCGCTTAGATGTTGTCCATCTTCAGCAAGAAACAGTCTGTTCTGGCAGGGGATAGGACCCCTATGGCAAAGGAACCCACCAGAAGCTCCAGGCAATTGATGTGGAGGCTAAATTCCGACCCCCCCCAGTGGAGGCAAGTCCACACCTCGCTCCCCAGCCCCATCTGCTGGCATCCATCACTATAATGATTTCTGGGGTGGTGCCGAAATCGCTTTGCCATTCCAGGATTCTATGTGGTCTAACCGAGTCATCTCCGTCCTGGCTTCAACCGACAGGTTGATTTGTTCTGAATACGTCAAACCCTTCCTGAGAAGTTGAATCTTTAGTCTCATCAGGGCCCTGTAATAGAGAGGCCCAGGAAAGATGGCCTGAATCAAAGTAGTCAGAAGAGCTACAATCCTAGCCACCGATATCAAGGACACAGTCTGGCTGCACATAGCAGACCTCAATTCCTGATCGATTGTCCTAATTTCCTGAGGGGGAAGAATCAATTGTGTCAGAACCAAGTCTATCTGGAAGCCTAAGAACTCCAGACGTTGAGAGGGAACCAGGACAGATTTAGTTTTGTTTATGATGAAACAGAGGTCCTGCAGGTGCCGAATGGTCCATGACAGATTAAATCGTACAGTCTGACTTTCCTGTGCCATCAAAATGAGGCTGTCTAAATAAACTATCAGACGTACACACCTTGCCCTTAGGGATTCCACCAATGGTCTCATCAGTTTGGTGAAGCACCAGGGGGCTGATGAGAGACCAAAGGGCAGTGTTTTGAATTGAAGACAGCGACCTAGCCAGAGAAATAGCAGAAACCTCCTGTGTGGATGAAAAAGGAGGACTATCAAGTATGCGTCATTCAGATCTAAAAGGACCTTTCAGTCACCCTCTTGAAGAATGTCTTTTAATAGGTACATTCCCTCCATCTTCAAATGCCTGGAAATAATCCAAGTACTGAATTCTCTCAAGTTCAAGACTAATCGTGAGCCACCCGCTTTCTTTTCTACCAAATAGATGGGAAATAATGAACCCGCTAGGATGCAGGCCAGCAAAGCTAATGACTCCTTTCTGTAGGAGCACTTGAATCTCTGCAGCCAAGACTGTCTACTCACTTTAGGAAAAATACATCTTTTGGGAGATTTGGTGGGAGTGGGTAGGGATATTGTGGGGTTTTGTAAAACTCCACTCTACCTCTGGACCAATTCGAAAACCCATGGGTCTGGAGTACTCTGTCGCCAATTGTTGATAAACAGACGAATCCTGCCCCTCAAAACCAGCTCTGAAAGGGGAATAATTCTCACCTGTAGTGCCAGAGACTTGGATTGCTCCTCTTTTCCCTGTGATTCCCCCCACAGAAGCGGTATCTGCCTCCTCGGGCTTGAGAGGGGAAGAACGCTGTTCCAGAGGTGTCATACTAACCCCCCACGGCCTCTGGGGTACTATACTCTTTGGGAACCTTGGAAGGAGCCACAGCCTTACAAATACCCCCTAAAACGACAGGCCCTGACAAAAAGGGTCAGTCTGAAGACTTTAATGAATAATTGTGCCTTTTCCAAAGTACTGTAAGTGGATACGAATTTTGCAAGATCCTTCACGAACGGACCCTCAAAAAGAAGGCCCTTTGCTACTAGATCGGCTTCAGAGGAGGCTAAATCATTCAGTTTGGGATCTATATGCATGAGGATAGACCGTCTGCGCTCAGTCGAAATGGCACAGTTGGCGTGCCCTAAAAAGACAGATGTCTCTTTGGGCCCATCCAACTAGGACATCTGGATCCACAGGAGAATGTGTCTTTCGAGCGAGAAGATTTTTGTCAAGGGATCCGACAAGTCTAGTAACTTGTCTTGGCAGTTACGCCACGCTCTGTCCAGACCTTTTTCAAGATCCGTGGAATACTCCTTCTTGAAGGTGACCATCGTAGGATCTACCTCCAGGGTTTCAGCGACTTTCCCTGGGAGGTCAGGTCTAGAACATTTCGCGTGGAGTCACGTCCCAACCTTTTCGAAACTGACGAATGTGAGCTTGCACAAAATCAGCCACTTCCTGAGGCGGAACCCAGTTGGATGCCCTGGGGTGAACAATGTCAGTGCGTTAAAAATCCAACATTTTTGAGGACATAGAGGGGACACCTCTATTAGGGAGGTGCGCCTCCTTTAGCTAGGCCCAGGCTCATCTTCTAGGGTGCCGTTATCGGAATGGGAAGAGGTATTTCTTCCTGCTGTTGGGATTCAGGGTTGGCAGACCTACTGCCGAGCATAATTGCATAAATGCTTAGTGAAAGTTCCCAAACCCCGGACCAGGGCTTTGACAGATTGCTGGACGCTACAGTCTAAGGCATCAACCAGGTCCTTTTACAGGTTGTCCTCCGTCTCTTCCTAGTAGGCCTCTATATCCACCTCATCGGGATCAAAGTGCACCATTCAGATGCACAATGCGATGAGCAATATAAGAAGGGGAGTGTATGGACCCTGTCAGGCAAGGCTGTAGGCAAAATATATATTGGGTGTGGAGGGAGCCGCCTGACAACACTCTAGGCAAAGCCTGCTGCAGATTTTTACAATCCTTATCAGGGTTGTCACTGGGGAGCTGATCTGGGGCCAACTGAATCGTAGCGTGAGATCACTGCTATTTTAGTCCCCTCCTTCGGCGTATGCGATCTTTCAAGGATTGCAGGTGTTGGCGCACAAGGTGCCTTCATGGAAACAAATGCGGTTGTTGCGCAGGACCGGCACAGTCCGTTCCGACTCTACAATACTACAACCTGCGTCACATGACTATTCGGGATCAGGCGGGTGAGCATGGAACAATAACTAAACAGATATTCGAATAGTGGCGGGTCCCATGAGTCTAAGGCAGGGGTTCCCAACCTGGTGGTGGGTGCGAGATGGCATTTCAGGGGGTGCGACAAAGGTTGACATACTTTCGTATCTTTAAGTTTGCATCTTCAAATGTGATTAGGGGGTGCGAACATTAATAAAACTTTTCCTAGGGGTGCAGGGCAAAGAAGGTTGGGAACCCGCTTCTTCTATGGCAACATAGCGGCCCGAATAACATATACAATAACAACAATTAAAGAAGATGCACTTTGGCTGTGCAGCATCCAAAAACAAGCATTGGCATAGCCAATAGGTATCGCCTTTGGGACCTTATGTGTTTAGCCAGAACTTTTGGCTATGTTGTAGAGCATTGTGGCTGCTGTGCATTATGTTGAAAAGTTATATTAAAAAGTGTGAAGCATTTTTGTTACCTTTATACAAACGAAGACGACATATACACAACCGAAAAACCGGATTAAAAAAAGATTTTAACATAAAAAATGTCTTCTACTTTTTTGTACTTGCACTGCTGGCAACTTTTTCCTGCACCGAGTGGTATTGTGTGGAGTGTATGTTGCATTCAGTAGAGTGTAATTATGTGGCGTGTAATTATATGGCACTGAGTGGTATTATGTGGAGTGTATTTATGTTGCATTGAGTAGAGTAATTATGTGGCGTGTAATTATGTGGCACTGAGTGGTATTATTTGGAGTGTATGTTGCATTGAGTGCAGTGTAATTATGTGGCAAGTAATTATGTGGTACTGAGTGGTATTGTGTGGAGTGTATGTTGCATTCAGTAGAGTAATTATGTGGCGTGTAATTATGTGGCACTGAGTGGCATGTGGAGTGTATGTTGCATTGAGTGCAATGTAATTATGTAGCATATAATGTGGCACTGTGGTATTATGTGGAGTGTATTTATGTTGCATTGAGTAGAGTAATTAAGTGGCGTGTAATTATATGGCACTGAGTGGTATTATGTGGAGTGTATTTATGTTGCATTGAGTGCAATATAATTATGTGGCACCTAGTGGTATTATGGGGAGTGTATCTAGACCTCTTGCATTGCAGAAGCTTGTTCCTTCTTTCATTACTGGTGCGCACTCCTCAGGCCTACATACCTATGCATCAGTAGAGTCCCAAAGTGGCTGCGAAGAAGCGACCCTTGTGTCCAGCTCCGGTCAGGCTGTCGTCACCTTAAGGCGATGACACATTCTCCAGTGCTTACTTGTCTGTGTCTATGGGGTCTTACTCTGCACTTCTGAGATTGTAGTTCCTGCGACTGAGAATTTGGAGAGACAGCCAGAGAAAGAGCTACAGCCTGCTTTGCTGCTGAGTAACGCTCACCTTGAGTGAACCATCTTTCATTGACTGGATCTTAATTGCATTTATATAGCGCCTTGTAGCTCTGCAGGTTCTTCCGAACGCTTACCACAGAGAACGAATCAGGGGAACGGGGTAGGGGGAAGAGGACTTGCGGGTGAGCGCGAACTCCACCCGGCGGGTTTCAAAGCGCTAGTTGGAAAATAATGAAAGATTCTGGATGAGTTTGAAAGTGAGAATGCCGAAAGGGGGAGGAAAAATTGAGAAGGATGGGGGAGAGGGGGGAGAGAGGGAGAGATTTATGAAAGAACTCATAAGGTACGACCATGATTCAATTGCATTCCCAAATGTTATACTGGACTGGAGAATTATGTACTATGAAAAAGGCCACTAAATATAAAAATAATCATACATAATAAAATTGTTTTCCGATTCTTTTTAATTCTTTACTGTGCCAACCGAGTTGATGTTGAAAGCAACAAGTCAGCCATCATGGAACAGTAAAGAATGATTAAGTAATGAGTAGAAAAAAAATATGGCTACCAAAGCAGTACTCCGGTCAGAAGTGTGTCACTGTAAAAAGAGGCCCATCTGCAGTACATGGAGTGGCCAGTCCCTCCCAGCAAAAAACAAAAACAGTGTGTGCAAGTTAAAAAAAAAAAAAAAAAAAAATCCAGATTTTTTTTTTTTTAAAGGATGTTAGCCGACCACCACTGGCCCAACGGGGACTAATATTTTGGCAATTATGTATTCAGTAGAGTGTAATTATGTGGCGTGTAATTATGTGGCACTGAGTGGTATTATTTGGAGTGTATGTTGCATTGAGTGCAGTATAATTATGTAGCAAGTAATTATGTGGCACTGAGTGGTATTGTGTGGAGTGTATGTTGCATTCAGTAGAGTGTAATTATGTGGCGTGTAATTATGTGGCACTGAGTGGTATTTGGAGTGAATATTGCATCGAGTGCAATGTAATTATGTAGCATATAATTATGTGGCACTGTGTGGTATTATGTGGAGTGTATTTATGTTGCATGGAGTAGAGTGTAATTATGTGGCGTGTAATTATATGGCACTGAGTGGTATTATGTGGAGTATTTATGTTGCATTGAGTAGAGTAATTATGTGGCGTGTAAATATGTGGCACCTAGTGGTATTATGGGGAGTGTATGTTGTATTCAGTAGAGTGTAATTATGTGGCACTGAGTGGTATTATTTGGAGTGTATGTTGCAATCAGTAGTGTGTAATTATGTGGCGTGTAATTATGTGGCACTGAGTGGTAGTAGGAGTGTATGTTGCATTGAGTGCAATGTAATTATGTAGCATATAATTATGTGGCACTGTGTGGTATTATGTGGAGTGTATTTAGACCTATTGCATTGCAGATGCTTGTTCCTTCTTTCATAACTGGTGTGCACTCCTCAGGCCTACGTACCTATGCATCAGTAGAGTCCCAAAGTGGCTGCGAAGAAGCGACCCTTGTGTCCGACTCCTGTCAGGCTGTCGTCACCTTAAGGCGATGACGCATTCTCCAGTGCTCATTTCTGTGTCTATGGGGTCTTACTCTGCACTTCTGAGATTGTAGTTCCTGCGACTGAGAATTTGGAGAGACAGCCAGAGAAAGAGAGCTACAGCCTGCTTTGCTGCTGAGTAACGCTCACCCCGAGTGAACCATCTTTCATTGACTGGATCTTAATTGCATTTATATAGCGCCTTGTAGCTCTGCAGGTTCTTCCGAACGCTTACCACAGAACGAATGAGGGAAACGGGGTAGGGGGAAGAGGACTTGGGGGTGAGCGCGAACTCCACCCGGCAGGTTTCAAAGCGCTAGTTGGAAAATAATGAAAGATTCTGGATGAGTTTGAAAGTGAGACAATGCCGAAAGGGGGAGGAAAAATTGAGAAGAGGGGGTCTGGGGGAGAGAGATTTGGAGAGAGCGATTTGGAGAGAGAGAGAGATTTGGAGAGAGAGATTTGGAGAGAGCGCGAGATGGAGAGAGATTTGGAGAGAGAAAGATTTAGAGAGCGAGAGATTTAGAGAGACACGAGGATGCAGGAAGTGGAAAGGAGAACTCGGGATGAGACGAGATCAGGGACGGGGTGTGAGAATGAACGAATGAAGAGATTTGGAGAGAGATTTGGAGAGAGACACGGAGAGAGACACGGAGAGAGACACGGAGAGAGACACGGAGAGAGACACGGAGAGAGATTTGGAGAGAGACACGGAGAGAGACACGGAGAGAGACACGGAGAGAGACACGGAGAGAGACACGGAGAGAGACACGGAGAGAGACACGGAGAGAGACACGGAGAGAGACACGGAGAGAGACACGAGGATGCAGGAAGTGGAAAGGAGAACTCGGGATGAGACGAGATCAGGGACGGGGTGTGAGAATGAACGAATGAAGAGAGATTGAGAGAGAGATTGAGAGAGATATTGAGAGAGATATTGAGAGAGAGATTGAGAGAGAGATTGAGAGAGAGATTGAGAGAGAGATTGAGAGAGAGATTGAGAGAGAGATTGAGAGAGAGATTGAGAGAGAGATTGAGAGAGAGATTGAGAGAGAGATTGAGAGAGAGATTTAGAGAGAGAGATTTAGAGAGAGAGAGATTTAGAGAGAGAGATTTAGAGAGAGAGAGATTTAGAGAGAGAGAGATTTAGAGAGAGAGATTTAGAGAGAGAAAGATTTAGAGAAAGATTTAGAGAGAGAAAGATTTAGAGAGAGAAAGATTTAGAGAGAGACACACGAGGATGCAGGAAGTGGAAAGGAGAACTCTGGATGAGACGAGATCAGGGACGGGGCGTTGAAATGAAAACGGGGGGGGCAGTAGTGGTCGAGGGAAGGAAAAGGAGGGTGGGGAAGGGGGTGTTAGGGGGTAGAGGGTCACACAGAGGAGTAAACGTCAAGGGGCAGGAAAGCTCTATAGAAACGCTACATACAATACACTGCAAGGTGGTGACCGAGACATCCGAAGAGAAGAGAGCCTGGAGAGAGCGAGAGACGGCAGGAGGCCTGCCCAGAGGCCGGTGTGGGGGGGGGGAGGGGGGAGGAGCGCAGAGATGCAGGAGGGTATGAAGGAGATTTGTGGGGAGAGAGGTGGTGGGAGAAGGACGCCCTGGCACAGAAACGGGGAGGGGGGCAGCGATGAGACAGTAGGAAATGCGGGATGCGAGAAATGCAGGGAGAGGTGCGAACAGGAGGGAGAGGTACAGGATACGGACTCGCTCTCTTTTTTCCCCATGTGCAACAAACATTGTCTGAGAAAATACCGGTTTGCCTCATTATAATTATGTAAGCAGGGAGCAAAGCGCTCGTTCGTTTTGCACCATTTTGCCCAAGTGTAAAATCTAGCCAATACGTGGCACTTCAGCAAACCCTTTTTGTTCCCCTGTGTAATAACCAAGAGGTAAAAATGCTGCGCATTCTAGTATTTGTCAAAGGCAGGCACAGCCCCGTCACCCCAGGGCAGGTAGAAGGAGCGCTAAGGATTCTGTTCAGGCAGGAAGCGCACAGAAAACGTTCAGTACTGACTGAAAGTTGGGTGAATATTCGTTCTTTGGAGGAAAGGTAATCAGTTTTCAACGGGAGGTGGGTGCGGGGGTCTGGCTCGTACCCAGAGGTATAGCAAGGACAAACTAATTGGCGTAGCAACGGCATCGTGCAGTATTCAGTCAGTCCTGAGAGAGTGCTAGGTCTTCAGTTTATGGAACAAGAGTGCTGTGTCTTGTGTCCAAGTAGATTAGGTGCCGACTGAGTACTGATTAAGGGGTGGGGGGGAGCATGCGCGAGGGGTGAGAGCGACACGAGAAACTGAAGGGAGAGAAATAGAGCGAGCATGTGGAGAGAGAGGAAAGGATTGGAAGAGGGGGGGGGGGTAGAGAAAAAGTGTTAACACTTGGAGGAAAGAAATATATGGAAAGAGAGACGGGGAGATTCAGAGGGAAAGAGAAAGTAGAAGACAGCCGCAAGAAAGGACAAGCCTGGCCGGGAGTGGTGCGCGCGCTAAAAGGAATTCACATACAATGAACATTCTCCCTCAAGGCCTAGATTTCTTTTGTCGTCAACATTGAATTCAGCACGGGCTCAATAAACTGTTAAATCATTTCAAATAACATTAACATGTTTGATTTCATCATCACTGTTTATTTAGTTTCATTATATATTTCATAACAGTATATTTTCTTTCGATTTCATTTTTATAGCTTTTTTTTGGAATATATAATACAATAAAATTAAACAATATTTCTACATGAAATTCAAAAAATATTTACACTCTAATATTTAACAAAGGAACCCCCGGAAAAGATCACATGCATGTGTCACAAGAACAAAACTCATCCAAACACATACCGACTCCTACAGCATTCACACAGCGTGCATCGGGGAAAAAAAGGGTGAGACTACAGATAACAAAGTCTCCACGACCAAGGTTGGTATATATGTTCCAAAAGAACTGAACATGGGGTCGAGGTCGACGCGCGTTTCGGTGGCTTGCGAAGTGTAGATTAACCACCTTCTTCAGGACCTTTCCAGATACCCACACAAATCAAACAAAAGCCGGGGGACAAGCAGTGTAGTTGGCAAAGAAACTGCTGACAGAATGATACAGCTACGTCTTTTGAGAACGATATATGATCACAGATGGCCTATTAGTCTAGTGGCCAATTGATGAGAACAATCCTATCTTTGTCCAGACTGCATTGCAACGTTGATTCAGATGTCCAAATTGATTTCGTATGTAGGTCAAGTGGCGAAAGAGATCTTGTATACGCGAAAGTAACGTCCTATCACGGCTTCAGGTTTCTAATTAGATAACCGAAGGACATATGTATTAATTTTCTTATTTCTGTTAGTACGTGATAGTCAGAGTTTGTGCCTTTAAATCAGATTTCAACTATGTGGCATGTAAGGCGATGTCCTTATACCAATGGGTTTGTGATATAAATCTTCTGCATCTGCTCTACATAGATTCACGGGCATGACTCTTCCGACCGATCAAAGGAATTCACACCAGGGCCAGCGCGACCACCATCTGTTTCCAATTAAGATAATTGGAAACAGATGGTGGTCGCGCGCGCTCCCGAGGACCCTAGGCCAAGGACCAGAGAAGGCGGGACATGCACCCGCCTTGAGCCAATTGCGTGCTGTCTTTCTTAAAGCCTGAGCAACCTTGGCCGATGCCCGGTGGAGCTGTCCTAATCAGCTATAGAGGAGTTTGGCTCTGGTTCACCCCCTCGGCCTTCACCTACCCAGCCTGACATCGGACATTGTTTTCCTCGTCTCCCAGTTATGTTTCTTTTCCCTCTCCCGCCTCCTCCCTCCGTGACTCTTTGACTGCCTCCCCCTTTCCAGCCCTTCATGAATCCATGGAGTCTGCTACCTTTATTGTTTGTTTGATTTTGTATATCCCGCCACTCGGGGATACTGCTATCGGCTTCTGTAGATCCTCCCTCTTGGCGGTTTCAACCTATCCTCTTTTCCGCTGGCCTGCTCCTTGTTTCGCCTGAATGACCTTCTCTTCTAGTCTACCCCCCCCAGTTGGTCTCCCTCACCCCTCCCTTCGTATACTTTCACCGATACTCAGGTCGGTTCTATCTGTCTCACTTTGACCTCTTTGTTCCCCCTGAAGTACTTTTCCCCTTTGCCTGTCTGCCTGACTCTCTGCACTCCTTAACCATGTTTACCATTCCCCCTCTACCTTTCATTCCCCACAAGCTGTACGTCTTGTCATGCTACGCGCTAATAACTCATATTATTGTGTAATCTCATGTTTTTTCTCCTATGTCTATACTTGGCTCCTGTAACTGATGTAATTATGTAACCTGTAACTCGCTTTGATCCTCATGTAAAGCGCTCTGATACCTCCGGGTCTAGCCAGCGCTATATAAAACTTTGCAAATAAAAAATAAAACTCATAAGGTACGACCATGATTCAATTGCATTCCCAAATGTTATACTGGACTGGAGAATTATGTACTATGAAAAAGGCCACTAAATATAAAAATAATCATACATAATCAAATTGTTTTCTGATTCTTTTTAATTCTTTACTGTGCCAACCGAGTTGATGTTGAAAGCAACAAGTCAGCCATCATGGAACAGTAAAGAATGATTAAGTAATGAGAAGAAAAACAATATGGCTACCAAAGCAGTACTCCGGTCAGAAGTGTGTCACTGTAAAAAGAGGCACATCTGCAGTACATGGAGTGGCCAGTCCCTCCCAGCAAAAAACAAAAAGTGTGTGTGCAAGTTAAAAAAGAAAAGAAAAAAAAAGAAAAAAAAAAAAATCCAGATTATTTTTTTAAAGGATGTTAGCCGACCACCCCTGGCCCAACGGGGACTAATATTTTGGCAATTATGTACATAGTTCACAAGCTAAATACTGCCACTCTCAGAGGAGTGCTCTTGGCTAAAGTAGGCAAACTGATTGTCCCATACTGTGGTGGGAGCAAGGAAAATTTCAATGACACTTTCACTGACCAATGGATAAAGACCCTAGACTTAAAGCCCCTTTCTGTATGTTATAAATGCTTTTTTAAATAAAAAAATAAAAATAGTCTGGCAGGACCGCTAAAGCAGCCTCAAAAGTTAACTACTGTACTTGGCTAGTCAAATTAAATTAGCTGTGTTTTCATTATCTTCTTGCAAATAAATGTTTTTCTGAAGACTCCGGCAGGTGCATTGAACTGGATTAAGACGGAATAGGATTTCTACTAGTCGCCCAGTTGATAAAGCAGTAGCTACCATATGAATAATATTGTGCAAAAAAACAATTCCTCAAGCTTGCATGCCTATCGCAAACGAATAGGTTTCTCAATTAACTGGTTACAAAATGAGTAAGTTCACATAGCACATCCAAGTTCATTATTTTTATATTTCTAAAAATATATGGTATAAGAATCCTGCAAGCAGTGTTTATTAAGCGAACCTAAAAACAGCCTTTGAGGACAATGAACAGTTTGAAAGAGGTTAGGTTTTATTTTCTCCATCCTTCTCTCCTCCACACCCAAATAGAATGGTCTCTTATTTTTAGATTCTAGAATGCAAGCAACTATTAAGATTAGACATACTGCTATAAAGTATCGACTACAGTAAAATTATATATATATATACTGTATTTAATTAAATCTATATTTTATGGGGACAGCTGAAGGCAACCTGAGGTTTGAGCACTTCCAATCTCGATAAAAGAGAGCTTTTAATACCTTAAACTATTTGAAAAAAACATTAGACGGAGGGATTTATATTTCACCATAACAGCAATGCCAATAAACTGTATGAATGGAAACAAACACAAACTGTACAACTGGCAATATAATTTATTTTATTGATTCAGAATTCTGAAAACTGAATATCTACATACAAAACATTACACATTAGCAATTTGCCAACATACAAGATTCACAATTTTCATCCAGATATGTTAGTTTTCGGTTTCAATTTTTCACAGAAATCCACACATCTAAAAATGTACCATGTCAAAATCAATTATCAAAAACAATAGTTCAAGTCCAAATTTATCTACCAAGACAAAAAGTGAAAAATATTCAGACTACTGCACTGTATTCCAATGCATATTAGACCTCTACGGTCACAATACATAACTGTACAACTTGTTTCACATGCACAACAGGTTCAACATTCCTTTCAACCATGTACCAGGCAAGCAAAAATTTCCACGACTAGTGTCCTTACGTGCACTTTTTTTTATTCAAAACAAGCGTCTCAGAAAATGTGAAAATTAAGCTTAGTGCGTGCAAGGTTCGCTTACAAAAAATCATGACCTCACTGCAGCAACATATTCACTTTTTCTGTAATAACAAATGTCCCCAGCAATGATGTGCAGTAGTTGCAAAATGGAATGTTAGCTAAATATTCCTAGGCAACAACATGGAACAAAGGTGCATTAGAACACAACAGTAATTTTTGGCTCAGTTTATATTGAGTGAGGCAAGAAAATTAAGTGTTTTGTGCTGCATAATCTTCAACTATTAACTAGAAGTGGACACTAGAATCTTCCAGAAAACCTTCAAGCATGCACGGAATATACATTCATTTTTATTTGACCTGCGATCACTTGACATTCACTCATGTACAAAGCGTGCCTATACGAAGCACATTGCAATTAGCAATGACATACTAAAATTACAAAATTTACTTTTTGCACACTTTCACGATCAATGGTGCTTCAAGTAACAGGCTTCACCTGTAGGCCACAGGCCAGTAACGTTAAAATAAATGTTAGCTCAAACAGATTCCTTAATGATGAAAAGCAACAACTTCATAAGTAACTGTCACACAAATGAGAAAATGAAGCAAAAACATTCTAACAAAACAAGGAATCACTTCACAACAGGCAGCATGTATATAGAGGTATCCATTTCCATGAGACTTGTGTTATTCATCTACTTTCCTTTGTATGGTCAATAAAAGAGGAATCTATTATAAAGCCCACTTATACATAATTGTGATGAGCACATATTTTATTCTTAATGCAGACATCAGAAACCTGAAATCTTTGTGTTGGGAATCACGCCTGCAATGGCAATCTGACGAAGACATCTGGTTAAGTGGCAATGAAAGCTTAAGAACCGTGTTGTGGTGGGAAACCTGTACAAAACACAGAGTATCCAGTAACAAACAGGTTCAACAATGACATATTTGTGAAAGTTCTATTTCAAAGTTGTTTCAAAAGCGATGCATATAATTTTGCACATGCTAACATGTAAAGTTAGTCATCACTTAGCCTAAAATAATTTCAATTTATCAAGTAAATCATCCATCACCAAACGAAATCATTTATGCTATATCTGTCAAGAGTTAAAAAGAACAGCTTTTGTATTCAAGTGCCTTACTGATAACCTCATTAAACCAATTTGACCATAAAAACACAGCACTGGTAGCAGGAAAATTTACAACCTATTTAGCTTATTCTTGTGTATAAGGCACCATTCAAAATATGTTTGTTTCAATAGCACGTTTTAACTTAAAACTTACCCTGTAACTTAACCCTTTCTCCACTTCCATGGTGTTTTTATATATTTCTCTATTCCGTACCAACTTGCTAGTATTTTGCAAGGCACCAGCAGTAGGGCACACAGGCAGCCACACACAGAAATTACTGAAAAGCGGTTATTCAAACACTACAAACTTCTTCCCTACCCCTTAAATGAAATTTTGATAACTGAAGTGAATTTCTTAACTGTTCTGATATAGGTACAGGGCAATAGCAAGTCAGACTCTTTGTTCAGCTAGACTTAAGTTAAATAGCGCATTGTTTTGGGACGAAGCCCAAACATAACCGATGTAAAAGAATAGTATTTAGCTTCCTCGTGTATGAACTGTACACTTCAATTTTTACAATGCCAAGAAGCCCAGTGTCAATTTAGAACATAACTAAGGCTTCCATATAAACCGTTTGCAATAACTAAACACCAACTTTAAAAGTGATATTCTTTACACGCTGGCAAAACAAGACAACATTTTGACCAAAATACGGAGGAGGGAATGCATTAGATTAGAAGACACACGAACTGTGAATTGTCAAAATGATGCAAAAGTACTTGGAGTTTGAAGCACAATTCATTTTGGGACTCTGCTCAGCATTTACAGATCTCATAACAGGCCCACTTTGAGGGCTTAATTATGGTGTCTAGTAACGAGTGGAATTCAAATGGATTTCCTAAAATCAGCTCACCTATGCAACAATGCAATACCCGATCTACTTCAGAAGAGTAGGTGGTAAAGAGGTACTGCAAGTGGTGAAGGGGATGGTGTTGAGGTGTGATGACAGGAGACCCAAAATAACAAAAAGTGGAGAATCCTCCTAGACACTATTATTCCCCCACCACTGTTAGCCCACGATCTTCAAATCCCAAAATAGCTCTGCACACAAAATATAAATCCGCTCCCCTCACTGCAGCCATCATCAACTCCTGACTCGGAGGGTCGTCTTCAGCTTTTGAAAATGTCACAGTGAAGGCCTTCCAGAGAAATAATGCACTGCAAACTTGCAAAGGTGCCCCCTCCCAACAATGGTACTTTTATAGCTGTATATGCTTTTACCACATATCAATCTAGGAATCATGCGTTTTATAAAAAATAAAAAAGCCTCTATTGCAAGTCATAAGCAAATTCTCAAAAAGGGAGCTTTTCTACATTCAGTTGAGCTTCCTGTATCCTGTGCTTCACTGTCCTGCAATGGTACCCATCTAGAACACCTCTCTTCAGATTCCGAGCATGTCTTATGCAAGCAGGCAGTACGAACCGCAAATGAAATCCACAAAACTCGCTAGGGAGCACGGAGTGACATGTAGCTCTATAAGAGATCATGCTGGTGACCCAAATTTAAAAGTAACAGTCTATTAAAGCATTGGATCTATTACAGATTCAAATACCTACCAGGCTGATAAAGAGTTGCTCCATCAGTGAAATAGGTTCTTCAGCACCACTTAGCCACCTGTAGTATTGGCCACTGGGTTGGCATAGAAAACAAAAAAAAAAAAAAGAGTAACCCTCTCAGGAGGTCTATTACAACTAACACATGGCAGCATTACAGATGCCCATTAACGGCATACTGTGCAAGAATGCTACTGTGGGGCCATCTGTCTAGTTTAGTGAGCAGATACTTCTAGGAGTCCACACACCACCTGGCTGTGTGGCTACCTCTGCCGGGACAGTCCAAAGGGCACACACCAGTCTTGCTCCTCTCAATATAGTAGAGGGACGCCCTCGGGACTCCAGTGCTGGCACCTCTCTTCCCACCTTGGATAAATAAGACTGGGAAATTACCAGCCAAAAAACCCACTGCTTGAGGTTAAACTCAGATACCACTTTCAGCATTAAAGTCCTCTGTCCGCAGCATGGCACTGTCATGGTGAAATTTGAAAAATGGATCCTCTGAGAATGTCTGAATTTCTATCCTCCTGGCTGAGGTAACACCCAATAACAAAAGTATTTCCCCAAGATCCGAAATATGAATTGGGTCAAACACCTTTGAAATGAAGCACATCAGCACCAGTGGACAAAGACTTGGTCTCCAAGCCTCTTCCCGAAGTAGGTTGTCACACCCAGATGCACTCCTACTGATTCATGTTACAAACCTGATTTGGCAGAGCTCAGTAGATTTGTTAACAGTTAATGCAGTTTGCTCAGCACCCAATTCTCAGACCACCAGGCACAGAACATTTCCCGTTTTAGATCGTATTTAGCGTTGGTAGATTTAGCCATGAAATTGGCAAGTACATCCATGCACTCCCGGGACAAGCTCAATGCCCAAACCCTGCCACGCTAAGACTGAGGCATGCTGGGTTGTGATGCAGAATCCTGCTATACACCTACTCTGGAAGAGACTGGTTACCAGCAACTGAAAGCAATGGACACCACAACATGTGAAGCAGCTGGAGGAACAGAATTTGCCTCGCGCAATTCATGGGTTACCACAGCTGGGATCAAGAAAACAACATTCCTGAAACCTATAGCCAAAGACACAGGAACTGCTTTTTTGACATGTCACAAAGAGCTTTATCCATCGGACACCCCACAGGTGAACAGGACAGCCAATTCCAATTTTATAGAGATCCGCCTTGTGAAACTCAGACAACAGCTTGCCATATCTTATGCCTATCAGAGGTCAATACGTTAGGGAGATGTTCAATTTGGTAGCCAATGTCCTGTGCTTTTCTGGACAGGGTCAGAGTGGCTGCCACCTTGGTTAAGCATGTGTAACACAGTTGTATTGTCTGTCATATTAGAACATTCACAAAACATACATGAAAAACCTGCAGCTCCAGCACACTGATGTGCAGCTTCTTTTCAAGAGACAATAACCTCTTTAGCATAGTACACGTCAAGGTATGCTCCTGAACAATCCCCCCAAAAACATGCCCAATCCCACCGGGACATCCTGCACACAGGTTGTCGGATGCTAGATCTACCATTTCAGGGTTGCCTTCATTGGATTCATTACATGAATCTCATCCTGCCAATCCCTGTTGCCTGACTAAGTTATTAGTTAAGCTCTTCCTACATGCTGAACATGCAGTGGTATCATGATAGCTTAGGCTGACTTAAGATCCATCAGAGAATAAAGTATTTAGCAGTTACTTTGATAAGACTCCAATACACTGCTGATGGAGCTCTCAAGCAAGAACGGCAACCTATGTTCCACTGATTGTAACCTGCAGCCCAGGCATGCTGAGAAAGATTACCTTGTAAAATGGGTCCTTAAGGGACTTCTTAAGTTGACAGACATTGACCAACACTTGAACCGCAGTTGCATTTCTGGATGGCTTCCACCAGCCTCCATCAGTCAGCTAGGTAGGGGAGGATGCAGAAAGCCCTGCCTGAGACGATAAGCCATAATAGGCACCAGCTTCGTCAATACACGTGAGGGCTGTTAACTGATTATGCCCTCAGACCACTACCCCTGAGCAACCTCAAATGTTTTAAGTGGGTTGGGATGTGGAAGTAGCGGTTTATGGTTCAATGAGGAAATCAAGTCATTGCATTTCAGATAGAGGTATACCCTCTACCAACATTACTTTATTAAATGGCTGCTTTTAAATGAACTATTCGACGAAGCAAAGCCTTCATCTTTCTTCTGCACCAGAAAGTGCTAGGAGTAGCGCCTCCAATTTTTCCCCCCGCACCAGACCTGGTTACTTATCTATGCCGAATGGAGCCTGTACCCCCGATGCCAGCTGAAACACCGACATTAGGGTTTCTAAGATGCAAGCTTTGTGGTAAACTCTTATTCTCAGGTCAAACTGTCATTTATGAGCTCATCATGTTCTTTTCGCTACACACACACAGGTCTGCAATTCTACTCTGCCACAGCACAGTGGTGATCTGTAGCCCTGATGGGGTTTGCAGATGGGTTTAGGATGGGCTAGAGAAGGAGCACTGTTGCAGCAGTGGAAGTGGAGAACCTCTAGTTGAGTGAAACAACATCCTGGTCTGTGAAAGGAAGATGGGAAACTCCCAGTAGTCTTTGCTATGTTGACCGTGAGACTGGAAAGCCTCATAGACCTTGCAAAAGAATTCGACATTGAAGAGCATGTCTGACACCTCGGCATGTGCTTAGGCCAGGCACTTTAGCCACACTTGGTGGTGGAGGCCCTGCATGTGACACATAAAGGAACAATGTCCAAATGTCCAGAGACACTTTCATAGTATTGGAGACTAACCTGCCATCTTCCAGGACCTTTTTAGATACATGCAGTTTGCTATAAACATAAGTAATTTCATCTTCTATTGCTCCCAGTCATATCTGGTAGCAGAGCCACTTAGGATGAGGAACAACATCCTGGATCAATTCCAAGACGTGCCTTCTAGCCACCACAAAATCAAACATGGCACCCAAGCAGAGTTCAGGAGCCTATGTTTCCTATTCTGCCTCAAGAGGATCAACAGCACACAAGTAGGGTTCTTGAAGAAAACTTTTCCCTTTTTCAAAATGTGATACAGGAGAGGAGGGGCCGGAAATGTTTTTCCACTTCTTGTTCCAGTTCAAAGAGGAATCCTACAGCTTTGGCTATCAAAGGCATGTTCAGGCCAAACTCTGCTGATACTCTGTCCAACAGCTCTATTTAGGACATTATCTTCGAATAGTGATGCGGCCATGGGCAAGAGGATACAGGATGCAGAAGAAATGCTTGTCCAGTTTTTCAAGGTCTGTGTCCAGGGGTAGATTCTCAGAGTAGACCTGTTAATCTCATGGGGGTGGGTGTAGGCAAGGTGGAGGGGAAGAAGGGGATTTGACCAGCACACGGAAGATATGCTTGTCTAGCTTCCCAAGGTCTGTGTGCGGGGATATATTCTCACAGATCACACCTGTGCGTCTAGTATGGGGTAGATGGAGGTCAGGTGGGTGGAGGCCAGGTAAAGGGAAGGACAGGGGATTTGACAGCCAGTGTCAGATGTCCTGGTTCCTTCTTAAAGGTAAAACTCCCAAGAGTTTAATCCTCCTATTCCTCAAAGATCCACTTGGAAAGCTGTGACCATTCATCCGGTGTCAAATGTCTTGCTCAAGGGCAGCCTCTTTCCATCAACTAAGCAGATTCTCTTTTCTGGAAACACTTTCTCTACTTTTACCTCAGTCTTTCTGTACCTTTCTGCATCCTCCTGCACGCTTGATAACATTTTCAGCCACTAACATTAAAGTTGATGCAGACGTGATTCTGCTGAGGCAGCTGTTGAGGAATGTTAGGCTGAAGAGGTCTATGGCTTCGATGCTTCAGTGTGTGATTGTGAAAATGTCAATGCCCCCATCAGAGTAAAGGATCTTGGTCCCAGTAAGATGGACACTGTGTGAGAGGGTTTGGAGGCTTTGAGGGGCGTACTGGGGGTGAAGTGACGTTAGTTGATTTGGACAATTGTTTCTGACACCAGAGAACGTTCAAGAGTAATTGATGAATTTTGGGAAGGCACAAGACAAGAGAAACAATCCTGCCTGGATACTACTTTCCCTTGGAGGGACTTGACGTGCACACACTCAGAAAAGTGCACTACGTTTGATGTTACTATGAGAAGCAAACTTAACAGATTTCTTTTCAAAGTCACCCTGCTGTTTCTTTCCTTTCTTGTTGAAGAAAAGATCTTGGCTATTACACATTGTGAAATCACAGCCCATGTACAGGCAGTAAACAGGTAGATGATGCACATATCCAGATGTTCCAAAGACCACATTGGCAGGAACCTCAATCATTTTCTTAGCTTAAATAATACATTGAAAAATTAACTTTGAGGTGCAGGAAGCACCAGAGAACACCAAATGGAAACTTGCAGTCAACTGAACCACTTAATATACTTGAATAGATAAAGGTAGGAATCTGAAAAAGGGAGATTTTAGAGGGATCACAGCAGGATCATACAGGTAACAGTGGGTTAATAAGAATAGAAAGAAGGCCCTATTTGGGGCTTTGCTTAAAGGTGCGACATGTGCCATGTTTTATTACAACAGGAGCCCCAGAGTGTGGGAGAATATTCAAATATCAAAAATCTAAGGAATATGCAATGTTTGAGAACTTTAATCATTACTAAGCTTTAATTTTCAGCCTAATAGAAAAGCTAGCAGTTTCTCAAACTCAACAGTAACTAGATCAACAGCCCGATTGATAAATTTCCTGGACAAGGCAGTCATGTGGTTAGTGTTCTTTTCCAAGATGGATTCAATTTGGTATAAGAAGACAAAGATCAAACTAGCGTAGACAAGGTTGACTGCATGCTCATGTGTAACAGCGATTCCTGGAAAAGCCGACCAGTATAAAATATTGAAACCTATGACTCCATAACACTACCACTGCCAAATCTATGATGAAGCAAGGACTTGTTTTGATCAATTGTGCTGTGAGGCAATATGACAACTAAATCTTCAGTTTCTAATCCTCTCATATATAACAAAGGTATACCGGACAACAGTCACAGTTAAAACTAACTCACAGCTGGTTCTCTTCACTTCCTTTTAAATATCAAACTCACAAGAACCTGTTTTGAATAATACAAAAATGGTAGAAAACCGAGCATAAATTAGCTGCACATTGAGAAATTAACTTGTCTTAGCAGCCAAACTAGAATGACAAAGTCAAATATTCAATTATTTTCTAAATGCTGACTTCTCATACACAAATGCATTAATAAGCACTATTTCGGGTATTTGGATTGTCTAAAAGACATGAAAAGTTCGACTTCTAAATAGATATAAAATTTATAAAGCACAACTATTTACTAAAGGAGAAATACACTTCTCTGTAGGTGTCCGAGTAAAAGGAGCCCAAACACTAGGTAGGAAGAAACCCATAAGAAAATTAGGGTACCTACAAAAAGCTAATTTGAGAAATAGATGTGCAGTGCAAAGGTGCAATTCTCGTTAATGCACATGGTATATAAATTACAGGACTCTCATTTAAAGGACATTTCTGTTATATACAAGAGTCTATTGTAAGGTCTAGCCCAATTCTCTGCTTTAAGGATCCAGCTGTAGAAAAGCTTGCTTTAATTTAATCTCATGGGGGACCATAACTGAATTCAAGTTTCTTATGAACTGCATGTAATGTGTTCTCATTAACTGTACTGCTTCCGGTGCTCAATGATTTTCAGCTAACAAATTTGCAACTTAGACTAAGTAAATACCAAATCAATCGATTTGTGCATTATTTTGCAGCCTGGGTTTAAGCATTTAAATGATCATATATATAAAAAAATAAAAATAAATTAAAAAAAAGTACAGTAAATGTTAGTCACTGTAATGAACTCAACTCTAAAATAGAACACTTACTAATTAAAGTAGACTCACCAAAAGCTTACTCTAATAATCAGATTACTAACTTGTGCATAATAAGGAGCCAAGGATTAGCTTTATGATAGGAGCAATCTTTTCTGCCAAATCAAGGATCACTCGCTTTAATTCCCCTCAAACAATTAAATAAATACCTTTTTCTGCCCGAGTAGAAAGAGACAGATCAGGCATAATGTGATGATATATATATATATATATATATATATATATTTTTTTTTTTAATTAAAAGACAAAATAGTCCCCTGATCCCAAACGACTTTTTCAAACTTCAGTTGAAATAGCCTTTATACACAAAGCACAGCTTGACAAACTTGTTCTACGTCATTATCAACTTTGAAAATACAACAGATTATCTTACCCTAAACCAGTGTGAGAGATATTTTGGACCTGAAGGAAGACTGAGACAACCTATGGTGAATAGCCCTTTCCTTCATTGTTTTTTGTTTTTAATTTCTGAAGACAATTTCAATAGCTATTTTTGGCTTCCACTGGATTTACCTCAATTATGTAGAAAAGTAAAGACGAGAATTCTCCGGTCATTTGGTTAGTTTCAAAATACAAGTATCTTTTTATTATAATAAAGTCTTCAATGCTCCTGCCTACTTGTGTTTACACTCCACATTGTAGCATCATCTCATTAAAAAGCATCATTCATGGTCACCCAATTAAATGCAAACTGATTGACAGGAGGCAAAACCACAGTACCACCAACGAGACCAAGGCATACAGATTCTCTCAATCAGTGAAAACAAGTCTACTTCTCATTTGGAAAACCAGAAAATGAAAAAGATCACGGATTTCACTTTCACTGCCAACTTATCCAAGTACAAGCTACTGGATCAGGAACTCCAGTTTAATAATCGTACCATCTTTGTTAACATCCTACTGTGGTACATCACTTACAAGTTAGGCATTAAATTGGTCTGTAAAGCATTCCAGCATCTGTGGTCTGTACTGTAAACCACAATCCTGAATCTAGTCCCAGCTAAGCGAACATGATATGAACAGTTGAAAGTGATTCAAATGGGAGGATGGGCAACTTTTAAATTCAAGCTGACTTCATTCTGTCCTCCTTAACAACGATTGTGCAGTTGCATTCTGTGATGTTGACAATTTTAAACAGTCTTTACAGAATTCCTAACATCAAACTTATATCATCCATTAATGTGTCAACTCATTGTGCCATTGCAGATGAACATTATTAAGATAAAAAAATAACTTCAGACATTTTTTTTCTTAAATATGCAATTTCTACCACACATTTTACACAGTGAACAGCAGCCCTAACAGGATTTTTGGTTAAAACCCCCCCATAAAGTAAGACAAATTAAATGTTGTTAATTGACGCTTTTGGATTGACAGACCAACCCGTAATAAATATATATATATATATATATATATATATATATATATATATATATATATATATATATATATATTTTTTTTTTTAAATAGGGTGCCACAAATTAATATTGAAGATGCTCATATTTAAAATTAACATCTTATAGTCTTACCAACAGAACTCCAATAACTGCAAAATACTGCAGCAGTGTAATTACAAATCTAAAAAAAGCAGGCTAAGGAAATTCCGAAATTCCAACCAAGTGTTGCTGAAACATGACCTTTCACTATGTGGCAAAGTGCTAGCAAAATCACTCTTTCACGATAGCTATAAACAATGGCAGAAAATATGTAGGCACCTTAGTGACAACTTTTGCACACATGGATTACAACGTTTTTGCCCTCGCTTACCTTTCATCTTAAAGGCACAAACCAGGTGACGGCACTTTTAAAACACCACATCTATTCTCTAGGATGCCTTTACAGATGTGCTTAAAACAGATGAATACCTAATATGAAACCCTGTAACTGCAGCAAAGAATTGTGTCAAGCCCAACCGCCTTCTCTTCGCTATTGTAGACTATTCTGGCACTCCTCAATAGAAAATAAATGTGAATATTTTTAATTGACAACATTCTTGTAACTCAAGAATAGAAAGAAAAAAAAAGAAATGCAAAGCAACAAGCCCAAGTAGCTCAAAAAGCAAAAAACACTAATCAACATTACACAAAACAAAGAAACCACCACAAATTTACTGCACTGCTACTTGGTGAGATTATTTCCAACAGTTTTTTTTTAATTTTCAGATTTGGCGCAAGACAAAGTTTAAAGTTTCAGGTTTAACACTGCCATTTAATCTCTTGGTCCATGTTCACTAGGTTCATGTGTTAGTGTGTCTGTTCCTGCAAGGGTGTATAAGCAGCATAGTTATGTTTCACCATAGTTCAGTACTAGCCTCTTATAGAAATATCGTAGGAGCCTGGTGTAGGAAACTGCTTGAAAAGAAGATTGGTGTTATCGTATATTGTTTAAGTATTGCGCCCCCACACAATCCATTAAGAAAAGTCACCGCAGTGCCAGACCTGCTGCTGAATTTAACAGTCAGATTGGCACTTATTCAGTCTACTAATGCAAAATACAAATTTGTCTTTTTTAAAGGAAGGATTCACATTCCACTTTGCTCTCATATTAGAAATTTGATTAACACCTCAAAATTCACTTAAAAATAAACAAACACCTTCCTTAAGATTACTTTCACACGATAGAGACGGTCAACGGAATTTAAACAAAATTGCAATATCAATTTTTCATATGAGCCAGCATAGTGGTGTCGTGTTTGAAAGCAGAGTAGTTAGACAGGAAATAACATTCTTGTGTTAAGTTAAAGCTTTTATTGGCCAATAAATCTTTGTGATACAAAATGTAAAATTCAGAATACCTATAATTTTAACATTGCAAATTGTTCAGCTTTACCAAAAATAAATTCCAAAAGAAACGAGCAGCTTCTTGGCAATTCTTTGAAGCATTTTACTGAGATCCCCATTCCTCCTTTTTCTCCATTAAAATCTTGTGCAGCTCATCAGCATCATCACTGGTTTTCACTCTTATCAACATGGTAACCGGGACGCTGGGATTCTTTTCATCAATGGGAGGGTTTGGTACACATAGAACAATCACGTTATTTTTCCCTGTTCTTGAGCAGGCCATCGAAGGCTGGACCAAAACGTTTAACAGAATATTACCTACATTTGCAAAACAAAAAGAAAAAAGTGCATGTTTTAAAGGAAAAGAAAACTGTGCCAAGAATTTTAATCTTTAGCATGACTAATAACATTCATTGTGCTACTAGAACAGGCACCTTGTCCAGAAAGGTTGCTGTAGAAAGCTGGCTCTGAATATACTACACCAAAGTAAGCTATAGTGTGCACAGAATCCAGGGAGGCCCCAGAGGTATAGCAGAGGCTAAATTAGGTAAGTACTAACAGCTCTCTTTGTGGTAGTGTGGGCGAGCAGTTAGGCTTATCCAGAGGGTGTGTTAAGCATTTATTGTATTCACTCTATCAAGGACTGATTAAAACACACTCAAACAGAATCCAGACAAATTAGGTAAGTATAAAAAAGGTATACTTATGTTTTATTTAAGAACCAAGTAGGACATGGCACAGGTAAGTAAAATAAACTCTCAAATGCAAGACTGTTCAAGGAAATGCAGTTGTGGTTGAATTGGCAATTGTAACAGGTTTGTATCACTTTAAAATGAGTTTGAATTATACAGTAAGTACTTTCAGATTCCTTTTTAGTTACTTTTGGATTACTTGGAGTACTGGGGATGGTATGCCTAGATACCACACCTTAGGATCTCACGATAAGTAAAACTTTTCATACTTTGCAGTTTAGTTCTCTTTTCTCCATACAAACATAAGTTCAACACTTCAGGCCCAAAGTCTCTTAACATGGGTTCCTATGGGAGAAAAATGGTTATTGGTTTCACAGGTAAGTAAACTTCTTACAAGAGGGAGTTTTTGAGGCAAGGTTCCCCAAGGTCCAGATAGGCACTCAAATTGCACCACCAGCGGCACTAGGGGGGCCGGGTGCAGAGTGCCAATGTTAGCCAATGGGGCACCTCGTTGGGGGCTGCTCACGGGCAGGCCACTCCGTCTCAGGAGCCAAGCTCCTAGGGTTACGGTCAGGGCAAAGGGGGTCCCCAGTCAGCACCAAGTCCACACCACCAGTGACACTAGGGCGGCAGGGTGCAGGGTGCTTAGGAGCGGTCGGGAGCCCAATGGAATCCTATGGACGTTGCCAGTTTTGGATTTTGGCTGCATGCTTGGTCCAGGAAGTCTTCCGGGAGGAACCAACAGCAGGGCAGGTAAGTTGGAGGACTCTAGGACGTAGGTGCACCTCAGGTCTTCTTCTCCAGGGCGCAGGTCGGCCGGATGCAGGGGTGCCTTTTGAGGCTGGATTTCACCTTACTGGACTACTAGCGGTTGGGGGAAGGGGGTGTCTCCGTGCAGAGGCTGCAGGTGACGTCGAGGAGTCCTGGTGGGATCAACCCACGGTGGACTCGGACTCTGGAGCACTGGGGGACATCGCTGGGACTGGTGGGCCACTTGGACTCGGGCCGAATGAGAAGGGTGCAGTGGTGGTTTCAGGCGTAGTTTCTTCGTCCTCGGCAGGCTCAGTCGGTTTTTGGAGTTTCTTTTGAACAGAGCTGCTGTTCGCAGGAGAACCAGTCTTTGTTAAAGGAAGTCAGTCCTCCCAGGGGTTTTGGAGGTCGCTGGCTACAGGACAGGTCGACTTTTGGTGCAGGATCTCTGGAAACTGCAGACGGGCCGGTAGGGCTAGGAGCCAAGTCAGTTCTTCTCAGTAGTCTCCTCTGCTGTGCGACTTCCTCCGCCCTTCTTTGAAGGTTGCAGGAATCTGCCTTCTGGGTTCAGGGCCACCCCCCTAAATACTGTATTTAGGGGTCTCGGGTTAGTAGCCAATGGGCTACTGACTTTAGGGTGACTACTCCCTTGGTGTGCTCACCCCACATGGGGGAGTGGGCTCAATTCCCAATCCTGACTGGAGGGTGCCTGCCATCTGAAAGATGGCAGGCACTGAGTGGGCTTCAACTTTCCTCCCCCACCAGAGGGGTGGGGTTAGCAGAGGTGGGCACACCTTCTGGGCTGTTCTATTTTTTCCTGCCTGTCTTCCCGCCGAAAAAGGGGGTGAGACAGGAAGGGGGCTTGCTCCTGATAGCAGAAGAGGCTGGGGGTTGTGTTGCAATGGCGACAAGGCCTTTGAAGCTCCCCCCGCCACAGATGGCTCTTCCTGACCTGGGGGATGTGTGAACCCTCCGCCCAGGAAAGACTTTGTTTCTGGGGTCAGGGAGCGAAGGCTCCCACCCTAGGGGTCCAGGGACTGGCTTTAGGGTGGCAGGCTGGTGTTTACCAGTCAGGGAACCCACCAGGGGCTGGTTGTTTTTTAGGGGGCATCCCTAAGATGCCCTCTGAGTGCATTGTATAATAAGTCTCACATTGGCATCAGTGCGGGTTTATTATGCTGAGACGTTTGCTACCAAACTTCCCAGAATTCAGTAAAGCCATTATGGTGCTGTGGCGTTCGTAATGACAAACTCCCAGACCATATACTCCTTATGGCTTTACTGCATTAAAATGTCTAAGAATGGACTTGGACACTGTAGGGGAACAGTGCTCATGCAACTGTACCTCACCAGTGGTATAGTGTACCCAGCTAGATGGTGACTTATCTATACCATAGGCAGCGGGTTACAGGCATGGCACAGGTATGTGTGCCATGTCGACTCTTCACTTTTCTCTGCACCAAAACACGCAGCCTGCAATATTGGGGGAGGGGAGGGGCGGGGCTGGTGTGTGTGTGTGTTTTTAAGGTATAGGACCTCGAAGGGTGTCACAATATGTGCTGCAGCTCTTACAGGCCTTCCCGGGTCACAGTGCCCTTGGTACCCATGGTACCTTTTACAAGGGACTTGCATGTGGCCTGAGGGATGCCAATTGTGGGTACATTTGTGCAGTTTGGAAAAGAACACACGCCCTGGGAACCTGATTGGCAGGGACCCAGGGCACATCAAGTCAAAGTGCATCAGATATCTGGCAAAACATGGGGGAGGGGAGGGGGGGGTTTACTGCAACAGAAACCCACTTTCCTACAGTAGCATATAGCCAAGACATACTGTATTTCACCATTTTTAGGTCTCGCGCCTAGCGTTGCAGTGGGCAACCCTGCTCGCGCAGCGCGAGACCTCTTGTATGGGCTTCAGAAAGCTAACCACACGCTCGTGCGTGTGGTTTTGCAGGATGCCATTGGATTTAGGGTTCTTTTAAAAAAAAAAATACAGCACGCAATTGGGCAAAGGCGGGCGCATGTCCCACCCATTCCCACCGGTGTCTAGCTCGCGCAGCAGCGCGCGTTCGCCTCGCTCCCTTTCCCCCCGCTCCTCTGTGGTGCGCGCGCACCACTGGTTTTGCTTTGTTGTTGCTTCTATCTATGCGCTAATTAAATAAACGCCGTCTTGTACAATAATGCTGTCACGATTACACCGCTGTGGTTTACGCTATTTTTTTTCTATCTTATGTTTAGATGGCATTCTGCCCAAGGGATTCTGGAACATTTTAGGAATGTGAAAAGAACCGGATACCTGCCAGGGGTCTAGAATTTTATACTATCAACTTGCATGTGGGACGGGATGCTTCAAGTATCTACTTTACCCATAAAAGATCAGATTTCTCCTTTTGGTGCCATGCAGTGAAGTGACAAATTATGGCAGAGTTCTCATTACATCAGAGATCTGATGAGTCTATCCGGTTATGCCAGGAGTCATACCAGGGTTTGAATTTTAGCAATTCCATGATTTTGTCAACTCTCTGCAAATAGACATGCATGGGAGTGGGAGTAGCGGGAAGCCGTAGTTTCAGGGTTGGAATACCCTTGGAGTCTGAGCATGCCTACAAACCTACATGTTTAAGGGGTTTTCGCAACTCTTCAGGAGTGTCTCAGGAATTCTCTCTTTTCTAGTTGTTTGGAACATTTGGGAATGGCAAGACATTTACTCCTGACATGGGCAAAAGTAAAACTTTTTCCAGGGAAGGGAAAAAAGGGTTGGAGAGAAAGCGAACCTGCCCACGCTCTGCTTGTGCCAGCTTTTGAAGTGGGAGAAACTTTTAGACTTGTCCCCCACATCTGGTTTTGGAATTCTCCTTCCTCCCCAGGCTCCAAGAGATCTAGCGTGACTAAGGACTGGTGTCAAGTTCTTAGTGAGTTTGCTGAGGTAGCCTCTAGGAAATGTAAGTGGGACAGGGAACCGCTCCGCCCCTCTCATCCTGCCAACACCATGCCCCCCTTTGTCTCACTGTCTGGGAGGAATACACAAAGGCCAACTGTCAACTATTCACAGTCATGTGACCCAGGCTGAAAATGGGGAGGACAAAAAAAATGGCAGCTTTCTAAAAGTGGCATCTTCAGGATTGTGACTTTAAAATCCTTTTTAATAGTAAATTCGGATTTTTAATTACAATTCTTTTGGACCGAAGCATGACATTTTCTATCCGTTCCCCCCAAAAACTGATCACTTACTAAATGTAATAAGGTAATTAATGTTATCCTATGGGAGAGGTAAGACTCCTAGTAATGAAAAACAAATGTAGTGGGTCGATCACTCATGAAAACAAAGGAGACAGCGCTGCATAAGCATCCTCACATTCAAATCAAATGTTTGGAAGGACAAAAATTCTCATGAAATAACGCACATTAGAAAGCGTAATGAATGTAGGTAGAAAAAGTAATAAGTGCTACAAATGTAGCCGATAACAAGTACCCAGAGTAAGAACTAGTACTCGCACATGCGGAAAATAAACAGAGACTAGACGTGTGCAGATAATAGCAGCTGTGCACACATGCTCCAGTGAGCACGTCAGCTATACACTAACAGGACATTAAAAGGCAGAACACCACCACTCACTAGAACTAAACTGACTACAATGGGGGTTTAAAACGCTGACCGGGATGGGGTGATTTGTAGACTGGGCAAACACAGGGACGAGCAAGCAGAGACAGGATGGAGGAGGTGGGGAAAACAGAAAGCAGAAGCAAAGAAAAGCAGTGATGAGGGAGGAGGAGGGGGTGACCTATGGATGGATCAAGCACTGGAAGGTGGGAGGGAGCAAGCAGCGACGGGAGGAAGAAGGTGGGGGAAACAGGGAAAGCGCAACAAATGGAAAAGCAGTGACCGGGAGGGGGTGATCTGTGGGCGGGGCAAGCACTGGGAGAAGCGAGGGAGCAAGCAGCAACGGGAGTGAGGGCAAATGTAAAGCATCAACGAAGGGAAAAGCAGTGACAGGGGAGGGAGATAATTTGTGGACAGGGCAAGCACCAGGACGTGCAAGGGAGCAAGCAGAGACAGGAGGGAGGAGGTGGGGAAAATGGAAAGCAGCAACACAGAGAAAACAAGTGATGGAGGGACCTGTGGACGGGGCAAATACCAGGAGGTGCGAGGGGGCAAGCAGTGATGGAAGGGAGGAGGTGGGGGAAACAAAAAGCACCAGCAATGGGAAAAGCAGTGACGGGGTGATCTGTGGACGGGGCATTAGGGCAGGTGACAATAGGCAAGCTGGAAAAAGCACAAGCACTGTGTAGAATGCTAAAAGAGAAAGAAAAAAGTCGGTCCGAAATTGGTCGTAAAAACGGTAGCAGTAGAGGTTTACAAGAACTTGGTCCATGCTCTAGGGGGAGGGCTAAACACAAGAAGAGGCACGACCATGCATGCAAGGGATAAATGTGACAAAGAACATGAAACAGACGATGGAGCGAGCAAATGGGAAGCCTGTGGGTGGGCCGAAGCCCATAGAGTAAATACAACAGGTCTCAAGCGTCATCTAGCTGAGACCTAAAAAACTGCACTCGTACTTTAGGATTTCAACCAACTGAGTAAATGGAATCTTTTGCATGTTTCAGCTCAGACATTCACGTTAGAGGAAATTATTAAAAATAATGGACAGAACTATAAAAGACCAATACTAAAATGCCCTTAATCTGAATTGTTCCTTCTTCTGTATCACTTTCTTGAAAATGTCCACATCACGAAAATGGGGGGTTGGGGGCGGAGACGTGAATCTGAAGTAATATAGTAACCAGTGGAGGCATTCTGCTGCCATTATTGACGGTTTAAACTGACACCGACATTGGACAAGAAATTATGCCAAACTGAATAGCTGGAGGGGGCGGAGCTTGGCCGAGCTGCAAAATGGCCACTCGATAAAGGGGCTCCTGCCAACCGGATAACAATATCCGTCATAATCCTGTGCCATTCCCAATCTCCTTTGGAAACACGACAAGTGTTTGAACGCAACCTTTTAACTAGACTAAACCCTGCATATATATCTACAATCTTCCCAATCTCCAGCGTCCAAACATCAACTAACCCCGTTCCAGACTAACATACCGCTGCACTGGGGACTCGCTTCTGGCCTCCGGACCCGCCGAGCGAAGAGGAGCGCGCAGGCCTTCCTGGCCCGCTGACACCGCCAGAGCGTGGGGGCTGGAGTTGGTGGATTCACGGCCGCGTGGAGATGCCGCCTGGGGGCGGCATGTGCCTCCTGCTCATTACTGCATCCTGCTGGGACCCGCGGCTGCCGACGGCGGGCGGCCCCCTGTGCCGGGCTCTACTTTAGAGGACTGCGCGCCGCTGGTGAGGCTCAACTTAGAGGTACTGTGCGGGCCGGGGCGTTGCCTAGAGGCCTTCGCGGGCTGCTGCCTGCGGCGAGACCGGGCTCAATTGCCGACAGGAGCAGGTGGGCCGCTGTGCATCTGCGGGCCCATGCCCTAACCTGGGGATTGGTGTCAGCCCAGTGGACCCCTGTGGGGGCCAGCTGTCAAGGGTATAACTCCCTCACCTCCGGACGGAGAGCAGCGGACGGGGGGCCTGTTCACCGTAGCGTGGAGTCTTTGTACTCCGCGGTGTATTGACCACTGCTGCTTCCCCACAACCCCATACTGAGACTGGGACACAGCTGCTCAGCCCGCTTGGACTGGCGGAAAAGGCGCACTCACCTCTGACGTGACTGGAAACTAACTTCCAGGCTCATTCACACGGTTTCTAGACCGCACTGACGTGAGGGGGCCCACAGATTAATCAATAATCGGTGCCCGGAATAATTACACAGAGTGATTTAGACCTCATGGTGGCTGGGTTGTATGGCCTGGTTCCAAGCCGGTCTTGCTTATCCTGCCATCCCCCAGCAGCGACGGTGCCACCACACCCATCAGCAGTGCTCTTACCCTGAGTTTACCTCTTACAGGATCAATTCCTAGAGTAGTGTGCATTGTTGGCAGCCTGAGGCCTGCTCGTGCCCCCCATTGGTGTACTGGGGAGTGGCGGGGCCCACCACGGGTGCAGCTCAGCCCCAATTTTCGAGGACCGAAACAGACTCTGTGCAACGCTGTAATCATCTGGGGAAGTCATGGGCAAACAGGACACTAAGCAATCCAAACTCCCTTTCGAGAGCAGATACTCTACTGGCCAGGGGTACCCTGAGGGCCAGACGGACCCAGTGAACACTGAAGCAGTGCAGGATGGCAACATTAAAGAGTTGATTCCAAGCTGGAATGCGCTCACTGCCAGATTGGACCATATGAAACACAGGGTGGACAGGCATGAAGATCAGCTGGATCAGGCCGAGACACAAATCTCTGATTATGAGGACGCTCAAGCAGAAACAAAACAACAACTGCTCCGTATGGCTAAATTGCTAAGCTTAAGGCCAAAAATGAGGGCTTGGAGTCCAGGGCGCGCCGTAACAACCTCCGCATAACATGCATCCCAGAGTCCACTGCCATCCCCACTACTATGGAGGCCTTCGTGGAATCACTTCTACGCGAATTCTTCTCAGACGCACTCTCCCCCATGGTTATCGTTGAGCGTGTGCACTGCTCTCTTGTGCTGTGACCGCGCCTTGGGGCGCCAGCATGATCCATTATAGCGCTTCTCCTGAATTCTAGAGATAGACAATATTTTGAGCCTCACACGCGAAAAGCAACCTTTAACACATCAGGGAAATCGCATCTCTATCTACCCGGACTTCACCATCGCGGTGCAGAACGCTAAAAGGAAATTTCTGCCCGCCATAAGAATGCTTCTACAGGCCAACATCCCATACGCTCTGCTCTATCCCGCCAAACTCCGCATCATGAAAAAAGGCACCCCACACTTATTCACTGACGCCAAGGAGGCCCTCCGTTTCGCCAAACAGCTGGCTCAAAGAACAGCGGACCTCGACGGCATCCTCTACGATCCCGGATAAGTGCTCTCTGGACACTAAATGATTAAACCGTCGCCAGTATTGAAGACCCCGAAAGAAAATGGACACTAATGCTGGAACCAATCTGGTCTAAACTTCCTCCGTCTCTCACCGGGCGCATTGCTATCATCAAGATGGTCATCTTACCAAAGTTTCTCTACCCATTTCAGAATATCCCACTGCCACTCACTTGTGCATTCTTTCAACGACTCCGGTCTAACCTAATCTCTCTGGTTTGGGCTGGCAAGCAACCACGAATCTCCTGGGAGATTCTGGCCCTGCTCTTGGCGCAGGGTGGACTTGGTGCACCTAATCTGGAGCTATATGCCAAATGCGCTTAAGCTCAATTTTTCCATTTCTGGATACACCCCACTCCATTTAAACCACACGTGGCGATTGAGCAGGATCGTGCAGCCTCACTACCTCTAAACACAGCCCTCTATGCTCCCTATAAAGCTCCGTGCGGTGAAATAAACACTGTAGAATGTGTTAGATGGGCCTGGGAAGGGGTCAAGAAAAAAGTAGGCCTCTCACACATACGCCCCATCTACCCCACTCATCAATAACCCAATGAAGCCACCTCTCCAAGAAACAGGCGCTCACAGGAGTGCGCAACGACTGCGCCTTAGTAAATTCTCAGACATCTATACGGAGGAGGGGTTTATTCAGACAATCCCCCTCATTGACCCAGGCGCGGGAAATGCATCAGACACATTATTGTATTACCAAATTAGAGCAACGTGACGCGAGACCAACCCCACATTTCCAGCCCAGCCCCCAACCCTGCCCTTGCTTGAACAAATACTCAACACACCCTCTGCCAAGAAACTAATCACACATGGGTCTCCAACAACACATGCCCAAGATAGAACTTCGAGCTAAAACACAATGGGAGTTAGGCCTGGGCCCGGACTTTACAGACGCACACTGGGAATTCTGTTGGTCAATTGGAGAGCTTCTCTCCCAACTATAGACGCATGTTAATACACTTTAACTTTCTGCACCGCCTCTATCGTACCCCCAAGCAACTTCATAGAATAGGGCTGTTAAGGCACAGGGAGTTGCCCCAGATGTGGAGCCCCAGGAGCAGATTTCCTTCACTTAGCATGGGCGTGTCCGGGAGTGCTGAGATATTGGTCTGCAGTGTTCCGGGCCATTCAAACCATGACGGATTTCCACGTTACGGATACACCAATGGTGGGTCTCCTTGGATATGTGAAAGAGGTGCCTCCCACAAGACGTAAACTGGTGGCCCGGCTCTTGATCCTAGCAAAACGAAGAGTGGCTATATGGGGAGAGGGGGAAGAGGGGTCGGTCGCCGCGCTCCTAGGGAGCAGGACTGGCTCCTTGATGCTGCGTACTGCAGCGATCAATTCTCACTACGGGGACATGATGCCACCCAAATCTCGCCCAAAGGATATTGGGGAACCCCTGCGTGATAACTTGAAGGCTAAGGAAGGCCCCAGCGAATCGCCCCCACATGCCAACTCCTCCATTCAGGATGGCCAAGATACTCGCGATTACACCCCTTTTATGTCGATTACCCAATGTGTGCCCGGTCTGGCTCGGTCAGGCACAGCAGACAAGTTCACTTCTCTGTGCCGTGAAGACGTGATGTCAATACCACTTATTTGCCCTATAGGGAACTACCACAGGAACTGGATCGGTCTCATCTCGCTGGTGACCCCACAAGGAAATTGAGTATGACCACCGTATGGATACCGTCTAAAGTCTTTTAGTCATTGATTGATGTCACTTGTGTTGTCACTGGTCGTTTTTCTCTCTGTCATTTTCTTTCGAATTGCTAACTATGTTGCCTTGATGCCTTGTATGAAGACCAAACCTAACCATTCCTATATTGTTACTTGCTTACGCTTGGCCCTTGTTTGTATATGATGATAAATGTCAATAAATAAAGCAAAAAAAAAAAAAAAACTGAATAGCTGGAGCAAGGCAAAACATTTTGACTGCTATATGAACAAATTAACCTTAGAATATGCCTGCTGCAAATTAGATGACTAAATTCTACAATAAGATAGCCATCTGCAAAGAGAAATACCACTCATTTTAAGCTGGTTAAGCAAAATCATGCACAAAGCCACAAACTACTGGGTTTTCCAGATTCCATTTCCACATTTTATTTAGGGCATTTGTCAATATAAACACAACAACTTCACAGAGACCACTTAATGGCACAACATGCATCAAATCTCCAAATTACAAGTACTCACCTAGATTTGTATCTGCCCGCACCAACAACTGAGTCTTTTTATTTCCTACAGGCTTCAAGTGCAGGGTGCCTACTCCCTTCTCTTTGAATTCGTTCTCTTTTTTATAAAACAACTTGCACCTGAAAAAACCCACAAATGTAAGCTCCAGACACGTTTTTTTAATGAAATCAAAAGCAATTTCAGTGAAGTAAACAAGCAAATAAGGAGCTGTTATGGTTATTTTAGATTAGAACAAAAAAATAATCACAGGACTCAGGACGAAAAGCTAGATTTGATTTGGAATGTAAACAAGCAGGGTCAGGCAAAGGCTGTAAAGTGCAATGCCATTTGAGGGGTTCGTCTAGCCTAAAAAAAACAAGATGAAGCCAAAACCAGGATTTAAGTTGCCACCATTGAAGCAATTAATTTAATCCCAAAAATAAGAATGTTGCATCCACAAACTGCAACTTACATGGAAAAGACTATTTAAACAGCATTGGCATAGCCAATAGGTCTCGCCTTTGGGACCTTATAAGTGTTTAGTTAACCAGCACAATATCCTTGGTGCAACAACATCAACTGTTGCATAGCTAAACACTTATAAGGTCCCAAAGGCGAGACCTACACGAGAAGCAGCGCGCAAGTACAGGAGCAGTTAAGTGTCAGTGATAGAAGGAGCCCAGCGCCCACGCACTCGAAGAGTTACGGTCCAGTGCAAGCCAAGTATAGGAGAATCTCTAGTCTCAAGCACAGGAGGACACCAGGTCCGGGGGGGATTGGCTGAAGTAAATTGAGGAGACGAGCGGCAGCTACAAGGAGAGCACGGGACCAGTGCTTTAAATCGGCTGGCACTGTCTCATACAGGATAAACTTAAGCACGGGAGGGTCAGAGGAGCTCAGTGCCCAGGAACCGGAGGTAGAGGGAGCTCAGTGCCACTGCCTCTGACAGGCGGTGATCAATGCCAGGTATTGGGTTAAAGTTCATGGCCTTTTTTCTGCCCTTCAGACAGGTACAAAGGAGCTGCACGTGCCGGGCGGGAAGGAGAAGAAGGCGGCACAATACCTCCTCCAATTCGCCCCCATCGGGTTCGCGCTGCTGCTGGCGGGACTCTGGCGTGGTACTTTCTGTGTAAGTTATCCCAGTGTGGCGTGGGCGAGGTTCGGAGGACGGACTGTGCGCGGGGAGGTGCGGGGCAAGGGGGCTGTGTGGGTCGAATCAACCTATGGACCGGCTCATGGATGGATGAATGGAGGGACGTGGGTGGTACCTCAGTGGATGAATGATTAGGTGGCTGAAACAGATTGACCACGGTAGGTGGCAGTGAGGACAGTGCAGACAGAGGAGGGCGGAGTGGAGTGTTGTCGAGAGGTCAGAGAAATAGATGAACGGGAGGTGCATGCATGGGAGGGGAGATGGGTCTGGCGAAAGTATTTGGAGAAACACTCCCGTATTTTAAATCTCACTAGAAGCAGTTTAAACAGTCTCGCCGAAATCATAAATAACAAAAAAATGTAAAAACCAATAGTTCTAGCCTTGGCTATTGTGTAGTTTTTATTTTGTTTATGCAAACATGGAATATGCAAAAATGGCGGCACAGTACAACAAGCATTGGCCGCGCGGCCGTGAAACTGACACGGCCGCGAAAGTGAAAGTAATCAGCGAGGGAAGCCAGATGGCGAGGGAAGCCATATGGCGCCTGATCGCGCGTGCACGCTCGCGTGAACGCAAGCTGGTCGCCAGCAAAAGCCACTGCTGTTCGCACTTCCAAAACCAGCTTACTAAAACTCTCGCCAGAGCATCGCATGCGCTGGCTCAGGCGAGACCTAAAAAGTAATAAAATGTGAGAAAGGTAGGTTACTCATTCTCCAGCTGAGGGATCATTACATAATTAGGTCTTTATTCACAAGGTGATTTTTTTAAAAACTTACAGAATATGTTTTGGCCATATATGCTTTTTCAGGGCAGATAGAGTTGCAGCTAAGGCCATATGGGACCACCCGGAAAAGAACTGCGGGGGAGAAAAGTTTCCAGAACAAGTCTGCTTGTAGGATATTTGTAAATTGAGGCATCTGCAGGAACAATCATTCACTAGAAGCTCTCTGTAGGCAGACCCAGAAAGGAGAGCAGCTATACATCATTTCTTGTAGATCTCCTAAATAGGCAAAGACATTTCACATTGATAAATGGGGAGTAATATTCATTCAGGAGTGTGAAATAATCCCAGGATTAAACCAAAACGAGGTTGACTAAGCCCCAGGAACAAAAAACAACAAATAAAAAAATAAAAAACACACGGCAGAGGCCAGTGCAGATAACTCAAAGAATAAGAATGTTGTTGGTGCACAGCGCAGGTCTGGGAAAGCAGAGTTCCAAATTCTCAGTGGCTTGTAGGCTTAGAGAACAATGTCTCTTTAGAGAAATTTCCAGCCAGTTTCTCCTTGCTAAGAGGAGTCTTGAATCCCCCATGGTAGAATGAGTCTGGCGGATACATGGTAGTTTGTGGTGTTGAAGTAAAAGGCTGTATAGGTTAGGAGTATCAGAATTAGTATGTTTCAGGCTTCAAAAAGGAATGGAGGGAAAATAGGAGAGTTATCAGATTGAAGAACGTTGCACCCATGGTGTTTACAGGCAGCCACAATGTGGCTTTTTGGCATGATAGAAAATTCATCTATCACAGTGGGTAATTCTAGATGCATCCAAGAGAAAGCAGGACCTACCAAACCCAGGTGTTTGCTGAATCTTTCGATCCTATGTATGTGTATACATATTGCTAATAAAGTAGCTGATGGAATGCTAAAGGAAAGTGTGATAAAATCTCATTCATCTTTGTAAAATATCCTCATCAGTTTAGACACGGGTCCTTGTGCAATACCTACTTCTTTGAGTAGAAGGCATCTTCTTCCTTTACTTCATTCACTACTGCTTTGGGTGGCTCCTCACTTTCTTCATTGCCTTCTTTATCTGCCATAAAAGAAAAGTGTTTTTAGTACTGTGAAAGCACCATGTGTTGTGAAGCACAAGTTACTAACTTGTGTAACGATATATCTGTAAGAGACAGTAGTTAGTGACAGATTCCTTACCTTAGAATATCCCCAGGCGTCAGGCTGGATCCGGAAAGTTTTTGCGTAGCAGTACCCTTGCGCGTCGGTAGGCGGCGTCGTGCGGCTCCGCGTCCGGCGTCGTGATCGCCGGGATGACGTCGCGGGCAGTACTTAGGCGCCGCCCCTGCGCGCTGTCAGTTCTGTACACGACTTTCCGCGCCAGGAACGCAGAGCCATGCAAGAAGCTGACATAGGTGTCTGAAAAATACTAGGGCCCTGAAAGGGATGTCCTTAACCCTAGAAATCAGTTCGCAGAACGGGGAGGATGGGTGGGCGGTAGGAATCGGTCACTAACTGTCTCTTACAGATATATCGTTACACAAGTTAGTAACTTGTGCATCTGAAAGAGACACGTTAGTGACAGATTCCTTACCTTAGAATAGATACCCCAGCAATACCAACCCCGGTGGTGGGTCTGCGAACAAAGATCAGACAAGGAAGTCCTGGAGGACAGAACGGCCAAAGAAGCCGTCCCTCCGGACCTGACTGTCAAGGCAGTAATGCTTTGTAAACGTGTGCAGCGAGGCCCACGTAGCTGCCTGACAAATAACCGGCAGCGGAACACCGCGGCCCAAGGCCGTGGTAGCAGCCGTTGCCCTGGTGGAATGGGCACGCAGCCCAACAGGAGGCTACTTCTTAGCCAAAGAATAGCAGGTCTTGATGCACAAGGTAACCCAGCGGGAGATGGTTCGCTTGTGCACCGCCCGACCTTTTGGCGCCCACGTAGCCAACAAAGAGCTGGTCATCCACCCGGGAAGTGTTTTGTGCGGTCGATATAGAAGGAGAGCGCACGCTTTGGGTCCAGACGGTGGAGCCTCTCTTCCTCTCTGGAAGGATGCGGAGGCGGAAAGAAGGTAGGCAAAGTGATGGTCTGCCCAATGTGGAAGGCAGTAACCACCTTTGGCAAGAAGGACGGACGCGTCCGAAGAACAACCTTGTCTGGATGAACAGACAGAAAGGGAGGTTTGCAAGATAGAGCCTGGAGCTCACTCACCCGCCGAGCGGAGGTGATGGCCACCAGAAAGGCTGTCTTCAGAGTTAGAAGACGAAGAGGACAGTTATGTAGAGGCTCAAAGGGAGCGCACATTAATAAGGTAAGAACCAAATTCAAGTCCCACTGAGGCATCACAAACGGAACAGGAGGGAAGAGGTGAGTAATGCCTTTCAAGAACCTGTTAACAACAGGGGACTTGAAAAGGGAGGGCTGATCAGGGAGCCTGAGAAAGGCCGAGATTGCACAAAGTTAACCCTTGATGGTACCCAGGGCAGAACCCTGTTGGGCCAGTGAAAGGAGGAACAGAAGAACCTCAGAAAGAGGGGCAGAGAGGGGATTCACAGCCTTTGCTGTGCACCATGCCACAAATTTGTTCCACCTGCAGGCGTATACCACCTTAGTGGAGGGACGCCTGGCTGCCAGAATCACATCACAAACTTCGGGAGGCAAGTCGAAAGGAATCAACTGCCGCCGCTCAATCTCCACGCAAGCAGGTGTAGACTGGACAGGTTCGGGTTGAGGACCGTCCCCTGCTGCTGCGACAGAAGATCCTCCCGAAGAGGCAGACGGATCGGGGATCTACGCTCATATTGAGTAGCTCGGGATACCAAACTCTTCGAGCCCAGTCCGGAGCCACAAGAATGACTTGGGCCCGGTCGTGCCGAATCTTCTTCAACACTCTGGGTAGAAGTGGTATAGGCGGAAAGGCGTACAACAGACCGCAACTCCACTCGCGACGAAAAGCCGTCGCCGAGCGAGTGCCGCCTTGGAAATTCCAACGCGCAGAACTGATGACATTGCGCGTTCTCTTCGGTGGCGAATAGATCTAACCAAGGCTCTCCCCACTGTAGAAAGAGTCCTTGCGCCACTTCCGAGTGAAGACGCCATTCGTGATCCATCATGCACCTGCGGCTGAGTTCGTCCGCCCTGGCGTTCAGGGAACCTGCCAGGTGTTGAACCATCAGGAACATGTCCTGATGTTCCAGCCATGTCCAGAGACGCAGAGCCTCCTGACATAGGGTCCACGACCCCACCCCGCCCTGTTTGTTGCAGTACCACATGGCGGTGGTGTTGTCGGTGAACACCTGCACTACCTTCCCTTTGACAGAGGGAAGGAATGCTTTGAGTGCAAGTCGGATCGCCCGGAGCTCCAGAAGGTTGCTATGGAGCCGGGACTCCGCCGGAGACCAGAGGCCTCTGATCTCCGCCTCTCCCATGTGACCGCCCCATCCCAGAAGGGACGCGTCCGTCACAACTGTGTGCTCTGGCTGGGGAAGGGAGAGGGATCTGCCCATGACCCATTGCCGGTTCGAGAGCCACCACTGCAACTGTTTTGCAGTCCCCTCCGAGATCTGGACGTGATCGGACAGGTTGCCCTGGTGCTGCGCCCACTGGAACTTCAGGTCCCACTGCAGAGCCCGCATATGCCATCTGGCATGAGTGACCAGCAGGATGCAGGAGGCCATGAGGCCCAGCAGCCTCAGGGTCATCCGTACCGAAACCCAGGATAAAGGCTGAAAGATCGGAATCATAGCCTGAATATCCCGGACTCGCCGTTCGGGAGGATAGGCCCGAAACTGCGTCGTGTCCAGAACTGCTCCGATGAAAAGGAGCTGTGGAGAAGGAATCAGATGCGACTTCGGCACATTGATGGAGAACCCCAGCGAGTGCAGGAGTTCGGCCGTAGTCTGGAGGTGGGAGACGACTGCCTGGGACGAGCCCGCCTTCAGCAGCCAGTCGCCGAGGTAGGGGAAGACTGAAACCCCTGCCCAGCGCAGATGAGCTGCGACCACCGCCAACACTTTCGTGAACACCCGAGGGGCACTGGTAAGGCCAAAGGGGAGCACGGTGAACTGAAAATGCTCGGGGCCTACCGTGAACCGGAGGTAACGCCGGTGGGCCGGCAGGACGGGGATGTGGAAATATGCGTCCTGCAAGTCCAACGCTACCAACCAGTCTCCAGGGTCGAGGGCAGTCAAGACCTGAGCTAGGGTGAGCATCTTGAACTTCTCCTTCCGGAGGAAGCGATTGACGTTCCGGAGGTTCAAGATAGGACGCATGTCCTCCTTGTCCTTTTTGGGCACCAGGAAGTAGCGGGAGTAGCAACCACGCCCTACTTCTGGGGTCGGAACATGCTCGATGGCCCTCTTGGCCAAGAGGGCCGTGACTTCCTTCTGCAGAAGTACCAAGTGATCCCCTGACATGCGGTGGAATTGAGGTGGCATGGCTGGGGGGGTGGTCTCGAAGGGGAGGGAGTAGCCCCTTCGGACAATGTCCAAGACCCACCTGTCCGAGGTGATGGTACGCCAGTGGGGAAGGTGATGGCGGACCCTGCCCCCTACTGGAGTGCTGTGCTCCTGAAAGGAGGGACTAGGAGGGCTTGGAGGCCACGGACGGGTTGGAGGTGGTGGCCTGACCCGCACGCTGGTTGCCCGATCCGCCACGGCGGAATCCACGTCCTCGGCCACGCGAAGACGCCTGCTGCGCGGGCCGGTGGCTGGGCTGCTGACGTGACGGGCGCCCTACCGTGGCCACGATAGGGGCGAAAGCAGAAGTCAGCGGAGGGCGTGTAGCAGAAAGGCCCAGGGACTTGGCAGTAGCCCGTGAGTCCTTAAAGCGCTCCAACGCATGGTCTGCTTTGGACCCAAAAAGACCGACTCCATCAAAGGGCATGTCCATGAGAGTATTCTGGACATCCCCTGAAAAACCAGTGGTTCTCAGCCAGGCGTGGCGTCGCAGCGCCACCGTCGTTGCAATAGACCTGCCCAGCGAGTCGGCGGTATCAAGGCCACATCGTATGGTGTATTTGGCCGCATCCCTTCCTTCCGCAATGGCGCGGGAAAGCAGTGTCTGGACCTCCTCATAACACTGGGGCAAAACAGTCGCCACCGAATCCCACAAGGAGTGGGTATATCGGCCCAAAAGACAAGCGGTGTTGATGGACCGCAAGCCAGCACTGGAGGAAGAAAAACCCTTCTTCCCAAATTGATCCAGGCGTTTGGATTCCCTATCCGGTGGGGCGGTAGGGAAGGCGGTTTGGGAAGCGGAGGCTTGGACATCCAAGCTCTCAGGAGTGGGGTGGACAGAGAGAAACAGGGGGTCGCCCGGAGCTGGGCGATGGCGTCGGGACACGTTCCTATCCACAGGAGCCCCTGTGTTGGGCTTGGACCAGGCGCCCAAAAGAACGTCCAGTGAGGGCGTCGTTAAACGGCAGCACAGTCTCCGTAGAGGAGGCTGCCGGCTGAAGCACCTCTGTCAAGATATTAGTCTTGACCGCCACAGTAGGGAGTTGGAGACGTAAGGCCCCAGCCGCCCTACGCAACACCGTTGCAAAATTGGCTCCCTCCGTAGCCACGGGGAGGAGACAGCATGCCAGTGTCAGGGGAAGTATCTAGACCACTGGCATCCCCTAGACCCTCTGTCCAGTCCTCATCGCACTGACACTGTTGTGTCAGAGGGTCATCAGACCCTCCCAGTCCTCCTGGTCCTCCTCTGGTTCAAAATAAGGAGGAGGAGGGACATTTGGGACCCAAGGTCCCATCGGCGCCGGAACCGGCGTCGAGCGACGTCGGTCCCGGGTCCATGTCCGGAGCCGGAAGGAACTGGGGACGACGCCGCCCGGAGCCCCAGGCGGCGTCGAGAACGGCACCGGAGACATCGGCGCCGGCAGGTCGACCGGCGTCGATGGGGGTTGTGGAGCCGGGATCGAGGCCGGAGCCGGGATCGAGGCAGGAGGCACGGGCGACGCCGGGGCCGCAGCCGTCGGCGACGCCGGAGCAACCCCACTCGGGGCCCGCGGGCCCGAAGGCGCACCGAAGGGACCTTGAGGCCCAAGAGGCGGGCCATGGCCGACAGGAAGTCCTGTACTTGGGCCGGATCCGCACCCCAACCCAGGAAGGACTGGTATTGCGGGTGCGACTCCTCAGGCATGTCCGGGGCCACGGGGACGGTGCCGGGAGGGGCCTCAGCCGAGTCGCGAGACCGGCGAGGCGAAGTCCTAGAGCGACGATGCTTTTTGGACTTTTTGTGTTTGGACTTACCGGACGAAGAAGACTTCGATGCCGACGACCGGTGTGGACTCCGCGATCGACCCCTGGACCTCTCACGCGACCGGGGCTTGCGCGGAGCCGAATGCCGGGCCTCGAGGAGCTTTCGAGACCGCTCTCGCAAAGCTTTCGGATTGAGGGCCCAGCAGTCGGAACAAGACTCCGTGTCGTGGCCTCGGCCAAGGCAGAAGAGACACTCCCGATGCGGGTCTGTGATGGACATCATCCGAGCACAGTCACCGCAACGTTTAAACCCGGGCATCCCTACGACACCTTGAAGTCGATTGGAAAAAACAGTGAAAAAATTCACCCAAAAAGTTAGTCAAAAAATGACTAGGGCACTGCTCTTCCCGGATCTGCGCTTGCTGGCGCGGAAAAAGAAGAACTGACGTCAGCGCGCAGGGGCGGCGCCCAAGTACTGCCCGCGACGTCATCCTGGCGATCACGACGCCGAACGCGGAGCCGCACGACGCCGCCTACCGACGCGCAAGGGTACTGCTACGCAAAAACTTTCCGGATCCAGCCTGACGCCTGGGGATATTCTAAGGTAAGGAATCTGTCACTAACGTGTCTCTTTCAGATACCGATCGCAGGGATGAGCAAGAAATTAAGTTTACTTTTTTCACAGCAGAGTGGATCCTTTATTACGAAATGTAGTGGTGCAGAAAAGATTGTGTCATAACACGGTTGTGGTGTTCTGTAGTGAACAACCCAATTAGGTTGTCAGGATCAACAGAGGTCATCTGAGGTGTCATTTGTGGGAAGCACAAGCCCTTACACACCAAAAGGTGTCATGCTTCATCATTGGGCTGGGGCTGTAATGCCCAAAGGAGCCCCACGAAGGGGCTCTTTGCTGGTGATGATCTCTATTGCCTCAGTCTGGGGTCAGAGACCGATGCCCTTCAAATTTGGTGGTGGTGGGAGGCAGGGAGGAAGAGGAAGGATATCATGTTAAGGGCAGATTGGACTGTGAAGTGGAAGATTAAAAATAACTAAAGGTTCCCCAAACCACTATTCCTAAACTCAGTATCTTGGTCTCATTTGAAAAATGTATAGGCTTCATTCATACCCATTTTTGATTAATTAAATTTTACTATATAAATTGATGCATGGTCGGTACACCATGAAACTTCATATGCTGCAGCTCGGCTGTTAGCTCTGGGTGGACAGTATCTTTGAACAACCAACAAACACTAAATATCTTCCAAGACCAGGACACTCTAATGGACATAACGGTATATTACTTCGGTAAATCTGCAATAAGGGCAAACCAAGATAACAGATAAAAACACTGTCCCCCATTTCTTTTTTCCTTACTTATTTTCATTTACTTTTTGATTTCAACAATTAGTTTCTTTAGGAAAACTATAATCGAACTAAACAACTGACCCCCTCCTAAATTCAGAATTGTCAACTTTTCAGAAAATGCATCTTTCCAGGTTCACCCACGGGTTTCACACTTGTTTCCACCAAAACTGCAAGTAGGAAGAGCCCACAAAAATAGGAAAAATAGATAACCACTTAGCAAATTGGGGTTGTTGAATCAGCATTTAAGGGGTGAAAGGTTGCACACAACTACATGTTTTTATACTGTAACCACTGTCATTAATGCACTCCCAGTAATGCAAGCTGAGTTCTCAGCTCACTACATTTCCTTCGAGCGCTCAGCAGAACAGTAAAGGCTTTGCATGAATGAATCATATATACAAGTTTGAACAGCTTATACATATGGATACAAATCCTGCCTTAGTTGCAGACAATCCGCTTGAACAGATGGATTCATACTGTTGGCTGCTTATCCAGTGGACAAAAAATAAATAAATACATCTTGCCCCCAAACAATATGCCTTGGGCGTAGGGCGATAAGAATTCCACAACCTTATGTATAAATTTAGCTGCAGATGTTATTGCTTTAAGAAGATCAAAAAACCCAATTTCACTTAGGTTACTTATTCCTAGGACAATACATTATCTCATTTTGTAACAACCATGTTAGCAGCAATTATATCTCGGATGGCATTTCTTTGAGAGACAATTTTTCAAGGTCTCTGAGGTATACAGAAAGATATAGCCATTTTTAAATAGTTTTGGAAAATGCTTAAGGCATGTGAGAAATGAATACTTTAAGTAATTCACTAGAACGAGTGAATAGTATGTGACATGACTCCACCAATAGTTCTAGCCTTGTTCATTAACCTAATTGTGCGATAGTCAACTCTTGGGGAAGGTTGCTGAAAAGGAATTAAACAATATTAATGAACAACCTTGTGCCCAACATAATAGGAATAAAAGGGGTGGTATAAGAAGGAGAGGCAGAGATGGTTCTGTATCACACAAGCAAATCCCTGCAGCTACCACCTTAAGCCACATCATATTTTATTATCCATGATGTCCCGCCTCTCCACCCCAATCAGCCTGAAAATGTGTCTATTTTAAGAACTAAGATTGTTCGCTGGTTTGCTAAGGGGGTGGGGAACACACACCTCTTTAATGAAATGCTAATGGTAAGAAGAGTTCCATGGGGCAGGAAGTCACAACAATCCTGTGATAGTGATTGTGCAGTGGTCAATTTTGGTAATCGTAACTATGCAGGTCACATACTAAGTAGCTTAAGCCACTCGCCCCAACATTTCAGTAGGATTAAGGCTGTCCCAATAGGGTTTTTTTTGTTAAATACACCTGAGAAAATTAACTGAGGTTCACTTGAAAAAGCAATCACTAAGGGGGTAACGAGACTATATAGAATGTGATGACCCATAATCGTTTTGACCTTCTTGGTCCAATCGAAGAAATAGATTGACATACCAAGGCGAAGTTCGAAATATATTCTGTCCCACCTCCATAAAGCGCAGCTGTTGATGTTAGTGTCCCAAATGTAGTCAGTAAGTCAGATGAAATCCCTTCTACTGATAGTATAGTCCCAAGGGAAAGACCAGCTAAGGGAAATCTAAGGTTGGCATCATGGACTGTTGCCGAGGTTCAAAATAAGCTTACTAATAGCAACTAGTTAACAATCATCTCCAGGTTTATGGCTGTTTGTATACAAGAAACCTGGGCAGTTAAATTTACTGTGGATGGCTATACACCTTACCACACACGAGCAACCCCTTCTAGTTCAGGGAGAGGGAAAGGCGGTCTAGTTATTTTGGTCTCCATTTTATTTGCCGAACTGGACTTAATCTCCTCTCCCACCACCCCTGCCATCAGTTTTTGTGTCTGGGTATGAATGTCAGGCTAGGGTTATGAATAATTAATTTTACAACAACCGGTCTGACAATCAATGTGGGTGAAGCCCTTGAAAGTGACCTGGGGAAATACTTCTTATCAAGTAGAGAATATATTTATGTTGCTTGAGCTGGGGACTTTAATGCCCATTTTATGCCGTTTTCCCTCAAAGGTGGTCTTAACAACAAGGAAGTTTAAAAACACCAATTCCAAATCAATGAAAAATATAAAACCATAATAGACTTAATACAGTGAACATCGTAATAGAATTCCATCACCAGAGTTTGTAGAAAAAGATTTGAGTATTCACACATCTGAATGTGACAGTTAAAATAGAAGATGTCGTAAATAGAAGAAATGTGATTTTCATTGATTTGGAATTGGTGTTTTTAAACTTCCTTGTTGTTAAGTCTATGTTTAAGACCCAATTCTTGGGCTTTTTAAATAAAAAGAATTTAGTAGGACCGTTTTGGGAATATTGATACATGTTACATTTATATGCACTCTGTCTAGGTTTTCGTTCACAAAAAACATGGCTTCCTGATGAAGGCATACTGCCGAAACGCGCGTAGGACACAGAATTCCAAGAGCCATGCCTACATTTAATGTCCTCTGTATATAATGAATTGATGATCTATTAATTTTGTATGTTTCGAAAAAAGAAAAGAGAAAATAATTTAAACATTGTGAATATCTTCATTGTAATAACATGCATTATTGATACTGTGCACTATATATTTGATAATGGGCCAATATAACAACTGATTTTTCTAAATTCTATTGCCTGTTCACAGTATAACACTGCATACAGAGGTTCACTCATTTCCTTTTAATGTACATATTGAGTAAATATGATGTGTAACAAAAATAATAAAAATATTTTTGATATCGGTAAACAGAGTTTGCATGTTTATGGTTGGACATGTATTATTTAGGTCCACGAGTAATTATGATATTCCTATACTGTGATATTTACATTTGAGTTACTTCCCTGAGTTAGGAATTGGCATCAGGGGTACCCTTGTTTTTACATACAATGGAGGTTTCACTACCACACACCGGCTGGTGGGGAGGCAGCATCGTAATATGGTGGACGGTGCCTGCTAGGCACCGCCACCATTTTAGGTATGCTGACCACTCCGCCAGGCAATCGGTACGATTGCCTGTGGCGGAAGCGTGGCGGGCGGTCTTTGCGACCGCCGCTGTCGCAAAGTGATTCCCCCCGCCATCCTAATGTGGCGGGGGGAAAATTGCTGTCCGATGGTGGAGGGCCTGCCACCGCACGGCTGGCGGTTGCGGGCCTTCCGCCATCGTAATCACCCCCCCCCTAAGTTAGGGCAAGCAATTTCAAAGACAATACATTATTTCTCTGTATTTTGCAGAGTGAACAGCACCTTCAATTGATGGATTTATAATACCAATACCCTGAGTTATACATTATAGCAATATCTTGATCCCAGACAAAGATGGGAATGACACAATAGCACGCCACGGCATAAGTTTAAGCGTGGAAACAAGGTGCATACTGTTTCAACTATCTAATGTCTGTTCAGCCCTAGCCTTGGGAAGGAGGCAGGTCCAGATGGTGTGCCTTTGGACATTTATAACCAATATCTTAATGTCTGTAGGGAGTGGGTCTTTCCTTCTACTTGGTTCAGATCAATAATTATCTCCATTTTTCTTTTTAAAGGGAGATACAGACCCAATGTGTAATCGCTTGACTGACTCCTCAGTTAAATTGCTAGGAAGAACTTTACTAGAGTAATTGGAAGCATGGGCCAAGGAAGATTCCAGATTCCAGTTTTGTCCGACACACAATTTGGGTTGAATCTGTTTATTGAAAATACACCAGGGCCAAGAAGGGCTTTCAACATTTGAGTTTTATTAACCTCATAAATGCATTACTGATTCACGCCAAACTGTGGCATACAAGAAGTCCTTAGGAGTAGATGAAGCCATTATTAATCTCTTAAACCAACTGTATCAGAATGCCACTTCTAAAGTTAATTACATGCCCAACAGGATGGTACAAATCCCTTTATGGTTCAAAGCTGTATCAGTCAAGAGTGTGTTCTGGCCCCCTTTATAATTTACCCCATTTATTAATGGTATAGAAAAATTCCTAGCGAAAGAATGCTCCAACATGCCATTGATTGGTAGCCACCCGATTCTCACCTTGTATGGGGACAATGCTGTTTTGATGCCTAGAACTGCTATACTGCTAATGGTTTACAAAAGATTTTAGATGCATTTACTTTTTTAGGGAACAATAAGATTTAAATTTAAAGTTAAGCAAACCTTTTACAATGATCTGTGGTAAAATACGCCCTCATTCAATAAATGTTGTTGAGATCACTACAGTGAATATCATCTCATACTAGGGTATACAATTTGAATCCACAGGAAACTGGGTGCACTTAAGGAAAATAAGAACACAATTTCCCAAACCACAGTCACTATTGAACAAGTTACTTTCCTTCGGTAACGATATATCTGTAAGAAACATAGGTTAGTTATAGATTCCTTACCTTTGAATTACCCCCAGGCGTCTTGCTGGATCTGGAGAATTTTGTGTCAGCAGTACTCCTGCACGTCGAAAGGTGGCGTCGGTCGGCTCCACGTTAGTCGTTGGCGTCGGGATGACATCGCTGTAGATACTTAGACGCCGCCCTCACGCACGTCAGTTCTTTTACACGACATTCCACGCCAGAAGCGCAGAGCCATGCAAGACACTGACCACTGGTGCACAAAACTAGGGCCCTGAAAGGGATTCCCTGACCCTAGAAATAAGTTCGCAGAACGGGGCGGATAGGAATCTATAACTAACCTGTTTCTTACAGATACATCATTACCGAAGGTAAGTAACTTGTTCATCTGAAAGAAACACGTTAGTGATAGATTCCTTACCTTAGAATAGATAGCCCAGCAATACCAACCCCGGATGTGGGTCTGCGAACCAAGTTCACACTAGAAAGTCCTGGAAGGAGAAGTTCAAAATGTTGATGCTAGCTCAGGTCCTGTCTGCCCTCGACAGAATGGCCAAAGAAGCCGTCTCTCCGGACTTGGCTGTCCAGGCAGTAGTGTCTAGTGAACGTGTGCAGATGCCCACGTAGCTGCCTGACCGATGTCATTAAGGGGGACTCCTCATCCCAAAGCAGTAGTAGCCGCCGTTGCCCTGGTGGAATGGGCGCGCAGCCCCACTGGAGGCTCCTTTGCCAAGGAATAACAAGCCTTAATGCACAAAACGACCCACCTAGAGATGGTCAGTTTGTGCACGTCCTGAACTTTCTTAGCGCCCACGTAGCCCACAAAGAGCTGATCATCCACCCGGAATTGTTTGGTGCGATCCAAATAAAAGGAAAGCGCCCGCTTTGGATCCAGACGGTGGAGCCTCTTCTTTTGAAGGATGCAGAGGCGGCAAGAAGGTGGGCAAAGTGATGGTTTGGCCAATGTGGAAAGCAGTAACCACATTGGAAAGAAAGGAAGGTCTGGTTCTTAGTACAACCTTGTCCGGATGAACAGTCAGGAAAGGAGGTTTTGAAGAAAGAGCCTGGAGCTCACTCACCCTGCGAGCAGGGGTGATGGCAACCAGAAAAGCAGTCTTTATGGTAAGAAGACGAAGAGGACATTTATGAAGTGGCTCAAAGGGAGCGCACATAAGGTACGTCAGAACCAAGTTCTGGTCCCTCTGAGTCATTACGAAGGGAATAGGAGGAAAAAGATGAGTAATGCCCGTTAGGAAGCGATTTACAACAGGGGACTTGAAAAGAGAAGGCTGATCAGGAAGCCTAAGAAAGGCTGAAATGGCCAAGAGGTAGCCCTTAAGAGAGCCCAGAGCAAAGCCCTGCAGGGCCAAAGAAAGAAGGAACAAGAGAACCTCAGAAAGAGGGTCAGAAAGGGGATCCACACCCTTTGCTGCGCACCACACCACAAATTTGTTCCATCTACAGGCGTATACCGTCTTAGTGGAGGGACGCCTGGCTGCCAAGATATCACAGACTTCAGGAGGCAGGTCAAACGACGTCAACTGCCGCCGCTCAATCTCCACGCAAGGAGGTGGAGGCTGGAGGACCGTCCCCTGCTGCTGCGACAGAAGATCCTCCCGAAGAGGCAGTCTGATCGGAGGATCGATGGCCATGTGTAGCAGCTCGGGATACCAGACTCTTCGTGCCCAATCCGGAGCCACAATGACTTGGGCCCGGTCGCGTTTTATCTTCAGCACTCTGGGCAGAAATGGTATAGGCGGAAAGGCGTATAGAAGACCGCAACTCCACTCGCGGCGAAAAGCGCCGCCTTGGAAATTCCAACGTGCAGAATTGCTGACATTGCGCGTTCTCTTCGGTGGCGAATAGATCTAACCAAGGCTCTCCCCACTGTCGAAAGAGACCTTGCACCACCTCAGAGTGAAGACGCCATTCGTGATCCATCATGCACCTGCGGCTGAGTTCGTCCGCCCTGGCATTCAGTGAACCTGCCAGGTGTTGAACCACCAGGGATATGCCCTGATGTTACAACCATGTCCAGAGGCAGAGGGCCTCTTGACATAGGGTCCACGACCCCACCCCACCTTGTTTGTTGCAGTACCACATGGCGGTGGTGTTGTCCGTGAACATCTGCACTACTCGTCCCCGGACAGAGGGAAGGAATGCTTTGAGTGCAAGACGAACCGCCCGAAGCTCCAGAAGGTTGATGTGGAGCCCGGACTCCGCCGGAGACCTCTGATCCCCCACCTCCCCCATGTGGCCGCCCCATCCCAGAAGTGATGCATCAGTCACCACTGTGAACTCTGGTTGGGCAGGGGAGAGGGATCTGCCGTCGACTCATCCTGGTTCGTTAGCCACCTCTGCAATTGGTGTGCAGTGCCCTCCTAGATCTGGACACCATCGGATAGGTTCCCCTGATGTTGTGCCCACTGGAACTTCAGGTGCCACTGCAAAGCCCGCATATGCCATCTGGCATGGTCCACCAGCAGGATGCAGGAAGCCATCAGTCCCAGTAGCCTGAGGGTCATCCGGATCGAAACCCGGGATAGAGGCTGAAAGATCAGTATCATAACCCGAAAATCCCGGACTCGCTGTTCGGGAGGAAAGACCCGAAACTGCGTCATGCCCAGAACCGCTCCGATGAAGAGGAGCTTCTAAGAGGGAGTCAGGTGTGACTTCGGCACGTTGATGGAGAACCCCAGCGAATGCAGGAGGTCGGCCGTAGTCTGGAGGTGGGAGACAACAGCCTGGGGCGAGCCCGCCTTTAACAGCCAGTCGTCGAGATAGGGGGAAGACTGGAACCCCTGATCTGCGCAGATGAGCTGCGACCACCGCCCATCACCTTCGTGAACACCCGAGGGGTGCTGGTAAGGCCAAAGGGGAGCACGGTAAACTGAAAGTCTCGTGGCCTACCGTGAACCGCAGGTAACGCTGGTGGGCCGGCAGGACGGGGTTGTGAAAATAAGCGTCCTGCAAGTCCAACGGTAGCATCCAGTCTCCAGGATCGAGGGCAGACAGGACCTGAGCTAGCATCAACATTTTGAACTTCTCCTTCCAGAGGATGCGGTTGAAGTTCCTGAGATCCAAGCTAGGACGCAGGCCTTTGTCCTTCTTGGGCACCAGAAAGTAGTGGGAATAACAACCACGACAGGAACTCGCTCGATGGCTCCTTTGGCCAAGAGTGTCGAAACTTCCTGTTGGAGAAGGGACAGATGATCCTCCGACATGCAATGGTACTGAGGTGCATGGTTGGAGGGGTAGTCTCGATGGGGAGGGAGTAGCCCCTTCGAACTATTTGCAAAACCCACCTGTCCGACGTGATGGTGCGCCAGTGGGGGAGGTGATGGCGAATACTGCCGCCTACTGCGTTTGGTGGCCCTGAAAGGTCGGAATAGGAGGGTTTGGAGGCTGCTGCAGGGGGGGCTGTGGTGGACTGGCCTGCCCGCTGGCCCCCAGAACCACGGCGATGGTTCCCACGTCCCCGGCCGCGCAGGGGCTGAACAGCTTGCGCTGGCCTGTGGCTCTGGGCAGGATGTGTTGGGGCACCCCTTCCGTAGCCACGAAAGGGGCGAAAAGCAGACTGCACAGGGCGGGAGGTGGAGAGGCCCAAGGACCTGGCCGTAGCCAGAGAGTCCTTAAAGCGCTCCAGTGCGTTGTCTGCCTTGTCGCCGAATAGGCGACGGCCATCCGAGGGCATATCCATAAGGGTGGATTGGACATCCCTTGAAAAACCAGTCGACCTCAACCAGGCGTAGCGTCGAAGGGCTACCGACGTGGAAATAGTCCTGCCTAGTGAGTCGGCGGTATCCAGCCCACAGCGGATGGTAAACTTTGCTGTGTCTCTCCCTTCGGCAACTGCACAGGAGTGTACGGCCCAGCACTTGCGCCACCGTATCCCACACGGAGTGGGTGTAACGGCCCAACAGACATGGAGTGTTTACCGACCGCAGTCCCAAGCTGGAGGAAGAAAACATCTTCCCAAGATGGTCCAGCTTTTTGGATTCCCTATCAGGGGGTGCATTAGGGAATGCGCCTTTGGAGGTGGAGGCTTGGACCACCAAGCTCTCAGGGTTGGGGTGTTGGGAGAGAAAAGTGGGGTCGCCAGGGGCCGGGCGGTGGCGTCGGGCAACCATCCTATCCACAGGAGCCCCTGTGTTGGGCCTGGACCAGGTGCCCAAAAAGGATGTCGGCGATGGCTTCATTAAACGGCAGCAGGGGTCCGAAGAGCTCGCTGCCGGTTGAAGCACCTCTGTCAGGAGGTTAGTCCTGACTGCCACCATAGGTAGCTCGAGGTTGAGCCACGGCCGCCCTACGCAACACCACTGCAAAAGGACGCTCCCTCCTCCGTAGCCACGGTAGGAGGAGACCACATGCCAAGGTCTGGTGAGGTAGCCAGACAACTGGCTTCACCCAGTTCCTCTCTCCAGTCCGGCTCGTAACCCAACTGGTCAGTTAAAGGGTTACCAGACCCCTCCCAGTCCTCCTCACCCTCTTTTGGCTGCCAATATGGTCTAAAAGAGCCAGGGTAGATAGAACAAGGGCACAAAAGTACCCGTTGACGCCGGATCCGGCGTTGGTCGACGCCGGTCCGGCTCCGTGTCTACATCGAGGTGGAGGCCGGGGCGACACCGGCTGGGGACACAACCGGCGTCGGCTGCGGACGTGGTGCGGGTGGATTCGGCGCCGGGGAGGTTTAGTTAGGTCGACTGGCGCCGATCCGGATCCAGGCCTGGTTCCAAGGGGACCCTGTGGCGCCGGGGCCAGATCTGCCGCCGGTGAAACCCCAGGGCCCCCAGCTGAGTCCGCAGGCCCGAAGGCGGAGTCGGGCTGCCCAAAGATTGCATGCATCGCTTCGTAAAATTGGCGAAGCTGGGCAGGGGTCGCTCTGGGTCCCGGGAAGGGGTGGGGACTCAGTCGACCCTACGGGCTCCGCGGGAGTGGCACCACCCGCATCCCTCTTCGCGTCGGCCAACCGACGGGGAGAAGTCAAAGAGCGACTATGCTTCTTCGACTTCTTGTGCTTCGAGTGCGAAGACTTGGAAGAAGAATGGTGATGGCTCCGCGAGCGGTCCCTCGACCTCCCACGCGAGCGGGACCTCGAACGGCGCGGAGCCGACTGCAGGGCCTCAAGAAGCTTGCGGGACCGCTCCCGCAAAGACTTCGGGGTCATGGTCCGGCAGTCGGAGCACGACTTGGGGTCGTGGTCGCTCTCCAGGCAAAACCGGCACACGCGGTGCGGATCAGTCACCGACATCAGTCGGCTACAGGAACCGCTGGCCTTGAAACCGGGCATCACTCGTGCACCAGGAGTCGAAGACTCGAAAACTGTGTCGACAAAAGGCGCCAAAAAGTCAGTCAAAAAGTGACTGGAGGTACCGCTCTCTCCGGATCTGCGGTGGCTGGCGTGAGAGGGCGGCGTCTAAGGAGCTACCGCGACGTCATCCAGGCGACCACGACACCAACGACGAAAGCGGAGCCGACCAACGCCACCTTTCGACGCGCAGGTGTACTGCTGACGAAAAATTCTCCGGATTCAGCCCGACGCCTAGGGGTTATTCTAAAGTAAGGAATCTATAACTAACTGTTTCTTTCAGATTAGATTTGCAACTTAGCTGGGATCCAAACATACCAAGGAGATGTGTACTATTTATAAAACTATCAGCTGCAACTTATGGTGCAGGTCTACGGGGTTATATTGAGGATGGCGAATTACAAAAGGAAGAAAATTCCTTTAAGGAAACTGGTAGACGTTCCCCACAGTACTACTACTTCTTAAATGTGTTATAAAGAAGTCGTTTTGGCCCATATTGAAGACACCATAAAAACATGACCTACATAGTTGTGGCTTTCCGTCTGGTTTAAATCAGAGGCTACACTCATATTGGACTGTTTATCCTTCGATTAGGTTTTTAATATTCTTTGGCTTGATGTGTTTTTTAAAACATTAACATTTCTTGATGAATCTCTGTATTTTGAAGTTCCTTCCACCGTCAATTTATATTCTAAATTAAAATGTCTGCTAAATCAAGCAAAAGATGGAGAGTTCACAGAGAATCTAGAAAAGCTACAGTTTGTGGCCACATTTGATTGCGGACTGTTGAGGGCATTCAGCCAGATCTTCTGACTGTGTCAAACCATCATACTTGTTTCAGATTAAACATTTTATTTGACTTTTTTTGATTGATTTCCTGGAGACAGGTCAGTGGCACAGGAGCAACTTAATTTTCGCATGTGGTGGCTGCTCTAAACAAAGTACTCAGCACTTTGTTTTTCTGTAACGATAAAATCCATAGGTCAAGTTTTTAAAAACATAACATTTTTACACAATATACACTGCCACTTATTTTCCTCCAATCATTAGAATTATTGTCTACCTGTAGTGAGTTATGGAACGATGGCCACCAGGATCAGGAGAGGCATGTTAGATGGAGCTAATATACACTAATTGTAACCCTTAACTTGTGTATATGTGATCATTCCACTTTTTAATGTTTTATATAAAGATTTTATGTATTTTATCGTATTTTTACACAATATCTTTTATGGCTTGTGTCACAAACCGAATAAACATTAATTGATGATAACCATTTAACCTATCATCTTCTTAAAGAAAGATTTAATCACTATAATTATTTTCTTGAAGCCGGATCCATCTGAATTTGCCAGTGGTAGGAAACCTGTTGCATAACAAGGAATACTGGTAGCATTCAGTTAATACTCGTTAATCTTCTTGTTACAGATACTTAAAGTTAAAGATGGATAACAGACAAAACCAAACCTACAGTTCTCACAGTGTCCCTTGGAAGTTATCCTATTTTAAGTAAGAGATAATCTTACAAAAGTAGTTTCTCCCCTCCTGCTACAGGCTAACAAGCCGGGAAGGGAGTGTTGAAGGTTCAGAGCTGCACCTGCAAAAGTGCACAAAGAAGCCAGAAATAGGGTAGCACCATTGTCCTCTGCACAGCTATCTTTTGTTCATTTAGGACAGCATTACATACTGCATTCTTTTGAACTAGCGATTGTCTCCGGGACTTAAGGCTTACATACTTTGAGAAGCTGGACCTCCATGTTACATAGCTTGTAATTGGCAATAAAACTAACACCCAGCCACAGTTGCGCATGTCTGACAGCAGATGACTGGATGCACTTTCTCTGCAACAAAGCAGCAGATAAGAGTCAAAATTTTAACCAGTGACAAGTTCCAAACCTTTGCTTGGTTGAAGTGCAAATATTACAAGCAAGGTACCCTGAGGACATATGGGCTGCAATGGAGTTTCTGTATAAAACAGTGAGCATACATTATGGTACTGGTTAAGATTACTTCCTTCAAAGCTTCATGCTAATATTTCTGGTCCTACTTTTTAGCATTTGGGAACATAAAGCAAGACAACAGTAATATGGTTATACTATTCGTCAGTGTTGTTAAAAAAGTGCAGCGGCTGTTCAACATTTGCAAAGTGTATAAAAAAGAATTTTAAAGCCATCTTGGACACATCTGGAATGGCAAACCATTTACTTGGATTGCAAATCAAATGTATACATTCATAGTTACCCTGATCAACGGTACCACTCTCGCCTTGAGATCCTGGGACTTTCATTGAAAACTTTGGAGTGACCGGTTCAGGTTGATCCCCTGATGAGAAGGAGAAAGGAGTTGGAGGACCAGAAGCAAGTGAACTCAAAACTGATCTGTCAACTTTCTGGCCAAAGTTAAATGAAATCTTTGATGATGTTCCTAAACACTCTGCTTTCTTCTCAGGTATTGGTTGAAATTGTTTGGTTGAAGAATTTTCTTTGCTGAATGAAAAAGTTGACCCCTGCTCAGTCTGAGATGTGCCAAATGCAGCAACGGATTTTGCCTTGATAGACTGGTTACCACCATCACTTTCAGAACCACTTTCAGTACTGCTTCCATATTTTTGATCAATACTTGCCAAATATTTTTCATAGTCTCTGAAAATAGGTGTAAGATCACAAAGTGGATTTGTGTCCACATGTTTCACTATCCAATCCCGTACAGAGCAGTTCAATGCTGCCAACTGTTTGTTGTAATCATTACTGTTGCTGTTTTTTCTTTCATAACAGGGAGTGTTTACAGCCTGTTTTCTTTCACCATTAGTTCTTGTACAGCCAGCATTTTCTTCAACCAATGTTGAGGTAGTACCGTTAGTAACAAGGGATCCAGCTGAAAAAAAAAGTAAATACCCATTAAATATACTTTTGAAAGATATTAAAACATTGCAAACAGGAATAAAAAGTAATTCTATCAAAATGTATAATTCACAGTGCATGCTTAGGCAACAAGAATTAGAATGGACACCATGGACTACTAGTCTTCCCATCTCACTACACAATCAGTTTAATTGGACTGCAATTTTACTCTTGCTTTCGTCAACTTTTACCATTAAAGCCCACAGCTCATCGTATTGATCTAGGAACACACCACTTTGCAAGTCATTTTTTACATTTAGTCTAGGGTTAGCTGCACAGCATGCAAGCCCGAATAGCAAGACATAGGTCAAGGAACGGCACAATATTCGCAGGAATAACGCTTGTAGGCTCCGACACTGCCATCAAATAATCTCTGATCAAGCTAGAGCAACTGTTGTGAATTCTCACATCCAGCACTAGATAAAACACACTTTCTGGTTGACTCCTTTGTGGAGAGGCATCTCAAAACCTTATTACATGCCCCAAACTCCACTGCATTTCTACATTTCTTTTATAGAATCATGGCTAGTGGTCTCTGTAAAGAAAGCAGCCTGCAATGAGAGAGTCTTATGGAGGCTCCCTATCGGGCACTGCAGTAAAGCGCTTGTTTGTGATATAAAATTGCATCAATCTCAAAGCAAAAATGTACAACCATTAGCTGTTTTGGTCAATTATACTTGAAAAATATGCCCCCTTGTCTCTTCTAGAAGGGCCTGAATATACGATTGATCTCTTTGGTGACCCCATCTCATCTGAGAATAGCTGGCTAACAAATGTAGGACATAACCATGCATTGACCTTTACAATGCATTAATTACTTAGTTTGAATCGAAAACTTATTTTATATATTACCATAGTTCTAGTTAGGATGTAGTTTCAATAGGAAAAGCATTTTTTTTAACTGCCTATATCGCTAGCGTCGTTTGACGAATCTTCATGAAATTTTTCCCAGTGATTCTTGTTGTGCATGGAACGTTTCGGGATGATAGTCAATGAGGGACCGAAAAAAAAAAAAAAAGGGATGTCAAAAAAGTGTTTCCCCATGTTAATTTCCGTAGGAACTTTAGACAAAGCTACAGCCCGAACTACTGAATGGAATGACACCAAATTTGGCAAGAATGTAGAGGTTGGTTCAGGAAAGCGCCTTTTTGTGATTCGGAGTAAATCCCTTCAGAAGATACGGAGTTATTTAAAGATATTTCCAGTTGTAGATCCTTGGACGTAGAGGATCCGCAACCCCTCCCGATTTCGTGCTGAGATGCGATTGGCTGCCAAGATTTCAAACCAGGAAGTGTCGGTAGCCATCTTGTGACTCGGCTTGAACATAGTCACAGAAACAGTGGCAGGGTAGAAACAGACTGATACCCCTAGTCCCCCGGCCCGCACCGTCCCCCCAAACCCCAGTGCCAAAAAAGCATTAAAAAAAAAAAAAAAAAAAAAAAAAAAGCACGGGCTCTTTCTCTTTGTTATTAATCGGCCCCCGGTTGGGCCAGGTCTCGGGGCATTAAAATAATAAAGGGAGGGGTGGGGGTGCGCATGGACGCCCCCTCAATCCCCAGAGGCTTATTATTAAAAAATTGCAGGGAGGCCTCTCCGGCCTCCCCCGCTGCCCACCACCTCCCTGGGGCTTTTAAAAATTTTTAAGTGGGGGTTGAGGGGGGCCCTCTTAGACCCCCCCTCCCGCCCCAGGGACCGCCACCCCCAGAGCTTTGTTAAAGAATGCGCGGGGGCCACCTCCCTGGGGCTTAAATAATACAGGGGCGTATAACTTACACCCCTGCAATGCACTGCTCATGACCTCCCATATTATATTACTCATGACAAGGTCAGTGAAGTCTCAAATATTAGTGAGACGGTCATCTGGAGGTGGTTGACGACTGAGGCAAGCCCGCCTTCAGCAACCAGTTATCAAGGGACAGGAGGGCTGGTATTTCCAATCTCTGAAGATGGGCAATGACACCAACACCACCAGAGGAGTGCTGATAAGGCCAAAATGGAGCCCCGCAAACTGAAAATGTTTCTGCCTACCTGAAACCACAGGTAACCTCTGTGGGACTGTATGACGGGAATGTGGAAATAAGCATCTCGCAACCACTCAGCCACCTGGATCCAGCGCAGAGAGAACTTGGGCCAAATGAGCATCTTGAACTTGTCCGTCTAGAGGAAAACATTCACATGGAAGAGGCCTAAAATAGGACAAAGACCTCGTTCTCATCAGTAGCAGAAAGTAGCAGCCGATCGGGACCTCTAATGTCGGTACCCCCTCTATGGCTCCCTTCTCCAAGACAGCTTGAACTTCTTTGGAGAATGGACAAGTGGTCTTCCGGAAGCCATTGTGGTATAGGTAGTATGTTCGAAAGGGTGGAACCCCCCCCCCCCAAAAAAAAAACAAAAACACAGGATAGAATGAAACTGTTTTGGACAATTTAAAGCACCCATCTGTCCGATGTGATGATTTGCCACCTATGAAGGAAATAACTTATCCAGTCTCTGGCAGTGTGCAGCTATGGTTAAAACAAAGTGGTTTTGCAGCAGGGGTGCTTGGACGTGGCCAGCCAGATACCCAACCTTGCCCTTGAGAGGACTGTTGCAGCGGAGGCAGGGTTTGTTGTGATCTCTGGTATAAGCCCCTTCCAAAACCATGAAAACAGTTGTGCTGGCGGTGCTAGGCCAAGAGAATGTGCTGTTGTCTTGCTTTCTTTAAAGTGCTCTAACACAGAGTCCGCCTTGTCACCAAAGGGATGGGTGCCATCAAAGGACATGTCCATGAGCAATTATTGGACATCACTTGAAAAACGAGTAGAATGTACCGAGGCATGGTGCAGAAGCACCATACTGCTACCAACCAAGGTAGTCTAATGCGCAGGCCCTACCAGATTACATACTTTGCTGCATCTTGCCATCCCGAATTATTTGTTGGAGGTTGGTGCTAAAGTCATCGGGGACTGCAGGCAAAATATCAACCACCATATCCAACACCACATGCGAATAACGCCCCAGGTGGCAACTTGAGTTTATGGACCCGAGGCCAAGCGTAGCAAATAATAACATTCAATTTCTGAAAGCCTCCTTGTATTTTGACTGTTGCAGGGGGGTTGAGAACACATTTGGCTTTAACCTACTAGTAGAGGGCTGAACCATGAGGCACTCTGGTATTAGGTGCTGCAGGAGGTTAAGATGGTCCTCCAGAGCTGGTCTGTCTCTCCTGGTTATTTGGAAGTTGGATTTGTCTAGGTGACTTAAAGCGTGCCCGCTAATGCCTCATTAAAAGGGAGGAGTGGTAATGAGGAGCTCAGCCTGTGAAGCAGCACCTCCATGGGTACATTAGTTTTTACCTCAACCAGGGGGAGCTGAAGGTCAAGCACTTCTGCCCCCCTTCTAATCACCATGGCAAACGAGGCAGGCTGCTCCGTAGAGGGGCTACGTGGAGAGGCAAGGCCTGCAAGGTTATCAAGTCCACTGGCCTCTTGGATGATTAGAAATAGCTTCTTGTAGTCATATAGATGATGAGACATTGCCGTCATTGTGGCTCCGGATCTGTAAATCTGTGATGCAATGGACACGCATACGAATCAGAGTAGGGTTGTACTAGTGGTTGAGGTCGGCACGAGTTCGAAAGCGGTCTCGGAGGATTTGTTACAGAGTCCGAGAGGACTATGAGGTCTTCCTCCCATGTGGTCCAGGCACAGTTCTTGCCACAGGTGTCAGTCAGAGCTGTAACGGGATCGAGAGGCGCAGTATGGGACGATGCCAGCATTACCCCAACAGGAGGCCTCCTCTGACCCAGATCCCTCAGTGTGCCTCCGGGCCCCATGGAAGGGTACCAAAGTTCAGCAACATAGCTCCTTGAAGCCATGAATCTGCTGATGTGTCACTGATGGCCCTCTGAATTTGGGCTGGATCAAGACTAGAGCGAGGAACGGTTCTCAAGTAGAGGACAGAGACCTGGAGGTACTCAGACATCCGCATGACTTCTCCGGATGAGACCCAAGAAGAGGAGGAGCCATGTTTCACATTTTTGTACTTCTTTTCAGACTTGCCTGAAAACCTGGAGTGGGATGACTACCTCTCTCAGAACAACCTTGAGATGGAGAACGTGCTTCCGTCTTTGACTTCGAGCAAGGCCCGGTTTTTGAGCTTTCCTGTGGTGCTCGGCAACAAAGTTTGGCTTCGATGTCCTGGATGACATTTGGGTTCAACCGAGCACATCTGTTACACAACGTTGAGTAATGCAAGGAACCCAGATAATAGAGACAGACCTCCTGAGGTTCCATCACCGACACTGTGGCAATCGCTGCAGGATCCATGTCCTGGGCACAGTGGAAAACATTTGGGGGGGAAAAAAAAAAGTATATAGTAAGGCGTACATAGGAAATAGTCCACAAGTGTAAAAGTTAAGAGTCATCAAAACCTAAAACAGTCATGCAACCAACCAAATGCCCAAAATCAAAAATGTCAGAAAAAAACGATACTAAAAACCATGCTAGTGTTACCACATTTCAACATCTTAGGCATCTATAAAACTGCTGACTCCTAAAGGGGTGTGTGTCCTTGAAATGGTAGTCCTTTCTGTGACAGGTTTCCCAGAGGATCATCTGACACCTTTAAAGTTCCATGATACAAAGTAGGCATCGAAGACATTGGTTACAACTTAACTACATACTGGATTTCAAGACTTGACTGATTATACTTGCACACTGAAAAGAGAAACCATAGACACAAGGGCTTGAAAGGAGCAAAAAAATTACAGCATAAGTACATTTTGCGGCTTTAGTTGCCATGCCAGTGCATGATTGATGCAGCATAAGGTAATAGGATATTTCCATCACCCAGCTGACAGTTGGTTGGCACACTAAACATGGCTTTACTTCTATTTATATAAACATGCCATGTGGCTTAGGTTGCACTGGTTATGCTGGTTTTAAGCATTGCACACACACTACTTGGACAATAACAAACCAGAACTGCTCCAACTTACCAAGTGCCATCTTTGTTTCTGTGGTTGATTTTATATTTGTAAACAATAGGTTATTAGACGTGCTACTATTTCCATTAGCTAATAACGGTTTAACTCCAGTGCTTGCACCAAATCCAGAAAATCCACCTCCAGTTGGCAAAACCAAACCTTTAAAACCTTTAAAAGCTCCACCACTCTCAGACTACAATAAAAATAAATAAAAAGAGAAACACAAGGGTCAATATCAGGTTAACAGTACCACTTTAACAATTAGTATTCTTGAAAGCATTACACATCCTACTTAAGGACAACAGTTTTTAATCAGACTCAAGAACGACAAAAAGATTGATGCCATAAAAATCCCGAAACAAACTAGTCGTCATTAAATGAACGTTTAAACAAATAAAGGATGTAGTTTCAGGCACAGTACAGATAAAGATTTTATGGTTATTATAGATAGATATTGCAATTTAAATGCATCCATCAGTAATGATTTCTTCTTAAACAGAGTTTCTACTGTTACTCCAGAGCAAGCAGCGCTTCTACTGACCCACTTTAAAATACTTACATGATTTACATCACCAATTCCACTTCTTACTTTCCTCTAATAAGCATGTATTTGAACCTCTGCATCAACCAGTATGAACTGGTCTGATTAAAGACTTGGCTCGTCAGCCTACAACATCTGACCAGGGACAGGAGGCAGCACCAGGACTGAAGTAGAAGATGTACACAGGGCATAAACATAGTAAGTGCGGGCTGGCTGGCTTTTTTCCCCTCCCCCAATCCAGTGAGAGTCCCGCAGGATTGTGGCATTTTTTTGCCAATTTGGTTTCTTTTTGGGGGTGAGGTTGGAGGTTCTCTCCGGGTACCCCCCCCATGGGGCCTAGGGTGTCAAGGAATCTCTACTCTGCCCCTTACAATACAAATATTTTTAATTCCAGGACAGGAGATGAAGTCCCTGAGTCCTGTAATGGCTGCCAGCAACATTTTCTGATGTTGATGGCAGCCAATCGGTGCACTCGCTCAGACGGCTCGAGGGGGAAAAAAGCTCCCTTGGCCAACCAGAACGCTCTATTTTTAAATTGCCGCTCCGCAAGTGTCTACCGAGACTCTTGTGGACCCAACCGTCCAGATATACAATTATTTGTCAACCTTAATTTCTCAAAAACTACTTAACGGATTTAAACCAAATGACAAAAAGAACAATCAGAAGACTAAGGGCTAGCTACATGCCCAAGTTGATGCAGTTCCGTTCAGCAGTTTTTGCTGAAACCCTGCCTAAACAGGTCTATGGAAAATGTATGGAGATTGTGCTTTGGGACCCCTTTTTTTCCTCAGCCCCCGCTTGACTGATAACGCCAAAACTTTCTAGGAAGGAGCGGAGGTGGATGAACTTTTTTGGTAGTAAACCAAAAAAAATTCTCTATGGAAAAGTAGACCTAACTATACCTACCTAGTGGGGACTAGAGAGAGGGGGGAAATAAATATATATATTTTTCCTCCTCTGGTGACATGAATATAATACCAGGAGGAAAGAACACCATTTTATGATTTGGTTATGAAGGGGTGTAGTTCTGTACAGGAAGGAGAAATACACATTCATCCACTGGTTATTGTGGTACCATCAATAGGGAAACTTGGTGCATCTGACCAAGACGCAACCACCAATTAAAATCAGAGGGCCAAAGATGGGTTTGGGCATATTTTTATAGTTTACGCAGCAACAAGGTCTTTGCCTCATTGCAAGTGGTAAAGTCTGACCGTAAAGATCCTTACCAAAGAAGGAGCTCTCTTTTTTCCATTCAGCCTTAGCATTCTTTCTGAGGACCAGGTTTATATATTTTCTCTGAAATGTTCCTATAAAGTGACAAAGCCAAGGCTGATAATATAAAGTACATCTCACCTGCCACTGAATATCGTTGTGTACGTATACAGGGTGCTGGTGACTCCCTAACGCAGGGGTGTCAGCACTGCCACCAACAGATGTCATTTCCCAGGTCTTTTTGAAAGTGTGAGGAATGGAATTTATTTTCTATGCCAAAGGTTTATTGCAGAAACATTTAATTGACACAACGGCATAAAAAGGATTTACTACCTTAATAAAGTCAATTTGATGACAGACCCAGCTAAATCCAAACTGCATTTGTACTTACTTCAGATCCAATATTTCTGCGTTTTGCTTTTTTGATGGCTCGACATTTCAGTACATCTTCAGTTGCCACAGAGAAAGTTCCTGCCTGTACAGAATATAAAAATATTTTCTGAAATTCATGCAGACCTACAAACTGTAGAACTCTTATCCAAGATGAACATGCAACATCTACTCCTAGATAACTGCCACTAAAGAATAGTTTACAAGGCAGTCTTTCAGTAGTTTTACAGAACTAGAAAAGATCGAGATTATCCTTCTCCAACTTACAGAGCAGAAATATTCACAAAACCTGTCATGTACAATAGAGTGAACCTGCAGTAGCAAGCAGTATGCCAAACTATAAAATAGATAAAAGTACCGCCTGCCGTACATTACAATGATATTGCAGGTAACCAACCTTCTAGAGAAACGAAGCCGAAGGCAGAGTTCATTCATAAGTTTATGGAACTCCGACTTACAATATCCTTATAATGAACGGTAGGGGGTACTTTATCCCTTATAATACATGGTCACACCATCACCTTTCCCACAAACCACTTAAAACCTTGATGCGTAGCTCTTTCATATAAAAGAGAGCATGTTTACAAACCTGAAGCATAGAAATAGAACCTCTAGTGCAAAATTAAACACATCAAAACCAGTTAGATATTTGTTACAAAATAATGTTAGAAACAGTTCTTACAAGTCCAGTTTAAAAAAAAACAGAACGTTTCTAACTTTTCTATAATTATCTATGGAATTAAAAAAATAATCATGTTCTTTGTGCTAGTAACTGTAAGCTAGAAAAATGGAGCAGAAGAAAGAAAAGCAGGGTTTCATTTTTGTTGCTTTTAAAAGCTGCTCCGTGACCTGACCTGCCTTTCATATCGGCTGCTGGCTCTATCAGCAGGTATTGTGACATCAGAACTCAACTGCAATAACTTATTACAGTCGAGTTCCGACGTCTTTTCTTTATAAAATCGGCGACTGAGTGTCACTTGTCGCCGATTATAAATAATTTGGACAGGCGTTTATACAGGAATTGCAGAATCCCATGTAATATAATGGTACAATATGTTTGCTTTAACAGTCTTACAATCGCTTATAATTGATCTCTTCAGTATAAAGAAATGCCAAACGAGTCCATCAAAACTGTATTAATTGCTTAGAAAATGAAACCTGTGTGCCCCGAATTCTTATAAGGAACAGCTCTCACACCCTACTGTGACTTATAGGAATCTCGATTCGATAGGCACAAATTCATTATCCTGCTAGTGATACCCACAAGGGTACAAATGCTCTCAACAATTTGAGTAGACTAAAGGCACAGTATACATTTTGTAGAGTATGTTACTTATTTAAGGCTCTAAACAAAAACCTTTAACAAGCATTAAATCCACACTATAAATCTATATAAGCCTCTGAAGAACATTTCATTGGCACTATAGAAATACCTTGACAGCAAGAATACTAATCAAACAGATGAGCATCTACATTGGAAATTTCTGTTTGAACTATTTGAGCACAGCCGCTGCACTGGGCAATCATTAAGGTGAGCACTTGCAGGTAGCAACTGTCTCACAGACTCTGTACATGCCATGTTAATGCCTTAAAAGGGGAAGGGAGATCTATTCCACGACGACAAATCAATTTTTCCTTATGCACCTTTAGACAAATTGTGCCGGGATACAGAAAAAGTAATGATACTTGGAAACTAAATGTCAGTTAATCGTGAAAAAGATCACAATAATGTTTACTGATCACCATGAAATGACCAACTTAGCTAGCTCGATCTCCCTCAACAAACTTGTGTTAATTGATCTAGATAAAGGGCTACTGAAATTCTACCGTTTTGCGTCTGAGGCAATTTCTGTATTAACTATGGATTTACCGCACTTGCCACAGATTGAACCATCTACTGCAATTTGAAGAGTCAAACACATTATTTACAGCTCATTTGCATATATGGATAAAATAAAAAGCACCACACATTGTGCAGCACAATGCCAGACAATTTGCAAAAGGTTAACTAGTCACCCTTCAGTTGCAGATTGTGCAAACTACTGTATTCAGGTTTTAAGTTTGTAGTAATGTGTAGCCTTTGTCTAGAATATTAACCCCTAAACTGATGGGGTTACCTCTTCCAGTACCAGGGCGTGTTTTTGTCTACATAGGGCTGTTCACGCGAAGGGCTCCATAGCTTTTTCCACATAAGGTCTGCATGCCAAATTGGCATCCTTTTTTTCTAACATCTTGGGGATTCCACAGGTACCCAGGGTTTGTAGACAACCCGGGAGGAGGTCGAGAAAATAGCCAAAATACAACTAAATTGTGAGATTTGTGAGGAAAAATAGGGGAAAAGCACTCTGCAAAAGTGTCTGCTTTTACCCCTAATAATGCAATCAACAAAAGGTTTGCTGTGCTACAGTAATTAATTCATGCAGAGCTGAATTAAAAACAAAAATCAGTTTAACCACAGTTTTGGATTTTTCAAAGAAAAAGCCAATTTTTCATGCTTTCAGCATACTTTGTTTGTGGTGGAAACCAGTGTGAAACCCACTGTTGATCAAGGAGAGGTATAGGTTTCTGAAAAGTAGACAAAATTCTGAATTCAGCAAGGGGTCATTTGTAGGTTCTTTAAGGTTTTCCCAAAGAAAGTAACAGTTGAAATAAAAAAATATTAATGAGTACGAAAAAACTGCCATGTGTGACATTTTCATCTGTAACTTTGCAAAAGCAATATACCATTATGTCCGCTAGACCCTTCTGG